>OU862872.1:8125000-8750000 GCA_917880715.2 Matsumyia berberina
ATATTGCTGGTAGACCAGTAAGCAAGCTGTGACTGGTCAATCGTAAGCTATAGAACTAAGAAAATGGGTGATTAGACATCTAGAAGAAGTGAATGTTTCTGATATCTGACTGCCTGCTTCTTTATTAAGATCAAGCTGCTAGAAATTTGCGGATCCGAAAGTTTACTACGTGCGAATAAACTTAAGTTAGGTGTGGCTACCAATATGTGACAGCAGGGGGTGAACATTATTTCGACAAATGACACCATGTCGTTCAGATCCCACAAAGACTACGTAGCTAAATGTTGGCATACGTATAGTCCAACAATCTAGTCCAAAAGTCAGCCAAATGGGCTTCCTGTCCGAGCATTTATGAAGGTTCAAGAGGTTAAGGAAAATTGAATCATCGAAACAGAAGGTCGCTGTCCGATGGTCTAATGGTGTAAAAATGTGTCGAGTAATCTTTAACGTAGAAGGAGAGGACTAGTCGAAGGCAGAAACTCGCTTCTTATCGAAAGTCTTCCCTTGTTTGCGGAGTCATTTCCTAATGCCTTTGGGTTTCAAACCGAAGTGTTTAAGAATCTTCGTAAAGGGTTTTTCAATAGCTGTGTCCTAACTTTGACAGCTTATTGCTCTGACATTTCAAGTGGCAACGCTGTCAATCTTTGACATTTGTGTTCTGTCGTAGTCACCATTTTACCATGGAGCGCTACACCATTCAACAACGCGTCGAAATTGTTAAAATGTATTCTAAAAATTCGTGTTCTGTTCCAGAAACTTTTCGCCGGCTACGAAATATGTGTCTACGTCTACACCAACGGTTCCAAAACCGAGAACGGAGTGGGTGGTGGTGTTTTCTTCGAAGTGCTCAATTTGAGCATCTCCTTCCGTCTCCCCGACAATTGTAGCGTTTTTCAGGCGGAAATTATAGCGATCAACGAAGCCTTATCCTGGCTAAGGCATAATGTGGTATCTTGCAAGGACATCACAATTTATACCGATAGCCACGCTGCTATAAAATCTCTGGAATCAGTAATTTATGCATCAAAAGCTACTTCAGATTGTTGCTCGTCTCTCACTGAGATGGCAGAACCCGGTCATAGGGAGATTCCAGGGAATTGTAAGGCCGACGAACTCCCCAAACGTGGTACTACTCCAGAGATCCTACCAGAACGGAGAAATCTAGGTATTCCACTCGCTACATGCAAATTATTCCTAGAGTACGACGCGATCAGCAAGACAAAGAAAAGATGGAGGAACGGCACCACATGCCGCACCTCCAGAGAGTTATGGCCTCTGTTAAGCCTCACTCGATCTAAAAGTCTCATCTTGCTCAATAGGTCGCTCATTAGCACCGTTATAGATGTTCTCACTGGTCACTGTTCTATTGGCGCTCATGCCAAAAGGATGGGCTTCTTTGCAAATGACTTTTGCAGGAGCTGCAGAGACGAAGAGGAGGAGGAAACGTTCGCATATTGGGCTCTGAAGCGGGTGGAAACAGGCGCGTCATTGGGTCATACATCTTCCGAAACGAGAATGTCCAGATGGTGACTGTTAATGGCGAACGGCATTGGGCCATGATATCTGACTTTTTGAGGCCTCAATTGGATGACATGGACCTGGATGACATGTGGTTCCAATAAGACGGCGCAACGTGCCATACATCGCGCTTTACATTGAGGTTGTTGAAAGAAAAGTTACCAGAACGCGTTTCGAAGAGATTACGTGGAATGGCCGCCAAAATGATGCGATTTAATGTCCTTAGACTTTATCCTCTGGGGCTACGTTAAGTCACTGGTTTATGGCAACAAACCAACAACAATTGACCAACTGGAGAACGACATCAATTAAACCATTGGTGAGATCCAACCCGACTTATGCAACAGAGTCATACAAAATTGGACCGCTCGGATCGAGTCCTGTAAATGAAGCAGCAGTTTTCTGGAAATATGTTGCTTCTTCATCTTTAATTCGTCGTAGCTGCCGTGATTCATGTCCTGTAACGTATGTTTCACTCGAATCGTTTTTCTCCCGTCCTGGGTTAAAAGATTCCATTTCATATATCAGCAAGCAATGGACAAGTATATCTGATTTACTGCCACCTCTGTCTATGGGATCCTGACCAGCCCACAAAGGCTACGAAAATAAAAGAGACCTCGCAGCCATTCCTTAGCTTCAATTCGACGCAATAGAATCACCTCTGTCATATCTGTCATAAACAAAGTGCAGAGAAATCTCTACTAAAAACCTCTCGAGAAAATTCCATCAATTTCCATAAAATAATCGTAAATTATTTAGAGTGCCTACCACACAGCTACACCTCAAGGAGCACAGAGCGGCTAGAAAAGAAGAAAAAAAAAAACCAAGTAAAACCTCCTTGAAGTGGATTTTTGTGTTCAAAATCGTCGAGAGTGCATGCAAAGCGAACGCAACGTCTTTACTTTATTTCTACGAATCTATGACTTCTTCTCTTCTCACAATCATAAATTAATTTCCTTGAGGAGGATATCTCCTATCGTCCTAAAGGACGTTATAAAATTTAAATGCACATCATCAAGTAGGCCGAGTGAGGTAATAAACTTTTTTAAAATCATCATTAGGTGTTATGTGCAGCATGCGAGGAGTTGTGCTCTCGTTTTTAATGATTTTTGTCTCAGGATAAGGATCTTCAGGGCGCGGTGTATAGTGTGTGAAAGTGATCAGTTGAATGTGTGTCTGTTTTTAGTTGAAAGTAACCCCTAAGAAGGCACCCCTCGATCTTGATTTCACCCATGAAAACAAAAAAAACGAATCACTGTGATTTTTTTTTTTTTTTATCCTTCGTCCTTGATGTCTGTTGGGTAAAGTAAAGATCACCGAAAAAATGATGGGGTGAGACTATGGTGCTTCTACTTTTGGTAGAAGCTAAAAAAAAAAAAAAAAAAGACTTTCACACAGAGAAATCAGAACTGCATTGCAGGGACTAACGGTTAAGGATTTTCTTTTTTTTTTTTTTTTTGGTAAAACGAGTTATTTTTTTTTTTTTGTTGACTGAGAGTGAGTCAGGGTCGAAGGAAGGGGTTAAGAAATCTGCGCGATTTATTTTCTTATTTGTTCCTCCAAATCCAAGAACGACTTACAGCCCATCAATTGCACCGTTTTGTCGAAATGCGGTGTGTCAAGGAAAAATCCTTGATGTGGAGAAAAAAAAAAAAGTGTTATTGAGGTTGGCTTTGCTTCACACTGTGGGTCGGTCGCATCTATTGTGTCCCGTCGAGAGAAAAGGGTTGAGGCTTTCCCTTAATTTTTTTTTTTTTTTTGGTTGCACTCACCGTCAGTTTTTATTTATAACATAATTTTCTATAATGAAAGGATGTGTTTTTTTTTCAATTTTTTTCTTGTAGTAACTGATATAACGACATAAGATTTATTTCTTTTTGTTTGGAGGAAAATGGGCAAAAAATTGTCGAACAAAACGTTTTTGGTGTTAAAATAAACGCTTAAGGCAGTTTTTCTTGGATTTGACAGTTTTTTTCTTTCTTACAAATAAGGGTACGTAGGTTTTTTTATGTAAGAAAATTAGAAAAAAAAGAACATTTAAAAAAAAAAGGACAATGAATAATAATTACAGACGTATCAGTGAAGAGAACAAAATATTGCCTTAAGGCTAAAGTGATACTGCGTCGAAATTAATCCTTTTTGACAGAGAGATCTAGGGGATATAGCGTCTTATGAATATTTAATTATCATGAAAAAGAAATAGACACATGTGCATCGAGTTTTTCGCATACATTTTACGTATTTATTTTAAAGTTTTTGAATTCTGTAAATTAAATTTTATACGATCAATCACTTTACAGTAGTATAAATTTACAAATCCTGGGGCACAGGGAGCAGGAAGCCATTGTTGTGACGTAGAGGATTCCGTGTGACGTAGAGGATGGATTCCGGCAATCAGACTGGATCAGCTCAGGTAGATCTGGTCAATTTAGTGGATCAGTCCAGGTAGATCTGATCTGATCTACCTAAGCTGATCCAGTCTGCTCCCTGTGGCCCAGAATTGGTAAATTTATACCACTCTTGACCCATCTTTGATCTTTGCTGGTAACGAGACGAAAACAGCGGGCATGAGACTATTTTCCGGCTTCAATGCTTCCTTTAATGAAAGAATGAGGAATTTAGACTCTTCTGATACACACTCTGATTTAAGTTTTAAATACAGTCAATCGTTTACAACGACATTGGTTATAACGACCCAATTTTTTGGTCCCGGCTGAGCTCCACTAACTAACCTTGATATCGGTTATAACGATCAAATTCATCGGTCCCTTGAAATTCGTTGTAACCGATTTTGACTGTAGGCAAATTAAGTAAATCTTGCGAAGCCGCTTGGAGACTTGATCATCAAAGATCGTTGGACACGAAATAAGCCTCTAATTTGTCAAACCAGTCTTCAACTTTTTTACGTTCTAACTTCCTGCACGAACTCCTTTAGGCCGAAGATCACTGTGCCAATGGCGAGGCGAGGATTTTCCTATAACCTCAGAAAATTGAGTAAATCTCGAAGAGTGGTTTGAAGACTCGATCATCAGGGATCGTTGGACACGAAATAAGCCTCTAATTTGTCAAACCAGTCTTCAGCTTTTTACGTTCTAACTCCCTGCACGAGTTCCATTAGGCTGAAGATCACTGTGCCAATAGTGAGGCGAGAATATTCCTATTACCTCGAGAAATTGAGCAAATCCCGCGGAGTCGCTTGAAGACTCGATCAAGAGGGATCGTTGGACACGAAATAAGCCTCTAATCTGTCCAATCCGTCTTCAGCTTTTTTGTGTGCTAACTTCTTGCACGATCGGTTCAGCAAGCTTGACAAATTCACTTGAAGGCGTCATAGGATTTAATCCACTGAATTATCCCAGCGGGACCACTGCCCCCTGAAACCACCGGATACAGTGATGCCCTCCTTAAGCGATTTGTCGCCGATTTGTTCTTCCCGGCGAGCGGTGTCTCTCCTTAACTCATTAGCATGCCACCAGACCTTGAAAGAGCCCGCATTGAATTCATCAAAACAGAAAAAAAGTTTCAAATTAAGGACAAGGTTATCTTCCGTTCGGCGCAGAGGCACTTTTCTCGTTTCAATTTGACAGAAAAAATTACACAGCGCCACCACCGTGAGCCAGTGAAACACCAAATCCCAGACGCCGGGGGATACAATAAGACGACGAAAAAAAAAATCCAAATCACCAAATGACATCCGCTGGGAAGATCAACAGCACCACCATCAACCAACATCAGTTGTTGCGTGCTTCACCGCAAAGTGTCTCTTTTCGTAGCTCGTAAAGAACACCACGTCGGTCGTTGAAGTCGCCGTCTTCGTCGTCAGCGCTATGATGTGAGATGACGATGAGTAATCATATTCCCATCGCATTTCCAGCAGCTCATAAATTTCCGTTGATATAAATATGAATTGGATCCAAAGGCACACAAACAGGAATCAATTCACTCTAACTAAACCCCTTCTGTTGCCGCACTGAGCGCGCACCACTTTCAACCGCCCTAAGTGGCATCCACTCATATCTATGCGACCAATAACCCAAGTGCTGAAGAAGGCGCTCCGCTTCCGACCAACATGTGGGGACAACAACACCAGACACAACACAAAGATGTTCTGCTGCGGCGTCCAAGTCTCTTATTAGCTCCTCCGCTTGAGCGGGATCATGACAATTTAATGAAATTCATTTCCAGTATTTAATGAGAACAAGTGTTCGCCATTGAACTTGTAATTAATAGACTTCGAGTGGATGATTGTATGCGGAGATGCTCGTGTAATGACGAATAGTTTTTGAGGAATTTTTGACGGAATTTTAGCTATTCCTTGTCGATAGTCTACAGCGGACATCCGTGAGCAGTCTATGACGTCTCACAGGGTATTTGAAAAATCCTCACCAGGAGACATTGCACGGGCTGATTGATTTTAATTTGTTCATTCTTAAGCGGAGTGTGATCAGGTTGTCACTGTAAACCGAGGTGAAGTCCAGGAAGGCAACAGCAGGTAAAGATCAAAGCTTAGGATTTGTAGTGAGGTTCTTGATGAGTGAAATTTTGGAAAAGAAAAATCATTGGTACTACACGATTGTAAGTCGGCCACAGTTTACAGTTCTTTGGGAATAAGAGAGGAACAGGACGGAATTAACGCATCACAAAGTGATAAGAGTGGAGCTCCGCAAGGGTAGGTGTTACGTCCGATTTTGTCGAATATCATGTGGAACAACAATCTAGGACATGTTGGCGGTACAATAGTTCCAGTAGTCGCCAAGGACAGAAAAAAAAAAAAATAGCTGAGGCGAAAGCTCGGGATGAGCCAAGGGTAGCTTCCCTCCATTCAGGTCTTGCGTGTTACATTTCTCGCACGAATGGAAGGGATCTACAATTTATTGCCGACTCCGAACGGCAAATTGAGAAGCTCTTTCATGACAGATTATACTCCCGGAGGCTTGCCATTCCCCGACAAGAGGTTGTGCCGTGAAAAATATTCTGTGGTCACGGCTGGGGCTTGAAATCACATTGCTCGGTCAGTAATCCAACGCACTCACTAACTACTGAGCCCCGGCGACGCCAAGGACAGAACAAGAGATAAAATCAAATTTAAGGTCAGATGCTACACCACAGTTTCGCAATCGGTTATCAAGTGCCAAGGGGCTGATGACCAATGTGAGACTCACATACAAAAACCAGTTCCAAAGCTCTTTGAAAAAGCTTTGGACAGAGCTGAAGGTTTTTGCTGAAAGTTGTCTAGTCAATTGTGTCCTTCACGGCACAAATCTAGGGCAGGGGGCACCAGATAATGAGGTCTTACTTACTTAGGTGGCGCTACAGTTCGGGGTGAACCTGGGCCTCAACCAACAAGCCTCTCCAGTTAGCCCGGTCCTTAGCTAACTGCCTCCAGTTGCGCACACCAAGTTGGTTGAGGTCCCCTTATACTTGTGCGCGCCACCTTAGGCGAGGTCTTCCTCTACTGCGTTGTCCCTCCGGGTTGGATTCGAAGACTCTGCGTGCCGGAGCGGTGGTGTCCATTCGCTCTACATGCCCCAGCCATCTTAGCCGATGGATACGTATCTTCTTGACCAGGGCGATGTCGCTGTACAGCTCGTATAGTTCGTGGTTAAATCTTCTCCTCCAAAGCCCGTCAACGCATACGGGACCGAATATCTTCCGAAGAATTTTTCGCTCGAAGCAACCAAGGATATTTTCATCCGCTTTCGACAGTGTCCATGCTTCAGCGCCATAAAGCAGGACTGGGATGATTAAGGTCTTATACAGAGTCTCCTTAGTTCTTCGGGATAGGGCCTTACTACTCAATTGCCTTCTTAGCCCGAAGAAACAGCGATTGGCAAGAGTTATTCTTCGTTTGATTTCCGACGTGGTGTCATTATCGGAGGTAATAGCAGAGCCAAGGTAGACAAAGTCCCTTTCTACCTCGAAGTTATAGCTGTCTATAGTGACGTTCTGTCAAATTCGTCGGTGTTGGGTGTCCCTTCTTGTTGACAGCAAATACTTAGTTTTGCCCTCGTTTACCGTTAAACCGTTAATGAGGTCAGTGTCTATTTTTCGACGGTTTGGTAGATCATGTATCCTTTCAGAAGATCAGTGTACTTATACATTGCCGCAGCACTACGAACTACCCCATCTGAGGCACTTCACATGCTCCTACATCTACTTTCCCAAGATATTTTGGATAATCATTCAGTTGCTAATACGCCGCAGAGGCATGGACTCTGTCAAAAGCAGATGAGGTCGCTCTTGGTTGCTTCGAGAGGAAAATTTTCCGGGTGATTTTCGGTCCCGTCTGCATAGACAGTGAGTGGAGGAGGAAATACAACGACGAACTGTACGGGCTGTTCAGCGACAAGCCAGAAGAGTGAAGGTCCAACGACTGTGGCTGGGCCATGTAGAGCGGATAAACACAAATGCTCCGGCCCGGAAAATCTTCGAATCCACGCCCGAAGAACGGCGCAGTCGAGAAAGACCGCCACTCAGGTGGCGCACGCAAGTGGAAAGGAACCTTAACGAACCTGGTGTGTGAAACTGGAGGCAGCTGTCCAAAGATCGAGCTGTGTGGAGACGCTTGCTGGTTGAGGCCCAGGTCCACCCCGGACTATAGCGCCACCATAAGTAAGTAAATCTGCTTGTGGAGACATAAGACTTAAAACTCAAAGGGCAAATTACCATACTAACCATTCCTCGACCTTAGATCCCCGAAATTTATCCCAGCAAACACCGTCTACACACTTAAACCGTCACTTTCGGACACCAATCGCTCCAGAAAGATTTGGGAGAGTGATGACACTAGAGAGACGATTACTACACCCACTTCTACACCGACGACGATTTCGAAACCGAGAGCGGAGTAGGAGGATGTGAATGCTCCGTGGACGTGAGCATCTCCTTCTGTCTGCCGGACTTTGAAGCGTATTTCAGGCCGAAATCATGATGATCAACGGAGCCTTATCCTGGCTGAAGTACTATGTAGTATCCTTACTTACTTACAGGCTAAATCTCACTTCTCAGCTTCTTACCGGCCACTGTCCTATCGGCCTTCATGCCAGAAGAATTGGTCTTTTCTCCACAATGACTTCTGCAGGAGTGGCAACGACAAAGAGGAGGAAAAAAAACAATCACCTACTTCCTCCTTGCCTGTCCAGTCCAGTCCTATCCGAAAGAAGAAAGCTCTATCCTGGACCCTATCACTTTGATAAGTTGGTCTACGTGTGTCTGTGCTTAGCATATGCACCCACCCTACCCTACAACAACAACTAGTAACATTAGTTAATCGAGAAGAGCCTGTATTTGCCTCGTTACCCCTTAGAATCAGCGAGTTGGCAGTTATTCATCTCTTGATGTCAGCTCTGGTGTCATTGCCCGAATTTTTAGCGGAGACGAGGTCACTAACTATCTCAAGCTTATACCTGTCGAGGGCGACTTTCTGTCCGAAATATCGGTGTTGGGTGTCTTTCTTTGTTGTCGTTCTTGAGGGTCCATGGTGTTCATTTTTGTGATGACAACTCAACGTTGGTTAGAAAATGGGTTGACTTTGGGGTGACCTTCTTGGTCCTCAGTCTATATGAGCAAAACAGGATAAAGCTCACTACTATTAAAGTGGAGACTTCCAGGCCTTAACTCGAACCTTCAATTATATTATTGGAACTATTAGCATTTTCCTAAAGCACCACCTCTAGGACTTAATTTCAGTCGCCTCGTCAAGAGAAACCAAACAGCCATTAGCCCTGAAATCGCACGTCCTCTACTCTCAAATTGAGTGTAAATTACACAGAACATACATTGTAGTCGACATAGACTTCCTTCCCTGTTCTCGTTCTCACATATGATCGGCAACATTTGGGTTAAGATCATAACGACTGGTTCTTTGACATTGTATGCGGTAAGGTAATGGCGTTCTCTAAAGGTAGCAGGCAATTAGTGGATTTCCGTGAAACTCAGTCTTGGTCACAGGGTGATTCCGCCGCTCCTTTCCCCTTCCAGCTTCAGATTAATTATCAAAATTATAACCAATTGAAGGGGCGCATTGGCGCATGAACAAAAACATTCGCACTAACGTGTCATAAATCCTTAGCCTGCCTCTCCTGTCCTTTAGGGCATTCAATCCCACACACATACATACCTACGTCCACTCGACTCGTTCTAACGTTGAGCGAACGGAAGAAGAGACGATTGCCGCCCTTGGAATGCTGTCAAACCTCTTTGTCGTTCGATTCCCAGGAAAACGAATTATTTTTGCATGCACCGCCGTATACACTTGGGTTGCATGCAACAGCCAGGGCCCACCATGGTCAGCATCATCATCAGCATCTCTCCTGAATGGAGGAGGAGAATGTACTTCTCTCTCGAGCCCACTTGGGCGCATCACGGCGGGTTCCTTTTTCTCCTTCTTCTTTCCTTGAATGACTTTTTGGAAAACGATTTTTAGGGAACCTCTCCATATGATTCGCTTTGGCATTCCTGACATGTGGTTCTCCCATCTCTTCGCCAGATCTTAATGAGAAACCACCATGCCGCCACCGCCGCCCAATGACTCTGCCGGCATTCGCACGCCGCACACAAACAAGAGAGCAAGCAACGAAGGAAAAAAAAAAGTAAAAGTCTGGCAAGGCATCCTTAACTGGAAGCAGATCGACTAAAACCAAAGGAAGTCCAAAGAACAAGAACCAACCTTACCTCCGTGCCGGCGAAGAAATATGCAGTTGGACTGGTTTGGCCAGGTCTGCTCTCGAGGAGGTGGCTGCTGGTTGCTCTGTGTTGGTGTATATCGATCGTGAAATCAGTGCATTTTGGCGCCAAAATTTCTACAGGTTTCCCCCAACAAGATGAAGCGGCATTTTTAAGGCTTTTAGTGCCGGTCTCCCTTTGGTGTGTCTGGTCTGATCTGCTCGTGGTTGTGGTCGTAGTCGTGGTCGGGGCTATTGTATGTATGTCGGTCGCCAGTGTTGTCTGTCTCGCATTTGTTATATAATTAAGACCATATGACAGGAGGAATTAATGATTATTGCCGCGAGAGGAATATGCGTGGTCACTTCGGTTGGCCGGGAACGGGGTATGTACGTATTCAAATTAGGTGACGTTTGGGGATAAAATTAAGTGGCCTGGTCTAAATTGTGAACTGGGAATATTGGATTTCAACAAATTTTTGCATTGAGACTTCCATGGAACCAGGTTTCTTCAAGCAAAAAAGTTGACAAACTCTCCCGGAGTTTGGAACATGATATGCCAAGCAGTTGTGTCGATTGAAGGAGGGGACAGGGACTGGTGATCAATTTCAAGGAGTTTTTTCAAAATTCGTTGTCTTCAACCAATGAATTGAAATGTAGCTGGTTGGATTGGAGTGTAAAAGGTTTCTAATGGTTGGTCAGTAGTCAAATGTCCCTCGGGTTGTTGGAGGTCTTTCGAAGAATTAAGCACTGCTTTTCATTTTAGAAATCGGTATAATCGTTAGGGACAGCCCTTTCTACATTTTTGAGATGGAGAAACGATAAAAAGCGTCGAGATCTGACGTGGTTAGTCGAGTCCCAGGAAAATTCATCAAACCTTGATCGCGGAACCACATTCATTCATGTTTCAACGATCCGCTTGTCCACCATGAGGGTTAAGCGGGTCCAAGCCTAAATGGAGTCTCCATATTTCCCGATCTTCCGCCATCGACCCTAAATCATCAGGGGCTATCGCCATACGGGTAGAGATGAGATTTCGGACTTGGCCCAACCATCACATCCTGGTCGTACCTAGGGTAGGTCATTTCGGTAGCTTGTATCCACGATCTTACTCTTTCGGTCATTGCCCAAACCTCGTGACCATAGGTGAGTGTCGGAACAAATACAGCTGACCTGCTCGCGGTAGGGTGCGGGCAACATGTCAGGGAAGAACGGGTAGAGTAGCGAACGAAGCGCAAACCCAATGATGCCAAGACGAAGAAAACCGGCCTCGGATATTGGCAAGCCTGCTATAAAAGGGCGCCCTGGGGAGACAGGCCTATAGGGTGGCAGCAAGCGAGCGTCCGGTGGCCAGCTTGTCCCGCTTAAGAGGGTCCCTTCCTCACTTACGTACTTAGGCGGCCCTACAGTTCGGGGTAAACCTCGGCCTCAATCAATAAGCCTCTCCAGTAAGCCCGGTCCTTAGCTAACTGCCTCCAGTCGCGCACGCCATGTTGGTTGAGGTCCCCTTTTAGCGCAGTTTTTTGGCTAGGTTAATGTCCCTGTACAGCTCGTATAGTTCGTGATTAAACCTTTTCCTCCAAAGCCCGTCAACGCATACGGGACAGAATACCTTTCAAAGAATTTTTCGCTCGAAGCAACCAAGGATATCTTCATCCGTTTTCGACAGCGTCCATGATTCAGCGCCATAAACCAGGACTGGGATGATTAAGGTCTTATACAGAGTCTCCTTAGTTCTTCGGGATAGGGCCTTACTACTCAATTGCCTTCTTAGCCCGAAGAAACAGCGATTGGCAAGAGTTATTCTTCGTTTGATTTCCGACGTGGTGTCATTATCGGAGGTAATAGCAGAGCCAAGGTAGACAAAGTCCCTTTCTACCTCGAAGTTATAGCTGTCTATAGTGACGTTCTGTCCAATTCGTCGGTGTTGGGTGTCCCTTCTTGTTGACAGGAAATACTTAATTTTGCCCTCGTTTACTGCTAAACTCATATTTCTGACTTCTCGGTTCTTCTATTCATTTTTGTCAGGAATTCTGTTTAGCAAATCTCCTTGCAAATGCCTAAATCAGAGTCAGGTGAGCTACCGATCTTTGAAAAAGTAAAGAAATGATTCAACTATGCTCGGTCTAACAGCAGTTTTAGCCGCCCTACTGCTTCAGTATACATAGAACCTAGCATAGTTTTCATTGCCGCTGTCAGTATACTTGCCGGTGCAGGCGCTGACCTGTCCTCTAGATCATGATAGAGTAAGAAAGCTGACAATGCTTCATAAGTTCTTTCCAGTAGACTAGCGACCCGTATGAATAGAATAGGTCTTACAACCTTCGAATACCACAGCTGGTTTGGACTTTTGAAGGTAGGGATTGATCTCTAGTTAAAGGAATAGTCTCTGTTTTTAAAGGTTTAAGCCCTAGCCTTCTGCTGCTCACTCAGTCAAGCCTAGTGGAGTCTTTCGCTTAGAACTGAAAGAAAAGTCCTCGATGACCATACTGTCAACATACGCCCTCAAGTTGAAGCCATTTTTCCTCAAGACTACGAAAATACCGTCTACCCACGATGAACCATATTAGTGTTGAGAGAACGACGCTCTGAGATGTTCCCCTCCAGACTTTTCTTCCTGCTCATTACGTCCCCCACTTTCAAGATGACCATTCGCGACTTGACTATCAAGGGACTGAGAGAAGGTCTCTATGCATACCGTTCAAAATCGCGTCCACAATAGGACGCCTCGAGAAATGCCCTCAGAGTGTAAATTCCTTCTGATGAAGAAATTTTTCCAGCGTCAATTCTCCTCCACGAAGACCCGCATCAATCTTGCTATTGAAATTCTTGTCATTTTTTATACCTTACAGCTCGTTTGACAGCTCGACTAATGGTTATAATCACTCTTAGTTCCCGTAGCTTTAACATGTAAAATGGGCCCCCTGTGGGACAAGCCGGATCTTACTGCCCACGCTTAGCCATAGATTCCCTTATTCTTTCTCAGCAGCTAGTCAGTGCTTGCTGTCTTTCGATTCCCACCGCCCAGATCCATAGTTCAATGAGCTTCAGCCCTAATCAATCCATGTGCTGGAAATTTCCATAGCTATTACCTAAAATACCAGTAATACTAGACAGCTCGTCGCTCAAGCCAAAGCTTACACTAATCACGTTCCTGTGCATAGCCCGGTGTGAGATTACATAAATCCAACACAAAACCGGCTCCAACCCTTGTAAATGTAAATGCCTCGCGATACGATCAAGCAACTATTCATTCTAATTGTCTAATCCGCAGGCTTTTAGGTTTTATCAATGGAGGCGAGCGGACTCGAGGCCAGAAATGTCACTTCCATTAAAAATGCAAATGTCCCGCTTTAAATATTTTTTTTTTTTTTTTTTTTTTGCCCCTTCTTCGCGCTAATCTGTGCGGCATTTCAGAGGAACGCAATAAAATCTCTAAAACACGTAAAAATTAGCATAAACTATGAATAAGCTTGGCGTCCGCCTTAATGATGCTGGAAGCGAGGAGGGTCTTGTGATCTTGTGTGAGGTGGGGCGGGCATGGCTCTAGGAATTCTTCGTTCATCAGCGGAAATGCCGCACAAATCAATGTCAACAAAAATGTGACATCCGATGCTCATTCACAGTTTGCGCGCGCCCAGAACTAGGAACTAGTTGTTGGACAGAGTTCCGCGGAATAACGAGTGTGTCTTCAGCTGATTAGCTATATTCTCGTTAAGCGATCGACTGGGATTGATTCAGACGTAAACATCCTTAGTGGAGTGGATGATTCTCACAGGAAGCGAGCAATTTGAACCCTTTGGCTGTGCCAATGTGTTCTCGGCGTGTACTACTCTGCGGGCAGGGCACATACTGTTGCAATTGTGTTGTGCATTGAATAAGCGATCATGCATTGCATTGCCGATCGTCTGTTGCATCGTTGCGCGTTTATGTGTTGAAATGAGTGGAATGCCGTTTGTGTCCACAGCTAGGCACAGGGGCGGGAGAAGGGTTCATTTACTTTGGGGTCGTTGTACAATTTAATTGTTTGTTCAATCAACAAGGAAAAAACTAAAACGACATCTTTGTGTGTGACGTTCCGACTAGAGGAGGAAGGAGAATAGACAAAGGAGTGCTGTGAGAAGATCTTATACAGGGTGGGCTTGTAACTCGTACAATAGCTGGACGTTTTTGAACGAATCCTGACATCTTGATACACAATGTGTCTTGATCGCCAAAATGACAATAACCTTGGATAAGGATCATCATTGGTCGCTGTGGGTCAGTGGTTAGTGCGTTGGACTGCTGACCGAGCGGCGTGAGTTCAAGCCCAGCCAGGAACACCGAACATTTATCGCTGCACCATTTCTCGTCAGGGAATGACAAGCCTTCGAGAGTATAATCTTTCATGGAAGAGCTTCTCAATCTGGTGTTCGAAGTCGGCAATCAATTTTAGGTCTCTTCCATTCGTGCGAACAATACAAACACGCACAACACGAATGGTTGCGAGAAGCTAGGCTTTGGCTCATCCCGAGCTGTCGCGCCAGCTATTATTATTAAGGATCATTAAGGGCTCTTACGACCAACTATCGTGGACCAGAGATTTTGCAAGATTGATGCCAACAGCTAAAGATTGCTGACTCACGAGCTGTCGGTCCTAAGGGGAGGGCTGCAATTTCACTGTTCTTGACAGATTTTCAAACCATATGCCATCTAACAACAATAATTATCTGAAGTCCATTGGCTTGCCATCCGGGATGGACCAAGCAATTGGGAGAAATATGTACAATTAGAACATGGAGAGGTCAACATTTCAGGACGTACGCCAAAAAAAAACTAACGTCCCATCCCGACGAGGGGCAAAAGCCTAGCTTCTCGCAGCTATTCATGTGCATATTACACTTTCGCAGGAATGGAAGGGACGTATCATCACCGACACCAAAAAGCGAATTAAGAAGCTTCTTCATCATCATCATCATTATTTTCCAATGCCCGGCTTATCCACTGTGAGGGTCGCGGGTTAAGGGTGCTTAAGTGGACTCTCCACATTTCCCAATCTTTCGCTATCGACTCTAAATCAACAGGGGCTATCCTCGTACGGGAAGAGGTGAGATTCCGGACTTGGTCCAACCATCTCATCCTGGGCCTACCTAAAGACGCCTACCTCATGGCATGGATTCCATGGCAAGTTTTGGAAGCCACATTGGGAACATGCGTTGAACTTGTCCAAACCATCGAAGTGTAGACCTCTCCGTTCGAAGAGGTAGCTACTCGACATTGAGTGCCTCGCGTATTCTGGTGTTCCCAACACAATCTCGACAAGGTGAGGACCGGAACAAACACTGAATTGAAGACCGATAGCTTAGCTCTGATGCTAAGTTCAGTCCTCATGATAACAAATTGACTAAGTTGTCTCGAAATTGCTTCAGCCTCAGCAATCCTACAGGATAACTCAGTATTGCTCCTTCCATCACTTTTCCTTCCTAAACTTTTCCACGTATCTCAATGAGTCCCCACTAACATGCATTGAACAGCCATTCGGGAAATCACCATTACTTCTGATTTGATCACGTTTACCTTCATTTCAGCTTCAGCACAGACGGTGACGAACCTATCAAGTACGCGCTGAAGTTCGGTCTGGGTGGACGTAAAAATGACCAAGTCATCATCGAAAGCAGATGACTTATCCTTAAGTCGTCAAATTCGAACCGATCCTCGCTACGGCTGCGCTGTAACATCCAATCCATATACACAATGAAAAGGAGAGGTGAAAGAACACAACCCTGGCGTAGTCCAATGTTCACAGCGAAAGGTGTCGATTTGACGGCGTTCACCCGAACACAGTTCTTACAGTTTGTATATAGAGATTGAATGGCCGTCAATCAAACCCATACCCCTGCAGTACACTCCAAAGTTTACCTCGAGAGACCCGATCATATGCTTTCCCGAAATCCAAAAAACAACTGTAAATAGGTTTGGCATACTCCCAGGCATGACAAATTATGGTCTCAACTTTTGTCATACCTCGACGAGTGGTACTGTCACGACAATCGTTTGCTGGTACTCGAACTAACACAGCTCGCACAGCCGTTTAACCCGTTGACCATGGCGACCACACTTCAGGACATAAGAAACGCATAATTTCAAGGTCCAGGCTCTGAAACATCTACTGACTTCTGAAATCACATCTTCCGTGCAACTGCGAAAGTTCTGGTTCGCCAGCAAGCGACAACTCAGGTATAACATCGACAGACTAAAGAGTTCAACAATTAAGGCACCACCATCGGAGAAACAAATTCCTAACATTCTACTTGTCCTTAACTCCACAGGTTGGATTTAAGACCAACAGCCATGATTTGTCGACAGCCGTCCAAACTCATCTAACAAATCGCTCAGGAAATCTGTGGTAACAAAACGAATGATATCACGCACCGCAACCTCCAGCAAGAAGTTAAAACAATCAACAGCCCAACGTCCGTCACCATCTAGAATGGTTCCTGGACTGAAAAAACTTTCGGTCGATTGAAGAAAAGATTTAGCTCGTGGGCTTCAGAGACAATCTGGAGAACGATTGACGAATAAACACGTCTAAAAGTTTGAATTGCAACAGGTTAGCAAGTTAGAGTCCTCATGACGGTCTGCTTAGAACAGTGGAGAATCCAAAAACAGAAGTCCCAATTCTTCAATGTGCTGGCCACAGATTTACAAGAAGATGCAAGTACACAACGATTCTCGTGAAGGAAAATAACTAAGGATAGTTCCGGAAGGTGGTTTAGACGGAAGGATTTCAGCAGTTTTGATGGACTTCAGGCCATTGGTCTCTATACTAGGCCTCACCCTCCTACACACAAAAAACTACTTTGACTCTTACCTCTGACATTTTCTTAGGTAACCGGCACTTAATGCTTGACGTTCATTTGATCGTGTCAAGATCCTGATTCTGATTCAACCAAAGGTCTAACTTGACGTTTTACAATGAAGATCAGTGATCTTGATCCTGATTCTGATGCAACCAAAGGTCTAACTTGACGTTTTACAATGAAGATTAGTGGTCTTGATCCTGATTCTGATGCAACCAAAGGTCTAACTTGACGTTTTTCGATGAAGATCAGTGATCTTTAGATCACGCACATAGCTATCGAAGTGATCTATCTACAAAGATTTGCTATCTTCTTCTTCGTCGTAAGATTATTGATCTTGACTTCGATCAGAGTTAGCAAAAATCATTTGAAAATCTCTTCAGAGTGATCACTTTAAAAGGCAACAGAAACTTAATAGATATTTATTGCCTCGATGAACCAGTTCAACATTTCAATGTTTCTTGTTCTTCTCTTATCACTCGATGCCGCAAGGTTTACAAACATTTTTTTCCCATCATTCCGACTGTGACCGTCTTCCACGATCTTGTACGAAGAATGCAGTAAGGCAACTCGTCCTGATGCTTCTCTTGGATTTTTGCTTCTTCCTCCACACCAACAAAAATAAACAAAACCCTTCCACAGAATCTTGAAACACAAGAAATCTTCGCTCAACATCTACAGATTCGTGACCATCGAGAGAACTGGAGGAGTAGTCCCTTCCTGATTTACACACACTGACCCATCTAATGACAGCTACCACTCTCTACCCAAAATGGGTTCTCCTTTCTCTGGAATCATTCTCAACGTGGACCCACATTTAATCAAAATCTTAGATAAAATTTATGTAACAGTGTCCTGTGACATCAACTAGAACTGAAAGAAGAATAATTAAACATGGCAGACACAAACCATTTTGGATCATGGCTTCTGGGAACTTTAATCATCTCACTCACATGGAGGAGCTACGCAGTATATTTCTCGAATAAGTTACCAACAACTTTACGCGGTGTGGTTGTGGATCTTCTTTTGCTGTTCTTTTGTCCCCGAGATGTCCATTTGTGTTTAATGTTTGCTTGCAAACAATGAAACAATGTTCACGGAGTGGAAAGGCCATACAACGAAGAGGAGACTGGCATTTTTCTTTTTGCATAGATCAATCGCATCCCGGCCATTGTTGTTTGTTTGCGCTGGCTGGCCTGGCTGCATTTGTAACGTTGGACATTAGGAGATGTCTTGATGTGGCAAGTAAGTTGCAATGTTGATGGAATACGTCAACACGCTTTGCCTGTTTAAGGGCAAAATGCATGAAAATGATCTTCATCGACGTCTGCGTCGTCACCTGATCGTTTAACATTTGGCCTAAGTCGCATCTTCCGATAGAAACTCGTTCAATAAATATCAAGGAAGAGGAGAAGAGAAATGGTTGCCGTGGCTCAAGGTGGGTTCATGATCGGGGAATGACAAGCCTCCGAGAGTACAATGTCATGAAAAAGCTTCTCAATTCGCAAATAAATAGTAGGTTAGCTCCATTCGTGCGAAAAATGTAACACGCTGTCTCGATCTATCGCGCCAGCTATTTAGTTTATTTTTTAAGACAAACTTCGGAAGAAAATCGGTCAGTCAAACGCCGGCAAGTGCTGGAATGAGGAATGACCTCATCTCCTACCCCATCCATACGTCGTTTACTGAGTATTTTATCCTCAGACTTAGATTCCTTTCGGCTTGAAAAGTATTCTCGCCAATGACGTCCACAATAGATTCTAAGAATTCCTCAGGCAAGACACTTGTCCCATTCATAACTTTCGTTTTCCCCCAAAAATAACTCCTGTCCGCCCATCCATCATTACCTCCAACCCACCCCGGACGCAGTGACAACACCGTGAGGGATAACTCTTCTTCTTCTTCTTCTTCTTCTCCCAAAAGATACTTTCGAGGATTTCTTTTAATTTGGCATTCTCCAGACGTGCCCATCTGAAAAAGAAGACAGAAGCGAACCAAGAGGAAAAAAAAAAAAAATTATCAAAAGTACGTTTGCGGCGGCCAAGGCCAAATAACAACTCGAAGACCGAAGCGGAATATTAAATAATTTTCCATAATCATTCCTGAACCTAGGCATTAATTCACACACAGTAAACTGAGCTCGGGAACAAATTACCGATTACCCATGTCGAAGACATGATTCCATTGAAATTCCTCAGCGTCTACATACAAGCGTCTGCGTGTGGAGTTGCGAGGATTTTTTTTTTTTTTTTTTTTGCCTTTCTTGGCGCGAAGAACACAACGAAGGGCGCGCTTTGCAGAGCGATCGGGCGTTCTGTCGGCACTGTAAGTGGTTTGATCTAAATAAAGATACGTTCTGTGATTTAGTGTTGATGTTGGAAACGTTCTCCACAATTTACATAAATCGTAAAATTAACCAAACTAGACGAAGACGAAGGCGAAACCGGAGCTATGGCTGAAGGGTGTCAACAAAGGTTTGATAAAAAAAATTTTAAAAATAAGTTAAGGCTCCAAAATTTATGGGAAACCTGGCGCCAAATCGCCACTTCCGTAATCGTACAATTTGTCACGTAAAAACTAGCATTTTGGAGCCAAATCGTCTCGTTTTTACGTGACGAGTTATGCGAGACGATTTGGGCCCTGACAATACGATGAAAACAGACCGCGAATTTGGCAGTCAATTCAAAAACATTTCCACAGGTTTTCCTAAAAGAAACTCGGGGAAACTCACGGTTTGGACCTTAATCATGTAGCCGAACAATAAGCAGAAGCCCTAACCCTTTATGAGCCGCCATACAGGACACCAACTATACAGATTGGTACAGGGAGCAGAATTAGCACTTAGGCGACACGGGTTTAGTTCCAGGCAGATATGTTCGCGATACTCAAGGGAACTCCTAAAAACTTACTCCAAGTTGTTGAGAGAAGAAGAGCATCACCCCAGCAAATTCCGACCAAATCAACTTACCTCGGGTTCCGGGCCTCTATAACATCCCTGGGAAAGAAGCTGCGAATTAACTGGCAAGGAAGGGACAGAAAACAGGGGCATGCCCTTCGATTACTAACGTGGACGAGGTTAAGACTGATGATCGGTCTAGACACTGGACACACTAACCTGAACAAGTATTGCTTACAGTCCACTAAATGCCCGGGATGTGAAGAGGAGGAGGAGCGCCTCGAGTGCCGCCTTTGCGATTGCCTCGCTATATGGGGGCTTAGCTCTTCTAGGCATTTAAGTTTCGAAAAAATCCTGGAGTTCACTGGACAAATAGCACGTTTCCCGGATCTCTTTCCCCAAACATTAAACCTTTCACTTACGTCGTCTCTTACCACCTTTTTCGTCAGCTGTTTTCTACAGTGCGGAACATAAATGCACAAAACCGCGGCCTACCCTTACCTTCCAAAACTAACCTACAAGAGCCTCCAAGACAGTGTCTCATTTGAAGAAAGTTAAGAAGCTCTGGACAAGAAAGTCGAGTCAGGCCTCAGGTCGCTTTTTATTTCGGAAAGGAGTCTCTTCAAAATGGACAACCCCGTAGGGTGGTCAGAAGGAAATCGAAAAGTGGTACAAGTTCTGATTCAATGTCTTGGCAAGAGGTCAGGTTAGGAAGTCTAGTGGCAAAGGCAAGTCCAAGCAGATGACGCAGTTCTATAACTCGAAACTCGTCTGCGTTCATCACGTTACCGTCTTTAAAGATCCAATCGACTTATGAGGACTTTTAGGACATAATTCGCAGACTCTGATGGGCCGACAAGTGTTTCCATTTGTTTTTGAAGGTTCGGTATCTCAAAGCGATCTGACACTTAGATTGAGAAAATTAATGTTTCCTTGTGATCACGAGTAAGAGTAAGAGTGTCTTCATGTATCTCCTTCAAGGAAATTCATGTCTTAGGTCTAAGGGTACACCACACGTCCCACAGCCGCCAATTGCATGCAAATCATCATTTTCTATTGTGGGTTTGATCTGCTGCACTCTATTGCCCACACAGTCTGTGCAGTGGCCCGTGCTTTGTATCTTTCTCTCAGCTTACAGCCGTTTAAGGGAGACGATTTCTAAGGCCACCGCCAACCGTCACCTTCCGCACTATAGCATGCACTCTAGACCGAAATTCATTTGAATTTCACGGCGATCCGCTCGTTGGGTACTTATTTTCATTCTGAAGAATTCAACGGCACCCACATGTTGGCGGTCTGTGTAGAGATACTATTCTCCAGCCAAAAGTTTGTTTATGTTGCTTCCTCTCGCCTCGAATAGCCAAAATGTAAACATTGCCTGCGTCTCTGCCAAGAACAACATTGACGATCGTCATCATGAGCATGATCATGATCATCAGCTGCAGCAGCAACAGCATCATTATCTGCATCCTCTGCATTCGCTTGAAGAACAATGAAAGGCGAGGTTCGTTAGAGAGAGGAAGGAACTCTACATACCCAACACGACTCACACAAATCAGAGATGGAAGCAATAAAAGGGAACGATGTACCCTGTGCACGACTCCAGCCAGCCATCGATAAAGGCGGCATACAATAACGACAACGACGAAGACGACGACGACGACGGAGGCGGCTTATGGCTGACATTGGAAGACATGCGAAGCAAATGCCAGCTCCTTGCATCTTTCAAATCATCTTAGCGTGCCGAGCCCATTTTCTCCCTTCGGATGATTAGAGGCTTGCACTGGGAGGAAGCACAGGCACAGGAGGTGGAAAAGGCTGCACGCATAGGGCAACCTAATTGCAAATGATTTAAGTTCCACCTATTGTAGATACATTTCATCTATTGCCATTCGAGATGGAATAACGACCGAGTCTTGGGCCGGAATCAGTGCCAGGGATTGGGATTCGTTCACCATCATCACCAGCTCAAAACAATAACAAACCATCACGAGGACAAGCAACAGAAGAGAACTATCTGCCGTATATTCCTGCCGGCTGTGCGTTGCTCCTCCTGCCAGAAGGGGGACTCTCAACTCGCTTCGTCTGTGTCTTGTGTTTTGAGTTTTCTGTGACTCCTCCGTCACGGAGTGGCATTGTGTGATGTTAAATATGGGCTCACAGTAGAATGGTTATGCGTTTAATGGAATACCGAACGGAAGGAGCTCCTTACATGCATCTTCGTTGGGGGGGAACACAAATAGACTGTGTTGTGTGGCGGAAAGATGTGTTTTCAACGACTATCGTGGGGGTCTCCTCTCTTCCGAACTAAAAATAACAAAAATAAACTCATTCATCGTCGTTGTAGAGACTCCGGCACAGGATGATGTATGATTTCGAACAAAAACAACAAAATTGTTTGGGGTGCCATAAGAGTAACGACTTGGACCCATATTATTTCAAGGCAAACAAATGAAGGAATTTCTTCGATAAGGTGTCGTCGTCACACAAATTAGCAATCGAATTGGCGGCATTTCAATTAGCAAAGTTGTTAGCTCAACCACATCAAGTGGGTGTTTAACCGGTTAGGGCTGTGAGATCAATGCAAATAGGAGAGTGAAGAACGGTATAGCAGTGACGATGGTTTAGAGCAAGTATTTGCGTTTCGGTGGAGATGGCTAATTGAGCGCAGTTGTGCTAATGTACACACTGGACTCGTGATGGTCTAACTAGGTGACGGAAGTAGTTCTCGGATTGCACTTGGGATTGGAAGACAAAAGTATCAAAGTGAGTATAAGCGGTATGTAGGCCGATTAGGGCCGTAAATTGTTGCCTCCCAACCTGACCTGAGTACACAGATGGTAAGAGGAATTTATAATCCGTTGAGTTGTTAGTTGAGTGACATTTGTGGCGTTGCATACCTGCTTCCTGGTGGAATGAGGGTGCTGCCACCTTGCATTCAGGGTAAATGAGGACTGTGGATTTGTTGAAAGGCCCGACTTGTAATGGGGACAAGTTGAGGAGTGTTCTTTGATGATTTTGTTGATAAGCAGTTGGATCTGTTGTATACACAATGCATACTTCGGACAATGCAGCTATGTGGCTCCACAAGTGAGAGGAACGAAACTGATCATAAGAAAAATGACACGGTAGTGCAACTGCAAGTATAGGAAGCAAATTCAGTGCCAAAGGAGTAGCTCAACGGAGTGTTTTCAACTCTTTCGCTAATGCAGATGAGTTGGTGGTATTTCAAGGACCAAAGCCAATCTAACTCCAGGCTACAATCTAAATAAGTAACAACAGGGCAGAACAGCATGTGTACCGTTCTATCAAGTCAATAACCCTTTTGGCAAAAAGTAGGAATACAGCAAGCTGACACGATTGTTGGTATACAGGGTCATAGGCTAGGTTAAACTAAAGAGGTGGCGGCTTGAGGTTACGCGCCGCCTTATTCTGATCTTCGAGGATCCCTTGTGTTTCCCGTTGTGGGACCTTCATGCATGTACTTGTTGGAAAGAGAATAGATTGTTTATTGATCGTTATTAGCCCCGCTAAGCCACCCTGAATTTAGAATGAATTTTAGGATGGCCCTCGGTGGTATGGTTGAGAGTTGGCCTGAGTCACTAAAGAAGTAAACGCCTGGGGTCTTCTTTCTGATTGTGCTGAGGCTTGTGTAGTCGCAGAGAAAATGTATCGTGTCCTCCTCCGCGTCTATATCGCCAGTCATCGTCAGTCGTACTTAGTCTCCTTAGATGGACCGCCAGTAGGTGTGTGGCGTGTGAGGATGCTGATCACTAGAGCTAAATGCGATCTGTTCAGGGTAAGTATTTCTTGCTGTTGTTTTACAAAGTTTTGGCCACATCTTTCTTGATATACGACATGACGGAAGTGTGCTCCATCGCTCATCGGCAAGCTTCCAGAAGTCAAAGTCTATCTCTTGCTTTAGAACTTCAATAGGGGTCAGAACCGATGTCTTTCTTCGCAGTTCATCGGTCTTTCATTGCCATCGATTCCTCGGTGCTCCGGGACCCAACAAAGATACATTATGTCTTGACCTTAGCATCCTAAGCTTACTGCGACAACTGTTTACTACAAGTGATTTGAGTATTGTGGATGACACGGCTTTGATGGCGGCCTGGCTATCGACGAATATATCGACATTCCTTCTCAGGGTTACTGAGGATAGTTCCCTTCCGAACTAGGTTATCGCTAGAACTTCAGCTTGCAACACGCTGAAGTGGTTTGGAAGTTTTATCGACCGGGCAATGGCGGGTTCTTCTGAGTATATTCCGGAGCCTACCCTTCATCTATTTATGAGCCGTCGGTGAAAATGTATGTACTGCCAGGCTTAATGATCCTTTTTTTGTCCCAACATTGCCCTGCTGAAAAGAGAGTTTGGAAATTGAGTTCGAAGTCATGGTATGGAGTTATGCGATCAGTTTTTGTTACTAGCTTCGATCATCTATTGACGTTATGGTGACCTTTTTCCAAAAGCTAGATGATTGAGGTTGAAGGCGCGCTTTTTGCTGCCAATTCTTTAGTGTATAGGTTGAGCGGTAGGAGTGAGAGTTTCGAGGCTGCTGTCGGGGTCGTTCTTATAGCGCTCGTTGTGCTGATAATCGTTAGATTTTTGTGAGTGTCTTAAGGGGGTAGACCCAATTAGAATTTTGAATCTTTGCATTTTATCAAAGTAGAATATTTCAAAAGTATTCTCTGAAAATTTCAGACAAATCGGGCCGTTATTTATGGAGATATATAACTCTGAACGGAGCCATCTCTAATGCATAACTACTCGTAGTCAAAACTCTTCAAAACGCGTTTTTCTCGATACCGTGTTTTCGAAGTCGGTGATCACTGTAACTTGAGAACGGCTTTGCCAATTGGTTTGAAATTTTTTTCACTTATTCTATACGTAATTCTCCTCCGGTTGAACGAAGGATGTTTTTTAAGACGGTTGTTTTTTTTTTATAGCCGATAATGCGAGTAAAATGTTCGTCGAATTAAGAATTTTGACTTTCAACATCCGCCATTTTGTGAAAGTTCAAAATTTTTCAAATCCCTTCGTTCAACCGGAGCATTATGTCATTAACTAATGATCCCTTTTGTTTTTTTTTTTTGAATTCACATGATCCAGTGAAGAACAGCACTGATCACTGCAAAACACTTTTTTTGACCCCTCCCAAATTTGCTGTATCTCGTCCATTTTTTAATATTTTGCCATAAAAAAAATTTTAATAGTTTCTGTATATACATATCTTTCATGTGAAAAAACATCTGTTATTAATTATTTTCATGCGACGCCACAAAAAAAAATACTAAAAAAGAGCGATTTTTGCCAGTCCCAACTGGGTCTACCCCCTTAAGGTTTGTAGCCTCTTCAGCCACCAGACCAGGTACCCATACAGGGTCACAGTATCGCAAATTATTCCGGGAGCCTAAGGTAAGAAGGTTAGAGAGACCGTCAGCGTATAGCCGCCGACGCACTTGGACCAGTACTAGGAATGGAAATATGTACATATGTACATATATGAATGTAAAAACTTCCGTTGACCCAGGGTCACCCTTTGATAAAGCGAACTAGGTATCCGACATCTTGTTGTGCTAGGCAAGATCGCCAAGGTTGTCCAAAAGGGGGTACCGAGATGGTTACGTCTTTTAAGAGACAGCGCTGGAAAGGTATACAGAAGAAGAAGATTGTTTTTTTTTTCTATGAGATCCTCGATAAAATCTACGACCAATGCCCACGTCCTTGGAGATTTCAATGCTTTTATCGGAAAGCAGGTCATTTTTGTAGGACGACCATCGAAAAATATGGCCTGCACGACACGATCTACGGAAACGGATTCAGCCTCACCAACTTTGCCGCGGAGAAAAACATTTCCTATGTAACTTGATAGTCACCTGATCAAACTACCGCCAATCAGATTGATCACGTTGCGATCGACGGACGACATTTCTTCAGCGTATTGGATGTTCGAATGTTCCGACCCGAGGTGCAAATTTCGACCTTGTTACAGCCAAGATATGGATGCAAATATGCACCAATGCTGTGACCAAGGGCCCCCCTGTAGGAAAGCTCGACTTTGAAAGTTTGCAATCACAACCGATTTCAAGAGCATCTTCCTGATCAAGTTTCACTAGAGCTCTTAGAAAGTCGCCCAACAGCAAACACAAAGGCAGAAGCCTAGCAAAACATCAAGAATGCTGCAACTAAAGCACTGGATTTCAAGCCTGCAGGAAATTGTAGTGGATTCCCACTTATGTTTCTCTTATAGCTTTTTGTTTTTTGTAAGGCAGGGTTACAGCAGACTCTGACAGATACCCATGGCGTTTACGCCTTGCCTGGTTAGGGCACTTAAGTGTTGACTTAAAGAGGAAAGTAGATTCAATCTAACCTGCCAGATCATTTACAAAAGCGATGAAGGTCTATCAGCTCAGCTTCGCCTTATATTAGATACTGGAGCAAGTCAGCATACAGCCTTTCTTTCAGAGCGCCTTCTGCTTGTGAAGTCTTATTAATCTCAAGGATTCATATGAGTGACTAGAAGACATCCTCGTTTGTCCTCCTTTCTAAGAGTTGATCGTGGACGAAGTAACCTGCGTCCGTCACTCGAAAGAACTAGGATTCAGCTGAGTCATCATCAAAATGATTGAAGATCTTCTCAGTATAGCTTGGCTATCCTTGGAAGCCTTTTCGACTTAAAAACCACAATGTTGCCCAAACGCCTTTGCAGTCTTTTAACACAAAAACGAAGCTTCACACAAGGCAGGTAAATCAACAGAACAGAACCCAATTGATCCCCTTACACTCAACCAAATGATCTTCAACGGCTTAAACCACAAACGTTCTCGCCAACTGCCGAATGCTCTCCGCAATAACAACGTAATTTGCTTGAAAGAATTGAGATCAAAATGCTTTAAATATAAATTATCCCGTTACAATTCCGGTCCTTTTCCATTAATGACATCAAATGACCATAAAAACAGAAAAAAAAAAAAAGAGTGAAATTCCCATTCCCATTCCCATCCCATTGGCATTCCCACTGTCGCCATTCACAAAACTCTACGGAACAAACAACAATTAGCCTTTGTGACATCTCGCGCGATATCCTCTCACAAAAAAAGGGACTAAATACGCGGAAGTTAAACGCTCATCCAAACCGAAGCAACAAAATCCAGTTTAATTGTCCGGGAATTCCCTGCTTTTTTGCTTGTGAAAGCGCATCCTTCTCCTGCGGGACAGCATCTCTCCAAGAGACGAGATCACTTTATTTTGATAGCAAACGTGCGAAACAAAAGGAGTGATACGAAGATCCACTGTTTGACATTTCTTCCTCCGTCTGTCTGTGGGTCGTCCGCCTCTGTCCCATAAAACGAGGTCAAGATCCCTTGTTTTCCTTACTGCAGATGATGCTGCACACAAGGGGTTGCATATGCGGTGTGGAATACAAAAAAAAAAAAAAAAAAAAGTTGCGCTAGACCTTCGAAGATAACATTGACATTTGACAAACAAAGGGCAATCACAGGACGAAGACGGATAAGCGACAAACATAAAAAAACGCGATGAAAACAAAGGGAAAAATCTGGATTTGTTTAGAGATTCCGATTCTGGATGCTTATCTCGATCGTAGAACTCTAGTGATTCCATTCAGGAACGCGAGCATGATCCTCTTAATGATGCTTCCCTCGGGGGATGGAATGGGTTTTTGGTTCTTTTTATCCTTTTTTTTTACTCCGTCGTTCCTGACGAGCAAACAAAGGGACGACACTGGTCCACCGTCATTACATGGATTTCAGGAGAAATCCTTGAGCTAATTTACATTTCTTATCGCAGCGCGATGTCCTGTAGCTGGCAGAGGCAGGGGAATATTTTCACACGGTACGCGAACGGTGTAGGTCGAGAAACGGACTCATTACAACGCATTAAGTCGGACTTAAGGGGTCAACGGCTATTTTGGGAACATAAATCTTATTTTTATTACGAATTATCCACTAAAGTGGGCAGACCCCAGCTTAATTCCACTCTCTCGGCGGAATTAGCCGGGATAAGTTATGGGACCGCGCACTCGACTTAGAGGGTTTTACTTGAGACACGCGCCAAGACCGGATATGTGCTCTGCTGAGGGGTAAGGATTGGCTTGGATCCAAAAATTAAATTTTCCAAACAATCCACACCCTTGTTCGGTTGATATCGTCAGTTGTCAGCAGCACAGTATGTCTTCGTGATCCACACTGCGACTGCACTCCCTCATGCATAAGGTGTTTGTTCCGGAGTTGATTCCCTTTCTGGTTCCGTTGTGTGTAATTAGCTGAAGTCTTAGATTAGAATTGTAATTATTTTGAGAATCAGAGGGTGTCGTCTTGATAACCGTTACAATGTGAACATTTTTAGACGCACTTTTGGGGGATGGCGGTACGGCTGTTGGTGTAGTGTGACTTCTGTTTGTGGAGAACTTGGGGTCGTGGGTTATTTTAAGATTGTTTTAGTTTTCCCTATGCCTCCACAGTTGGTTGTGTGCCAGCGGCTCTAATGGGACTTAATTGTGTAATTGAGGTTTACATGGGCACCCAGTGTCTGGGTGGGTTGTTTATCTTCGTTAGAAATGGGGGATGAGAATGATGCATCTGCCTTCTTGTCATGCTGTCTCGAGTGTAGATTGCATTCATTTATCCAAGTGGTTTGAAATGTCTAATCGGGGTTTCGTTCTCAGTTCTTTTCGGATGAGAATGCTCAGAAGTGGTCTGGGAAATCATTAGACAAGATGGCGAGAGCAATAAAGTTCATTCAAACCTCAACGGCATCAATCACGCCAGTCATATTATAAAATCAGTTTTATATCGGACTGAGCTGGAAGGCAGCTATCAAGAAAAATCACAAAATATCCCCATTTCAACAAGCACAAGACAGCTTGGAACTTTGAAAATGACCTGAGTACACTGCTGCGAGCCAAATTAATCATGTCGCGATCGACGGAAGACAGTCCTTCAGCGTATTCGATGTTCGAACGTTTCGAGGCGCAAATACAGACTTCGTTGGCGCAAAAGTACGGATGCGAATATGCAGTAATGCGTTGACAAGTACCACTACTATGAGGAAGTTAAAAGGTTGCAAACGACCACAAATGGGTAAACCAGGATTAAACCAAGTATACGCTGTCTACGATCACCGGAATACAACACGACGTCTCAGACATAGCGCTACGATGAACGATATAATGATTGAATTCGTCTACCCAGACTTCGCTATACATTTTGTCAAAGACATGAGCGTCAACGAAGAATAACACTGGTTCATACCAGAAGAAAACTATTTGGAAGGGTCCTATCGAGAAGAACCAAGAAAACGGTAACCAAAGACTCTCATGATCGACAGCCTGCATGAACGTTGTCAAAACCGGATGAAAGCGGGATTTTTGAGAGAAAAGTTCTACATTCGATGTATGGTTCCACCTACGTTGATGATTATTGGAGAAGAAGATTAAACCACAATATGAGCTCTACAGCCACATCGACCTATAGCTTTAAAGACCCAACGACGATCCTAGGCATCGACTCTTTGCGGGTTGGGGACGCTCGTAGTACTACACAATGTAAGGTTAGGTAAATGGGTACCTTGTGACATTCGTCACTGCTCACTGAAACCAGCAAAAACGTCCATTGTGCCCATCTCCTAATTCTACCACGGGAATCTCTAAAGAGAACGGGAGCCGCTGATTTAAAACCACTTAGACAAGGAAATGAATCTCAGGAGGTAACTCAGCTCGATGTTACGCAAGTCCTCCAATTCCGTGAAGAAGTAATTACCAAGGGACCTCATTCTTCTACCGGGGAAGGCAGGTCATTCACACAGCAGGTGACGGACAGATTCGATTTCTTCCTCGTCCCTAGAACTTCTGCAATAGTCGTTGGGATATATGCGGAGGCGATCCGCATAAGTATCAATGGCGCAGTGTCCAGTAATGATGCCGGAGACTATTCTTGCTTCGCGACGACTAAGTGTGACCAGAACCAGAACTCTCCCATCCGAATTCTCAGATTGGATTGGAGGAGGTTCTTTAAGTCGAGAAGTATCGGCCAATATGAATACGAGGGAGCCAACTTTTAACATCTAACTCTTCCATAAGTTTCTAGCCGTTGCATATGGCCTGATGGCCATCTCCTTCAATATACCTTTTTAACGAGCTTTTTGGAATCCTTGCAAAGGGGAGAGCCTGTGAGGCATGCAACGCTACTCCCCTTCGTGCAAGTTCATCAGCCCTTCCGTTACCTCGGATATCCACATTCTCTGGTACCCAACATAGAGTCACCGTATTAGGCTTGACATCTCATCTAGGTTCTTTTTGCAGATTCCTACAAGCCCCGATCTAGTTATCGCGGACTCCAGAGCCTTAACGGCTACGATATATCTAGATCGTGATTGTCATAGCGGTGATACTCTTCTCGCGGACAGTTTTCGAAACCTCGATGATGGCTATGATTTCGGCCTGAAAAACACTGTAGTGTCGTTTATTCTAAAGGAGTGGTTTCTTCCTAGGACCTTGCAGTAGATAGCAAGGACCTGGGAACTAAGCAACTTTGTGGTTCCTCCAGCCATCTCTGTCAGAAATTCTGATACTGAATCTCCTGTCGAATGACAGAGTCTTGATCATATGATCTGTTTCTGCCGATCTGTCGGCATTCTCCCATCAAGACAGTACGGAGGCGTGACCGTAGTACACAACACAGAGCGGGCATATTTATGAAAACGGCGCTGCATCAAGTAATTTGAGGTCTCGGAGAGAACGTCACTATGGACAGGACAGACACAATTTTATGGACTTGGTCTATCTAGGCTTCGATATAAATTCGGACAACAACAGCAGCGCTGAGAACAAACGAAGAACAACTTTTGCCAATCGCTGTTTCTTCGAGCTAAGAAGGCAATTGAGTAGCAAAGCCCTCTCTCGAATGACTAAAGCGACCCTGCATAAGACCTTAATCGTCTCAGTCCTGCTCTACGGCGCAGAGGAATGGACTTTGTCAAAAAGGGATGAGGTTGGTTGGTCTTGGCTGCTTCGAGAGGAACATTTTTCGGCTGGTTTTCGAACCCGTCTGCATAAAAGTTGAGTAGAGGTGGAGGTACAACCACGAACTGTACGGGCTCAGCGACATCGACTTAGTCAGAAGAATGCAGCTCCAACGCCTGAGGTGGCTGGGTCATGTAGACGAATGGACACCAATGCTCCGGCCAGGAAAGTTTTTGAATCCACACCCAAGGGACGACGCAGTAGAGGAACACCTCGACTCAGGTGGCGCACGCAAGTGGAAGGGTACCTCAACCACCTTGGCATGCGAAACTAGAGGCAGCTGGTCGAGCTGGCTGGAGACCCTTGTCGGTTGAGGACCAGGTCCATCCAGGGAGATGTATTTCACGTCTTATTTAATCCCATTACGGGACGCAGGTTGAACAATATTGTGGAAAACCAGACGATTAATATTTAAACGAGAATCTCAAATTTCAGGAGCAGGTTCAGAAGGGGATGCATATAGGGTCGTGTTGTATCACGTGTTTTTTTTTTACAACGACTTGGACCTTTTACTAGGCCATTCAACCTTGAGGCCTGATTGGTTTGTTTGAAAAAGTTCTGTGCCTTATCCATCCGAATTGAAGGGTTTAATTATCTGCCGGAGAACCGTTGGAGGCCTTCAGACCGCTAGAAGCTCAGGTCTATCGACGAAGCGAAGTTGTGTCAGACTTAGATTCTGTACTAAACGAGAACGCTGGGCGATTTTAGTTTGGGTAATTTCAATGGAATCTGCAAGTCTGATGAAACCTCCTTTTAACGTAGCCGTCTCCAGTAGGGCGCCGCTTACACGGCTGAGTCGGCCCAGGTCTCTCATACAACAATGCAATTGATTTGTGTTAAGGTAAGTTCTCCCGAGGATCGATTTTCTTAGAAAACTAGAAGACGCTCATTCTCCACTTTCGCCGAAGTGCGATGTTCTTTCATTTTTAAATCGACCGCCTTCCCTGTTTTTTAAACTGCCAGTTAATGTCCTTGGGTCCTTGTCTGGCGAAGAAGACTACAGGTCAGACGTTTTTATTTTTCCGAAGTGTGATAATTACCCTTCTTAGTCCCTATCCCTGGTAGCACTCTATTCATGTAAAAGAGCAGTAGGCTCCTGATGGGGCCTTCAGCCGAAAATCATGCACTGGCTATATACGGTAGTTGTGAGCCCGATTCAAACGTATGGTTTGGTGGCCGGTTATGGAAAAGCAGACCAGCATTAAAGTTCTCGAAAAAGTCCAACGTGTGGCTTGCCTCAGCATTACTGGTGCGCAGAGAACTTCTCCTACAGCTGCCCTTCAAACTAACGCCACTAACGCCAATCCAATAGACATGTTGCCCACCGAAAACGACTGTAACTTGGACTACAAACGCAAGCTACCGGACAGAAGCGCCTGGAGTCAGCGCGAAGTCCTTTTTAATGAGTCCATCTCTATCTTTACGGACGGCTACAAAACAGCCGAAGAAGTCGGTGCCGGTGTCGTCTCAAGCCGCCGCTTGGCTGCAGGCTAACCCAATATCACACAAGGATATTGCGATCTTCATCAACAGCCAGGCTGCGATCAGGTCCCTCGTATCCAACACTATAAAATCTAGGGCAGTGAAGGACTGCCGCGTGTCTCTAAACGAGATCGCTAACCAGTTTAACGTCACACTCTGTTGAGTCCCTGATCATTTTGACATTCAAGGGTACTGTGCGGCTGATGAATTAGGTAGAATAGGCTCCCAATGTACAAACGGCAGGAAGCTCGACCATGTCAAAGCGCCTATGTCGTTTGTTAAACACCTGATCCACACCGACGCTATGTCGAAACTAAACCGTAGATGGCAACATCTCGATTATTGCAATAATGCCAAGCTAATCCGGCCTGTCCTGGATTTGAAAATATCGAAAGCATTAATACGACTCAAAAGACACCAGCTCTCAAAACTCATCAACGTCCTCACGGGGCACTGCATCCTAGGAAGGCATGCTCAACGCCTGGGGATAGCATGCAACGATTTCTGCAGGAGCTGCAGGGATGAGGAGGAGGAGTTCACCGCACACTTCCTCTGCACGTGTCCCGCACTGGCCCATATCAGGAAGGTCACCCTGGGCCAATACTTCTTTAACGATCTGAACCCCGCCAAATGGCCGACCTTAACAGCTACGTTAGGAAATCTAAATGGTTTCAGGAGCAAGCAGGGTACCCCAGTACTCAGTGGCATCACAATGGACCTACTTTCTGGTCTAAGTGCACCACCTCTCGGAGGGCACTTCTCACTAACTAACTAGTCCCTGTGCTGTGCTTCCATCATCATTCCACAGCAGCTTCGTTGTTCTACAAAACTTGATGTACATACTTCAAATCACCTTTCTCCTCTTCTTACAATCTCCTCACCAACTGTTCCAGCCGATACAATGTAACGTGTGATACAAGAGAAGCGCAAAGCTGATAACCATCGACCACTAGCCATTCCGACTCCGACACCACCACCAACACCGACACAACACCGATTACCAGCAATTTCAATAAATTTAACAAGTGACAATGGTTAAATTAAATGCACTACATTGGTCGCGCCCCACTATCGGCACTCTCCGCGTACACTTAAGTAGCCGCAGCGGGCCTGAGCGGAGAGCCTTCAATTAACCCGCCGCGCACAGATGTGACCGCAGCGCATCGCCAAGTGTGTGTTTGTTTGTTGGCAAATTCACATTTGTATCTTTTGTCGGATTAAGAATTTAAGAGCAACTTGCGGAGGCCTCAACGAGGAAACCGAAGTAGGACTGCATCCACCGTGGTGCCAAGGAACGAATCAAAACATGCCACGCTGCTTTGTCTCAGGGAAAATAACCGCAGCGGGGAGAGCGGGAGAGTGCAACCACTCTTGGAGTTGCATCTCTGTCCCCGAGACGTACTGGTGAATGCATCTCCAACCAGCATCCCATTGACAATGGTCACATCCGCAGACGGCGAGGGGGCACCACACCATGACGAGAGCTGCAGCAAGGGGGACCTCGCGGGAAGTAATATTTTAATGAAACTTAATTGACGCCGATTATTGAGTTTGCATTTGTGTTGGCCGCCGCCGCCACTGTTGCCACTGCAGCAGCGACAGCCAGGCTCAAGATGCCGAGCTAATCAAAACGCTGCCTCATAACAAGCGCAACATCTTAACGTCCGTTGAGTTATGCTCCGCCTGCAGTTGGAACTTGTTGGCGAGGTCCTCACCATTGTGAGTGTGGAGGCAGCAGGAGATGATGATTGAATGTTATGATGGCTGCATCAACTTCAGCGGGGTTACGACTCCTCTGCTCAGCGCGGTGGTGTGGATTCTGCGCTAATGATGATCGAAGTGCGTAGGCCACATATGGCAGCATTATGTGCGACTTCTGCTGAGCGCTGCTGTGCACGATTGTGACACACAGCGCGAGAGGAAGTGCAAAAATAGTTTACGCGCATGAACGTGTGTGGTGGCAACGGCGGCTTAGGCTTAGGGTTCTTCAACTCGAGCGCTCCATGGTGCGGCAGATTAAATCCTAGAAGGCCCTCCGAGATCCGAAAGGTGAGGCAAATTAAATCGATGTTAAGCGGTAACTAAGTGGATACGGGAAATCATGACAAGATCCTTGGCATTATGACGTATTACTCGGTTGAGAAAGTGATTAATGGTGGGTGTATGCGTTGCACCTAGTTTGAGGGAATATTGTGGGATGGGGACGAGGTCAATGGACTCTGTGGGCTCTACAGGGTTGGAGTGGATAAGTTGTTTGATGATGTGTGTCCAGCTTTTAGTGGGAGTTGGAATTTTCTGGTAGAGGAGCTCCTGCAGGTGTTCTGGGTATCTCACAGTAGGAAGTGCCCTACCTTAGCAATCTGGTAACAAGTGGGAACAAAACTACAAGATCAAATGGAAAGGCCTCCAAACTTTCACTAAGTGAAGACGACCTATCGCAGGAGTTTAAGTCAGTCAATCATGGGGCTCTAGGGTTCTTTATACAGCTTTGGAAGGGCTTGAAGTCCCTATACAGCTTCTAAAGGGCGGTAAGTCCTTATACAGCTTTGAAAGAGCTGGTAAGCAAAACTAAGAATGCAGACATGAGTCGAAGAAGGCAGATCCACTTCCAAAACAGAACGACTATCAACATTTCACTGGAAGTGCGACAAAAAAGTGGCGGTAGTATGTACATCACCAAACCAAAAATTCGTGCAGGAGTATGACGGAGTCCACCAGAAAGTGGGCCAAGGTGGTCCTAGCCGACGAGAGACTGTAACACAAGACGTCAGGTAAGAAGATCACTATCGAGGAGGCTGCAGAAAAAATATCTTCAAGGCGTGTTGAGACTGGCAACAACTGCACGTTTAGGCTTCAGCATCGTATCTTGTCGTGAAGATAGAAAAGAGAAAGTGTTCACAGGGGCCGATCTGACAAAGTCATTGTGTCCAACTTTCAAGAAGTTGACGCCCGATGGAACATTTCTTCGCCGCAGACTCAATGATTGTAGTAACCAGCTTCTCGTTGTTAATAGACACACGAAGCTTTGGTCGCATAACCGGTGATCTGTGGTGGAAGGACATTGAAGAGAAATTCCAGATTGTTCTGTGCATGGAATTGCCCGTCATAGAGGACAACGATCGATTGCAAATGAATGGCGTTGAATGAAGGGTGGCTCCAAGGTTATTGAACGTCGTCCACGTATTTCTTGAGGACCCTGGGAGGTATGAGGCGTGAATGTTACGCTGAAAGCACTGGTTTGTTTAAAAAAGGGAATCAAAGGTAAACTAGACCAAGGAGAGAGCACAGTCCGCACTACTTCGTCACGAATTTCCATTTGAGCCATTTATCTAAATCGTAGAGGATAAAGAGTGGATAGCTAGAGTGCGAATTCTTTTCAGGGTATTGGCAGCATCAAAGACGCAGACAAAAACGCGCTTAACAGGCTAAGACCCATGTCAGCGAAATTGACATTGACAAAGACAAAGTCTGAGACATGAGTTTCAGCCTGTTGGACCCAAAAAGTTCCATCCCTAGTACCAACGTTCACCTCTTATGCCACGTCCCCATACTTGTATGGTCTATAAAACCTGTTGTCCTGAAAAATTGCTCCCCTCATTCCAACACATACAAGTTTCCCAAGTATTTTTTTTCTACCAAACTAAGTATGTCGAACGAATGAAGACCCATATTCAAGGCCCGCTGTGAAGAATGAATTTTTGAGAGAAAAGTTATACTTTTGACTTACGGCCCGCACCTGCTTTGAGGATTTAACCACGAACTATACAAGTTAACAACCACACAGACCTGGTCAAAAAGATATGTGAACAGCGATTAAGATGGCTAGGTTAGGTTAGAGAAGCTGCCGACATAGCCGACACACTTAGACCAACAGTAGGTTCGTAGTGCTACCTCAGGATCTAGGAGTAATTCTCTTTCCTAATCGTGGAACCAGTAGGAGCTTTCAATACAGCGAACTAGGTTTCCGACATCTTGCTGTGCTAGGTCGCCAAGATTGTCAAAAAAGGAGGCACCGAGATGGTTGTGTCTTTTGCAAGAGAGGTCGGAGCAGGAACAAAGGAGATGGAGGATCGTCTCTTGCTCTTTTTCGTCCCTGCAGCTTCGGCATAAATATTTTGCAGGAACGCCCATGCGAGTGGCATGCCTGCCTATGAGGCAGCTTCCTGTGATAACGCCTTTGGTAGCTCCGAGATGCCGTCTAAAAACGAAAAAATAGCTGGCGCGACAGCTCGGAATGAGCCAAGGCCTAGCTTCTCGCAACCATTCATGTTGTGCGTGTTACATTTTTCGCACGAATGGAAGGGACCTATAATTGATTGCCGACTCCGAACGACGAATTGAGAAGCTCTTTCATGACAGACTAGCGGACACCCGCGACCACGTTCACGTGGAAGGACATCACATTATACCCCATGTCCTTTTCCGGGTTTCAAGACATTGATGAGTAATTATAGACTTTCAATTCCCCACATTAACTTTGCAAGACCTCCCTATAAACAACATTCCTGGTTTTTGTTTCTAACTCGAGGATGACCAGACTATCAGGTCAATTGACTCTGAGCCCGCTAAGGGACAAAAAAGTCATTCCTCAGATTCATACCATCCACTTCTTCAGCAGAAAATTATTGGTGGTGTTGGCTGAATCGTGTATTTGAGTGAAAATAGCTCTTGCCCTCACTCATGAAACGCGTGATGAATAATTAGGTACATTACATATAATCTGTCAGAAAAACCAATCAGATCTTCCATAACGTCGCATGGGTTACTCGGTACATTATTCTTTCCTCCTCTTTCCATCACCAATATCAAGAAATACTTCCCTCAAGTCACGTCGAAGTTGGATACGCATGTTAACTTTCAAGGAGAGGACTTGATTGATCAGACCTGAGGATCAGATTGATGACTTGAGACAGGCCTTCACTTCATTTGCTGTGTTCCCCGTGACACAACCGGCTTGGTCTGTCCGAAGCCACCAGCCAAAAGCCCAGTCGGAGCATTCTATTTCGATACTCAATGCCTTTCTATGAGCCAAGGTACACTCATCCCTCACTATAACTTTGGTTTCCCGAAGCATTCTGCTTAGATATGTTACAAAATGTGGACTCAGGATGACTTAGGTTGAGATGCTTTGAGAAGGTAGAGTGACCCGTCATGTCTTTTTTAATCAAGGTAGCTGCAGTACCTAAGGAAGCAATGGCAACGGCAATGCCGCTGACTACAGTTGCGCATTACTATAAATGGCCAAAGTTTAACGCCCTTTATCTTGGCTCACAGTTTCTGTTTTAAAATATATTCACCAAATTTCAACTCCAAAATCCAATTTAAATTCTTTTTTTCATACAAACTTCAACACCCTGTAACACCTTTTAGAAGCTGAATTTCGAAATGTCCTCCCTTATTCCTTGTATACATCATAAAAGAAAGCTCTGTGCAAAATTTCAGCTCTCTAGGTCCAAGGGTTCCGCCTGGGCGTTGATGAGTCAGTGAGTGAGTCAGAACTTTTCTTTTTATATATTGAGATTAAGATAAGATTATACTCCCGGAGGCTTGTCATCCCCCGACGAGAGGTGGTGCCGCGAAAAAATATTCGGTAGACATCAACCCACATTGCTCGCACAGCAGTCTAACGCACTAACTACTGAATCACGGCGACTGGCAAAGTTGTTACTCGCACAAAAATCGTGTTGATAGATTTGATGGCTGAGTCTTTACCTCGGCATACCAAAAGTAACCTGGACACCACTAAAGTTTTTAAGAAGCTGATGGATACTCAATTGACAAAAGCTCTTGCGAATGCATCGAGGGACCTTCGTCTGTAGCCAAATAGTTGCCAGAGGCCAAGTCGAAGATTTTGCACTTTAAAAGGTTTTAGAAGTGTCCTGCGTCAATAGCAACGTAATCACTTTGATTGATGGCTCATCGATCAGATGAGACCGCCAGGTTTCTTTGTGAAATCCACTTGGAAATATCTAATCACCTCTCCACATCGGCTTTTGTAATGCTTTCCTCGTACGCCGTCCATTGCCCACTGTCACAGGTGTACCCGTCCCTTGATGTAATCTTGACGGATCTCATCCTCGATGTAACCCGACGCATACAAAGTAGAAAATCTTTTCAATTTCGATTCCTCCGAGCTGACCATTCCATTGGACACCTATTTTTGAATTTGAATACCTGTGGGAACCACTGAACACCGCCTTAATCCATTTACATCAAGCCGCCCTTGACTTTTTACACACGGATTACATGTAGAATTACAATTCAAGAGCTGTCACCGCAGCGAAAAAAAGAGGAGAAACGACATTTTAAATTCCCCTGAAGGTCATCATCCAAGGCGAACCCACCATCAAATCCCACCCGAAGGCGAAGAAGAGAAAACCAAACAACAACAAAGGAGGATCCGACAGAAAAGAAGAAAAATTCCACTTCATCCGACAAACACTCGAAGAAGAAGACGAGGCAGAAGCACAGCGCAAAAGAAGACGACGAGGAGGATGGCTGTGGTATTCCGAGGTATATCTCTCGGTTCAATGAAATGAAAATCAATTTATACATCACGAATGCTTTTGACAGGCGCACACACTCTTCTGTTCTGGCGTTCTATCGGCGGCGGTCGGTTAGACACAAAGTTCTCTTCGACAGGCCATCATCATTATTGGTCGGTCTCGAGACCGCCTAGCCGTCTCCGTCGTCTCGGCTGCCGTCAACCTTCATTAAATTGCTTGACATATGATAAAGGCGGCCCAACAATGTTAACAATCTAAGGCGATGCATTCGACGAGAGAACTCCGCCGATACACATCGAAGAAGGCGATGGGGGTTTAACGAACTACACGTCCCAGTCGGGCGCGCACACAGGCGTATGAGGAATGTATCCCCTTGCAGATACGCTGCCGTGGTCATTTGATATCAACTGCTGTGTGCGCGCGGTTACGTGAACACCTCGTTCCCAAACAGAGAGAGCGACGGTGATCCTCTCGTCCTGCACACGGAGGAGGTGTCTGTGGGTAGACAAGGAACTAGAGCCAATCTCGGCGCTGCCTACTACAGAATTCATTTGGCTCTCTATGCGGGGATTTATAGCGATTTATGTGCGCGTATTATTCCCTCTACGTCTGTCGTATAAATCTGCGTTGGCTGCCGTCGCTCTGTGTTGGATGTAAACAAAGAGCGGAACGGAAGTCGTTAAGGGGTCCTTGGTCTCTTCCTCCGGCCTGTTGCTGCTCCAAGTGCGTTGGCCGGACGAACCAACGGCATGTGGGAATAGAAGTGTAAGTGCAGGCACAAAACAGCTGCAATTTCTAGTTTCTCCAGCTCTAGGAGGCGGAGGGGGACCGGCCAAAGTGGGCGAGAGTTCTCGTTTACGATTGTAATCGGAGTTTTGTGTACGGCAACGCTTCTTGAGCTACTCCGGTGGGTTGCGCATTACAAGGTTTTTGTGGCTCAACAAGCACAAACGGGATTGTTATCCTCGTGAGGTTTCCTTTCGCCTCTGTGGGAAGAGGAGACTCGTGTGTGTGTTTCCTTTGTTTTGGCATGAGAACAAAAAGGAAGTGGCAAATTAACGTCCGATTAAGTGGAGGGGTTTTTGCTTCAACTGAAGGGATTATATTTAGTTTGACTTGATGTCAAAAGTAGATGACTCTGGGAATGATCTCAGCAAATGGGATTGGAAGGAAGGAAGCTGTGTGTGTACTTTGTTGCAGATTCCAAGTAATTTCGATTTCATGTCGTTCGTGGCATTGATACCCATGGAAGTTGTCACGATCAGACACAATTGGCCATTGAGATGGATGGTGGCAGGGACGTTTCTGATTAAGAAATGATCCAAAATAACGGCCAATAGGGTTGCTAGATACACCTGGCTCTGAGTCTGTTTAAAGCCGCAAGAATTTGACGGTTAGTTCCAAGCGTCTTTGAGACTTTGTGGTTGGGCGAGCGACCCACAGTGACCCAGCGATTTTCTTTGCCACTCGACCGTTGGAGATTTACTACACTGCCCCTTTTTTTTGACTAAAGTGTGCAGAGGAATCCATTTAGTCCCACTAGGCCTTAATAATTCCAGCGACTCCGAAAAAAGCTAACCTTTGTAGTTGTTGTATCCTTGAGATTGTTGTTTTCTCTTTCACTTTGGTTCGCCACACTCCAGAAGCATAGGCGATGATAGGGCTGGAAACAGTAGTTTTTGCCGTACATTCGGCTACACGTCCACTTGGCTTTGGTCAAGTGGAACTTGTCACCTAGGACTATATTTGGAGAGTCCAGACAGTATTATGCGGCAAAGACCACCACAAGGTCAAAACTGCGGAGTTTAACCACAATAAAATCGCTACAGGAAGCAGGAACTCGATGGCGTTTTAGTCGACCTGATTCAAGGTTATGTTAGGTAGATGGGTTGGCGAGGGGAGAGAGATAGCCCTCTGCGTCACATTCAAGTCAGTAGAGACCCATTGTAATGCAGTTTTTGAGTCGGAAGGTACCCGTTGCCAATGTTACGAACCATTTAGAAGCCTTAATGAACCTCCAGATGTCCCTGATAGGTACGTCACTTAGTTATCCTCGGAAAAGTGCCTTCCAAAGAATATATGTCTGACATGGCAAAGGAAGTGGGTTGTGTCCTCAATAACTTCCTCGTCTCCGCAACCCCTTCAAAGGTTGTCCTCACTCAGCCTTAACTTTTTCATGTGATAGCGCAAAGTATTATGACCTAAACACTTTCCTACAAGGATGGAGAGGATTTTCCTGTACTTCTGCATAAGAGTATTAGTTCTGGCACCGCTGTTCCTTGGCCATAGTTTTCTACTTATTTTACAGGAGGCAAAAGAGCTCCATCTTTCGTTCGCTTCCGCTAGAATCCTGATCCATGCTTCATGTTTGAGTTAAGATGGAGGGACTTTCACTGAATGATCAGCCTGCTCTAGGTCTAGCGTAGATCATTTCCTTCCCAATTTATCAGCCTTCTCATTCCTTGGTATGCTTTCATGTCCAGGGACATGATATCGCAGAAATTGCGTTTAGTGCTGCCTGGCTGTCGATGAAAAAGGCGATCTCATAACGGGATATTACCTTCATCGCAGTCTCTCGGGCAGCAATTGCCACTGCTAGGACCTCCACCTGGAAAACGCTGCTATGCTCCGGGAATCTAACTAATAAAATAGGCTAAACTTGTCTGAAAATATACCTGCCGTCTCTTTTTCCACGCCAATGTCTACTTTGGACCCATCAGTATAGATTGCTGTGGTTCGCGTGTTTGGTATTGTTCCTCTTGTCCATTTTTCTCAGCTTAGGAGAAGTATCCACTGGACATAACTTTGTCCCTTGTTAGATGGAGCATTTCTTTCTTTTTCCTATCCATAGAGTCGGCATATTTTGCATATTTTGTTGTCCTGTTTCTGTTAAAGTTCATAAACTTTTGCGATTGCTTCAGGCCTTTTTGTTGTGTCCAATTCTTAGCACCATCTGCATACTACTGAGTGGCATAGCAAAAAAGGGTTCAGGACCAACAAGAGTTCGCCAAACGCCTCTTCTCGCCAGACCGTCCACCAGTTCATTACCTTCAAAGCCTCCGTGTCCAAGAAACCAGGCGACAGCGACCTTATTTGCCGACGCAAGTCTTCCAGAAGGTTGAAACAGTCCCAGATGAGCTTTGACCCTATCGTATAAGATTTAAGTGTCATTAGTTCTTTCTGGCTTTACCGCTTGAAAAATGTCTGGTGACTTTCCAAGTGGTGCTGCACGTTGGAATTTAAGATCATAGACCCTTCCAATATTGCCATTTTCCAATTTGGAGCCATCTGTGGACCAAATTTACGAATTATGCAAGGTAACTTTACTTTTCCATTGATGCGGTCACCTATGATCAACTTTCTGAAAAAACGAAATCTCCTGAGCATTTTATTTGTGATTTTGAAAATTGGATCAGTTTAGATGTGTTCTAAGATCCTCAGATAGCCTGTAAGGTCGCCGGCTGTAAATTTAGACATCTCGGGCAGCCTCAGTTTTCCGATCGAATAAAAAATGTAATTTTGGCAGGCCAAAAACCATCAAATTTTCGCGCAAAATTCGAAACTTTTTTTAAAACTCCGCCATTTTGTTAAATTATAATTTTTTTTTCGATCGAGGGTCATGGTACGGGCGATACCTTCTAGTTTAATAAACTTTTTGGTTTTTTGATTTAAGTCACTGTGAAGGTCGCTATCACTGCAGTAGTGGGGGGACTTTTTTTGGGTCTTGGGAGATTGCGAATAACTCGCTGAATTTTAAATTTTTTGGTCCAAAATTTTTATCATGTATTTGTTATATATCCACAAATATATCCTTAAAACATTAAAAAATTACATGCAGTAGTTTTCTTTTAAAAAAAATTTCCAAAAATCATCTTTTTTTCAGGCGGTCACACTGGTGGTTCCCCTTAATCAGTGGTTGCTACACTGCCCATGTACATAGTTATTTAGGATCGGGGCGTGCACCGTCGTACTTGACTTCCAGCCATTCGTTTGGCTGATTCTCAGGGCACTTCTGGCCGCAGATTACTGTATAAACAGTGGAAGCGGGTTGAGAATTGGCGTGGTTCTCATGTCACTAGTATCTGTTAGGCACGCTAGTCTCTGTATTTTCGAAATGGTCTTGAGGTTGGTGGTTTTGGTAGCATCTTGCCACCACATAACGATGTCATAAGTAAGTATAGGCCTCACAATAACCATGTGCATCCATAGTATGTTTTTAGGGCTTGGTTCCCCCGATTTTTTCCGAATATTCAACTGCACGAGTAGAAAGCGAATCGCTGGCAAAGCCTGTGTGTGTGGTCATAACCAAAAACATACCGAATTGGCTGGAGAAGAGAAATCATTAGACAGAAACATTATTTCGCAGTGATCTCGAACCAAATCAATGTAAACGCCCTCAAAGTCAGACAAACCAAGTTCTGCGTAGACGACATGAACATCCTGCCGAGCGTATATAGAAATCCGCTTCGAATTCGCAACCGTAAGAAATGAAATAGCCGTCGATCACGTCCAAAAGGTCTATGGTCAAAAAATTGCCTGCAAAAAAATTAACGATTTGCTTCCCACGGGCCTCGGTATGATTTATGAAAAACCCTACGCATGTCATTCGATTCCTTCACCTTACACCCGTCGTAAACCAAATATTTAATATCCCAGACAATGGGTGAAGCATGTAAATTTCTCGCACTTGGTTGTCCCACGTTTATCGGGAATATTTTCTGAATTTTAACTAGTCATACCCTGACTGACTGTTACAACGATATCGCATTCTAATAGCAGAAATATTTTTCGCGCTTAATAATGGCCACCATCCACGGCACAATGTGTCGCGTACTAAACATTTATTACTCAGCAAATATCGATCATCTTAAGCGCCGCCACTGACTGTTTGCGGATCCATTTCTCGTAACACTGTGTCAAAAAATTAAATAATCATCCTCGATCCGGATTGACAGTGCGGTCCAACCGAGCGAGAGACAAAGCCAGACCCCGGCGCAAACAAATCTTTGGGCCAAATATTTGCATTACGCTGCGGTGACTACGTGTGTATCTATGTAACACCACCTCGTAGTTCAATGTTAAATCTCATGCTCATCTCATGGCCGTGAGAGGCCTCCTCTTTGTTGTGTCGGATGTGGGTTTCACAAAAAAAAAAAAAAAATGTTTCTCATGTCACGCTGGATCTAGCTTTCGGACAAATTTATGACGACCACGAGATGGCACAAGCATCGATCAGGTTTGTATGCTAAAATTTTGTGCGTGCCGAAGATATTTCCATTCGACAGCGCGGATATATTTTACGAGCTTCGTGGAGGAACTTGGAATTTCGGTCTTAATTAGGGTTGTAGATGGTCAAGATAAATTCCACCACACGGGGGTATGTAAGCCTTTATAATTCCTTGGTGGGAATCTAAAATAAGAAGCCATGGGAACGATTTTATGGGATACTTTTGCTTAAGATATGGTAATCGTTGGGCTTCTTAGGGTCGTTAAACACATAATTGGGAAGCTGATTCGTAAATTGAATAATTTATACTACGTGTACGTGATATTTGTCTAGGGATGGCTACAGACCAAGATCCTAAAGGTGGGTGAAGGTTATTTTGTTCTAAAATTGGGCGTGACAGGCAAAGGTTAGGTTAGGTGGCTGCCCCGGCTGAGACAGGGGCAGACTTCGACCAGATTGGCCCATGGTGATACCACGATGAAGAACCGACTTAACACCACCAGGAACCAGAGTAGGTAACATAAAGTACATCGAGGTGGGCAAGTGTAACGCTATTGACCCTAAGAATTGAACCATTTCGTCCCAGAGATGATGTTTCTTATCTTCTGGATGTCGAGTTCGTCTGGATCGTTAAGGTCATCGTAGAAGTATAGCCCGAGGCTTTGCCTTCTAAGCTGTAGTTTCTTCCTTCTCCTCGTCTCTGCAGCTTCTACAGAAATCATTGGATGGGATCCCCAGTTTGAGTGCATGTCTGCCTATTAAGCAATGTCCGGTGAGGACCCCTATTAGTGAACCTAGGTTTGTAGATAAAAGTTTCTCCGTTCTTTTTAATACCAGTGCTGATGTTGTTCCACCTGAGGTTTGCCAGTTTTTTGGCATCCATGTCAAGGAGGAATTTGGTCGATTCGATAGGAGCAGGGGGTTCCCACAGGTTTTCGGGGAGATGCCGTCCTCCAGTTACTTTTGCCAGCTCGTTTGCTCTGCAGTTGCCTTGAACGTCCATGCGTCCTGCGGTCCAGCACAGGGTTACGTCGCACCTATCTGCAATCTCACTAAGAGATCGACGGCATTGCTTTACCATCCTTGATCGTATTGTCAACGATTACCAGGCTTTAATAGCTGCCTGACAATCTAAAGCGTTAATTGAATGCCAAGCAGCACCTTCGCAGACTGCCGTAACTTCCGCTTGAAACACACTACAGTGATCTGGCAGTCGCGTGGTAATGGCTAAGTCAGGTGGAGAAGACTCTTGCCCCCGTACCACCCGCTGTCTTAGATCAGTCTGTAAATATTTCCAGCGCGGAATCGCTCAAAACTCTACCAGCCTCCCAAGAGCTCCTGGAAGGAATCCAAGTTTTGTCCTTGAAGTCAGTATGGGGGACAACGTAGTCCGTTTTACTAGGAGTAGTATGGTTGCCCTTGAGGGTCCTAGAGTGGCCCATTGCTGTGTTGATCAGCTGGGAGGATTCCCTGACCCTTAATGCTGCTTTGACTGGCATTATCTTCCCAAAGATATCAACAGGAAGTAGATGAAGCAGTGCGGCAGTTGGAGTTGTTCTCAAGGTACCCGTTATACAGATGCATGATCCATTTTGTATCTTTTTAAGCAGGCTACTGTTGCTTTTCTTGTCCAGTACTGTCCACCAGACTAGTACTCCGTATACAAGGGATGGTCTCACCACCGCCGTATATATCTAGTGGACTACTTTAGGGTGCGGGCCCAATTTCGGGCTCAGAGCTTTCCGGCAGAAATATAAGGCAATTGAGGCTTTCCTAGTACGGTCCTGAATATTCACCTTCCTGCTGAGTTTTCTATTGATCCCTATGTGACTCCCAGGTATCTGGCGTGGTCCAGAAATTACATTTCCGTGTCGAGGAAGCTTTTCCCTAGCACGTTGAGTCTTGCTATAGCAAGTGCCGGGCACTTGCAGAGGAAGTGTCCTAGAGTTTCCCTCTCATTTGTGTCTTTCCAGCTGCGGTAGTAGGGATTAAAAGGGATGTCAAGCTTGACCGCATGGGTATTGGGTACCTACTGCCCAGTGATCCGTACAGATGGCGAAAATGCGCGCAATGGGACGCTTGTTTTCCTATGGTTGTATGCTGGTCAAGTCTTTCTGGATATGGGGCAGCTAGCAAGGTTGTGTGGGTTGATTTTTTCCTCGACGGCACCTAACGGAATGAGAACTTCTCTTGCAAGTGAGCTGTCAAGAGCCGACCTTTGCCTGGCAAGCTCATCAGCCATTTCGTTCCCTTCGATGCCTCTATGGCCAGGGACCCATACGCCCAAGTTCCTCAGGTCGGGGAGCTCGGTTCTGCATTGTTTTACCAACTTCGATGAGATGGTTGTGTAGACAAGAGCCTTGATGGCTGCCTGGCTGTCGAAAGGACACAATGGTACAGTGAGGAAAGTCCCGAATCTCCAACCCTTTACGTTTCTAGAACGACGCTAATTTTAGATCTCAAGCAGTGATTGAAATGCCAGCCAATGAGGATCGATGGTCTCACTCTAAGTGAGTATAATATATTCTCCCGCCATTTTGCTTGAACATCTAGAAACAAACGTGTCCGTTGAATTTAAAATCTCCCACGTTCCACGCTATAAATACTCGTTTTCTGTTAGGTGAATCGCTGTAAACACTAACAAGCGACTGACAAGCAGAAACAACTGCCTACAAAGTTATGTCCGATCCAATGAATCAATCATTTCACGCAGGAATCCCAAAATACCATTTAACTACAGGTTTTCGCACTAAGGCCCTTTGTCCGCAATATCCAAAATCAAGTTGATAAATGAGCCAAAAATTATTCAAGAGCCGCGTTCTATTCTCCCAACAGATTGCCCAAGGCGACCGCAATCAAATGAAATTCTTAATGACTACGAGCCGACTGACTGCCCCTGCCTTAACTTTCATCGCCGATAGACAATCTTCGCTCAGGACTGAGTTATGTGACACTAAACAAGTGACACAATCATTAGTGTGACATGCGACAACATAAGGAAATAAAAGGCTTTTATGCTAAAAAATAAATGTCTGCCTCGAATCACTTAAAGATACTCTGCCTCTCACGGCATTCATCGATATAGTATAACCCACACAGGAACACAATCCGAAGCCCATTTAGCAAAGCATTTAAACGTTTCCCATTTAATTAACACATCCAACACGGGTAATAACAACAATTTGCGAATCAACACGAAGATTAGTGGTGAATTCGCGCGAGCAACGCTGCAAAACAAAAAAACGAACAAAAGTATCTGAAACAACCAGCCGAACACAATCCAATTGAAGCGGAAAGCGATTTGTGTGTTCTTTTCTTTTTTTTTGTCTTATTCAACGTCCTTCATTCTACTATAGACAGATAGATGTGCAAAGAATAAAAAAAAAAAATTCACAAAACGCCGGCCGGTCGCGGCACAGCGCTGCAGTACATTTTAAAAATTCATTTGCGCGCCAAAAAACTATCTGAGTGAAGTGTTTCTCGCCTTTGATTGTTCGTTTGTTTAAAATGTTTTTTCTCCTCCATTTTTTTTTTTGTTGCGTTTTACTTGTGCTCGTTGCTTACATTGTTATCGACGTCGTTTTGATGCTAATTTGTGTGATTTTTTGGTTAAAATTTATGCAAATCACGAGACAAATTTATCGGACTGAGCTGGGAAGGTCTGTATACTCTGTAAGTCTTGTCAATCAAAATGTTTTTTTTTTTTGGCGGAATGGAGAGTACTTGGGACAAAAGATAAAATTTTGAGCTGAAGTGGTGTGTGACTAAGAACCACTTGGCTCACGACGATTGACAGTAATAGACGGATACATTAGATGGTAATTAGGGGTATTTTAGAGAAGATGAGAGTTTTTTTTTTTTAGGTTTTCAGAGGTAAAGTGATGGAATTTACTTACCCCGACTTTGGACTGCCATCGTGACACCTGAAATGAGAGAGAAATTGTAAGTTAGGTTTGTAATTCAGTTGGGATCCAAATTGAAATGAGTATAACTGGTCCACTTCCCACAAAAATGCATCTTTTCACAGAGCGCGGTAGCGAAATTGGAAAACAACTTCCGAAAGAAAACAAGAGACGCCAAAACAAATGCAAACCTTCATTCCATGATAATACGAATCACGGCCCGCTTATTAACTAAGTGGGTCGCGGGATTAGGGTGCTTAAACGGACTTTTCACATTTCCTGATCTTCTGTCATCGACTCTTAAACATCAGGGGCTATCCCCATACGGATAGAGGTGAGATTCTGGACTTTGTTTAACCATCTCATCCCTACCGATGGGACGCCTACCCGATGGCACGTCTTGAATGCTGGGTTGGGGACATGCGTTAAACGTGTTCAAACCATCGAACCTTTATGTTCGAAGAAGTTACTACTCGACATTGAGTGCCTCGCGTATTCTGGTGTTCCTCACTCGTTTTCAACCGTCAAGCATCTTAGTGTGTTAGGCTTAAGTGACACAACTGTCTGCGACGCCTGTGGAGAGGGCGACGATACTTCGGATCATTTCCTTTGCGATTGTCCTGCCTTCGCTCGGATCAGGTGGCAGTTTTTCGGTGCTGATGTGGTGATTGCTGATACTGTAAGCTCCTCATCATTGCAGTGCCTTCTCGGTTTTCTCCGAAAGTCGAGGAATTTCCAGTAAAATGGGTAAAAACTGGGTCCTACTTCCAAATCCAAAAAAAAAAAGTGATTCAAAATTGCTCCAGCCTGACCAATCCGAATAAGACCCCGAGATACTTAAACCTCTCCACCTGTTTCAATTGGACTCCACTAACATGCAGAGTGCATTGGAAAGGCATTCAATCACGATTACTTCTGATTTGTTCACGTTTATCCTTATCCCGGCTTCAACATAGACGGTGGTGAACCTATCTAGTACGCTCTGAAGTCGGCTTGGGTGGACCCCAAAATGACTAAATAAGTAATCAACGAAAAGCAGATGACTTATCTTTAAGTCTCCCAATTCAAATCGTGGTCGCCGTGGGTCGGTGGTTAGTGCGTTGGACTGCTGACCGAGCGGCGTGGGTTCGAGCCCCAGCCAGGAACAACAAACATTTTTCGCGGCCTCCGAGAGTATAATCTGTCATGAAAGAGCTTCTCACTTCGCCGTTCGGAGTCGGCAATAAACTGTAGGTCCATTCCAGTCGTGCGAAATATGTAACACGCACAACATTAATGGTTACGAGAAGCTAGGCCTTGGCTCATCCCGAGCTGTCGCGCCAGCTATAATTCAAATCGTTCCTCGCCACTTCTGCGCCGTAATATCCAATCCATATAAAAAGAAGAGGTGACAGAACGCGCACTTGACAAAGTCCAGTGCCCAAAACGAAAGGTGTCGGCTTAACGCCGTTCACCCGAACACAGCTATTACAGTTTGTTTGGCATACTCCCACGCCTTCTCAACAATCGGTCGGTTGTGCTTCTACCTGGACGAAAGCCGCACTGCTCATCGCCCAACCAGGACTCGGCCATGACTCTGAAACGCGCTTCCAACACCTTTGCAGAAGCTTTTCCGGGGAGACTTAAACAGGAGAGTTAAACTTAGACAGGATTCCCTACATACCGAAAATGTTAAGTATGCTGAGTTTGAAAAAAAAACTTTTTTTTGAGAATTTCAAAAGGGGAAAAGACTACTAAGGGACGATTCTTGTCTCGGTAGTTGGTCGGCTTTTTCGTTTTCATCTTCGCCACTATAAAATGAGACGTTAACGGCATTAGAAAAAGCCTTACACTGTAACGTATTGGGAAAAGTACAAAGCTCAGCATGCATATACAGGCTGACCATCAAGGGACCGATGAATTTGGTTGTTACAAGCGAAAGGTCGCTATAACCCATGTCGTTGTAAGTGATTTTGAATGTACATACATATGTATATGCATTACCGAAGCACACTATCCGCGGCACTTGACGTGTTCCTTCATCTACTTCCCTTACAAGCCATAATACTAAAAGCCTCCTATCAACGGACAAATTGCCATACTGACCATTCCTCGAACTTAGGTCCCGTTACATTTAACCCGGAAAACACCAACTACACACAGTCTAAGTTGAACGTCAACCTCAACTTCCGGACATCAATCTTTTCCAGAGAAGAGTGGTGGTGTGATGACGCCAGAAACGAGTACTCCGTTCACTTCTATACCGAAGGTTCCGAAGACGAGAGCGGAGTGGAGGGTGGTGTTTTCTGCGAATACCTGAGCATCTCCTTTCGTCACCCCGACCGTTGTAGCGTTTTTCAGGCGGAAATTATGGCGATCAACGAAGCCTTGCTTAGGCAAAACGTGGTATCCTTCAAGGACATCTCAATTTTAATCGATAGCCAGGCTGCTGTCAGGTATCAGTAAGATCGTCGTTCATTTCTCTCGGAGATGGCAGAATTTTCTAACGTTCATCTATGTTAAGTACCCGGTCGGTAATGCGAACATTCCAAGAAACTGTAAGGCTGATGATCTCGCAACCGTGGCATTACTCTAGAGATCCTACCAGAATGGAGGAATCTGGACATTCCACTCGCTAATGGCCTCTGCTTAACCTCTTTCGATCTAATTAGCCCATCTTGCTTAGAAGGTCGCTCATCAGCACCGTTATCGGTGTTCTCAACGGACATTGTTCCATCATCTCTGCATCCATTTTCTCTGCATCTATCCTGCAGTATTCCAAAGAAGGAAGCTCTATCTACTGACGTCAAATATATTCTCAGCTTCACTGAAAGCTCCAAATGGTTTCAATAGATGGAGTGGCACTTTAGCGTATAAATCCTAGTGGAATCGCAAAGAATCTACCTAGGCCTACGCGTGTCTGTGCTACCTTACCTATGTATGTACCTATCTAACATGAGATGATGGAAAAGCGGATTTCATTGAATAGCATGGTTACCAATGGAGCTGTGGCCTCTTCGAAATGTGACCGATTCACTGCCACTTTCGTCGTGGGATGGTTCCTGACACGTTCTCTGGTAAAAATTTTCGTTAGAGATACAATTAGGCCAGAAAATCCTCGGCATCTGCTGCTTTCTTGTGATAGTAGAGGTCACCTTCCAAGTGTTGCCCCCATATAACAGCACGGATTTAACATCGGAAAGGAACAATCGTTCATAGCTTCATGTTCAAGTTTATTGCAGTGCTTCACCTTATTTTGGACTTTCCAAACGCAGATTTTGGTTTTACTATCTGTGGAGACGAACGTTTACGAGCCCTGATGTTAGACTTGACACCCAAGAATGTTTCAATGCAATGTTGGGCTATTTTTTTTAATTTCTATCAACAATCCGACATTCGCAAGGTCCATCCACCAGTAAGTACACAGCCATTGGTTAAAGTGCGCCAAAGGAGACGAGCATTATTTTGTCAGGTGGAAAGGCGATGGCCACTGGTTTTTGGAACTCCCAAGGAGAGTTTCTGGTCCACTACATGGTTCCTTTCCATATAATCCTGTTCGATTTAATAAAAATTAATTTTTAGGCCCCTTTTCATTTAGTCGACTAGGATCGAGTCGCTAGGGTCGAATTGTCACATTCAAACTGCTCGCGTCCTTGTATCATAGTTGCTTTCATACGCCTAGATTGGCTCACATCAACTGCTACAGGAGGATCTTCTCACGCACAGGACCAATTGATTATGAATTTAAAGGGGATTCACACACTCCTGCCAGTTAAAAATGAACAAAATGGGTCCTGCCAACAATTTGTGGCCATAAATCAGCTGGGAATCCCTTCTGAACACAACACCGATATGGGATAACTTCAGAAAGGATCAAACTTAAACGAGTTAAATATCCCGAAACCCAGTATTCAAGGAACTGAATTGCGCACAATACTCAACTGAAAAGGACGAAATATCCATCCGGCTTAGAGACCAAATGTTTGCGGATACTGGCGACTTTGGTTTACGGAACTCTCGTAGCGCGCACAAAGCCTAATTCTGTTTTATTTACCATCGAATGGTGTTCCGGACAAATCAAGGGACACCTACAATTGGACTGCATCCGTTACTGCAAAGTCATCCCATCAAATCCCCTAGTAGTGTCCTTCCCAGAAGCAATAATGCAACACTTACCCCGATCAATGCCTCCGAAGAAAAAGGATCAATTCCCCCGATGGGTAATTTTTGATTATCCACGCAAGTGAAATACAAATATTTATCGAGAGGAATTCTCTGTTTTGTTTCCGAGAATCACTCCAAAATGCCGATTGAACCCTGCCGCTGTGATGGGGATCGGAGACCGAGCAAACAATGAATTTTCTAATCACGTCCAGCTATAAATTCAGGCATTACAACAGGTCGCCAGGGGATTACTCAACATCAACAAGCACTGGAGGATGTTGAGCAGATAAATTATGACAGAAGGTTCGGAACAAGAGGAAACGCACAAAACCACGAACAGAAAGATGCTGCCCTCTAGCCCTAGGTGTTAAGCAAATTTATCATTGTTTAGCAACATTGTTGCAAATTTTCCGTCGCCCAGGGAAACCGCAAAGGACCCAGCTCTGCAGGACTCTTTTAAGTTCCCGCGGTGAATTTTTCCATTAAACACTTGCATCGCATGTGTTGTACTCACTGATTGCCAACGGCCAGGGCGGCATATTTGCTTCAGGTCATTGCGAGTGTCCTTTTAATAATTCCACCACCTCGATTCGACTGTTGGCTCAGTAAAGCCACACGAGGTGGCATTCAAATGAAATGCATACTCGTGAGCAAAGATCATCTAAATTGTTTGGACAAAACCACAAATGATCGTCTGATACACACGGAACCTCAGAGGAAGGTGCAAATAATTCTCCACACAGACACGGTGTGTGTACGCTCTCGTATTCCATTCCCACAGGATGAAATCAAATTAGCATGCGGTCAACGGTGCCAGAACGGATGAGATTTTAAGCCTTTTCACCGTGTTGCGAGCGATGTTGCACTGCAGCAGGTTCTCCTCCGCATACTCCTCCTCCTTGCCGTGTTTTTGCTCCTTTTTCTCGTAATTTTTGGAATTTCATTCAATAAAAGTTGTAGCTCGTCGTCGTGGTTGTTGTCGCCGTCCTGCAGCACTCCCCCTCGTTCCAGGAGTGCGCTGTCACTGCTTTATCGGAACGTTGTTTGCATGATAATCGGCGAAGGATGATAAAACTGGACGAGATGGCCGGTCGGCGGTGTGTTGGTCAGTGTGTCTGCTCCGTCGGAGTGTCTGGTGGGTCCGAAAACAGCTCGGAATTTCGTTTATGATTGTGTCTTTCTTTTGGTTTGCAGTTGATTAATGGATGTGATGGATGTTCCAAGCGGATTGGGTGGAGTGGAGTGCCTCTCCACAGGTATAACTTTCGAAGTGAACGTGTTGAACTTTTGTTTGTTTGTTTTCAAGGAAATTGTTCATTCACTACCTCGAGGAAGTACAAGTTGCAGGATTGAGTTGATCAATGTTTCGATTGCTTACGATACATCGTGCGTATGCAATGTTAATTATAGAAACAGTGCGACTGCGTGAAGGCGATTATTGCCGCGGGAGCGAGATCTGGTTTAGTGAGAACAGAATTCTCTCGGCTTAGTGGAGTTGGACACTCATATAGAAATGAGTTATCTGGGCGGGCGTGGTCACCGTGGCCCAGTGGTTAATGCGTTGGACTGCTGTGCAAAGCGGCGTGGTTTCAAGACCCAGCCATGTCCTCCGAAAATTGTTCGCGGCACCACCTCTCGTCGGGGAGTGAAAAGCCTTCGAAAATGTAATTTGTCATGAAAAAGCTTCTCAATTCGCCCTTCGGAGTTGGCAATAAATTGAACAACATGAATGGTAGCCATAAGTTAGGCCTTGGCTCACCTCCAACTGTCGCGCCAGCTATTTAATTCTTTTATCATTATTTTAATGCTCATTTTTGAAGTTTAAGGAAACGGTCCTGTGTCTTAGGACATCTACCACGACTACGGCTACAGTTCCTGCTTTTTCGGCAGAGCTGCGCCACGTTTTAATTGCACGACGCGTTCTTCTCCCATCTTCAGTTAGCCGGTTCCTTTGCGTAGCTGATGCTTTTCTAGAGGATGTGGACTGTACTGCCGCCTTTATTTCAGTATAATACCGTCTGTTCTGTTCTTGGTCCGTTCTCTCGTAAAGCTGTCCATTTCGATTTGGGAAGAATATTCGTAGTACGCTTCTTAGACAGCGATTGACCACAATCTTACAACTTTCGGTTTTGTAAGTGGAATTTGACACATAAAGGCGCACGCTATCAAGTTATAGTCTGCAACTGTTTAGTTGATCACTTTCCTGGTCCTAGAGTTATGTAATAGTGACGACTCCTCATTTGACTGGAACAGTCGCAACTTGGTAATGGGGTGGGTTGCACTACTTTTCCAGATCTTTGAACGATTCGGCTGATCACATCTAGTTCGGTGGCGCCGATACAATACTCCCAAGGGATCGAAGGTCTTGTGTTCCTTCGATTTTTTGGTCCGCAATACACGTAAATCTCCTCAACTAACGAGCCTCTTAAGTCAGCACGATCCCTTACCAGAAGTCTCCAATGGCTAACTCTTGGTTCGTTCAACGAGATTGCAGATAGGTGCGACGTAACCCTGTGCGCTGGTTCCTAATACATGGGGGTTCCAGGCAACTGCAGAGCGGACGAGGAAATCCCATTGGGGAAATCCCCTGCGCCTATCGGATCGATCAAGTTCCTGCTTGACACAGATGCAAACAAACTGGCAAGCAATTGTCTCCTGTCAAAACAAATATGGCCCAAGCTGGATTTAAAGAAGACAGAGAAACTTTTATACACAAACCGGAAAAATCTAGGTTCACTGGGGTCCTCAGTGGACATTGCTTGATAGGCAGGCATGCATTTAGACTGCGGGTCTGGTCCAACGATTTCTGTAGAAGCTGCAGGGATGAGAAGGAAGGGGAAACTACGATCCACATACTGTGTACATGTCCTGCTCTTGCGAAGCTAAGAAGAAGAACTATCAGGGAATACTTCTATGATTTTAACGATCTAGCTGAACTCGACATCCAGAATATAAGAAACTTCATCTCTGGGACGAAATAGTTCAAATTTTAGGGTTAACACCACTACGGTTGCCCACCTTCGTTGTACTTATGCTACATATTCTGGTTCCCTGGTGCCGGTAAGCCGGTAAGGGAATAAGTACGCGATAGACCACGCATCTAGAACCCAAGATTGGAACAGGGACGATTGGAAGAGACTGGACGGTCCTTGACTGTAAAACGATGTAAAAAAAATACAATTCGTCACACGCTCGTTCTTGACCGACTGCGTATAAAACAGTGACTACATGATCATTACATCGCATGGAATGCACTCTGCTGTCAGTCGTCTGTGTTGGGCTCAATGTGGTACCATTCCCTGTAGTTGGATTGGAATTGAATCAAATTCATTGTCCTTGGGAGCCGTGAGCAGCAGGAGAAAGACAAGCAGAGGAGCACATTGTTTGACCTGCATTCTAACAAAATAGCTGCTAAATATGCTCTCAGACTAAGGACAACGGGACTGTGCTTCTCAGCACCATATCATCACGCTTTCATCAGCAGGCGAACTGAAAGCGAATATACACACATCTCAAGCTCACTACATATTATAATTTCCAACAGAAGCGACTAATTGAATCACGAAGTCACAAGCGAAAAACAGCTGTACAGAAGCCGGTATCTACTGTGGAAACCCAGGACTCTTACGTTCAAAAACGATTGCAGTGCTTCTCAAGCCGAAAACACAACCATTGCCCAACCTGTAAAAATGCCCATAGGACTCAGAAAGTCGCTAAGCATCTTGAGAAGGCGCTATCAAGTCAACTCTAGCTAGAAGTCCAGCCCGAGGATAACAGGAAGCTTACCTTAGATATACCTTAAGGAAAGGGAGCTAAAATTCCGATAACATATGGATCTGCAAATTTTACTCAAAGATGTTAAGCTACCTTGTTAACTTTTGAAATATGCGTCTATTGAACGGATCTGAAAGTCTAGAGCAGAAAGAAACTTCAAAAGATCTTCATTGGGCTTGTGATTGTAAGAAAAGTGATAACATGTCGTCGAACCTGGAGAAAAAGTCTGCCGCCCGACCCAACACTAAAGTCTCGTTAACAATGGCGATGTGTTCCGGGCTGAAATCCATGCAATTGAGATCTAAGCCAGGATAAACCTCGATAAAGATATTAGGGGCGCAAAAATTCATATCTATTCAGATAGTCAGGCTGCGCTTAAAGCATAGACATCTCACTTCGTGGAATCTATATCAGTCAAGTTCTGCTACGATATCCTACACTTGCCAGGTCACCAGGACATTGAAAATGCGGATAAGTTTTCTAAGGCCGGTTCGGCTTCCGCGCTATAGCGACCGGAACCCTTCTATACCACTAATTGGGCTACCGCCATAGCTTTGTTAAACAATTGGGAACTCCAACTTCACCTAGCCCATTAGAAAAATGTCCCCGGGATTATGCAATCCAAGAGACTTATAAAGCCCTTTTCCTACAAGGAAATTCGAAACCTTGACAGGAACAACATGAGGAAGCTAGTGGGTCTTCTTACCGGCCATTGCGGCATAAGAAGATATCATCTCTACAAACTAAGCCTTTGTTCAAATACAGAGTAGTGGTTGCTGTGAATCTCCGGTACTATACTGGCTACCCAAATGGATCTTCATAGGGACTTATTTTCATTAGCAGAGTTTAGAAACTCGGCTAGTAATGACATACTCACCTTCAATAGGAAGGTAGTAGGCATATTAGGCTAAGTAGCCCGGAGACCCAGCAGATCTTGCTAGGTCGCAAAATCAGGCACAAGGGCAGGTTTTTAACAAAAAAAAATAATAAAAGGTCTGTCGCGCAATAAGTTAGAAACTCTAAATGATAATTTCATTGATTCATGTACCTAATAGACCTCTTCTGGATCCTTCGATGGTCTTTATAAGATCTCCAGCATTTTTCCCTGTGACATAAGATCTTTCTAGATATCTTTTCATCATCATCATCATCCTTTTCAATGGCGCGCTTATTCACTATATGGGTCACGGGGTTAGGGTGGGATTGGCGATCTAGACCCAAAATAACCCTTTGGATGTACTCAGCTATCGGTAGACCGATACACACATTCGGAGGACTGGTTTGGTGGCGCACTGCTACCAAAGCAGTTAACCTCAAAGATATGACCAAGATACAGAGAATGGCTTGTATTGGAACAATTGGTGCCATGAGAACAACACCAACAGCGGGGATGGAGGTAATTCTTAACCTTTAGCCTCTAGATCTCCATATGCAGGAGACTGCAGCGAAAAGTGCTCTCAGAATCAGCTAATATAAACATTGGAGACCAAATCCGTGTCATCTCGGATTACACTGTCCCGGACTTGGACTTTGAGAAACCCTTCTCATGAGTCTTCCCAAGTTTGAATGAATCCAAATCCATCTACACAGATGGTTCAAAAATGGATATAGGCATAAGAGCAGGCCTGTTCTCAGAACAGTAAGGACTAAGCAGCTCCATAAGACTCTCGGATCACAGCAGCGTTTTCCAAGCAGAGGCAGTGACAAAAGCCGCCCAACTAATCTCAATGCTTACAATATCACGGGAGGATAGTACGATTTACATTGACAGTCAGGCTGCCATTAAAGCAATAGCTGCTACGCAGATAACATCGAAGTTTGTGAAGTGTTGTCGCGAAGAGCTTAAGGTTCTTGACACGCAGCACAATGCTAAGCTCTGCTGGGTCCCTGGTCACAGCGGAGTACCAGGCAATGAAAAAAGCTGACGAACTGGCAAGAAAGGGTTCAAATCTAGCCCTAGAGCAAGCGGACTGTAGGGTCAGACCGCCACTCTGCAACCTAAGGGCGATAATTGCACAAAAAACACTAATAGGAGCAAATAACAGGTGGAAATCTCTAACCACCTGTGAAGTATCAAGAAGGTTGTGCCCAGAATATGACAAGGCAAAAACCTGACAGATTTTAAGAAAAGACAGGAGATCACTGTCAATGCTGGTAGGAGTACTTACTGGCCACAACATGCTAAGATACCACACAAAGAAATTACACCTGAATGATGACGATATATGCAGGGGATGCGGTGATGAGGAAGTCCATGAGGAAACAGCTCATTTTCTCTGCCACTGCTCATACCTCTGCCAGATAAGAAATAGGACGAACTAGCTGACGGCTCACCATCAGAACTTCTCAAATTTGCAAGGGCGACTGCATGGTTAGCACCAAGGAATTAAAAACCGCAATAGGGAATATCATGGGTATCACAATGCGCCTACATGGACCTAAGTGTGATGAGACAGCCCTCATCAGCCCACAAACCTAAGCTAGGGTGGTTAAGTGGACTCTCCACATCTCCTGATCTTCCGCCATCGACTCTAAATCGTCTAGGGCTATCCCCATACGAGTTAGGCCAACACAAGGGACGCCTACCTGATGGCACGGATTCCATGGCACGTTTTGGAAGCCGAGTTGGGGGCATGCGTTGAACGTGCCCAAACCATCGAAGTATGGACCTATCCGCCCGAAGAAGTAGCTGCATGACATTGAGTGCCTCGCGTATTTTGGTGTTCCTAACTCGACACCTTTCCCAAACCGAAAATGTCCTCAATCTATCAGAGAGGATTGGGGAAGTAAGTTCATATGAGCGGTGCTGAGAAGTTGGTAAGGCTCTCAATCGAAGAGATTCGTCGACAAACCCCTTATGTCCAGTTCCGGCTCTACACTGGATGATCTAGATTGATGCACTTAATCGAAAAAAAATTGAAAATAAATTACTAACCCTCCCTCTTACTTCACTTAATCCGCCCAAGGATTCCCATTGCTCTTCCATTGCCTAACAGATTTCATATCAAACTCTGCTTTACATTCGCTATAAAAGGATGAGAAACGACACAGGCAGAAATAAAATTCCATGAGAACAACCATCATAATTTGCTCCAATTCCTAGAATTCAACCGATGATCATCCTCCTGTTGCTTCCTTTTCCCTTCGATCATCATGAGAATTAAAAGGAAAAAAAAAAAATCTCTCCTTTATCAACGGACACTGCAAGGATGATGAAGAAGATGACTGGCCATTCAAATTAAATAGCAACGACTCCACAGCTCGGTAATTGTAGAAAGGACATCCTGGTTCAAGGTCCAAAATTCAATGAATTTCGCGGAATTAAATGAATCTCTCGTCTGTGTTCGGCTGCTGTCCTTCCTGTGTGGATCGCAATGGATGCGGATTCCCGAAGGATTCTCTTCCTCACCTCAAGTGGTCTGGGAATGTTTTCACTTTTGCAAAAAGATTTCGCATTTCATCGTTAAGTGCCAATAATCCAAAGGACTTTAGCCACTTTTCCTTTTGATCGATGTTTGCCAAAAATGTTTGAATTGTCGGCATGTCCTTGTGGAATATAAACCACAAGGGATTCTTTCTTGTAATCCCACGTAAACAAACTTCTGCAACGTCTTTAGCTACATTCTTTGTATTTTATTGAATCACGTAAGGATTTTCTTCGGCCACTTAACCAAATGTCCTTTTGAAATTGAAGAAAATGCAAGGATGAGGGTGTTTCAATTTTTTCCCACCACGTCTCGGGAGTGAACTCATGCAACAATTGCACATGAGTTATGCTGCTTCCAGGAAAGCACTTGACCACATCCTTACTGATGACTGAGAGTTTCTAACGGAGAAAGGTCATAAACTACCGTTCCAAGTGATATTCGATATTTTCATAATTTTTGTCGTTACTTTCCCTGCGACAAAGGACATTTCACTTAAAATGTTCACCCACCATCGGGTATATATCGATGTCGGCGCGAAAGGTGATCCCAAAGAAACTGTACGGTATGGTCAATTATCTTCTCAGAGATAGCGGACAACAGAGAGGAACTGAACTTGTTTGCTCATCCTAGCCACTTGGAAGAAGGAAGGTGTATTCACTTTGTTTGTTTCTTTGTTTTTCTTCGGTTCCCACTGGTGATGGCCTATTTTTGCGGGACCAAGTGTCCTGTTAACCAAACACTTAAGGAGTCCACCTTCTCCGTATCATCTTCGGTTATGGGAAAATTTCTGGGCAATCAGCTGTTGCTGCTGATCGGCTGAATGTCGTTATCTTTTCTTTTTTTTGCTCATTTTTCGTCAATTGGTCCTTTGGGAGGGATTCTTTCTTTTTTCTTTGCGAGTGTCAGGTTTATGATCACTGCCGGGTACATCCTATTGTTTGACACACACGAACAGACTTTAAGAGATTGCACAAGTTTTCACCTGTCTCCTCGTAACGTTTCAAACTGCTACAGTGTGATCCTGTGATCCTTTGTCGATCGGTGTCCCAAGTCTGGTAGGTGGTTATGGAATTGATTTGTTATTTTTACTGGCGCGCAATTAAATGATCCTCCCACATGAGTCGTAAAAGAAGGACCACCATCAAAAGTGGACCACAATCGACGGTGTCTGTTGGGCGCGTAATGGATTCAAAGTACTTCGACGGGATCGTGATTGATGGTGAAGAGCATGACAAGCCGAATGGTGACACAAAGGCTATTGAAGGACTTTTTTATTGACGCAATGATTTTGAATAAACATTTAACCGGTCTCGAGAGGGTTTCAAGTGGTTTGAGAAGAGAAAGAGATGAAAGTGTTCATCATGATGAAGGTGTGCCTTTGTTGGGGACAGGGAATGATAGTCAACCACGGACACAGGTTTTTGTGGTCCAAACACAATCAATAGGTGATTGAATCATGCATCGGATTGTCATGAACCAGCAGCTGAAACTGAGTTCTATGCAACAAGAATTAATACTTCGGGAATTTATGAATGCTTCCCGTGCTTTTCTGGTGACCCAATGCCCAATACTTGATATCGAACATCCAAAAGGCTAGGAAATATCCTCAGGGTATTTGCCGTTGGACAGCCACAATCACAACAGATCGCCAGAGCCTATTCCGATCAAGCGTCTTTTTCTATATATCTTAAGAGATCCTCAGCCTCCGGTCTGTACCTAATACCAATGTCAATATCTATGGAAGATGTGCCATTTTATATACTGGGTCTCGTCCCCCAAAGAAGGGGCAAACACATGTGAGACATAGAGTGAGCCACTTCGTGGATGGGTATAGAATCCTCGCGTGATCTCTGATCAAAAGGAAGAACACCGTCTTCTGAGAATGAAGAAAAGGAGTACGAGAAACGTGTCATATTCAGGTTCAAAACATGACAAAGCTACAAAACTCGAGAAGAACCATGGAGAGACGAGCGGGCCACCAGAACTGGACGAAATTAATGTCCATTCGAGAGGATGACTCAGACGCATGCAAACGGAGGCTGCCAGCTAACAATTGACTTGGTTAAAGAGGCTTGGTGTTGAGATTCAGAATAATACCGGGCCGTTGCACCATCAAAAGCTGCACGAAGAGACTCACAAGCTGTCCTCATCATAAGCTGTTTTCAGAATGGGGCAGAACCAAATGCCTGACGGTTAACCTCGGCAGATCTTTCCTTGTGGACTTTTTCAGGCAGAAAAAAAACAGGATTTGAAGCTAATGCTCTTACTGCAGAAATAAACTGCTAAGTGCTCTAAGGTTGCCTCAGATGCTTTAACTTAAAGCCAGCGCCCTTACAGTCCATCCCGGGATCCCAGAATACATCCAAAATGACCCCATTGTCAGAAACCAGATGCAAGGCCCAAGAAATGTTGGTTCTCTAGAAAGTTTGGAGATCACCAACTATCTTTCAAGGCAGTTACCGTGGCCAAACTGAGCGTGTGGGACTGTCCGCCGAGAAGAGCCATTCGATGGGAAAAATTACTTGAACTCAGCAAGGAAGATTTTGGATTTACTATCTCCGCCTGCAGACTGTTTAACGACGACGACGAACCAAATCCCGCTGTCAGGCAGAATGTACCATTCAACCTGGAGGACGAAGACCAACAATTTCGCCCACCCAACCTGGACGAAGTGAAGATAGCCATATCGGAGCTTAAGTCCAACAAGACTGCTGATGCTGACGGCCTAGCTGCCGAGCTGTTTAAAGCGGCAGGCAATGACTTGATAAGGAGCATGCACCAACTCATCTGTAAAATATTGTCGGAGGAAAGTATGCCCTATGAATGGAACCTCAGCTTTGTTTGCCCGATCGTCAAGAAAGGCAACCCCCTTAACTGCTCCATCTACAGAAGCTTCAGTCTTCTTAATATCAAGCCCTTCGTCAATAACTTGGTCGGTCCATATCAGTGTGGCTTCAGGCAAAAAAAGTCACCAATCGACCAAATATTCACACTACAGCAGATATTGGAGAAAACCCAGGTTCTTCAAATTGATACCCACCATCTCTTCATCGATTTTAAGGCCGCCTGTGACCGCGTCTATAGAGACAAGCTATACAGAGCTGTGCCTAGCTTTGGCATCACTGCCAAACTCATCCGTTTGTGCAGTGAGGCCAAGGTCAGTCAAGACCTCACCGAGACCTTTGATGTCAAAAAAAGGATTTAGACAAGACGACGCGCTGTCTTGTGACTTCTTCAACATCGTTCTTGAAAGAGTTGTGCAAAACTCACGCGCCAACACCAGAGGCACAATCTTTCAAAAGTCCGTCCAATTGGCCGTCCCAATGACGAAATTGACATAATCGGAAGAACGTAGCGTGAAGTCACCGACGGGTTCGTGAGTATTGTGACGGAGACGGCGAAGATGGGTCAATGAGGGCACGACGAAGTATATGCTGTCAACAAGAAAGGAAACGGCGCAGTAGAGCAAAACCGCGACTCAGGTGAAGTAGAAGTGGAGAGTGGAAAGAGGTGGAAAGTGACTGAAAGCAGCTGGTTAAAAATTAAGCTGGCTGGAGACGCTTGTTGGTTCAAGCCAAGGTCCACCTCGGACGGTAGCGCCGCCTTAAGTTAGTCCTTTTGTGTGGTAAGGACAGGCTCGGAGTTGTTGATGCGTACATAAATGATTCAGTTAAAGGCACACAGAGGAGATCAATTAGCCAAATGAAGGTGATTCACCTTCAAAACTACTTGCGACGTTGAAAGGCTCTGTAAGGAAAACTCTATAATCCGTAATAGATCTTCCAAAAAATTCTCCGTCATTTGAAATACGACATCCTTTCTCATTTCTGACTGTCCTATCTCAAATGAACCTTCCTTAATGAAATTCCATCATGACATCACTTTGCGTCCTTTAATCTCGTTCCTTTCCAACGCTAGAGTTTCCCTCCATAAAATGGGTTCTTTCTCCCAATTTGTCCACCAACTGAATTCACTTCAATTCTCACACTTTATTCCCATTGTGATAGTCCCTCTTCGGGAATAAAAAATCGAATGTCCTTTGTGGTCCTCCACGGAAGATTTCACTCTCCCATGAGTTAGTCATGAAATTGATAAATTCCTCATCCCTATCTCCTTCGAAATTATTTTATTAGGTTTTTGTTACATTTTTTCACTCCAAGGATACTGTTCCACTTTTTTTGCGATTATCAATGAATTTTCCTTTCGATGGGTAAATCACCATCATAACCGGATTAAATTTCGCCATATCGGCAAGAGATCCTTCGACCTTATCTTTGGTTTCAACTTTATCTCCTTCCATCGTCATCATCATCTTCCTGTGGATCAAGTGGATTAAGTCGTCATATTCACGAACAGATTCATCATTTTCTCAGGACTCATTACTGGCGATTCCTTGCAATTGTATCAATAACTGATGGTGATCATCCTTCAATGAGGACGTCAATTATGGGATCTCTTGTAGCCGGAGATACGGTCTGCAGTGTTGTTTTGTAGGTCATTCATCCTTTGTCCGGTGAAAGGAAGTCGGACGTTGATAATCCGTGTAAGAGCTGTCATGAGATACGGATTACTGTGTGGGGTATCCTCATATTATTTTTAAACAGAACAATCGTTTGCGTCCTTTATTTCCTTTTTTTTTTTTTTTTTTGGCAAATTGGTGAGTTTGTGGGCGGATTTGTAGGTTTTTCAGTTTTTTTTCCTGTTTGTTTCCATTATTCAGTGGCCACCGGAGATGTTGCGTTTCGGTTATTTGTGTGATGGCCCGGTGTCGGTGGTGATGTCATAATTTCTTTATTTGCTTGTAGTAAATTGAACTCTACCTCCGTGGTTATTGCTTCAAGTGAAACTTGGGCGTGACCTACTGCACTATGGGCATGAGCGAGATATAGACTAGCTAAAGAGCCTGTTGGCAACTCTAGGAGAGGTTTTGAGAAGAAAAAGAGAGAAAAAATGAGAAGACAGATGACAAGGAAAAGCTTGCCACTTGACACATTTGCTCTACCACTACCCTGATTCACAAAATATTGTAGCCTGCCTTTAGAGACTTGACTATCTGGAGAGGCTTGTTGGTTGAGGGTTAGGTTTCTCCGAACTGTAGTGCAACTGAAGTTAGTAAGGATGATGGAAAGTCGAATATTCATTCCTGCAGAAGGGTCAGTTTCGGACATTGACAATCTTGAACTCCATAACCTAGGCTATGACGACATTGGGTACGCAACTGACCTAGGGATCTTTACCCGCGGCACAAATAACTTTCAATCAATCCTCGTTGGACCGTTTGAATGCACTTAAACGATAAAAAGAATAAGAATAAGAAATACTAGACTGATCCAATAGGGTCAAATGTCTAGGAGTGATCCTGGACAAGTGCCTTGACAAAAAAGTTCTCTTCGCAGAGGCCTTTTTGCGACCAATTTCATACTAGACCTCACGCAAACTGATCCAAGTTCAGCAGCAATCCAAACGTCAATGTCAGACGTAAGATTTTAACAAACAACTTGACTGTAGGAAAGCTGCGTCGTCCATTATTATTAGTGGGGACCGGTTTGTCCACTCTAGCACTGCGGTCTCATATAGAGGCCTATTTTGCTTTAAGTGCTTCGCCCATGTTATCGAAAGTGATGGAAAAGGCCGTCAACCTTCAATATAGTCAAATAGTTAGAAAGCCACGGGATGATAGAATGGTTTTCGAAGGCTGGCTTTGGTCAACCGGGAACCTGTTAAGCCCTGTACATCAAGCAATACAGGGAATCACGACCCGTGATCGCGTTGGATAGGTATCTCAAAAGCCTTCGATCGAGTCTGGCATCAAGTTCTTTTAAGTAAACTAGACGCAACAGCTTTATGGTTCAATGATAAGTTTTTTTCAAAGGCGGACCTATTCAACGCCCACGGTGCATCGTCGGTAGAGCGAATGGTCATCAACACTCCGGTCCGGAGCGACAGAGAGGAACTTTAACCAATTTGATGTGTGCAACTGAAGACTAAGGATAAAGCTGACTAGGGTGACTTACACGTATTGATCGGCCCAAATCCTCTCCGGACTGCAGAAGTTAGGTAGAGTAGGGTTATGCAGCCAGCGCTTGCATAAGACACTAGGAACCATAGTGGGCGTATCGCGATCCCTGTGAAACCAAAATGGCAGAACCTAAACCATTTCCTGAAAGCATTTGATTTCCCTGCAGAATTTTACCATGTTCCTATGGCTGTCATAGCTCTCCTCAAGATTACTAAAGAAATAGTTGCCGAGAAGTTTTATGCGTGTCCTGGCAATTCCCTGACACTCACGTAAAATGTGTGTTATGATCTCAGTGGCACATAGGTCGTGCAGTACCTGCAGACATCTGTCGCTGAGAGTACTAATCTTTTTGAGAAGACAGTGGCCGAACAGGATGCCAGTAACTAATTGTAACTGCGCCCTGCTTAAGTTAAGAATATCTCTTGTTTTTCTGTGGAGCCTTGGATACCCTATGCCCCATGCCCATTTACATTAGACGATCTTTGATTCTTAGGAGGACCCACGGTGGTTCCCCCTCAATGTGTTGCCGTTCTCCACCGGGTAGTTCGTCGGCTCTTTAGTTTCCCTCAATGTCACAGTGACCCTGCACCCAACAAAATCTTACTTGATTCTGCGCGCACAATGCCTTGAGCATGTGACCTTTCAGGACTAGTGCAGATCTGACGACGTTTGTTTCTAGCCCTTCCAGATATGGATTTCATCCCTAGTGATTCCCCATCTATGAACACAGCCCGAACTTCTGCTTGGAATACGCTAGAAGTATCCGGGAGTTAATCCCGAAACCCGTTCCGTTGGTGGTTTTTGAGCCATCCATGAAGACCGTAATCTCATCCCCTGAGATGACAGCGTTTCTTTGCCAGTCTGTCCTCCCAAAATACACTGTGATGTATGGTGTATGGAAGTCCATAACGAAAGCCATCTCATCTGTTAGAACGCCGAAGTTACATTCACTCAGGATCAGGAGCAGTGTCCAATACTGTTATTCCTAAAGAAGCATGAACTCCTGGCTGCCTGGTGTTTAATTTTTAAATCTAGCAGTAGCAGATGCAGAAAGGTGTCTAGAGCTGCCGAGAGCGTTGAACGAAGAGCACCCGTGATGGCGATACTGGCAGTTCTTTGTACTGCTGCTAGCAGTAAGAGATATAGAAAGTTGCCTTCCACCAAACGTGAGTATGGCTTTGACTATTGCTATGTATAGCCAGTGCATAATACTCGGTGTCAGGCCCCATTTCTTCCCTGCTACCTTCTAGCATACATTGAGCATTGAGGGCCCTTCGAACCGTTTCTTGTGTATTAAGATTCCAGTTCAGTTTACTATTAAGACAGCTCGACCCCTTCAAGTTAAGGTAATCTGAAGGGGGATATCTGGTGTTTCCATGTGAAGAGAACTAATTCAGACTTTGCTAGGTTGACGTCCAATCCACAAACTTTTACGATTTTCTTTAGCTATGAAGAGGAAGAGTTCCAGAAGGGAGAGAAATCTAGTACAATGAGATGTCTCATTTTGTGGAGACATAGCACATTTTCTGTTTCTCTGCCCATGTTGCTACCACGGATACCTAATTGGATTTGCAGGACATTGAAAATTCTGTGCCTTTGAGCATCCTATTGTAGATCGCAATAGTTTTATACATACCTGGGGTCGAATTACCGCAATCGATAAGAAATAAGTGAGTGGTACTCGTGATCGAATGATAGATTAACCTAATTGGGAGCAGTAATGCCAAATCCTCGCATTTCTATGGCAAGTTACTCATTAACTAACGTGGTAATACGGCCCATGGATCTTTTTCACACCCTCATGTAGGTATGTATTAGGGGATTTGGGGATCTATCAGACTGAAGTTTGTAGTAAATTTTGAGTAACGACAAGTTTCTCAACTCAACTCCACTTTAACTCTAACTATCGCGGATAACATCTACTCTTCTCTCAGTCCTTGCAAACTGCGATTGGAAGGGGATGCGTCTGGTTTTATACATACGTACGCCGGCCAGCAGCCAATGACAATGTGTCAAAATCATAGGAAAAGATTTCGATCAAAACGATGAATCGCTGATAACGTCGAAGACTTAAAGGCCTTTGCCCAACAAAGAAAAGATTCAATACCCTCAGTGAGAGCCAGTATCTGAAATAAAAATCCTCGTGCCTGAAACAACAATTTTTGGCGCCCAATTCTTCTCCGATATGACCATGTCCATATCCATACTCATGTCCCCGCGAGACTATTAAACATCTTGGACATCACAAACAAACCGCCTGCACAACTCCCATAATTTATTGCAAAAGACCTCAACTCCAACATCCTCTGTGTAAATCAAAGGATCAAACTTCCAAAATTAACGCTAAATGCATACAAATTCGATAAGAAAATGTGAAGCGTTTATGACACCGAAAAATACCAACAACACGCAGTTAAACGATTCTTCCTGACACGTTATCACGCCGCTCCCACGGTCATAAAAAAATAACAAATCCTTCGTCCATTCGGACAGTCTCCCCCTCTTTCTTTTCTTATCGGCATTTTCAAAACAAATACAACAAAAAAAAAACATTCGAATCCTTGTCCAAAGTACAATAACAAAAATCAGCTGATTCCGAGACGATCTGGGCGCTGGCCTGCGATCACAGCTGATCCATCAGGTGATATCCACTGTGTATGGAGCGAGATAAAAAAAAAAAAAAAAGGGAAACCTGTTGGTTTTTTACTGTTTTCTTTCCTTCATCAAGGAATTAAAGTAAAGAAACGAGAAAAGGATCCACTGTGGATCTACCTGGCGATCCTTTTGTGAACCATGATCAGCTGAGAAGAATTTTTTTATTTTTTCTGCTTTATTATCACCTCAACACTAAATGATTTCTGGGTGTGTGATGTGTGGCATTTGAGTTTCTCACGGCAAGAAACTAGTATAGTCACAGTTGACAGAGTTGCATGTCATATCTTAAGAAGGATCCTTCGCATCATTGATTTTCCTCATGAATTCACTCCACGGTAACGACTCTCGTCGAGGAGGAAAGGTGTCAGCGACGACGACGACCAACAAGAGTCAACTCAATGAGGAAGTAAAACATGTTTGGGGTCGTACTTCCGTGTTTACATCCTTGACCGTTCTCATGACCTTTCCGATGGTCCTCTGTCAGCTTCCTTATTTGCGATAAGCGGGAACTGTGAACATGAGAACACAGACAGTGGCTTTTAGGGTGACTGACACATCCTTGGGTGATGATCAGCTGTGTGAACTATGCTAATGTCGAGGAAATTTTGATGGGAAATTATGTTTTTAGAGAGAAAAACTTGGATAAGGATATGAGAGGTCGAAATGAATAAATGAAAAGGGTAACATGTGTGTGTGTGTCGGTGTCACTTACCCGGAAAATTGAAGCCGATCTGCGAGTTTGACGGGAGTGCTTCAAGCGGAAGACTTAGCTATCGCCGAGGGCTCACGAGAACTGTCACCGCTGGCCACGAACTAACGTAGACAGCCAAGCAGCGATTAAAAGGATTTTATCCTCTCATTATAGATGAAAGATGCCCTCATCACACCTGACGAAGGTTATGACATCTCATAGCAACAGGGAAACAAAACCAAGCATTAAACTGAGAAACTTAAGACTTCTTTTAGAGGGGCACTTGAAAATAATGCCCTTTTCCTTGATTAGCCCAACTACTTCCCTACTTCCGAAATTGGCCAATGTTTCCTGCTGAAGGTCGCCCCATTCGAAGTTGACCGCTACGAGAATTTTTTCCTAATCCTTCTTAAGCAATATAGTTTTGGTTTTACCTCAGCGACAGAAATAGCTTTCATTCCAGTTTGGCTGCCACTCATCCGGCTCCAATATCCTTACGTGGTTGTTGCATTGCGGTTTCATGCACAACAGCCACGATTACCAAACTCTCGGTCTGGAAGACTGAAGTATGATAGCGAGGTCTGGTTAGTTTTGAGAATTAAAGCGGCTTAGAGAACACACTTGCGCCTTCTCATGCATCCACTTTGGAACCATTGGTGCAGCTGGAGATGAAGCTAGCTACTATCGTCGCGAAAAATGACTGCAGAATTATCCTACAAAATCTATGTAAGGTTTCCTGGCAGTCACTGCCTCGCTGTGACACACTTAGAAGAAGTGTAGGTCTACTATGATCCTACGAGGAGCATCAAATTACTAGCACCGGACACCTTATAAGATGAAACCTCTTCTTTTAAAGGGCTAAGATTTCATGAAGTTGGGCGGTAAAAGTGTTTAAAGCAGTGTAGAGCAGGACGAGAACATCGGCTTCAGGAAAATAGCAACCAACGAAAAACTCATTTTCTATACCAAACGGCTCAGCAGGGTTGAATGCCTAAATGCATTTTCAGACATCCCAACACCAGAAAAGACCACACAAAGGGTTGGAACTTCTTGTAAACTCCTCAATAAGATTGAGGATCAAAGTGGCTTATGTGGAGTTCAGATTAGAGGTTGACAGACAGCCTGAGACGCAGACTCCATGAGGCTTTGATGAGGATCAAACAAGTTCTTTTCTACGTTTCTTAAAAGTTTGAGGAGTTGCTGACTCTAAGTAAAGGAGTTGACAATTCTATATTGAGAGAAATTCAAGTTGAATTACTCGGCACACACCCCTTACGGAGCACATTAGAATTTACCCTACCGCGTCTAAAGGGACAAGAGCTCTCGCTAACGTTCAGTGCCAAACATTTAGACATCACTCTCGATCCCAAACTAAATTGGAAATCAAACATAGAGCAAAGGGCCAAAAAGACATGCTTAGCCTTTTATGCCTGTAGCAGAACCTTTGGGAAGAAGTGGGGACTTCGACCGAAAATGACCCTGTGAATGTACACCGCCGTAGTACGTCCAATTCATACATATAAGTCTTTGGTCTGGTGCCCCGCAGTGAACAAAGGATTCAACATCACTAAACTAAATCGAATCAAAAGAACCCCTGGTATAGGTAGCACAGGAGCAATACGTTCATGTCCGACGGATGCACTAACGGTTATCCTAAACCTCGACCTTCACGTCAGAAAGATGGCAACCTGTAGTTAGACTCAGAGAATCTGAGAATCTGGTCAGCCAGGCCCCATGGCCACTGTAGCATTCTAGCTTTACTGCCTCAGAAGGCGGTAGCATCACCCACAGACTATCTTACCCCGGCATTACGCTCAGCAAAGACTCCACCGTGCGTATTCCATCAAGGAAGGGAAGAGCATGGTGGTCACGAAAGTCTACGACACATCACTTTTCAAGGACGGCTCGAAAATGAAATGTGAGATAGCTTCGGATATATTTTCAGTAGCCTTGAAAATATCGAAATCATTCAAACTCCCGAAGTTCGCCAGTGATTTTAAGGCTGAAATACTCGCAGTCTACGAGGCCTGTCGTGCGTTCAACAAGTACACCACCTCCAAACGAAACGTCCCAATTTTCGCCGGCAGCTATCAAGACTTTTGTCTCCACAATCACCTCATCAAAGCTTGTATCACAGTGCAGAACCGAGCCTCACCGCCTGGGGTGCTTTTCTTCCCTAACCCTCGTTTAGGAACAAAATAGCGGATGAAATTGCCAGACAGGGGTCGACTTTGACGGCTCATTTGCGAGAAAAGTTCTCATCCCATTGGGTGCTGTCAAGGGAAAAATCAACCTTCCTTACTTCTCAGTAGCCAAACACAAATGGAACAACCTTGCTAACTGCGGCATATCCAGAAAGACTTGGCAAACATACAACCACAGGAAAACAAGCGACCTCCTTAGAAGAAACAGAATAGACACTGCGCATGTTGTCGCCAAGCTTGGCATCCCTTTTAATCCCTACTGTCGCAGCTACAGGGACACAAATGAGAGGGGAAACCCTAGAACACTTCCTCTGCAAGTGGCCGACACTTGCTATAGCAAGGCTCAATGCACGAGGGAGATCTCGACGAACTTTCACAGAAGAAAATCCCTGACATTCTACTCTACCTTAACTCCACAGGTTGCATTTAAGATAATGACTTTTGCATGGTCTATCGACACCCATCCACACTCATCTACAAACCGGTCACGAGAACTGTGGTAACAAAACAGTGCATTTCAGCACTACTTGAGTTCTCTGCCTGATACAACCACTTAAACCAACAAACCAAAGAAGCAGACCGACATCTTATTACATCTTATGGCTCATCAAACCTCTGCCAAACTCGTTTCAGGCTTCATTGACACATTGTAGATGTCTGTAAAGATAGTAACGTCCTATGTGAATGTCCTGCCCTCGCGATCAGGATATGTTTGTAGCTAATTGGTTGAGTGTTGATATCGCTGTAGCTTCTCTTAGCCTTTTCCCGAAAGACGAATTCATTTTAACGCTGGGTTGGACCAGCCTATAGTCCAAAGGTCCGTCTGACTAGTGGGATGTCCCACTAGTGTGGGGATGTTACCTACATCCTGAACTTTCCAGCAAGGACTTAGCAAAAATCTCTGAAAGAAACCTTATTGTCTTGTTGGTTTCTGAAAAAATTGAACCCTGTTCTCTGATAAAGACATGAGTCTCGTCATAAAAGCGGCAGCTCAACTAGTAGTTCGAATGTCCACACCCTCCCTTTTCTATGATTATCAAAGTAACAACCCACTGTAAACAATTTACAAACCCACTGCCTACCTCTCCATTCCCTTTGAGGACAACCTCAACTTTTGTAACGGCCAAAAAATTCCTCCTTCACCGACTGGCGGCTCAATGGGGTAGTCTGTAACGGCCGTTGGAACAAACCCACGCACACCACATCACACAGTGCACACCGATGGCAAATGCAGTTGGAGAAATTCTTTTTGTCCGTTGACCCACATCATCTCTGGCTCCAAAAATATATTCGGATGCACCACTACCACCACAACATTGAGAGTCTCACGTTCCTCAATTTGTTGCGTCGCTCTGTAATCACAAAACATGTGCCACGGCTGGGAGTATCTGTCATGTTGAGCGAGGGAGGGGGAGCGCATCTCCTCACTTGTGTTTGTGCGCCATGTTATCACAGCATAAGAGCATACAAAAGTAAAATCAACCGCCGCGGCTGACTGTCGATAAAAACGACCGTTGGGCACATGGGAATGGAAATGGGACTCCTTGCGACCCTCAAACCCCCCTCAGTCATCGGTCTCAAGACGACCGTTAAAAATAAGAAAACGACAGCGCACCTCACCACCACAGAGGCGATTTTGAGCGCATAGAGCTCAATGAGAGCGCGCTCGGATTTCTGTCTGCGCCATTGGAGCGAAGTGTGTTCTCCGTTCCTCTATGTATCCAGACCAGAATGGGGGTAGATACACTCGTACACACACACTCAAGTGAAAGCAAACTCGTTTAGTATGTTGGGGAGGCCTCCAAAAAGTTCCTCTTCACACATAAATTACATGATCGCAGCACTTTCGAGCTCCACTGTATGAGTGTAGACTTTTCGCTTAGAATACATAGAAATCGGAGAGGAGAACACCGACCACAGCACACATATTGAGCCATATGGAGGCTCAACCCGAACTGACGGTTACAAGTTCTCCTCTCAATCGGAGGAGCCCGCTACTATTTCTATGCCCTGTCTTGGGGGGGTTCGCCTTCACTCGTTTTTGTTTTGAATGAAAGAATACGTTACGAAAAATCTTGAGGTGTGGTGTACTCGTGGATACCACACACCACCATCAGTAGATACTTTTCGTGTGCTCTTGTCGTTCGTTTTTGGTTAAAAATACATTTGACACTCATACACCGATGGGCGGCGCTGATAAGATTCTTGTACGTAGTTTCTAATAATTTATTGTCGCGATGTTGTGCGATTTGAATTGGATGGATGGCTGAAGGGATGTGTGTGTGTGCGTTTGATACTCGTGCGTAGGGATTAGATGTAGACAAAACTCGTGAAAAGAATTTTTTAATACGAAATTCGAGTGACTAATTGATTGGTTGGCTCTTCCGTCTGTCAATTGTTTAGATGTGCAGTCAATTAATTAAGAACGCGGAATTGGACAAACATGTGTTGGACATGGTGGTTGCTCGAGATACATATCAATCTTCATTGGGAAGACGAATTTGCAAACATTAACGATAAAAAGAAGGAGAAGACCATCAAACCAGACACCATTCACTAAACTGCTGAAATGAAACTGCACATTTGACACTACCATCAACTTTGACACATCTTCTCGGAGAACTGAGCTTCTTCCTTATAACCACGAAGCAACACCCTAGACACACTAGAGAAAACGAAGATGAATCGGCGATTTAGGGTGTCAACATAGGGTGTAGAGCATGAGAACCGCAACACAAAAAGTGCAAAGCAGTCTACAAACGGAATGGTATGGTACATACATATATGAGGGTAAGCGGATGGCTCTTCACTTCGGCCTTAGTCCTTCCCGTTATGTTCCCCTCTTTTAATCGTCGGAAGTGCATGGATAGCTTTGGTTTGGGACCTATGTTGGGAGGAATCTACGGAAGATGGAAACAATTATGTACGTGTGGTCTAACGAATCCTCCTGTTTCCTTGGTGAATGCCAGTATACTGCCGATTCATTTGTCCCTGAGATGTCTCAGGTCGCATACTCGCTAGGGCTGGGCAGTGGCATAGGAAGTGTTCGAGATCTTCTTCTTCTTTCTTGCAGTTCCCACAATTATCTGCTTCAGCGAGGCCCAGTCCATGCATGTGTTTGTTAAGGTTAATGTGTCCTGTGATGAGGCCCACTATCGACCTCAATTGCTCTCTGCTTGATCGTAGAGCCTTGCTAGTGAGCAGGTTGCTTGGTTTCTTAACGAGTGATCTAGCCACTTCGCACGTCGGGAGGTTTGCCAAGTGATCATCGAAATCCCTTTGCATCTTCTCGTTGGTTGGTGAATGGTAACGCAGTACAGGACTGACCTGAAATAAGGAGTATCGTACACTCGATCGAAGTTAAATACAATGAGGCCTCAGAGCCACGGAAACAGGCAAAGAAAGTGATGAAAAGCGAGTGTGGGAAAAGCCATACAGACGACACCATTCCCAAAACTTTGGAAGCCGCAAGAAACCCGGTATAGCGAAGAAGTTTAAAATGTTAAATCAACCTTAACCACAGGCCACAGCGGTGAAGCTTTTGAAAGAGCTTACTACAAGAGAACGAGGGCCATGATGAAAGATGAATCAGCAACGAAAGCAAGCATGCGGCTGCCATGTTAAAGTTGGAAAAGGTCCAAGTGAACGAACCAACGATACTTCAACGGAAGCCCACACGTCCTGATCTGAGGTGCTGTCCCAGGTTGTTGAGATAGTGGGTAAACTCAAAGCGACTCGGAACCATAAATACTTGGGAACAAATTCGTCACCCGAATAAGGAAGGAACTAAAAGAAAATGGAAGGACCTACATATGTATGTATGTGGATAACTTAGAATCCAAGGGCTGGTAAAAAAACGTGTGCTGGAACACGAACTGCATTAGTCAATCTGCAGAGGAAGGAAGAAGGACCTTGGCAGTGGGTAATACGAGTCGAATGGGTAAGCTTTTAGTCCCTAGAATATGGACATATAGCTAGACAATGCAAAAGCACACACGACAGAACAGGTGAAGGAATACGGCAGAGGAACCTACAGCACATGCGATGGTCAGAACTGATGAGCTTTTAGACGCCTGTAGCAGACTTGGAAATGAAAAAGCGTCGAGACTAGACAACATTCCAAACCGGTCACTCAAACTGATCGGAAAAAACTAGGCCTTTTTCTAACCAAGGAGGTGTAAAACCTTTTCTGGGCAAATGACATGAAGGCTATTTAATTTTTTAGTTGATTCTGTCTCTAGCGTAAGCCTTAGAATACTTTAGGTTTAGCTAAGTTCAGTTAGGTTAGTTCCGCGGTTCTCTTTTCCGCCTTTCTCCAGGGCGTTGGAATAGGTCCTTGGACATGAGTTCTTTCCTTTAATTTTCTCCTCCTACTATCTTCTTTCGCCCGTCCGTGGTCTGACTTATTGAATTAGGGAATTTATTTTCTATCAGCTAGTTTTTTTCCTTACTTGGCACGAGATTTTGTGTGCTGAGCAGGTGGTGCAAGGTGGGGTTGACAAGAACGACCTCGTTCGACGAGTTGGGCCCAGCAACTGCAAGCGTGCCGCCGTCTTCTTTGCCTGCACCGAAGTTGCCCCGTTGCCCAATCCTGACTCACAACAGTTTTCCTGAAATTAAGTTGTGGTTCACGACCAATAAAGGAAGTAGTTGGCCTTAGGTTAAGGTTAAAGGGGTGGCGGTTTGATGTTATGCGCAGTCTCACTCGGATCTTCAAGGATCCATTGTGTTCCCCATTGTAGGACCTACATTCATGTACTTGTTGGGAAGAGAGTAGAATTATTTATTGATCGTTATTAGCTTCCCCGAGAAATGGCAAGGTTTTGAGTTGGCCTGGGTCACTAAAGTAAGCGCCCAGGTCGTCTTTCTGATTCTGCTGAGGCTTGGGCAGTCGCAGAGAAAGTGCGTCGTGTCCTCCTCCGCGTCTATATCGCCACATCCACTGCAGAGGTCAGACGAGCTTAGTCGTATTCTTCTTAAATGGGCGCCAGTAGGTTGTGACCTGTGAAGATGCTGGTCACTATAGCTAAATGCGATCTGTTCAGCGTAAGTATTTCTTCTGTTTTTCTTTTACGGAGATTTGGCCACATCTTCCTTGATATGCTGCATGACGTAAGTGTGCTCCATCGCTCATCAGCAAGTCTCCAGAAGTTTAAGTGTATCTCTTGCTTTAGAATATCAATTGGATCGTGTGGATCGGCCTTTATTTGGTTCAGTTCCGATCCCTCTCTTGCCAGTTCATCTGCCTTTTCATTAACATCGATACCTCGGTGTCCGTGGATCCAACAGAGTGATACATTAAGTCTTGAGCTTGGAATCCTCAGCTGGCTATGACAACTGTTAAGTACGAGTGATTTGAGTTTTGTGGATGAAATGGCTTTGATGGCAGTCGGGCTATCGATGAATATGTCGATATTTTTTCTCGGGATTACCGAGAATAGTTCCCTTGCGACCTCGGTTATCGCTAGAACCTCAGCTTGGAACACACTGCCGTGATTTGGAAGTTTTATCGACCGGGCAATGGCGGGCTCTTCTAAGTATATTGCGGAGCCTACCCCCCCCCTTCCATTTTTGAGCCCTGCGTCGATGAAAATGGATGTGTTGCCGAGTTTAATGGCTCTTCCTACGTCCCATCTCTCCCTTGCTGGAAAGAGAGTTTGGAAAGTGAGGTCGAAGTCGGTGTATGGTGCTATACGATCAGTTTTTGTTTCTACCTTCGGTGATCTACCGATTCTGGTTTTACCTATTTGGCCCTTTTTCCAAAAGCTAGATGTTTGTAGTCGTAGGGCGGTTTTTACTGCCAATTCTTTGGCGTCTAAAGTTGTTGGCCTTTTGTGGTAAGCGTGACGCAAAGATGTATGGCAAGAATGAGTTTAGAGAGAAACGTATTGGCCTTAAGAACGAGTGAAAATTCTATTATAGAAGATCTCAGAAGTTTTGGAACGATTTGGAACCTGTACGGGATCAAGTGGAAAAAAAGGAAAGGAACTCTCACACCGAAGTTTTTTCTTCGTTGCTTTAGTCTTGATGCTAGACCATAGGTGCACTGGGACACTTCTATAACAACCTTAATACATTTTTGAGGAACTACTCCTTTGGGGATTCACAGGTTTTTTACGAATACATGTCGACAGGTTTGGATTCAAAGAAACACAGACTACACCGTAATCGTCAAGTTCTGTAGCAATTTCTTTCTTGATTCAGACTAAGTTTTCTGAAAGTTGGCCATGTACATAGCTTCTGTAGCAGGTACTGTGACGTGTCTTCCAAGCTTTTCGAATATCATAAACCTCAAGTAAGGCTTTGAAAACGTAGCACCCGATAGACATTACGCTCAAATCCACTTACGTCACAGCACAACGCTATGTACATCCAGCCTCTTATATACTCTCATACCTCTTACAACCCTTTGCACCCCTTGAGATTCATATCCCGCCATTTTTTTATCAACTGCAATTTTTTTCTTATCACATTCGTAAACCAAACGCAGCGACGTAGGCGAAAGAAACTAAAAACAGAGACGATAAAAAACGACCGTTACGATTCTCCGAAAATTCCTCTCAAGGTTATTGCCATGTGCTCTCGGCTCTGGCCGAACGAACGCGACACAACGCACGGCTCAATAAATACAAAAAAAAAAAAACTTTTAACATGCAAAAAAAAGATGAAAGATTATATCACAGCAGACCTCCTCAATTCGAGAGTCACACTCCATTCTCATTCGCATTTCCATTCCCATTCTCCCGTTCTATTCAAATCGTAAGCCGTGTCTATGTATAGCCTTACTCCGCACATGTGGTGTTGAATATGCAGAAACAACATATGATTCCATTCAGATACTTTCGAGTTCACAAATTTGTTTGAATAAATAAACTCAGCTTCACGGTCAACTTGCATCTTATACGGGCTTCTCGCCTCATCTCCACTTGGCATGATTTGAAAATTTCTAAATTTCTACTGTGAGACTAAGATCCGCATTCAGGTGGTGGAGGCAGGAGAGACCCTGCGCCACTGTCTGGAAGTTGTTTTCCTAAATCAGCTGATTGCAGCTGATTGGGGGGACCATTAATTGCTAGCCATGTGCATGCACCAACAAATTGCTCCTTCAATTGGCGGTTCAAGTTCAATGATGGCGAGTGACGTTTCGTTGTCATTAGATTGGTTGGATAGTGGCATCTTGAGTGTTACAAGGTGAAGGGTAAAATGTTAAGCTAGGTCCACTTTTTTCTCGTGAGTTAGGGTGAATTTTTCTTAAAATAAATTTCATCAATGAAACCCTGAGTACCAAACAGACTGAACTTATTCGAGACTCTAGTCTTGGACGTCTTTCAAGGTCTTAATAGCAAAAAACGCAAGTACCCCATCCATCATTCAATGACAGATGGCCTGTTAGACAATCTTTTCCGAAGAGACTTTGCTTCAATCGATTCAAGCTTCAACAACAATGGTTATCTAATGGGAAGAGACATCAGAGGTGGCCATAGTGGATAGAAATCCCACACTGTTACTGGGTACGGGCTCAGTTTTGTTTTTTAAAGATTTCCACCGACCAGAGCATTAAAAAAGATTTTTCCAGGCCATGGCTTAGAATATCGAAGGACTATGCAGGTTCGCCATAGTTTCCAGGTGGTAAGAAACCCAAAGGCAACAGAAGAGTACTTTATAGACTGGACTGAAGGAATATCTGCCCCCCAATTGTCAGCACAATGGTTCTATGCTGACTTGAGTGTCGGTTACAGGGTCCTCACTCCTTTTGTCAATCCATATAAAGGGTCTTCCAATAGGGACTTCCGAACTTTGACAGTTGATAGCGGCCATATTGTTGAAGCTACATCTGTCAAATTGGCTGTCATTTATTCAGTCTGTTTTGCCAAATCACCACGGATGGAGACAGCGTTCAACAACACGTGCAAATAATAAAGATGTTCTATCAAAATGGATGTTCTTTTCAGGCAACGTTCCGCGCTCTTCGCCCATTTTACGGTCGCCATAATCGTCCTTCCGAGAGGACTATTCGCAGTACGGTGAACAAATTTGAGTCCACTGGTTCAGTCAACGATCAACCAACACCCGCACGTCGACGAAACGCAAGATCTGCCGAAAACATCGCCGCTGTCCGTCAGAGTTTGCAGGAGAATCCAAGGCAGTCGATTTGGCGTCGCTCAAAAGAACTCGGGCTCTAACAGACCACAACTTGCCGAATTTTGCGTCGTGAATTGAGCAAAATTCAACTGACCCAGGAGCTGAAGGTAAACGACCATAGACAACGACGTGTGTTCGCTGAATGGGCTCTGGAGCAGTTGGAAACTGACCCTAATTTTCATCGAAATCTCATCTTCAGCAATGAGGCCCATTTCTGGATGAATGGGTACGTCTACAAACAAAATTGTCGAATTTGGGACCATACCAATTCACATGAGTTCCAAGAGAGTCCAATGCATCCCGAAAAAGTCACCGTTTTGGGCTGGCGGCGTCATCAGTCCATATTTCTTTGAGAACCACGTTGGCCAGGTCATCGCCGTCAATGGCGAGCGCTTTAGGTCGATGATTACCAACTTCTTTTGGTCGATGATATGGACACCAACGACATGTGGTTTCAACAGGGCGTCGCTATCTGCCACACAGCTCACGCCACATTGGAAATTCTGCACGAGCGATTCGAGGGCATGGTCATCTCATGCGGAGGTGATGTGAACTGGCCACCGACATCGTGCGGTTTGCCCCGTTAGACTTTTTCTTGTGGGCTTTTCTGAAGTCGCAGGTCTATGCGAATAAGCCACGTCCAATGACGTCTTGATGCTAGACCATAGGTGCGACGTCCAATGATATGAGCTAAACATGTTGCTTTGACCTCCAAGAGACGTCTAGGGCCAATGCCATATTTGTGGAAGAGTCTTATTGTACTGGCGGTAGGCCTAGGATAACATTGATACATAGACGTAGTTGAGGTGGACGGATTGACAGACAGTCAGGTCATGTAGTATTTGGTTCGCCGTTGAACTCTTTCCAAATGTAGTTCCCTCGTTAGTGTCCACCAAACTACTGCCACATATGCCGTGGTTGGTCTGAAGACCAAGATGCATTCGAACATAATTTTGGGACTATGTCCCAGTTCCTGTCACAGATGAGGCGACAGATCCAAAGTGCTTGTGTGGCTCCTTCGATCATCTGGTCCAAATCGAAGAACAATGCTTTGCATCCGCCTTTTACTTTAACTTAAGGTAGCCCGCGTGTGGATTTGGTAAATATTACTTAGACACGTGTTTGGTGTGCGCTCTTCTAGGCTCGTATTCCGAAGTGGCTGCCAGCTAAAGGGAACACACTTAGATGTTAGATGTTAAAAGTTGGTGTGTGAGTGCACTGCGACCTGTATAGATCTACTGTACTCCTCCGTACTCATATTGGCCGATGCGTCTCGACTTAGAGAACCTCTTCCAATCCAGCCACTCTGAGAAATCGGAGTATCTGGATTGGGTCCAACGATGGAAGATCCGTTTCAGAGAAAGTGTACGCTCCCAGCTGTGTTCTTTTTTGTGGATCAATGCTCCACAGTCCATAAGGAGGTGTAAAGCAGTCTCCTCAACATCGCTGCAGAATCTGCAGTTTCCGTTTGCTTCTATTCCCATTTTTATTGAGATGCTCCTTGAATCTGCAACGGCTCTTTAGAAAGATCGTTAGAATGCGAAGCTAGTTTTTGTTGGTGCCTAGACAAGCCTTGCTTCTCCTTCGGTCTGAGTTCCCGAGGAGTTCCTTTGCCTGCCTTAGTCCTGGGAGTGTTTCCCATAGCCTCCCTTCTTTGCACTCTTCTTAGTTCCTCTTGGAATCGATGCGGTCCCAGCACGCAGAATGGCTCGGGACCAACGAATGGTGTTTCTGAACCTTTCCTTGCCAGTTCATTGGCTGCCTCATTTCCCTCTATCCCTACATGACCTGGCACCCAGTAGACGGTGACTTTATTGTTCCGGCCAAGTCTGTTCATCTTTTCCAGACACTCGTAGACCAGTTTGGATCTGCCTTGATGGCAGCCTGGCTGTCTGATAGTATCGCGATGTTTTGTTCGTGATATCTTCTTTTGAGACTTGTGCACATCTTTCGATCGCATATACCTCTGCTTGAAAAATACTGGGCGCTGTTCCCATTGGCTCCGAAAACTTAGTTCGGGGCCCGTATACTCGCGCTCCACCCCACCCGCCAACACACTTAGACCAATGATTCTGATTCGCAGATCTGTATGCTTCAGAGCTTTAGACTGACGCAGACACGAATAGGATCATGAAAGAAAAGTACAGCTTACGGTGATCTAAGAGCCATGATTGCTATCAGAGAAGGGCATCGGTATCGACAGACCAGTCAATAGAATCCACATGTAACCGCTGACTGTACAGAGGCCAGATCAAGTGCTCTATAGAGCTGGAACTATCTCTAATCGAAGAATGATCAGGGAAGTGTCAAACCGTCTACTCCACTTCTATTACGACAGGAGAACTCAATCAAGAGATGGTACCGTGCCTCAATTATACCCAATTTGGGAAGGAAGGTAGCTTATGGTGTTTCAGAGAGACAAGGGTTCTTCCTGCAGTACTCGAAAACGAATAAGGCGGTTCATGCCTTATAATATTCTCGACTTTGACTCCGCAAGCCCCGATCGATCTCTACAATAGGCTTTCAGTTCTATTACACCACACTCCCATGTAACTATTGACTAACGACGACCTAATTACAATGGAAAACATTTGGGATTACCATCGGTTACCATGGGCATTGTCACTTATCATGCACCAGAGTGGACAACCCGTGGATGGGAAGAAATCTAATTTTCCTCTTTGGTTAGATGATTACGTGTTTTTTTATGCTTTTTGTCTCGTCGCCATTGTTCCATGTCAAGAGGTCGGGCGATGTATCCCATTGTAGGTCAGCTTTCTTCAACGCAAAGTCGACTTTCTAATATTCCTATGTTCCACATGTGTACACTGGACTGAGATGACTTGTGTCTAACAAATGGGAATGGTGCAGTGTCGAGCATTTTTAGATAAAGAAAGGATCAGGACAAGAGATCTTTTCACTTTTTTGGGATTTTGCACGCAATCGGAGAGAGATTCCCACGATAGGAATGATTTGGCAGCAGAGCACACAGGGCACATGGACAATAATTCATCGAAAAGGACAAAACCTTTTCGAATGAGTGCCAAAGAGTCAAGAGACCTGTGTCAGGCATGAGTGCATTGATGCACTTGATGTCCTGCCGATTGTTGCAATTACACCCGAGCGCTTTGTTTTGTGCAATTCTGAGACGGCAGAGGATGAGATCCTTCTCCACAATAACTCGAAGTAGGCTGAGGTCATTTTTTGATAAATGTGACACACTCTAGCTGATAAAATCTGGCCGACGGTAGTAGATGACAGTGCTCCCACCACTGAGACGAGAGACTGCTATCAGCTTCCACATCACGAACATCGTCGTAGAATTTTATTTTTTGCCTCGTAATTGATGATTGATGGACGTGAGATGGAATTTTTATTCGATTCTAATTGTTTTGGGCATTTTTTCCTCCCAATGAATCTCAAAGATAGAAAAAAAGAAAACAATTCATCGATTGGCATGCCCGGTGGGGTTTGAATCAACTTATGTAACACAAGCGAAGAGAGAGAGAGCTTGCGCGGATTAATGGATTTACAGCGAAAGGAAAAGTCAATCGTCGGCGAGGTATGTAAAGCGCTACGGGGGGATTGCTTTCTTACAAAAGAGGTATCGCCTTGACCTTGGATACAAGAGCAATCAGTGTGCAAAGAGAATAATTTCATTTTTTTGCTGATTTATTGGTTGGCTTTGAACAATGAATGACAAGATTCGATGGCCTTGGATCTTGTCCCATTCATATAAATGGATGGAGGGAGCTATATCTAGATGAACTTTGTGACACAAAAAAAAAAAACCATGGAGGATGTAAACAAAAATTATTTTCGATTATCAACTCAGTAGGCTGTGCGAGTTGCTTAGGTTCGAGCCCCACCAATATGCACTGAACATTTTTCGCATCACCACCTCTCGTCGGGGGATGGCATACCTCCGAGAGTGCAATTTGTCATGAAGAAGCTTCTCAACTCCCTATGCGGAGTCGGCAAGAAATTGCGAGAAGCTCGACCTTGGTCTGACACTAAAAACTAAAACAAGGTGCCTTCTGGACAGATCCTCTATCCACATGTTCACTGGAATTATCACAGGACACTGCGCCATCGGAGTCATGCTAAGCAAGTGGAGAATCGCATCGAACGACCCTTCGTAACCTAACCTAACCTTATTTGGCTGCTTTCAAAGGTCTTTACTCCTTTCGAGTCGAACGAACTACAAATAGTGTCATACATCTAAGCCCATTATCGGATGGCTTTAATCGACAATAATTTTGCATTCGTCACACTGATAAACATCCAAGATAACCAGACCAGCACTTGATACGCGTTTCCATCGTCAACAAGTGCGCCACCCAAGGAGAATCGTCGAGAAATGAAAAATCATTTCAATGCCGGATTACCTGGCTTATACCTGCGGCAGGGAACTTGAAAAGGGTTGACATATCTGCGAAATGGATTACGACCAACTACGCCTGCCACCACAGGGTCATTGGCCGATCGAAATTCAAGAATTCCGCTCGCCTACAAAACACAACTTCGGGATAAATTAGGAGTAAGACACAAAAAGGTCCCAGACTTAGCCTCGATTTTGGGCGGATTTCCATTACCCACGATCCACAATTGTTAGATCGATTGGGATGGGATGGATCGTGTGTCCATTCGATTCCTCTGTTTCGTGCATAACTCCACGTAGAAGGATTCTTTTTCGGTTCCTCCCGCATGTGCCTACGTGTGTGTGTCTGTGTTGGTATGCGTCCAAAAATACATGTTCCAATAAACATTCTACCGAAAGATCGTTTTAAATTTTCGCGCCAAAATTCCGTCCATTCCGTTTTGTGGAGAGAGATAAACAAGTTTTTTAGTGCCTTTTTGTTCGTTTTAACTTCTTGTTTATGTTTTGTGTTATGTACTGGGTGCCGGTCGCCTGTTGATTAAATTTCCTCCTCTTTATTGGCTTCGGGACGCGACGAACGCACGGAATGTTGTTAGAGAGAGGCAGTGATTTGATCTTGAGCCGCCAGCCACAACTACCACCATCATCACCATTCACCACCACCGCCGCCGAGGTACTTTGCGATCAGAATCGGTTGATAAAATTGGGTTTTGCGTTCCAGAAAAAAAAAAAAAAAAAATCGTGTTGAATGATATCATTGAAACGGAAACGGGATGGTGATGGTCACAAGGCAAATGTCACAGGAGAAGGTTAAATTAGATATTTAGGTGACGGGGAGTAGTAAATATTGAATAAGATTGCGCAGGTTTGACATTTATTTGACGTTTACTTGTGTCCCGACGATTGTTTGCTGTCACTGGGTCGCAATAGTCTCGGAAAGGAGTCGTTATATTTTAGATTTAAGGCGATGCGAGTGGATATGACGTTCCAGTTATTACCAGAGCAGGACTTTATCAGGAGATCTCAGATGATTACGAGAAGTTTTCGTTAAAACTTCCTTGCTTCAGGCGACCAAATGAGCAGATTGGTTTATCAAAGAAATCGCGTCTTAATTTGACGGAAAAATTTTGGCCTCGAAGTTTGGGCTTGGCATCTTACGTCGTATCATTATTTAAGTCTGGGAGATGTACATACATCCATACGTACATATGTAGATCGGCGGAGTTGGCTCTTCGTGGAGTAGTATCGACGATAAATAGAAGGCCGAGGGCCCATCTCAACAGTGTGGTGGTCGAGGTGATGTCTGAAAGGAGCAACCCTTAACGCCGACACTGATTGGGACTTATCCTCAAGTGGTGGATATCCACTCGAAAATGGGAGGCTTCAACAACAGAAACAAAGTATAAAGGGCTCCTTGTGGTGGACGAGATTTTGGCAAAACTGGTCATGCTCTGGCCCTATAATCCTAAGCGAAGAATTCAGCTCTGCTATTACCATGAACGTATGAATAGAAGCTTGTAAGGACAATGGAAAACAGGTGGCGACGGACAAGGCATTTTCCCATCCGACTATAATGAAGCAAAGGCATGTACATATATTCAAACCGAAGACCAATAAAGCCACTGGGGCCGATGAACTGCCTGACAAACTATTTGAATTAACTGGGAAGGATTTTTTAGGGCACATGGACGAACGCGTCAGTAAAGTATAATATAAAATAAATAGCTGGCGCGACCACTCGGGATGAGCCAAGGCCTAGCTTCTCGCAACCATCTATTTCGCACAAATGGAAGGGACCTACAGTTTATTGCCGACTCCGAAAAGCGAATTGAGAAGCTATTTCATGCCAAATTATACTTCCAGAGGCTTGTCGGTGTTTGGTGGACATGACTGGGGCTTAAACCCACGCCGCTCGCACAGCATTCCAACACACTAACCACTGAGCCACAACAACCACGTCAAGCATGGTCAGACAAAAGTTGACTCGATGAATGGAATTGCCCACAAGATCGTTTCTGCCGTTTTGTGTGAGCGCCTTTCGCCGGCAACTTGACTGATCCTCATCAGTGCGGTCTAAGACCAGAAAAGTCCACCATCGATCAAACGTTGTAGTTTGACAGATCCTGGAAAAGGTCCTAGAATTCCAAATTGATACTCATCACCTTTTTACCAATTTTGCACAAAAGAGTTAGTTCTAATTTTTGCTTTCGCAGCTACGATAGTGGGGATTGTGTACTAAATTTGGTTGCATGGTCTAAAATTGGACAATGCCATGTGGTTATCGCCGCTGTTCTGACAATATCTGTCCGGGTTTTTTAAAAATATATTTCGCATTTGTCTTATCGAAGCTGGAACATTCCTTTCTTGATATGAAGCAGTTGGATAGATTCTTCTCTTGGAAGTTGACCTTTTGCAGAAAATGTGAATGAATATGCAAGTGAATTCTGAACAGCTGAGCCCTGCCTAACCAGTTCATCCGCACCTTCATTTCCGTTAATGTCACTGCCTCGGAAACTAGAGCAGTGTGACTCTAACTCGATCCCCAAATTAGGAAAGCACTCTTGTACTAGTTTGAAGAATTTGATAGCTGAGTCAGTAACTTTTTTGGTGGTTTGGCTATATGAATATCTACAAGAATAGCAACAAATAAGCAAAGGAGGGGGAGAGGAGAGGAAAGGAGAGCAGAAGTCAAGAGAAGTAAAGGGTGTTACCTATTGCTTCATTACGTCAAGAGAAAATTAAAAAATGGAAGGTAAGTTGCGTAGGGAATGTCTCAGAGAGGATTTACTGCAATGCAGGCCAGAGTTCTTGTCAGGGGTTTGTGCTGACCATACCCCGTACAGTGGTCGAGTAGGGGAAACAGTGAGACAGGTCTTAAACGGTGGGATTAGTGTTTAGAGAGACTTGGGGATGGGATTAGTGTTTAGACAAGCTCACTGTTAATAAAATAGGACCTTCGCGGCAGGGGGAGGGGGGCGTTAACAAGAGTAAGTAATAGATTGAAATTTTTTCACGTTGAGCTCTAAGAGATTTGTTTGGGCCCAGATGAAGAATTTGTTTAAGCCTGTAGTGAGTAAGAATCAGCAATACATGAAATGTGTCTAGAGATCCTTATGACGCGTGCGTAGATATGAACGTCAGAATGCATAATGGCAAGCTCTCCGTCGTGTATAGTCAAAACGAAGATCATAGGGCGTAAGTGCCTACCCTGTGGTACTCTTAAGATCGCCATGATTGGTTTTGAAATGCAAGTTATAAAAATAACTCTATACTGGCCATTTTTTAGACAGGACATGGTCTATTTAACGAGGAAAGGCAGAAAACCGAGAGCTTTAAGTTTAAGGAGTACGATCTGGTGAGAGATTTTTTTCAGATGTCCTACTGAAGTCAGTAGCCATGACGTCTACTTCTTTACCATTTTCCAGGGCACCTAATGTGATTGAAACAAATTCAGTAAGGTTAGTGGTTGTAGATCTGCCTTTTAGGAACCCATGATACTCTGGGGAGAAGATTGTTTTGCAGTGGAAGAACAATCAGTCATACATGATGGTCTAAAAGAGCTTAGGTGAAAGTTTAGATATATGTAGGTCTATAGTTGGAAATGTCGCTTTTGCAGCCTAAAGATAGGGATGAATCTTTCCACAACTGGGGGAAAACTCCAATTGATAGCTGGAAAAGAATAGCGAGTGCCTGAGTTAAATTCTAAACACATTGTTTTAAAACTATGGCGGGAAGTCGATCTGGACCGGAAGAATAGACGTCCTGGAGTAGGATAATCTTGTGTACCACTGATGACGTACTTACATTAATGGACATTCATGTATTTGCAGTAGTTCAGATCAGGCTCGACCTTCTCATTCGAAAACGCTTCCTAGAAGAAATCGGCAAAGAGTTTTGTTAGCGTTTTAGTGTTAGCAAACGAACAATTTAAGAACTTTAAGGTACAAGGTGGCGCAAAAGTTGTCACCCGATGTTCTTTGGCAGTAATTTTTTTTATGAATGAAAAACTTTGGTTCTGCTTTTGGATTAGGTTTCTTTAACGTCTTAAATTTTTTTCCATTAAGTCGAGAAAACGATATCAGCTATGTGGCCGCCGCCAGAATTGATTTACGACATCTTCCATCACTGTTGTCAGAACTTTCGGCGATAGGTCCTCGCATTCTTGACGGATATTCTCTTTGAGGGGTTCAAGAGTTAGAGGCTTGTTGACATAGACTCGTGAATTCAAAAAACTTCTTAGAGTCTTTTACCAAAATTCTCTGTAAAGACCGTCGATTGATGCCCAATTGCGTGGCACGTCGTCTGGTCCATACTCCAGGGACCTCTGCGACATCTTCCGCCACAGCTGCAATATTCTCAGCAGAACGGCTGCTCCGGGTCCGGCGAGACCTGACAGCATCTCGTGTTGTCCCACACTCTTCTAGGTGAGCGGCGAAACGTGTCGTAGAGTTTGCCCAGTTGGTGTCGGACGACCGGGAAGCATGCGCCGAAGTTTACGCTGTGCCAATACCACCGACGAATTATTCTTTCTTTGGGTTAGAAAAAACATTGGACTGCATACGGTCGAGGAAGTCGGAATAAAGGGATTCACACAGTGCGAAGAAGTCGTTAGACACTACAGTCAAAATCGGTTATAACGACATTCAAGGGACCGATGAATTTGGTCGTTAAAACCGATACGTCCTTATAACCGAAGTCGTTGTAAGCGATTTTGACTGTAATTCATTTAAGAATTCAGGCATAGATCTGGATTTCAAAAATGATTGCCATAGTTAATTCCGAAGTGAGCGTAGTTCCTTGCTGTACCAAGGAGTTGAAGGGATAACATTTTTCTAAGGTACATATGTAAGGTACAGATTGGAGGAAGCAGCTCCAGCAATGTCGATATGAATGATCTTGTCTAAGTGATCTTCATAGTTTCAGTGATATTCCGTATACCCCGTCACCGACAACGCAGTTCATCTATGGACCGTCTGTATAGATAACCTTGTCGAAGCCATTTCAACCTTCTTCCACTGTGTTTTGATGGAAATTCCCTATAAAAGTTTTTTTTCTGAAGTTTTGTTTGGGGACGTAATCATAACGGTTGGCTGTGAGTAAAGAATATGGCTGTGGCCATCTCTTATCGCGAGAGACTTTGAATTCCCAGTATTTACCAGAAAGTCGTTAAATTATCTCAAATACTTTCCCACTCTTTAACTTCTTATCTCAAACAACGGTCTAGAGGTGATAAAAAAAAATCGTTTTGAAACCCGCCCCCGTTCCAGTGAATACAACACACACTTTGGCATGAAAAATTCATAAAAAAATTCAAACAAAAGTCTAAAAGTAAACCTCATCCTCGACATAAAGAACTGAATGAATTCCTAAGATGGAAGGGAACATAATTGGGACACTTGATGAAGAAGAAGAAAACAGTCTTCTTCAGCTGGAATACCGCATGTCAATTATTGCAAAACCAGTCAACAGAAAATCATATGAGAATACCTCACCATGACCTCTGAAAAAATGCCGAAATTCCACTTCAAGAAATCTTAAGGACCTTGTCTCTCCTTCTTCACCAAAGAGACGGACAGACAATGCCAGTCTTAGTGTTTGACCAACGTCAAACCTTGCGAAAATTGCTGCATAGAAATGAGGTTCGGGTGAGAAAAGTACACAGAAAACTCAAAGAAGGACACACACTTGACAAAGGAATTTCTCATTTCGATTCTTGTAAGAAAAAGACCTGCCACAGCAGGTCATCAGCATTCAACAAAACCTGTGAATTGAGTACAAAAATCGCACATAAGATGATTCCATTTAAATTGCAATTGGCTTGGATGAGATTTAGATGAGCAGCGAGATCTTAATCCAGGAAGGACATGACGGGCTTCCACAACTGGGAAATAGCGATATTTCCCCCGCATGCTCTTTGCATCTGTAGTAGCTCCACTCCCTACCAGGTGACCGTAAAATTCCAATCTAGTCACAGCGGTTGGCCGTGTATCCTTTTTTTAACGTCAAACTGTTGCGTCATTGTGTCACTTTTTCCTACTGAAAGTGTTGCAATGAATGGGAGAAAGGAATCTCTCTTTTCATTCAATTTTTTGGATAATTTTTTAGTTCAAATATCCTTTCCCAATGGAACAAACCCATTATGGAGTTATTTTCCTCAAGCCTCGGGCTTTGTTTTCGTAGGTTTAACTGCGAAATTTTTATTTACTCAACAACAATCGGATTCACTGTACAACGAGGACATGTTCTAAGAAATCAACAAAACGAACGAGTCTTCGAAACAGAAGTGCATCGGTTTATTTGTCAAACTCCTTCTCTTTGTATTGTGCAATCAATGGTGTTCTTTGAGGCGGCTTCCACTGAAGAATTAAAAAAATATTTCTTAGCTACTCTTTGGTCAGACATAAGGGCACTCCACTCAGTTAATGGTTAACACTTTTGTTACAACCGTTGATGGCGACAACCTGCTTTGAAACCAAAGAGTGCTTCGTTTAGTACCTTTTTCTACTTTCTTAATTGTCAATGCTGTCCTATGCGATTTTTTAAGGTCTATAGCTGATGCAAGAGTACCACAGGGTTCCATTGTAAGGCCCATACTTGTCAAATAAATAATTTGAAAGTAAAAATTGCCGAAAGGACCCTATTCCTGGTGTCTGTTGGCAAAAAGATTCTGTCGGCCTAAGCTAGGAAAAAATAAAAGCGATCTTTTCTTGGGATCAAGGTCGTGAAGGATCCTTTAGATAGTTCCAGCAGGACTGACTGAAGAAGTGTTGAAGTACCTTCCAAATAAACCCCTGCATTATAAACTCCCGTCTTCATGCGAATCCCGCGTGCCTAGTACATTAATTGGAAATTGGGTTTCAATTCCTTTCTTTGGTCGTTTTGTTGACTAGAAGATAAGGAGGGGCGTTTGCACTCAGGATCTTTCCCTTGGACCTAAACAGCAACAGACGAGTTCTGAAGATGGGATTCACAGAGATGTTTTTTTAGGTCGAATTTTTCAATTAATGTTGATCAGTTGTAGTGCATTGGACTGCCGTGGGAGCTGCATGGATTCAAGACCGGGCCACGCGAAACCACAAGCCACAGATTATTGTAATACTCCTGTTGACCCTCGCGCACGCACTGAATCTTTTAACCTCCAATCTTTCACCTTTCATCATATCGTAGGTCCTCTCAGTTCTATTCCCACTGGTAGTCGTAGTCGTACCCAGTTCCATTACCTTCATCGAGGTCAAATGAATGTCCAGCTGACGAAAGATTCCATTCAAAGGTACAATGTACAGGACTCCTACTCGATAAACGCTCGACATTGCTTTAGATCGCCCACGCAGAACCGGGCACAGCGCCGCCAAAGGCTTAAAGATCGACTTTACCATAACAAACTAAGAGCCATCTCCTCCCCGCCAGCTTTGGCTGAATTAACACTCCACTTCTCATCCATTTATCGCTCGGACAACTTTTTAAAAATACCACCGACACACATTTGCCCACACTCGAACGAAGATCAATACACTTGAGCCAACAACAACAACAACAAGGGCGACAGAGCATATCAGCAAAAGAATGTCGAACACGGCAAAGAAGCATAAGAAAAAAAAGCCCTCGACACCCTGCCACTTAGCCGGCCTGTATTCGCCACCACCCTGCACGTTGCTCCTCCACCGAGTTCGAGGCTCCGTGTCGCAGCGATTTTGCATTTTTGGCGGGAAAACACACATGTGTGGACGATGGCAACGAATCACTGCGCCAGCCAATAACCTGTACCGTCTCCTTCGCCGATGGATGTGTATGGGTTCGTGCGGTCTTTTAACCGTTTTTATGCCAGGGCCTCCTCTCACATAGTCCGTTTCAAAAAAAAAAAAGAAACGAATCACTGCCACCACAAGTGAATGCAAAGTGTTCCTGCTGCTGCTACTGATGATGACGACGACGATGGTGTAGTGGTGGATATATGGCACAGAAATTCCAAGAAAACCCCCGGCGGAGGATTACTGCTCCGTGTGGCTGCGCACGGTCATTCAAAAATAAAGATTCCGAAACAAAAGGGAACTCGAAAACCTCTCACTGGTGCTATGTTCACTGCCATGTGTGTGAAAGGATAAAAGGAGTTATCGGCGTACATAGCGCATACCACACCAACACAGCGCAAACCCGCCATCATCTCGTTCCAAAACAAAAAACATATGATTGAGCCGACCGGCCGGCCGGCTCTGCACACATTCAATTCACTTTTGTGTTTATCTTCTCGTCGTCCTCCTGCGTCTTGTGCTTCTCTAAGTGATTTTTGTTCTTCGTTTTGTATTATCTTCTGTCGGTCGTCAGATCTCAGTTCGCTGGATCCTTTCCTTGATCGTTAGGCTGGAGTTGTTTTTGGGCTTTGGAGTCTTTCCAAGCCTTTGATGGCCCGCAGTGCCATTGAGAGGAGACGGTACGAGCAGGCGAGAAGGCAAAAGGAATTTATTCACTGCCAATGCGATTACCAGACGTAATATTTCATTGGAGTGCAGCACTCCAAAGCCCCCAAAAACCGACGAAACATATGAAGACGCAAAACGGGACGAGATGCTGGATAATGGCATGCGGACTAAACTGAGAACCAAACCGACCGAGAAGTTCCATTCATGTGTGATGTTCTCTGTCTCTCTGTGTCTGTGTGTGGATGGGATACCTCATCGTCTCCTCTTCTGGTCCAGATTTTGTGGAATCTTTGATCTTGAAACCGACCAAGTCGAAGAGAATCCAATGAGGCATGGTCCGAAGCATGGGAATCGAATTACAAAACATTGCCAACACCCACTTTCAGTTGTCGCTACGTTGAGTTGCGTTCGCGTTCGCTACCAGGAGAAGAGCAAGAGAGGAACCAAATGCAATTATGCTGGTGGTTTGGCACATAAATCTCTCCGGAGATAGACATAAACAATTATCGGCAGGAGTCTCTGAAATCGACGTTTCAAGTGCGCAAAACACTTGAATGAGATTTGGTTTCGTGTCACGGAGGATTGTGACTGTTCCATTAGGTGGTGGTGGTCACTTGACAGTGACTTTGGATTTGTGATGCAAGAGTTGGAAATAGGATCTCGGTGGTTTTGGATTACCCTAGTCATGATTGGCGTTTCGAAGAGGACAACAACTTAATAGATGTGTTCCTCAAAATATCCTGTTTATCTAGTGTCAAGTGCGGTGACGACGGTTGGGTAGTTAGAGGATGTTGGTCATCGAGCTCTCTCCAGAGTTCTGTAACAACATCACGAACAAGAAAAATCACCTTCAGTCGGTTTTCGTAGCATAGTCCACTTGACTGAGGGACAGGCCAAGTCGAATGTCTGTTTATGGGGACATAATCGGTGGTGAACCTAGATTCGAACTAAAAAAAACTCCTCCAGCTGTGTCCAATTCGGAAAGCAAAAATCCACTTGATGACCAGTCGAAGTCACGGCTATCTACCACCTACCTATGCCCTTGAGAGAAAAGAGAAGAGTAACGCTTACGCGCACATTGATGCGAGAAGCGAGAAGCATGCGATAAAAAGTTTCACATGAATTCTTATCGCTTCACTGTGCGCGCGTACATAAGAATACAAGTGAACAGTTTTAGCGCACGCTTCTTGCTTCTCGCATTGCTTTATCACTTCACTGTGTGTGCAGGCTAAGAGTCACCGAAAGACGATATCACACTCTAAACCGAAACTAATCGCTTCAAGGAAATTGAGAGAAATTTTCACAATTTTCACTGATGGATCGCTGATAGAGCGGGAGCTTTCGGAGGAACTCAATCTAGGCTTTCATTTAAGTCTGGAGACCAAAACTTTGACGTATCAAGCCGAGATGCTAGATCTAATCCATTCCTTGCATGAGGATCAGGTGAGAGGAAGGCAAAACCCTAATCGCACCGTATCAGGTGTGACCAGGCGATTGAGGCCTCTCTAGTCCTCCCGAGCCTTCTCTAATGCACGCCTCAAACAAGATGGTAATGTTCCTCTTCATCTTGAAGCTGCAATCAGCAATCTTCTTCCACTTGTGTCATGACGTCGCGATGTAGAAGAAGTTTCCCTCATTTCGCCATGTCTCCACGTCCACGTCTTTAGAAGCTCTTCGTAATGGAACCCTCTCCTCCATAAAGATTTTCTTCTAGATGCCGCCAATAACTTTATAACGTAAGAAGTAGGTTAGGTTAGGTTACGTAGGGTGTGTGATGTATAAGGCTCATTACGTTTACTCAAGAGACCTGCAGATCCATTGTGAGTACGCTTTTTTATGTTGTGAGAACAGCAATGTGGTTCCCGGGACAACCTAAGGACATATCCAATTGTTGGCTGTTTTGTGCTCTTTATGAGTAGGTCCGTTATCCAGCGCTACGTATCTGGGTATCATGCTAGACCCAAAGTTTGACTGGAAGCAAAACATTGAACACAGAGTAAAGAAGGCATGTATAGCCTTCTATGCCTGCAGTAAAACCTTTGGAAAGAAGTGGGGACTTCAACAGAAGATGACCTTGTGGATGAACACAGCTGAAGTGCGTCCGATTCTCACCTGCGCCTGCCTGAGCAAGGGCTACAACCTTACAAAACTTAAAAGGCTCCAAAGAACAGCGAGTTTAGGCACCACGGGAGCATTGAGGTCAGCCCCAACGGATGCCATCGCTGTGCTCCTGCATCTTTTGCCTCTAGGCTTACACACAAAAAACACCGCACTATGCAGCGCTGTCGAACTCAAAGAATCTGGCTGCTGGACTGCACGGCCCTACGGCCACAGCAATATCCTGGACTCGCTACCAAACGGCATAGTCACGTTTCCAACCGACTACATCACACCTAAACTTAACTTTAGGAAAAACTTCCACGTGGGATTCCCCACCAGAGCACAGAGCGCCCGCTTCGGCGCATGCTTGCCTGCTTAAGACCGTGCAGATAACTCACACTTCCCCAATCTCGAACGGGGGAGATTAACCAACTGCGCCATATCAAGGAAGATATGGCCGACCTACGATACGACCAGAACAAGGGATCTCCTAAGCAGAACCCGCCCAGATATTGCCAGAATAACGCCAGTTATCAGGAGGCATTGGTCAAATGGAGACCATGCGGCCAAACTAGGTATTCAATACAACCCCCACTGCCGCAACTGCGGAAATGAAAATAAGAGGGAAACTCTCGTCCCCTTCCTCTGCAAGTGCTTGGGACTTGCAAGAGCCAGACTGCGTGCACTGAACCAACCATTCTTCGACGACCTCAGCGACATCTCGGGTAAAAGGATACAAGACCTAATTCGATTTCTAAATTCCACAGGTTGGATCTAGGCACTCCCGGCTGTCTCACACATTTTCAACAAACATCATCAACCAGGTCACACGAGTCGTGGAAACAAAAAGGCACATCCTAGTGCTAACTGGGTTCAGTCGAACCGCTACCTCTACCTACCTACCTAAGTCCTCTAACTTTAAGTCTGTTACCTCTGTTATGCTTGCAAAGAACCTTGATCCTATTGCGCGTAGACGTCGTTCTTCCAGGGCGAGGCAGTGACACAGCAGATGTTGGATTGATTATACTTCTTCCTCATCTCCGCAGCTTCTTCATAAATCGTTGGATCCGATTTTCCACTTGCGAAGCAAGACTCCTATGGCGCAGTGTCCTGGTCTAACTCCAGTGACCAGTGAGCATGCGGATAGGGGATCTGTCCAGTGCCAGAAGGCACCTTGTTTTAGCTTTATTTAATGTCGACCATAACGTCCGAGGTAGCACAATCCTCTCTGGCTAACCAGGAGGAATTAACTGCTTTCTCTATTGCGTTGTCTATTATCCCATGCAATCTCCATATCAGTGGCATTACAGATGTGTCCGCTTCACTAATGTTCATAGCCGACCCCAATCTTGCCAATTCATCGGCCTTTTCGTTCCCTTCTATGTCCTTATATCCAGGCACGCAGCAGAGTTTGACAGTATGGTGCCTTATGGTGATCAGCGAGTCTTGACATTTCTTGACTGCCTTTGATTTGATTGTGTTGGATTTTATCGATTTTAAAGCTGCTTGACTGTCAACGAAGATGGTAATATCGGATGGGGGAAGGTGACAATCTCTTATGCAACCTGCAGCTTTTTCTATTGCCAGGATCTTGGCTTGGAAGACGCTACATGTTCCTGGCAATCTAAAGGATTCCTGTTTTTGTAGGGTTTCCTGTTCCTGTTTCCATCTTTGAGTCGTCAGTGTAAATCGCGATTTCGATATCTTTGATTACATTATTTGACTCCCAGTCTTCTCGGGTTGGGAATAGAATAGGAAGATCAGCGTTAAAGTCATTATAGGGGAAAGTGAAAGGTAAATTCTGCTTAGCTTGGTGCACCTATTCAAAGGCCCTAGTCGAGACAGCATTTGACAAGAGTGCTCCTTCGATTGATTTTCGCACAAAGTGTGGTTGTAAAGGATCTCGTAGTACATTTGGAGATTCATTTCCATCTCTAATTCTGGCAGCAAAGCTCTTCTTTTGGGAGCAATGCGTCAGTGGAAATGGTCTAGTTTCCTTCTACCATTACGCGCCTCACTGAGTGTTGAGTCTGAATTTAGACCTAACACGCACCTTACACTACAAACTTCGTAGAAATCGATGAGGGCACACTGTCCGGCACGGTACCGCAGTTCATCCATATCGACCGACATCATCAAGGTTACCATTTACAGGGTATCAGGAGACCTCAGTTCTGTCACAGTTCTCCCAATATGATATCCAACAATTTTCCCAAAATATTCATCCGAGACCTACCCTCCTCCATGTACATCGTCACCATCGTCGCCATCATTAAACCATCCCACGACTGGGAAACCACATTCCTGGGATACTTCAAGTGTTAAATTGTCGTTTGTCTTTTATCGCTGTCGAGAGCTGTTTGTTCTCGCTGCTTGCAGTCCGACAGATGAGATTGGTTTGGCCAAAGAAAACAAAAAGACGGGTACGGGGATCCTAAAATATTGCATCGCAGCAGGAGAAGAACACTCGTGTAGTGCTGTAGCCCAACCATACTCTCCTTGCGGATTGTTTATTATAATTTCGTTCCTTTTGCTTGGTCATTTGGTGCGCGGCGTATTCCCAGATCTCTGTCGCAGCAGTGCGATCCTTTTCTTTTTCCACGGTCTTAGCCGGGCCTGTGTTGTTGTTGTTATTATTTTGTTGTGCCCACTGTCAGTGTAATTATTATCTCCGCTGTTGCACAGATACTCACTTACATCACGATGGACGTTGGCCGGTGTATGCACAACACACACGCATGACATGTGGAGGAGAAAAATGATAAAAATTGCGCCAAACCTGCAGCCAATACACGCGCTTGTCCTCAATCCCATCTCAGGGGGCATCATTAAGAGGAAAGACCTTTGGTTTGTCTGAGGACTTCGAAATTGGTTCCCATAGGCAGAGTAACCGAGACGATATTTCTTGTCTGTGGCTCCTTTTTCCACTTGTGGCCGTCGATGACGATGATCTTGTTGACGACGTTGTCGCTTATGATTTCTGCTGATCATCATGATGGCGATGTGCGCGACTGGGTTTCATTCTATTTTTGTGGATTCCTGGAAGAGTCCCCGAAACCGTGTAGCACACCATTGAGGATTCACTTTGTCAAACGTTTTTCGTTGGTCCTCTCCCAGAGAGTGCTTTATGGTTCTATTCGGTCGTCGGCGGTGTGTAGGCTGTTGGGCTGTTCATGCGGGCTGTTCCCTCTTGGCATGGGAGTATAAATTATATTTTTGGAATTTTTATTTGAAAAGCAGAAGACGTTAGATGCCTTTCGTTTCAGTGGGGGTTTCTGGCGGTGGGTTATTAATAAATCGCGTGCATTCAACCGCCCTCTCTCAGTTTGCTTACGGAGACAATAGTCAGGATCATACAGAGACTTTATCGGTGCTGGACAAAGTTAGAAACGTCAAGTGGTAGCTTAACGACTAAAGTGGCATCACAATGGACCGAAACCAGTCTAAGTGAATTCATCTTTGATGAATGGTTAGTTAACCTAACTTTGGGAGATGTTTCAAGATCCACTTCCAACACTCAAACCTTTTATTCCTCTACCACGAGTTCTCCTCTTGGTATGACCTACACCATATTTTTTTAATTTTTTTTTTATAATCCACACGCGGATCAAGGCGCCATGGATATCCGTATAATGTATTCACACACCGCGAGCGAAGTGCAGTGGTTCGAAACTCAGGTAGTATTAGGTTTCATTGGCGTTCGAGTGTGGCGTCCAGACTGGCTGGGGAGCATTTGCGGTGGTTGTCATTGCTATAATTCGCAGGAATTTTTTTTTCGAATTTCCTGCTGTCAGAATCATGGTCAGCTCAATCTAGTCTTCAATCCATGACACTCTACTACCAGTGTTATGCCTTCGCAGTAGAGTCGACATCAGCTTTCATCGATTTTTAAGAAATAAATGTTTTTCCATACCACGTCTTGAACCCGGACTTTCAGCGTGACAAGCGATGATGTTAACCACTGGCCATCCCATATGAACCGAATATCATGACCAAATTCTTCAAGTTTCTGTTTCACAATGGAACAAAGGCAACGAAGAGTAACGCGTTGGACTGCGAAGCGGGCGGTATGGGTTCGAGCCCCAGTCATGTCAACCGAACATTTTTCACGGCACCACCTCTCGTCAGGGAATGACAAAAAAATTTAACACGCACAACATGAATGGTTGCGAAAAGCTAAGCCTTGGTTCATCCCGAGCTGTCGCGCCAGCTGCATATTTTTTTTAAACCTCTATGGCGCGGATTTCAGCCTAGAACAAGTTTCTATTGGAATCGAGACTTTGGTGTTGGGTCCATATCTAAAGACTCCATTCGAGTCATCGGTGATCCATACTGGAGAATGTTGTAATCCAGAGAAATATCTAGGTCACGGGGGAGCCTCAAGATGACTACGGCTTGGGATATGAATCTAGTGGTAGCTAGGAACTGACGAACTAAACAGACAAGGTTCTCTAGGTACCACTAATACGTATCTTGATCACGCCAAAGCACCTAACATCTTGAATCGATTACCGCAAAAATGCCAGGCACATTTATGGGACAGGACTAGCTGGTACTCGGGACTACATCCGCGTGGAAAAGCCACATTATACCCAATGTCCTTTCCCGAGTATCAGGAAATTGATAATTAAGTCACTCCTCAGATCCAACCATCTACTTTCAAACTCTGCCTCTGTGCCTTATTGATGGCCATGGCGTAGCAAACCTTAACGGAAAATTGCAGAGGCTTGAATTCAAAGCGGTAGTCTGAAGGGGTCAGATGAATGCGGGAGATGAAGACGGTTTTTCCCCAATTTCGAAAATGCTGGCTTCACTTACATGTCTGTGCAGAGTCTTCAACGGAAGCCATTCTACAATTTCGGGGAGATTAAAGGACGTGAGGTGGTATTTCTGGTGGACCGAAAGTGTGCAAGAGCTCTACAGTTTCATTGCAGAGTCTAGAGATTTATACTACATATTCTAAGTGAAAAAAAGCAACAAAAAAAAAAAAAAAAAAGGAAAACAGAAACTACACACGATCACAATTTGCGATCCATACAATTTGCTGCTGGATAGCGCAATTCAGTGCTCTTCTATAAAAACAAATAAATGGCTGTTTCCTAAGGAAGTATGAGTTTTAAGAAATAAAAATTAGTCTATATATCAATTCAGGACACGGACTATCTACTCGCGAAGTTTTATGCAAAACCGTTCAGCCGTTTCGGCGATAAGTTGGAACAAACATCCAAACTTTCACATTTATAATATTAGCAGGATAGGATTAGTAGGAAGTAGGAAGTAGGAAGTAGGATAGGATAGGATAGTATATAGAACATAGTATGGAGTAAAACATATGGAAATGCTGCCTCCTCGTCCCAGCGATTTTTTTTTTTGTTTCGAAAAGTGGGCGTGTCAGTGGGTGGATTTTGAGAATGTTCAATATCTACTGCATTGTGTTTGTAAGAACTGATATTCTAAGGAAATCGACAAATAAACAGTTATTTTAAGGAAAGAGCCCCTTTAAAGTAGGCGTGGCTATACTTATTGTAGGGATTATTTGTAGAGTAAATGAATATCTACACGTTTGCTTAAGTAAGTTTTTTCGAGTTCTGTGTGAAATTACTCAAAAAATTGCGTTTTTCGAAAAATGGGCGTGGCACTGAGAGGATTTCGAAAATGTTTAGCCAATGTTCATTCCCTAGGCTTAAGCTATTTCCGTACCAAATTTCATCGAAAAGGGTTCAGCGGTTTAGCCGTAAAAACGTAGCAGACAGAGACACTTTCGCAGTAAAATAAATAAGTAAGTAAATAGTATTGATGTAGTGGCAGAAAAGTTCAACGACTTGGCGTAGTCTGTAGCGATTTTTTTTCTTCAACGATCTAAATGGTCTTTCACTAAGCGGCCGACCTGGAATGTTACGTTAGAAATTCTAAAGAGTTTCAGAAGTAGACTTGGGGTAAACCATAGCGTTCACAGTTGTATCGCAATGGACTTATTTCTAATCTAAGTGCACCTCTCTAGAGGATCCCTCCAAACTACCTAGCTAGGATCGTCTTTGTAGATTGGGTATCTCGATTTGATATTTCAATTTCCAGCCATCAGGTATGGTTCCATCTACCCAAACATGATCGATAGTTTGGTGCAAAGTATTGCCTTCAGATTAATAGGCTTCCACTTTTAATCTGTAGATGGCATGGAAGGACAGCATAAATACTCGATTCTTCAGCGTACCTATTTGTTTCTTTTCTCGTCTGTGCAAAGGAGGTGAGCTTTAGGTGACTAGAGTCACAATCTTAAATTAGGCTTCAGAGCTTTGCGACCATCGATTGGGGAAAAATGTCTTTGTTAAGACTGTAGATAAGGAATTACTAAGAAAATATCCATGACAGCCATAGTAAAAGGCGCGTTAAAGTCCTCATTGCAGAACTTTAAATTTGAAGCCAGGATTAAGGTATCACGGCTTAGGGTATCGGATCATAAAACTAGAGGATTTGGCTTTGCAGATCTGAAATGGCAGGTTGGTTCAGTTATCCTTAGGTTACGTTAGGTTAGGTTGCTGTCCCCGCTCAGGCAGGGACACATTAAGGCCAGATTGGCCGATTGTGATACCACAGCGAAGAAAACCGGCTTACCAGGGAACCAGAATATGTACCATAACTACAACGAAAGTGGGCAACCGTAGCGGTGTTAACCTGGTTTGAACCATTTCGTCCCAGAGAGGAAGTTTCTTATCTTCTGGGTGTCGAGTTCAGCAAGATCGTAAGGATCGTCATAGAAGTATTCTCCGAGGGTTCTTCTTCTCAGCGTCGGAAGAGCAGGACATGTACATAGTAGGTGAGTCGTGGTTTCCTCTTCCTCCTCGTACCTACAGCTTCTGCAGAAATCTTTGGAGGGGACCCCCAGTCTAAGTGCATGCCTGCCTATCAAGCAGTGCCTGGTAAGGACCCCTATCGGTGAACCTAGATTTTTACGTTCAGCTATCCTACTGGGAACTAAGTATTTTGACAGAAAAAATGTAGTCAGAATGTCAACACTTATAAACTTTAAGCCAATAAACGATCGTCTGGAATTAAAGCCGCATACCACAACTAGACAAACTATAAACCTCACAATCGATGTACCAGAACCCGAAAACACAAAGGCTTGACGAAGGGGTAGAAGAGCAGTCTCCACGAGTCCCAAAAAAAATTGTACTCTCAACGAATTTCCTAATCCATATGCGTCCCCAATTCTGAATCAATGAAGCACAACGGTCTCGAAGCCGAAGCATGCGAAATGAACTTTGTTCTGAATGAAGCCGAATCAGTTTTTTTTATGCGAATTCCTCCACCAAGACCTTATGCTGACTTCGATAAAGAAATTCTCCCAAGAGCATGGCAAAAAAAAAACAAAAACATCAGCCTTGGCTTAAATTTCCAAAGTGACATCACCCGCTCATAACCATAATCTGACATCAAACTCGGCAACCTTGACATCAGTTTCGTTTGCCGCCGCACAGCATAACACACAGCGTGTTCCAAGCCCTCCCTTGTCGAGCAATATTTTTCGCATGTTTCCGTTCCAGATGACCGTCGAATCTTGTATCTCTGAATCGTTTAATTGCCACCAAAGCCCGATAGAATCCAGTTTATGACACAAATTGATTGACATTCGACAAAACAGACAAAAAAAAATCCAACAAAGCTACGAGAATCGTTCCTAGAACCGACTTGGAAGCACAGAAACCGCAAAAATTTCAACATCGCGGATTTCACACCCGCAACTCGAGAGGCGACTTGCGCCTCGGGTGTCAAAGGCTGTAAAACTCCTCAATTGCTGGTCCTCCAAGAGCTCATAATTGGCCAAAGAGTGTTAAAGTGAATGAGGCGATTGTTTTCTTCTTTAGCTCTCCTCCCATTCTACAGAGAATAAGCAAACGACAGAGAGAAACAAGTGCAAAAAGGGGGAAAACCAACAATTTTGGCGCCAAAACCCTCACCAACACCAACGAAACGAAGAGTGAAACGACAAATGAGAAAAAAAAATCGACGATAAGCAGCCGGAGGAGGAGGCGAAGAAGATGTGTGTGGGGCGAGGCGGCGATCACAACCGTTTAATTATCACTGTGTCAACAGTTTTCGTTATTTTCATTCCGCTAATGTGTATGCGCAAGCGCGACCGGCCCTCGCAGGCTCCGGAGATTGTGTATCACGGAACGAACGACGAGATATTCTTCTCTCTTCTCCGGTGCTCCGGGAACGTGCACATTGTTTACGCAACATCTCTTGTGTGAGTGTGTTTCGGGGAGTTGGACAACGGCAGCAACAACAAATCCACTGTCGCTGTCGGCAGAATCGACAAAAGATGCACCGGACGAAGACGAGGACGAGGACGGTGAGATGACGACGTTGTTGGATGGATTTTATGTTGATGAGAATTTATGGGATTCTGTTTGGGCTTAACGAGGTTTTAATGTGGAGAGAGACGTTGGTCGGTCTGGTGGATGGATGGGAGCTACGGGGACCAGGAGTCGCATTAAATTGGATTGGGGTGGACGGACGGAGTGAGATGTGCGTGCAACAAGTGCAACATGAATGAAAACGTCTGTGAGGACTGCGGCGAGCTGAGTATTTAAATTACTTTCGACGCTCTGACATTATGATGTGAATGTTATGTAACACCATTCTGGTTGCGGTGCCTGTTGTGGTGATGGTTACATTTTGGAGAGGATGCCGGACATGAGCGGGTGTCGCGAGAGCAATGACATTGAAAAAAGTCACCGCAGACCGGTTTGAAGGGTCGAGATAAGTTTTGATGGGATGAAACCAGTATGAATGGTGCAGGACTATCCGCTCTCCTAACCTCGATTATCAATATAATCAGCTGACTGAAGTGAGCGCCTAGATTCTCACACGCTTTGATGGTTAAAGAGGTTAGCAACTCACTTGGGTTCCTCGATAGACCTATTCTAAACTGGCTTCCTCGTAAGCGTTCCTTATCTCAAGTTGGTGTACACAGAGAGTGGAAGGAGTTCTGGCTCCCGCAATGGATCTGTGATTTATTAAGACTTGTGGATTCTCTGCTGCGTGACCAATGTCAGAAAAGAAAGTTCGACAGTGGTCCTTGTTTAAGTCAGATCTAGCAACTGCAAGCATCTAAATTGCAGAACAGCAAATAGTTTATGATGCTGATTCTGTAGCCTACAAAAGATTAAACAGGCAGAAGGTTCGTTCAAACAATTTAAAGCCACAACGACCAATGAATTGCGTACCAACACCCACCAGTGATCACTTTATTTAGAAGAAGCAACAACTAGGAAAATGTCCTTTAGACTTGGAGACAAGTACCTAAACGGAATTTCAGTCCATAAGCCGGGCAACAGGCTTAGCGAGCTGCCTATTTAGTTCATCACTGAACATCCTATTAGAGCCTCATAGGCTAGTCGGAACCTATACGGCAAAAAAAAGGTCTTAGGCCCAAAACGATACACATGACTATAGTTGAACTCATTACAACATTCGCAATCATAGTTTTGTGGCCAAAAGTTCTTGAACAGACAACAATGAAGCTAGAAAGACTTGAAAGGAGTGTCTGTGTTAGTATAACAAGCGTTATCGGGTTCCCAGCTCTATAGTATTTCATTAGACGGCTGCTTGAAGTGTACCTAGAACACAAGTCTGGAAATCTGGTGGGACTCCTGAAGGGCGGGTGAGGTAGGTAGGTAGGTAAAGGTGGCGGTTCTAAGAACCCAACTAGCGCTGGATGCACCGTATGATATCACAACTCATTTGAACTGGTTGTTTGTGGGCGTTATAGGTTGATAGACGCGGATATTTAGATCCAACCTGTGGAGTTAAGGAACAGGATTAGTTCACCCATCTTTTTCCTGCAAATATCTTTGAGGTCATCGAAGAAGGGGCTGCCCAGACTGCGCTGTCTGTCCCTCGCTAGAACAGGACACTCGCACAGGAAATGGTGCAGAGATTTTTTCTCGGTGTTATTCTTGCAACTGCGTCAGAAAGTGTTGTGGGGAATACCTAGCTTGGCTGCATGGACTCCCACTGACCAGCGGCCCGTACTAGCGGCTACGATTCTTGCAATATCTTGTCTTGATCTGCTTAGTAGCTCGTTTGTTTTCTGTTTGTTGTAACCGGGCCAGGTCTTCCTCGATATGGGGCATTTGCTAAGCCTATTCCACACTTGGTTGGCCGTTTTCAGAAAGTGGTGTTGAATATTGCCCTTAACGGCTCCTAGCGGGATATTAACAACTTCCGCCAGTGAGTCGTTAAGGGCTAATCCCCGCCTGGCCAGGTCATCGGCTTTTTCGTTGCCGTCAATTTTACTATGACCTGGGACCCAGGTGAGAATGACCCTACACTGGAGTCCCTGCTGATTTAACTCTTCCTGGCATTGCTTTACCAGCTTTGAGGATGTAGTTTCCGAATCAATAGCTTTGATCGCGGCTTAACTGTCAATGACGATGGCAGTGTTGGAGAATTTTTCAGCACACGGCAGGCTTCCCGGATGGCAATGAGCTCAGCCTGGAAGACGCTGGCAAAATTCAGAAGTCGAAAAGATTTCGACATATTCAGATTCTCTGAGAAAATGCGCCAACACCGCAGTCCATTTTTCTTTTTTCCAGTCTGCCTTGATTGGAAACATTACTGAAAAACATTTAGTGAAGTTTAACTTGGGAGTTAAGTAGTCAGTCGAGGACGCGACCAATTCGTTTGATATTGTTCTAGTACTTTACCGTGACCGTAGGGTCTTGCTGTCCAGCATGGATACTAATAGACTCCTCTACCCCCAGCTCGGTGAGAGATTCCCGAATAGATGGCAAGAGTGTATTCTTTATAGTGAAGGGTTTCTTTCGATTGTGCTTACAACTTCATGCAGAGCTGTCTCTGTGGATCTACCTATGAGATACGCGTGTTGGAAGTAGGAAAAAAGGAGAGACTTCTACAATTTTCCGGATGTGAATGTCTAGGATTCGCTACAGGGTCTTTAGCACGAAAGAGGTCAGACTAATGGGCCTAAAGTCCTTCGCGGATTCATGTCCTCGTTAATCTACTTTCAGTATAAAGATCACGCGGACACGATTCCAGGATTGTGGTATATGGTTAAGGAGTAAACAGTTTCTATAGATCGGTACTAGCCAAGGAAATGCTATGTCTTGCACAGGGCGGGAGAACAAAAGACATGTTTCGAGATAGGATGTATAGTGATATTCGATTATGTTGATTGGTCTAATGGACAACCCTTACTGGACCCAAAGAATTCCGGTATGGTGTTCCAAGGAATCGGTAGCAACATGTTATTTCCCCCGTATGTTCAAGGCTGAATTCCAGGCCACTGAGGTCTGAAAATTAAGAGGAATACGACAGGCCGGGCTGGACCAAGGTCTAGCTTCTTATAACCACAATTCATTTCCGACTCGGAAGTTAATTGAGAAGCTTCTTCATGATAAATTACACTCTTAGAAGTTTGTCATTCACAGACGGGAGGTGGCTCGGTGGACATTGCGGGGTTTGAACCTATCCAGTTCGTACAGCAATCAAACGCACTAATTACTGAGTCACAACGACCACAACTACTCAATAGTTACCCAGATAAGTGAAGCTTGGGAAAAAATACAAACCCCAACTGCTACCTTTCGAGCTTCTCTGATACACGGGCGAGTCAAAAAAGGTTCCCTAACATCTTCTAAAGGTAAAAACTCTTCTAGGTCCTATAAGGAAAAGCACAATAGGATTAGGGAGAGAAATCGCAGTCTGGGTCTGCCGAAGATTTGGTACAGAAGTCATGAACAAAATGAATACTTGTCTAGGTCATCGGAGGAAGGAAAAGAGGGATTCGAACATGGAAGCAACTAACCTCCGTCTACTTAGGTCTGGTCACCCAGTCCCCAAAGACTGACGTCAACTGTTCACATTCAAAGTATCTCTGTCAAATAGAATCTAGTTGTGATGAGCTACAATCTTAGATAATGATCGTCAAAATTTCTCCTTCTTAGCAAAGGACACTTCCTGAGCAGCCACCAGGTAGGTAGGTGGATTAGCAAAGTACAGACACACGTAGGGCAGGAAGGACCATTGTTATACCACTGTCTATACCCTGAAACCATTTGGAGCTCTTAATGAAGCTGAGGATACTTTTTACTTTAGTATGCGATAGTTCGCACAAGTTGTCAAGGTAAGAACTTCTTTCGTTATGCAGGACAAGTGCAGAGGAAATGAACGATCGTTTCTTCCTCCTCTTTGTCTCTGCAGCTCCTGCAGAAGTCATTTGAGTAAAGTCCCATCCTTTGGGCATGAAGGGCAATGGGACAGAAAAGGAGGGTCTATTGGAGGAATTTTGTACTTTCTGGTGATGAGGTACGCTTTCCGCTGCCCATCTTGAGAGAATAAAAAAAGAGCGTTTTGAAGAAGTTCACTAAGCGTGCTTGGGTATTAACCAGAGACAGCTACTGCAACATCATCTGCATAAGCAATCACTTCACATCCAGCCCTTTCTAGGATGAGCAGCAGCCTATTGACTGCTACAGTTCAGAGAAAGGTGGACAGAACACCACCTTGTGGCATACCGCAGCTCACAGATCTACAGGCCGAGGCAATACCCAGTTTGGTACTAATTGTTCTGCCTGTGAGCAGTTTCCAAATTTTGAGCGAGGTCTCAACTTTCAGGTCCAGGTCGGTGATCGCTTCTGATTTGACGTTATTGACGGCAACCATGGTGAACTCCTTGACACTCCTTTCGATGGTGTATACCAATGAGTGCAAAGCGGTTTCCACAGATCTGCCTTTGCAATAAGTATGTTGAGACGCTGACAGAAGTTTGGTGTCTATGCTACAGCGTAGGTGGGAGTCTAGTAGACTTTCCAGTGTTTTTTATAAGAAGAATGATAGACTAATGGGACGCAGATTCTTAGGGTTAACATCTGACGTGCTACCAAAGAGGGCCGAAAATCAGTCGTGGAAAAGACAACAATGCAGAGTCGAAGCTTATAGAAAACGAAAAATAATTTGTGAGAAGTAAACACTTATGTCCACGTCTCTCGGATTAAATTTAACAGAGCAATGGTAACCAGTTTAGAAGTGATCTAGTACTTACCCAATCTCCAAATCACCACACCTGCAATAAAAGAAAAAAAACACAAATTAAGTCATCAAACTGCTCGGTCCACCCTCCATTCATAATAAATTCAACATCAATCAGCCGTAAAATTAATCGAACGACCCATAAATTCGATATGGCTTCCCACACTTTCCCGTCGTCCTCGACGAAACAGGGAAAAAAAAGAAGGACAATCCCATCCTAGAACCTATAATTGCCACAATCTCAAAACTGGTTCATCACCTCACATCACAATTAACCGAGGAATGTTTTGGATACAATTTCGAACATCATCACAACCGCCTGCGAAGGAACGGCCAAAGATTCCCACATCCTAGTGCCGGGGAGCTCCCTCCTTTTCCTTTTTCCTTTGCTGATCTCTCCTCGGATTCATTAACCAAACAAAAAAAAAAAAGAAGAAACCTCACATTAATTACGAAAATCTGGATTTGGTTCGCAAGGAGTTCGTGTTTTGTTCGTGCTCCTTCTTCTTCTCAGGGATTTCTAGGAAACACCTGATTACAGGGGGAAAACACAGCACAAAGAATGCGCCACCATCAGTGTTCATGGACAGAGATTAAAGATGTGAGAAGTCGAGAGAAGTCATCCTAGAACTACACACAAAGAGCCGATCCAGGTTGTGATAAAAGTTTTGGGTTCTGGTTAAATGCTTGGTAGTCAGGTGTTGAATATAAAAAAAAAAGCGAAATCCTGCGGCCAGAACCTGATATTTTGGTTCCTCTCTCCAAAGCAGGCCTCAACACGATAGTGACTTCCTTGAGTGGCGGGAATTAATTAGTTATACACGAGAAGGCTAATGCAAGTCGTTAATTTGTTTATAGAGGCTGGACCTAGACTTGGATGTACAACATGAACTTTTTATGTTGGCGGGATGTTCGCAGATCCTTTGGTGAACAATTTGAATTAACCGCTGAAAATGTAATTTGCAATGATGGAGCTGTCGGGGACGAACGTTTGTAACCGAGACGAAGCGGTGAGATTCGTAGACAGAAAAGACGGCTTTAGAGAATTTAGTGACGACGGGCAAATAATTGCCGACTTCCGAAACATCAGTGACCATGGTTGGTAGATTGGGCTCCATTTGTCAACATGTAACTTCAGTCTCCAGGCATCGGGTAGTAAAGCTGTTAGAAATGCAAATTATAAGGCCACGAGTTAATTGCTTACAGGTCGTCTTTTGAATCTCAAGAACAGAAGAAGAGCAACATGTGAACTAAGCTCAGAAGGCGGATGTCCGTACCTGGAGACGTTCAGGGCTTCTGCCCATTCTGATATCAGTGTCACTAATCCAAAGCTGTACCGAAGACTAATTAAGGAAAATCTCATCCACCTTTTCGACCCTACAGCTCCTATAGAAATCGTTTAGACCTCTTGCCATGAAAGCCTGTAGAACAGCAGCCTGTGAAAAGGTGGTTTTGATTTGCGTCCGCTTTAGCAGAGCCCCAGAATTTGCGATTTATCAAAGTCACAGCATTCCAAGCAGAAGTCCTTGCCATTTTGAAGGGAGCTGGAGTTCTCTTTGAACATAGACTTCTGCTCGGATAGTCAAGCAGCACTTAAAGCCAACACAAATCCAATATCCAGATATCACTTAGACAGGGAATGCAAAGACGAACTCAACAGGCTCGCCAGTCACAACGACGTCCACCTTGTCTGGGTTCCGGGTCACGAAGGAGTCACGAAGAATGAGAAAGCCGACGAACTGGCAAGGAAAAGGGCGTTCGCGATAAAACCAACCGCTGAAAACACAGTGGGAGTCGAACTAACAACAATGCAAATAGCAACCAACGAGAGGATGCAAAGGGATTTCGAGGATCATTGGACAAACCTCGTGACGTGCAATCTGGGTAGATCACTCGGAAAGAAACCAAGCAACCTGCCTACCAGCAAGGTTCTAGGTTCAAGCAGAGAGCAATTGAGGCTGATGGTGGATCACAGGACACATTAATCTCAACAAACACATGCGGGGAACTGCGAAGAAGAAGAAAAAGATCTTGAACACTTCCTATGCCACCGCCCAGCCCTAGCGAGAATGCGACAGAAGACCCTGGAGTCCATGTGGATACTGGACCTGAGATATCTCAAGGACAAAGGAATGGGCGTCATCCTGGTCTTCACCAAAGAAACGGGAAGATTCGCTAGCTCACACGTACACTAGTGTCAACTCCATAATTGTTTCCACCTTCCATAGATCCCTTCCAACATGCGTCTCAAATCAAACCCACAGTTCCGACCATAAAAATAGGGGAACACAACTGACTCGATCGAGGCCTAAGTGAAGTGCCTTCCGCTCACCCCCTTACACCATACCATACCATACTTCTCAGTAAGACTCAGAAGTATTGAACACACATAAGTAACTAACCCAAGCTACGTTGAACAAAGTCTAAACCACTTTACTCTGGCATGAAACACTTGGGCCCAGAAGCATAAGTGGTTTAACTTTGATATTGGACTTCATTTTCGTATGCCAGTGTCGAGCCAAGAAGACAATTTAGACATTTTCCGTCCAACAAGTTAAGTTCAGCCGTAGCAAGTGTGACATCTCACGTAGAACTTCATTGCTTTACTCAAATGACGCATATCGTCACTTATGTAGGTGTTTTGGCCACGAAAATATCTCCTTCAAGACAGAGTCACCAAGTTAACACACGGTTTCACAACATGAACTTCTAGAACAGAACCTTTCTTGAGGTTTTCCTTTTTAAATTATTTCGATTAGAGAACTTTAGACCTTTTAGTCTCTAGCATTCGCTTTCTTAATTCCCTTTGAGGTAACTTAGTGAAGAATTCACCAAAAGTTGTTGGCCTTGACGGAACTGGAGGTACAGTAGTGTTAAGACAAAACAGAGACTTCCAGTCTTTGAATTTTATGTACGAAACCAAGTACAAGGAATCTAAGTCACCCTAGCCATGCCGAGTACTACGGGGTCCAGGAGCACTCCGGTTTCATGTTGCCTTATACCTTCATGCAGGGCTCTGTGTGGGTTGAATTTTTCTACCTTTACTTTCAGTGGATCCGAAGTTTACAACCTTCATTCGAATACAATATTTAGGTTAAAAAACTAAATGCGATAGGCCGTCCTGAATCAGTGCAATTTGCCAGCCTATAGATGTCCCATGATAGAATGGGTTAAACAACGCACCGTTGATCGAAGGCGATCTTAATTCCAACGAAACTGCAAACTCGGGTTTAACAGAGGCCATTTTTCTAAAGCTGCTGAAATCGGGATTAAGTCAACAAGCTTGAGCATTCTTCTTTTAGGAACTGCGCCAAAAAATGTTGGCGAACGGTCTGCTCTATACACCTCTGGAGAGGATCCTTGCGGAAATCTCCGTCAATGCAACAGAAGCTACCGGTAAGATTCACCGAGCTTATGGCAATCAGGCTTCAGAGCTCAATAATGGATGTAAATGTTTAAAAATAAAAAATAGCCAAATTCAAGGTGTGCGTGCCACATTTTTCGCACGAATGGAAGGGACCTACAAAAGGAATTGAGAAGCTTCTCTATCTACTTACTTAAGGTGGCGCTACAGTCCGGGGTGGACCTGAAGGTTAGCCAACAAGCGCCTCCAGCCAAGTTGGTTAAGATCCCCTTCCACTTGCGTGCGCCACCTGAGTCGCGGTCTTCCTCTACTGCGGTCAGCTTAGTTGTTCGAAGAACGGCTTTTTGCCACTGAATGGTTTTCTTAGCCCAAAGAAACAGCGATTGGCAAGAGTTATTCTTCGTTAGATCTCAGCGCTGGTGTCGTTGTCAGAATTTATAGCGGAGCTTAGGTAGACAAAGTCCTTAACTACCTCAATGTTATAACTGTCTATAGTGACGATCTGTCCGAGACGTCGGTGTTGGGTGTCCTTTCTTGTTGACAGCATATACTTCGTCTTGACCTCAATACTCACGAACGCGCCGGTGACATCACGCTGCGTTCTTCCGATTATGTCAATATCGTCGGCGTATGCGAGTTATTGGACGGACTTTTGAAAGATTGGACCTCTTGTGTTGGCGCGTGAGTTTTGCACAACTCTTTCAAGAATGATGTTGAAGAAGTCGCATGACAGCGCGTCGCCTTGCCTTTATCCTTTCTTGACGTCAAAGGTCTCGGTGAGGTCTTGACCGACCTTGATAGAGCAGCGTGCATTCTCCATCGTCATCCTGCTCAGACGGACGACTTTGACATGGCTCTGTATAGCTCATCTCTATAAACGCTGTCATAGGCGGCCTTAAAATCGATGAAGAGGTGGTGGGTATCGATTTGAAGTTCCTGGGTTTTTTCCAAGATCTGCCGTAGTGTGAATATTTGGTCGATGGTGGACTTTCCTGGCCTGAAACCACACTGATATGGACCGATCAGGTTGTTGACGAACAGCTTTAGGCGTCTACACTACACGGCAGGTAAGATCTTGTAGGCGATGCTAAGACAATTGATGCCTCTGTAGTTGGCGCCATTCAGAGGGTCTCCTTTCTTGGGGATCGGGCAAACGATGCTAAAGTTCCATTCATCAGACATACTTTCCTCCGAAAATATTATACAAATAAGCTGGTGCATGCTCCTTACCAATTCATAGCCTGTCGCTTTGAACAGCTTGATAGCTAGGCCGTCAGCTCTAGAAGCTTTGTTGGACTTGAGCTTAGATATGGGTATTTAACTTCACTTCGTCTTCCAGGTTGAATTGTTCAGTCTACCTGACAGAGGAATTCGATTCGTCGTCGCCGTTGAACCGGAATGCTCTTTGCTTTGGCCTCAGTAGAGCCCTTTGTGTTTAACATGTGTTGGAAGGGATTCAGGGAAATGGAACCAATTATGGAGTTGACACTAGTGTAGGTGTGTGACCTTTATGAAAGCCAGGATGTCACCAATTATTTTACCTATGAAGTTGCTGAAGTTGCACTATCCCTGAATAAATCAAATTTTCTCGTAAACCTTGTTATATACAATGTGAGAATCTTAACTGGAATAATCAGTGGTCAGTGCAAGTAGCTTTCATTAGCTTCACTATGTAGACTGTGCCTTGAGAGTGAGTCACCTCTCTTCACATTCTCGCACATAAGCCTGCGATCTTTTACCTTATAACGCAGATTCTTATAAACGAATTTATACTGTTGGGAAACCTCCACCGGACCAACAGAAATTCCTGCTCTGGCAGCTCCAATCACACATTTCTTGCTTAACTATGCAAGTGGGTCGTGTACAACATTCTTTGTAAGGCGTTCCCTTGTGGCAACATTCCTGCTGATGCGTAACATCATCATAATCATTCCCTTCAATCAATCATAACCATTTCATTATTACCTAACAATTGCAACTCTGTAAACTGTCACAGCAAAACCTCCCTTTCTTCGACTATCTTATCGGTTAAATACCTAAAAAACCACAAAAAGATACTTCTTTCCCGCAACGCTTGACTATTTTAAAGTCAACAACGTAGCCGTGCAAATAAAAATGTCAAAAAAAAAAAAAAATGTAAATATTCGTTCGAAAGGAATGTCTTGAATCTTATCAGCACGAGTTTTCTGTAACCGGAAATAGCATGGGCCTAATCCTATCCAAAGTCAAAGACCACGCACAATCAGCTGTTCGCGCGATAAGATCACATATTTGCCAACTACTTTGGACATCTTGTCGGATTGGGAATATTTATGAATGACAGGGCCACGAAGAAGTGTGCCACCTTTTGGATTGATTTTGTCCTTCTTTTGGCAAATAAATTGCGCGGGGCAAACCGAGTTGAGTGGCAAACCTTATCTGTCATGTCATGTGCAAACACAGCAGGCGTGTCGGTCGTATATACGAAGGAAACGCGCGCCAAAACGGCCTTGAGACGACAGTGTTGCAAAAAGATTAATGCATTTCACGAGCTCGTTTCTTTGGGGATTTCGAAATTACAATGTGATAAGCGATGGTTTGGCGACGGTGATGCATTTTTTCAAGCCGATAATGGCAACAATGCTTCCGGCGAATAAACAGTTTTATGAATGAAAATTTTTGGATGCGTTATGAGTGCTTTGGAAGCCCGATTACATTTTTATTTTCACATCAATATTGACTTGTGCATTTTCGACTGAATTGACAGAGGAAGGATCGACGTTATGCAGAAGCGAAGTGATAAGGGCATGATTTTATCTTTGGCAGTACAAAAATTCTCTCCTAGATGGCGCCGTCTTTGATGCAATATGGCCTTGTGAATTTTCGACCGTATTGACAGAGGAAAGATCGACGTTAAGTGCATAATTTAATCTTTGACCCAGGCGACCGTATAAAAATTCTCTACTAGGTGGCGCCGTCTTCGATGTGATATATACTTGTGCATTTTCGACTGAATTGACAGAGGAAGGATCGACGTTATGCAGAAGGGAAGCGATAAGTGCATGATTTATCTTTGATCCAGGTGGCAGTAGAAAAATTCTCTCCTAGATGGCGTCGTCTTCGGTGCAATATTGACTTGTGAATATTTGACTATACTGACAGAGGAAGGATCGACGTTATGCAGAAGGGAAACGATAAGTGCATGATTTTATCTTTGATCCAGGTGGCAGTACAAAAATTCTCTCCTAGATGGCGTCGTCTTCAGTGCAATATTGACTTGTGAATATTTGACTATACTGACAGAGGAAGGATCGACGTTATGCAGAAGGGAAGCGATAAGTGCATGATTTTATCTTTGATCCAGGTGGCAGTACAAAAATTCTCTCCTAGATGGCGTCGTCTTCGATGAAGTGGAGGACGGAATAAATATGTACGTACGTATTTAAATTTGAAGGGGCTTCATTTCGAATACACTACGTTCCAAATTCAACGTCCCAAATTTTTCTGTTTTTATAAAATGAAAAACCTCTCTCAAGAGGCACCACATGTAACTCTATACATCCAATCCAAGTAGACACAAGATAAATCAATTGGCACAAGACTAACACCATTCCGAAAGTGTGTTGTATGCGCTCGCCACACCAACCAAATAAACAACCGAACCCAAAGGCCATTAATGCCCCGGTGAAACCTTTGGAATTTGATTATTCGGATGATATCGCCCCATCCCAGCTCACGTTAATCCCCGAGGATGCACAGTACTCTCTTGAACACCGCCGCCAACACAAAGCGGAGGACCCAAATTGTGTGTGTGTGGAATTCCTAAATAACAGCAAAACAACGAAAAACAAAACACTGGATTCCGAACAGGTATCCCTTAATGAAATTGATGATCAACATCTCAGCATCAGCACCTCATACGCCGCTGTCTGCCTTCCAGGGATGACGGCCAATAATCGTTAAATCCAAAACGAATCGAGCGACGAACCTGTTTTGATTTTTTCCTTCTCATCAGCTGATTTCGGGAATTTACACAATGTATCCTTTGAATGTCCTTTGTTGTGCACATCAGTATTTCGCCGAGGTGTGTGTTGTGGGTTTATCATCGCTTAAACTCACCAGAAAGGCACCCATAGGATGGTTGGAGAATAAATCTTTCTTTCAGATCCTTTCTATGATTATTATTGAGGCGAACACAACAGGTCCTGCAAAGGAAATTTAATTTCAATTTTCTTTTTTTATTGACTTCTCACAAAGAGAGAGAGGAGCACCCTCCACAATAACAGGTACAAACTAGGTACGAGTATCCCTGATCGGTGCTGATAAAGAGTAGAGCGCTCCGTTGTACTTGAAAAAGGCGCGAAATATTCCTTCTGTGTGTTACTAGGCTCTTGGCTGTGTGTTACATAAAATCCCGACAAGTTGGGATTATTAATGGGCAATGCGACTGGAACATTAAATTCAATTCAAAGGACACAATGCATCAGAGAGAAAAAATCTCTCCCCAAATCAGCTGATATCTCCAGGAATCGTTCTCTATTTCATCGACAGGATTACGAGGATATTTTTGTCAAATTTTGCCATGGGAACGAGAACGAACCGAAGATTCCTACTTCATATTTCATGTCAACTTGCCAAAAAAAAAAAAAAGTCGACAGTGATTTCTTAAGAGGTTTGACGGGGTCGCCTTTTGTAGGCATTCCTTGTACCCACAATTACGGTTGTTGTAACAAATCCCTGTACAAATAGTTCAATTAGTGTCCAAAGGACATTGATTTATATTCGAGTACTTGTGGACTGTGACTGCGAAACGAAAAAAAAACGAAAAGGTGTCAAGGGAAACACCAAACACAAACAACAGTTTGTCAGGTATCCTTGCGATGATGGTGCATAAATTCATACGATTTCGTCCTTGTATGCCAGTGATTTGGCAAGTTGAACGACTTGTTGGTGCGGGTGCGATATTGAAAGCGGCAGGTAATGCCATCGGCAATTTAATGTCACCATTAAGGATTTATGAGCTGGAAAAAGGACATTCTGCTTGCAATATGTGAATGAATTCGCAGACTAATTGTTTACATTGGGTGAGTGGGTGTGGATCACTGTGTTTATATGCAATAAATTCGAAAGTGATGCCATTGAATGGAAGGAGACGTTTGTGAAAAGGATAGAGGGAAGCCGATTGCTTTTTTGATTTGTGACCTCTTTCGACGGGTAAAAGAGGAGCTCAAGTGTACTATAGACTCTCATTTCTTGTTCGACTGAGGAGTGGTTCTTTATCACACGAAAAGAACGCTGCTCGGTGATTTCATTGATTTCAACCGTTCGCTCTCTTCATCAATCGATCTTCACACAGGGAAAGGCACCATTGTAGGCTATTCCAACGAAGTAAAGTACCTCGGCGTTGTCTTAGACAGACGCTTAAATTGCAATGCACATACCAAGTTCGCCGTTGATCGTGCCACTAGAGCTTTGTGGGCTACTGTGCGTCTCTACGACAGAATAGTGAGATTCATTAGACGGCGATAGTTAGACCCATAACAACATAGTTTGGTGACCAAAAGTACTTGAATGCTTGACGACTTGAGAAGCCACAAAGAATTGTTAAGTCTCGGTAACATTGGTTCCAAGCTGAAATCCATGCTATTGCGATCGGCGCCAGGATAAACCTTGATAAAGGTATTTGAGGCGCAAAAATACGTATCTATTCAGATAGTCAGACAGCACTTAAAGCATTGACATCCCACTTCGTGGAATCTATGTTAGTCAAGTCCTGCTACAATGCATTACAACTTGCCCGAAACAACAAGGTCAAGCTAAGTTGGGAGCCCGGCCACCAGGGCCCGGATGAGGTGGCTAAGGCCGGTTCGGCTTCCGCGCTATTTGGACCGGAACCCTTCAATTGTGTTAATTGGGCTACCGCCATAGCTTTGTTAAACTGGGAACACCAACTTCACCTAGCCAGGAGTTTAGAAACTCGGCTACTAATGACACACTGATCTTCATTAGGAAGGTAGTAGACCTATTAGGCTAAGTAGACCGGAGACACACTAGCAAGATAATATAGGTCGCAGTGTCAGCCATAAGGGCACGTTTAAAAAAAAAAACGAAAGAGATGGTGGTGGAGGGGTCAATAATAGGCCAAAGATGGCGTTCACATCCTCGAAGTGAGCTAATGGCATTGATTAATTCGACTTTGTTGATTTCTATGATCCTGAAACCGAGAACTTTGTACCTCCAGGGTGCATATTGTGGCGATGATGAGCAAAATTACTAAAGCGTCACTGCGGAGTGCGCTCACACCTCAAGAATGTTTTCAAGGCCGAGTCTTATCGCCAATGATATGGTCGCTCCTCATTGACAGCCCACATCAGTCACTAAAGCACCTAGGGATTGAGGACATTGGCTAGGGACAACGTGTCGGTCATCGTCAGTGGCAAATATGAAAGCGCCGTTTCGGAAAGGCTGCAATACGCCCTATCTGAGATACAGAGATGGTGCACCAAAGAAGGATCTCTGTAAACCCCAAAAACACGTCCATAGTTCCTTTTACAAAAAGAAGAAACCTAAATCTTCTCATTCGCCCCTCCATGTATGGCGAAACCATACAGTTCTCGCAGGAAGTAAGGTGGCTTGGGGTAATCCTGGACAGTAAATTGTACTGGAACCCCCATATCGACCGGACTGTTGAAAAAGCCACACAAGCACTGTGGACCTGTCGCCACATCTGTGGCAATAACTGGGGAAAATCATGCTCCAAATCTACACCTTGATCGTCAGACCTACCCTGACTTATGCGGCAACAGCCTAGTGGACAAAGACAAATGACGCCACCACAGCCAAGAAACTGGAATGGGTTCAGCGGCTAGCTGAAATCTGCATGACGGGTTGGCTGCGCTCCACCCCTACCGCCACGCTTAACGCCATTTTCGGTCTACAGCCAGTTCGTGTCCATGTACAAATGCAGGCGAAACTCAGTCTGCACAGCCTCTTCCATCTAAACAACATTAGCTATAAACATCCTCCTGACCGTCACCTTTACACACTTTCGTCCCTACTCCAAAGCAGCGAGTTCAGCATACTTCTGGATGACATTCTGCCAAGGTACTGCTTTAAACGCAACTACTCTGTAGTCATCCCCCTGAGTGACGACTGGTAAAAAAACAAATACAGACCCCGTCTTTCAGAGCATGACCAAGTACGACCAAGCACGATTCTAAAAAAAAAAAACAGTGGATCTGGGGCTGGAATATTCGGAGTCGTCTAGCACCAACATATCGTTCAGTCTAGACACATACTCATCGATCTTCCAGGCAGAAATATTTGCCACAAACCAGTGTACAAGCTTCAACTTGCTCTCTAACTTCCCTTGCAAAAACCATCTTTATCTTTTCTGACAGTCAAGCTGCCCTGAAAGCACTGAACTCAGCCACGATAAAATCGAAACTAGTCCTAGAGGCCGTAAAATTGCTTCTAAAACTAGGTTAAAACAACTTGGTCTTACTACACTGGATTCCCGCTCACAAGGGCTGCACCGGCAATGAAACAGCGGACTCACTGAGCAGGATAGGTGCAGCTACCCCCCTCACTGGTCCTAAACAAGCCTGTGGAGTAAACAAATCCGTTTTCTAAAAGCTTCAGGGGGGAACAATCCCTGGTCAAATCCAACACACTTTGAATAGGAAGTGTAGGACGGAAATGTACCAAACACATCTTCCCCAATCTATCACAGTAGAAATCCAAGTTTCTTCTAAATCTGAGCATCTTAACACAAGATTGGCTTGTCACCGCACCCTACCTGCAGGCTATGCTTGAAGAAGAACGAAAGCTTTTTTTACAAGGTCATAGAATGCCCCGCTCTCATTCATGCGAGGAAGCGGACCCTAGGCAGTGAACTCTTCTCACCAACTGCACTTGCCACGCTCCACCTAGAGAAGCTGATTAGCTTCCTGACAGCCTCTGGAGTAGACAAATTGCTATAAACAAATGGGACAGCACAATAGGCCTTTATATGGGATCGCAGTGCTAGAGTGGACAAACCGCTCCCCACTAATGATCATCATAGCCAATAGACCGCTTATCCACTATGAAGGTCGCGGGTTTAGGGAGCTTAAGTGGACTCTCCACATTTCCCGATCTTCCGCCATCGACTCTAAATCATCTACCCATACGGGTAGAGGTGAGATTTCAGACTTAGTCCCACCATCTCATTCTGGGACTACCTGATGGCACGGATTCCACGGCACGTCTTGGAAACCAAGTTGGGGACATGCGTTTAACGTGTCCAAACTATCGAATTACGGACGTTGATTGATTGAACACTTGGACTAGGTTGTCACAAATGTCAGCACTGTCTCACACCTCTTTCATTGTTCGGCTCCTAAAAAGACTTAACCCTCCTTCCCCTGAATGTGGAATAATCCTTAATTGGTTCCCACACCTCAGCACCCATACCCACCCTTCCGTACAAGTTGCCTATAACGGCAATCAATGATTTCATCGCATTATGTACTAGCTGTTGCAGGATCCAGGGTTATCCCCTGGTAAATCAGTAAGAAGCCTGGTGTTTTCCAGAAGCTCATCGAGAACTTTTGGCAGCAACCCCTCTTCATCATCTTTCACATGTCCTTTGGGTATCTTTGCATATTTCGGTCACATTTTCATAAACTATCTGCATAAATGGAAAAGGGGTCCTTGGCCTCACATGCACGTCATTCAGGTATCACAGCTGATCACAGTCACACTCTATGCCCCAGTTGATCATCCCGTTTCGGAATATACACACATGTATGATACATCAGTGTTATCCTTGAGAAGGATAACAAGTATTTAGCCTCCGTAGAAGTTGACACAAAAAAAAAAAAATGAAGAAGCTTCGTTGTGAAGGAAGCAATGCAGATGGGTGCCGCAAACTGGGAACAGTGTCTGTGTTCTGTCCCGTTCAGTGAATTCCGGTTATGTCCCATAACCCGACCGACACACATGCCTTTATTTTCTGCTCCGATATGGGAATTTTCGCCATCGGTTAGGATCTAGTCTCACAATATTGAGCTGCAATCAGCATAACTAGTTTCGTGTTTTCTTGAACGTTACACATCGACGCACAGATGAATGACAACAAAAGTGTTCGTCCTTTGGCCGGTTGTCAAGTTTTGAAGGAAAATCGTTGCTGAATCGTCAAACATGACCGCAAATGCCTGCAATAAATGAGCGCATAACTCCTTGAGGGGGTTTTTTCGATTTTTCATTCCTCCTTTCGGCTGTTTAATGTCGGTGAGTACATGTGTCAAATACAGTGTCACTGCGGAGGACACTGAAACGAGGTTAGAGGTCATTCTAGGGAATGCTGCTTGATAAATTAACTTGTTTTCTTTGTTGTCAATTTCGAATTTAAGTTAAAATTATGTTTTAATGCTAATGTTGCGAATATATATCATTCGAGGGAGCTACACAGGAATACATGTTTCGGACACACATGTCGAATTAATTTTGAAAAGGGAAACACTACATAAAGTTGATTTCTTCGACGTGAATTGGAATTGAATTCAGACCAAGAGGGTCACATGCAGGCAAATTTTGATGGGAACTTTAATGGAACACAGAAATTACTTTAACGAAAAATGTAGCCAGTGTAGTCGACGTGTTTTCGCTTTTTGGACAACATCCACATCGTGATACAGCTCATAGAGTTCGCGGTTGTATCTTCTCCTTCATTCGCTTTCCTCGCATATGGGACCAAATATTCGACGAAGAATTTTTCTCTCGAAAGTGTTCAATACATGATTTGCTTTCCTGCTTATCGTCCAGCACTCGGCACCGTAGAGTAGGACTGGCAGGATCAGGGTTTTGTAGAGCCTGCACTTCGTCTTTCGAGTTAGGAGTTTTGAACCCATTTGTTTTGCCAAACCGAAGTAGCAGCGGTTTTCTAGGGTTATTCGTCGTCGGTTCGCCACTAGGGTGTCATTGCTTGGTCCTTAAAACCAAGTTTATATTTACTCCGAGGCAGGTAAACTCCTTGACTACCTCAAAGGTATTACTGTCAACAGTGACGTTTTGTCCTAGGCGGTGGACAGATGATTCTTTGTTTGTTGACAGCATGTACTTGGTTTTGTCCTCATTTACTTTAAGACCAACTCGTTTCGATTGCCGTAAAAGTCTCTATGACGGCACGCTGGGAGCAACCGATGATGTCATCTGCATATCCCAGGAGCTGGACAGATTTATTAAATATAGTGCCTTCCTTTTTATTAAATATAGTCCATGCGCACTATCTGTTCCAGCACTAGACTAAAGAAGTCACATGATAGCGCATCTCCTTGCCGAAATCCGGTACACGTTTGGAATAGTTCAGAAGAACTACTTCCAAACTGCACATTGCATCGCGAGTTTTCCAGCGTTATGCGACATAGCTGGATTAGTTTTCGCGGGATCCCGAATTCGGCCATCGCCTTGTATAGCTCAAGGCGATGAATGCTATCATATGCGGCTTTAAAGTCGATGAATAGGTGGTGAGTTTCGACTTGAAATTCATTGGTCTTTTCCAGGATTTGTCTCAGTGTGAAAATTTGGTCTATACTCGATCTGCCGGGCCGGAAGCCACACTGGTACTTGCCGATTAGTGTGTTGCAGAAAGGCTTAAGACGTTCACACATTACGTTGAATAGGATCTTATATGCGACGTTTAGTAGGGATATGCCTCGATAATTCTTGCAAGACATAGGGTCGCCTATCACCCCCGTATTTATAAAGATCTGCCTGTAAACCATCAGAGCCGGCGGCCGTGTTATTCTTCAGCTTTTTGATAGCTGCGACAACTTCTTCTATACTGGGGGAGGGGGCTACGTCTTCGTCGACTAGAACAGTGAGCTCTTTTTGCGCTACCACTCTCTCGACACTATGCCCATTCAGCAGCTGCTGAAAATGCTGTTTAAATACATCTACAATTCCCTACGTGTCGGTGACTAGGTTTCCTTCACTGTTCCGAAGAGCCTGCGTTCCGGCCTTGAAGCCAGCTGCTTGGCCTTCCTATAGAACTGCCGGATATTGTTCCTATCGCGTGACTCTTCGATTTCCTTGAGCTGGGAGACTGCGTGTGCTCTTTTCTTTTTCCGCAGGATATTCTTCTCCTCCCTTCTTCTGGCTCGATACTCTTCCCGCGCTGCTCTTGTTTTGCGCTGTAGCGCCTTAAGATGAACATTTTCCGTCACCTTTTTGCGGTATTTGCAAACATCATCACACCACGGCGATTTTTTTTTGGGGTGCCTGGCCTGGTAACCTTAGGTAGATACGACTACCTCTTTGATGATGTCGCGATACCTAATCCACTGGTTGTTGCCATCAGTGGGGGGTGACTGCACAGCGGAGAGTCTCTCACTCAGCTGCTCTTTGTAGTCTCTGGCTATTCCTGGCGTGCTAAAGCGTCCAACGTTAAGCCTCTTTTTTTAAGCCATTCGCAGCTTTTTTTCGTTGGACAGTCAGAGTCGACATTTGTTGCTCTGAATGACTGCACATTCAGAATGTTAAATGCGTGCCTCGCATCTATAAGTACGTGGTCGATTTGATTGGCGTGGAGTGGATTCGTAGTTTCGGGAACCTAGTGCTACTTATCACCGTATTACTAGCTGCTGCAAAGTCAATTAGTCGGAAGCCGTTGTCTGCTGTCGTTTCGTGGAGGCTGTGCTTTCAAACTAATCCGCCGAAGATGTTTCCTTGCCGATTTTGGCGTTGAAGTCCCCGAGTACGTTTTTGGCATCATACTCCGGACAGGCTCCGTAGGCTCTATCCAGGAGGTCATAGAAATCCTCCTTGATAGAGTCTTCAGCCTCGTCGGTAGGGGCGTGTGCACATATATATAAGGCTGATGTTGTAAAATGTAGCACTGATACGGATTACAGCCAGGTAATCGCTTATCGGCCTAAAATCAATGGCTTTTGATCTTAGCCGATTTCCCACGACGAATCCGCATCCTAACGCGTGCAGCCTTGTGTGGCAGCTGTAGTAAATGTCGAAATTTTTTCGTTTCTGCATACCTGATCCTATCCATCGTATCTCCTGAATCGCGGTAATATCTGCCTTATACCGCTCGAGGACAGCTTTAAGATTTTGAGTAGCACCTGGGGTGTACAACGTCCGTACGTTCCAAGTGCATACTCGCAGGTCGTAATCCGTGGACGTTCCGAGTCGTGATCTTATAAGGGGGGATTCATTATTATCCGAGGCTAGTGTCTCTCGCTTAACTATGTTTTTTTGCGTGGTAAGGAAGTTATCCCGACGGCACAACCACCAACCTGGAGGACCAGAGTTAGGAGTAGGAAAATACCAGAAAAAGAGGTTTGAGTCCCTTTTCACATGAACATGAGAAGAAGGATCCGAATCTGATTGTAAAAAAAGTAATTCACCCACCTACACACCTTAATATCGATCTCACACTCAACCGCCTGTTACAACGAACCAACTTTGCGCCAAAATGAATCCTTGTACACAAATTTATTTTAAATTCCCCAAAGGATGACACGCCGCAAAGAGTGTCAAAGTCAATTGATTCCATAAATCTTTACTTCTTATTGTTCCCTCCGACATCCTTAGACAGAGTTGGCAAAATTTCTCTAGAATTTTATCAATGAGTCCTCAACTCCCAGGACACGAATTTCGAATAATTTCCTTTCAACTAACAAATTGCTTTTTTTATGAATGAAATTTTCACGGTACCATCCATCGTGTGTTACTCCTTTCTGTCCATTCATGAGTTTCTTTTCGAACATCAACCATTGATTGCAAAACAACATCAGTAGGATAAGTCATCTGTCAGATGTCCTTGAGCCAACAGAATTTCGCACCTCAATCAAGAAAATTTGAATAAACCCTCCCAGACTCTCTCATCACGAATGGAAGTCATTTCCGGAGGTGGTTTCTGTTTTGTATCACTTGCGTAACTTTCTAAATTCCTACACAAGTGCTAACTGTCTCAAAGCAGGACCTTGCAGGACTTTTCTTGAAATTTGAATGAATAACACGCTTCATTATGATCTCACGTGCTGTAACGTGCATCTGAAGAATGGTAACACACCATCAAAGAGAGTCCGCGCATGTAACAAGCATGTCTCTCATCCTTTTCAAGGATGTTTGCACTTTCTTTGCATTTGCAATGAATGAGCGACAGGAACACAGTTGTGAACTAAGGATTAAACTCAAATAAGGAGGATAATCTTTTGACAACCCAATCGTCGTCTGTTATCCTTGTGCAAAAATTCATGAACCTGTTTTGCGGAAATATTTCATTGATCCTCTGTCTCTCTATGTTTGAAGGATAATAACGAAGGAATTATTTTCTTATTCCTTGAGGTCACGTTCGGTTGGAAGGAGAGTTTCCAACTTTTATCCGGACCACCGACAGTAACATCATGGAGCGAGTGGTTATTCCTGTTGCAAGTATTCCCACATTTTTTCTCCAAAATGCTCACGTCATGAATGAATCAGAGTCTCTGCTTCGTCCTTTTTTTTATTTTTGTAGGGAGGTAATACGAATCTGAGGAATTTCTTCTGGTGAAGTGAATTTCGAGAAAAATTGCGGCAAACACTTTGTGGCGAATTTTCTTAGATCCCATCGCCATCGTCCTGAAATGTGTGCCCTTTTTGCAATTCATTTTCCCAGATTAAGCCTCCAACGGGAACAAAAGGACTTGTTGAGCAAAAATTCTTCGCCATCGTTTAACAAGAGGGAAACCACAGTGGAATCGATACGTTTTGGGTGTTCTACTGCCCTAGTTTCCATGTACACCAAACAACCTTCCTTCCTGGAAGAAATTTCATTCACAGTCCTAGGGACCGATTTGGTCGGCACTCTTTTGCTTGTCAAGCCGGAGAACTGAGAAATTCTTGTTAAACAATTTTTTTTTTTAATTTTTTATGGATTTTTACAATGAGGACATTCATTTGAAATGTGTCTTCAATTCAACGGTTGATAGTCGTTGAGAGTGTGGCGCTTCGAAGGAATGTACTCTTATGAATGTAACAGGAAGTTATTTTGGCACATTACAGGAGGGGAGGAGACACTACGACTGCGAATGAATGGAATCGTTGTTGTGGGAAACATGATTTGATTTGTGCGATAACAATGTAAAGGAATTTTCTTTGATTAATAAACTAGAGCTCAAGGTTTTGTTTGACAGAATTTATAGGCCTAGCACTGTGAGAGATAGAAGGATTGTGAGGAAATTCAAAATGTAACCGACAATCATAGATCCGAATTGACATTCTGTAAATACAGCCTGCTGTGTGTAATGTTAGTTGGCCACAAAAGGTTTCTTTAACATGAAGTCCGCTTCCAACATGACGGGAGTTTCTGACCCTGTGTCCCAGAATGATTCCCCCAAATATAAAGGTACACAACGAAAGTATGAATCCTTTAAACTATCCCTTAGGCCCTTAGATGGCGTAGTGCTCGGTAAAAATGCCAGACGTTTTCAACTTTTCCACCTAGGGCTTGCAATTGGAAGAAATTTGGTTTAGTTTGAAGTGGCTGCCAGCTAAAGCGAACACACTTAGACCCATGAGCGGTCCGTTGTGATACCACAAGGATCTGGGAAAGATCTCCTGCCTATTCATTGAACCAATTGGAGCTTTTTATGAAGCTTAGGAGGCTACTAAAATCGGTGTTTATCAGGTCGCCTAAGTGTACAAACAGAGTGGAGCGGAGAGCAAAGCTGCGAAAATCCTCCGAGCAAAGAGCAAAGAGCACGAGAAGAGAGCAAGAATGAAGGCTAGCCAGAGTGAGGAGAAAAGAGCAAAGCAGAAGCAAATAAGCAAGAGCTCATTCTTTTCAATTTGAATATTTTTCTTTTGTGAATAAGAATGGATCCTAATATTAAACTTTACTGAAAACCCTTCCTTAAATATGTGGTATTTTCTGTAGACCAAATTTTATTCAAATCGCTTCAAAATTGCGGTCTCAATCGTGTCCACAAGAATCCGTTATATTGCATACATACATATACATATATACTAGCGGCAATTAAGTTATTTGAGTATTGTTTTTTGGTATGCTTCCCTTTATAGCAGCTTATTCTTTCGGTCATTACCCAAATCTCAGCGAAAAGCGGATGGCTAATCCTTAAGTCTCACAATGCGAATCTTTCCTCGCCACGGTTGCGCTGTAACATCCAATCCACAATGAAAAGGAGAGGTGACAAAAAGCACCTCTGGCGAAGTCCAACGCTCACAGTGAAAGATGTTTATGTAACGCCATTCACCAGAACACATCTCCTACAATTTCTCAGAAGGTCTTAACGGTCAATTATTCATGAAAGAATATTGAGGGCTGAATCTAAACCATCCAGGGACCCGCTCAAACAGATACAAAAAATTTCATTAAAATCGGTCCAGCCGTTAAGGAGGAGTTCAGTGACATATACACGTACAGAAGAATTATGTATATAAAGATACATTTTTTTACGGAGTTTGGAATGCTAAACTCGAAAAATCACATTCAAATTCTTTGAAAGTCGTGTCATGAGGACCTCTGCAATTTCTTCGAAATCCACCTAAAATCAAAGCGATGATAGTGGAGAAATCAAACATGTTTGAAATCGCCGCTTTGCTCTCTTGTCGACGCTTTGCTCGACTTTCAAACGACGCTGTGCGCTACGCTTTTATTACACGTGTTTGATTTCGTCACTTTGCTCTTTGCTCTGACTCACTCTCTGCTCCACTCTGTTCGTACACTTAGGTGCCCTTATCAGGTCCAATAGGTAATGTTGTTCCATATCTGACGAGTTCATCAGCCTCACAGTTCCCTGGAATGTTACTATGCCCTGGCACCCAACAAAAGTGAATATTAAACTGCTCCGCCTTCTCTATAAGAAAAGATCGGCAATCTAGGGCTTTTAGGGAATCTGAAGCGACTGATTCCAATAACTTTAATGCCGCTTGAGTGTCCGAAAAGATGCGGATATCCGTGGCTGATATCATGTTTCTCTTCAGCCAAGATAAGACTTCTCTGATCGCCCTGATTTCCGCCTGGAACACGCTACAATGATTTGGAAGACGGGACGCTAGGTTGAAGTTAAGCCTCTCGGAGAAAATAGCAGCACCCACCCCGTTGCACTGTGCCTCGGTGTAAAAGTGAATCGACTTGTTTCTGGGAGAAGTTTTGACATTTTTCAAAATCTTTACTAGATCTCTGTGAAGTTGCTTTGAGGCGGATGGCTGCACTAGCTACCATTTGTTTGTCAAAACTGTCAAGGGGTGATAGATGAAACAAAATGTCCAATGCTGCAGAAGGAATAATGCGAAGAGCTCCGTTGATACGTTGATGATGAAAGCTGTTAGTTAGACTTTGCTTAAATTATCGCGGTTTATGACTATATCCACGGCGTTCCACCAAACCATCACCCCGTGCGTAAGTATCGGTCTTATTACGGAAATATAGAGCCCATGAGGCGTTGCAGAATCCATTTATACCCGACGGGCGTTTTGCAAGAGAAAATGGCTGTCTGTACCTTTCTTTACTCTCGTAAATGTTTGATTACCAGCTCAATTTCCTGTCCAAAATAAGACCCAAGTATTTTGCTTCGTTGAAAAAAGTTAAACTTGTACCACCAATTGTAGGAAGGTCGATAAATTCTTTGTGAAGAGTACCAGCTCAGTTTTGATGGGATTCACTCCCAAACCACACCGAGCTGACCATTTTACTTGTTTAGAGTCCGTTGGAGGAGTTCTTTGAAGAAATCAAGGTCCTTTTCCGATACGGCTATAGCAACATAGCAACGTCCTCTGTATTTGCGATTAAGAGACTGTCAACTGTCAGCCCTAATTCTTGAACCAATTTGAGGCCAGGATCAAGAAGATTTCACACATCCATCGTTTAATAAAAGCCGACGAATCCAATTCTTGAAACCAGGTTCCAAAAGAGACATATGTTCCTCCATTTACTCTAAACTTCTGAAACTTTTAGTTCCTCTAGTCCAGGGACTGAACAAATAATAGGACCGAACGGACGTAAAACTTTACCGAAGATCATTACCTATAGGGACGTTCAGATCCATTTTTACTTTTGGGGTTAACCCCCCACCGCCACTAATGACAAATTACGAAGTTTCATATAAAACCGCGATGTCAAAGCTTATTGATAGCCATCTGGCATTAGTTTGGGTAAAAAGACTTATCTCCATCCCAAAAGAATTCTTCATCGAAAATTTTCCATCACGTTGAGTCATTGCAAGTTTCTCGAAGCTCTTAGCTCTGTAAAAATCACAAACAACAGTTAACGATGTTCCATAAGGTTGGACGTTTGGCACACTACTGTTCTCATAACAAAAAAAAAGTAAATTGACAGAAGTTTTGACCGAGACGATTCCATTTGTGTCCTGATTGTAGTGAAATATCGATCCTTAGATATGGAGAGATACAAAATACAATCACGATTCTCCATCCATCTTCCACGATGAGCCACGATAGCCCGTGCAAATGACAATGGCTCGGGATTTCAATAAATTTGATTTTCCAACGACTGAACCTGCTGCGCCCATCGGGAGGTGTCCCTCCAACAAAGTGTCGTACCACTAAATCATTCAATTAGCAATAAATCTCTCTTCAGCCGAACAAGCTATCATACTCTTCCCTGGTTCTTAACAACTTCACATCCTTTCGTTAATCAATTGAATAATCCATTGGAACACATTGGAGAATCAAAAGGAAAAGAATCATAATTACATGTTCCCCGGGACATTGTGTCCTTCACAATCTTCAGTGACCACATAAAAGTCTACTTCGCGAGTGCCTTTTCCATTTTTCTACTCCGTCTTCGGCATTTGAACTTCTAATGACCGTGAGAGTGAAGGTATACCTACAGTCGAAAAGGGGTTCCACTATATCTTGGGGCATATAATTTAAAAAAAACACAAAATTAAAAACACACCGTGGAACCTCAATCAAAAGAGGTCATTCGAGGGTTCAAGTCGATAACACGACTATCATTTGGTTTGTACACGTGTGAGGTTGTCCAAGGAGCTCTGTAGAAGTGGGGGAAATTTAAACAACACGCCACACGAATCCCTAGAAAGACGCATCAATCGATTACCAGGATACAATAGACGAAGAGAACCTGATTTACATTGACTTCTTGGAGAGATTCTTTTGTATCCACTTGGACTCTGATCATCATCGGAGCAGTAAGAGTTTTTTAATCCCCGAGGATGAATTTTCCAATAAAATTAATTACAGTCATTCGTATTCCTGCGATAGAGGATACACAGATTCAGGATGGGCGCGTAGAAGATTAGTTTCTCTTTCATGTTAATTCGTCGTTTGAAAAATCTCGATAACAAAACGATTACATGTGAGTTTTTGAAACTTCGAGAGGAGCCAAAGGCAACAATGTCATTATCTCATCTATGGGTCACTTTCTCGGAATGAATCTGAATTATCTACGCCAGATTAGTGCGATGAAATAGTGAAGAGACTCCTTTGGAAGATGGACTCGAGTCAAGGGATTAGTGATGTTTAAAATGCAAAGCCTATAGATGGGGATGATGTCTCTTAAACGTGCATTTGGGTACTTATAATGGTTGGGGCCAACTGAAGCCACATCTGTGTTCATAGGCAAAGAGCCGGTGTCAAATGGCCACTAGAACATCTTGTTTCGAAGTTCTTGCCTCTGGGCGGTGCAGATGTTTTGACTTTGATTTCAAGTTCTTCCAGAATCAAAGACCAACCGCAGTTGCGTTCTTGAACTGACTCCTCGTGATGGACAGGAAACCTCTATTTCCATTGAGACGCAATTATCTTCAATTAGAAACAAAAGTGGCACACAATTCTATGTTCTCACAGTCCTCCAGCCCGCGGCCGTCACAGCCTTTAAATTGGACACCAGTTGTACTCTCTACATTCAGTCAAATTAACTGAGAATCAATCCCTTAAGTATGTCACGTACGTTAGCAAACGTCATACATAAACAAAGCAAAACTGATCCCATCATTCTAAAAATAATAAGAATAAAGTGTGGGCCCTTTGATGCCGCCTTCTGGTACACCACAATCGAGGCCACTTACCAGACCTTCTCGTGCGTCATTTGCAAGAAATTACATAATTAAATGACGCCACACACCTACGCATGTGCGCAATGCAATTCTGTCAACAATTATCTCATCCTTTCACCCCGGCACGCACAAACCGTGTGTGGGCGTTTGTATAACTATTCTCTCACGCCTGCTCCTTATAAGTGCTTGCCCTTCGTAACGTCTGCAAAATTCCACATTCTATCGTTCTTCTCTTTGACTGCGACTTTCGCTCGTTTTTGCTCCGTTATCTCTTGAAAGAAGGCACAACAAGCTAAAACTACCAACACTAACTCAAAGACACCACAATTCAGGGGAGGTATGGACCAAAAGAAACCGGCTGTGCGCCTCATTCTCTCATCCAAGCTGCCTCTTCGTCCGTCACACATTTGTTTACGTTCCCATAATCCCAGCGAACCCAACCCAAATCCATCCAATCACTCCTTCTAAGAGCTCCATTCATCCAGACAACTAAGCCAGTGTTGTGCGTCCCGCATTAGGTATAGGTTCCGCCGGCGAACTTGTTCTTCCAGATGATTTCGACCGTTGGAGGTACGAAAGGAAACACCAAAACGGAGTTGATAACGTATTTTGTTCTGGGTGGGGAGCTCTCACCTCCAACGTTGTTCTTTCGATTGTATAATGGATGATGGGCTTGGCCCTGACCTGGCTTTAGTTTGGTTTACCTTCCCCCTTCCCGCTCTAACCAAAATTATCGGCTATCGATTACAGATTTTTAATTTAACAAACTTGATGGTGGGTAACCTTTCAGAGAACTCGTGACAAATTAATTTGCGAAACGATAAATTTGAAGCATCGTTCGTTGACAACCTGTCTTCGATGGTATGGGAAGCCCCAGAAGAATGGGGTTCTCTAGAAACTGTCCCACCTCAAGAACTGTCAATTGGTTTAGGGCGACGAGGCCTTTGCATTCATTTGAAAATGGTCCGTGTGTGTCCGAAAGCATCCATGTCCCGTATGGAACTTAGGTGGAAATTTGGTTGATGGGTATGAATCGGTGTGTAGACTTGTGCTCTCGAGCGTCTTAGCGTTTTTGCCAAATACATAAGCTCTAGTCTTTCTGGCTGATGGATTCCTTCGGCTATTTAAGTTGTGGTCACCGTGGCTTAGTGGTTAGTGCGCTGGACTTCTGTGCGAGCGACTTGGGTTCGAGACCCAGCCATGTCCACAGAAAATTTTTCGTGCCGCCACGTCTCGTCGGGGAATGACAAGCTGCATTGGCGTTGCTGCTCATCTGATAGGATATCACAACAAACTCGCAATGCACACATTCGGTGTCCTTGGCTTAGATCGGCGCCGCGTATAGTGTTGTCAATGTTACAAATTTGGTCTATACCAGTCTTTAGATAAGTCTGGGCTCTTCCGCGTTGTTATACTGTTTACAAACCCCTCAGCTAGTGAAACACACCTCCAACTGACATGACACCTTTCCAACCGCTTCCGCATCAAATCATCATCAATCTGATAAACTTAAGCATCAATAAACAGCCTTTCGGCTGTTGTCCTGTCGATACCTTAACGTGGCACAATAAAAATTTATGTCCCGTTTCAATCGAATGCTTAGGACACCCACAATGTGTGTCCAAAACTACATCCGTCTCTACAGACGACAGGTATTTTCTTCAACAGAGATTCCACAGTCGGTGTCGGTAAGAACCATAAACACGACAACTCCTTATCTTTGGCAATGAATCGCAAGGCGAAACCCTCGAGAGTCCATAAAACTGTCGTTTTCTTCTATATGCAGTGACATGGCAAGTGAACTCCCCCCACCTCCATGCCGTCCAACAGCAGCACACATACCAAAATCCATTCAACAAAACGGGCGTCCCTCGGTGCGATGTTTACTACTCTCGTCCTTAATTCCAAGTATTCCAAGCTGAATATCTGTCGGCATTCGCAAAAAGTACCAACGAACGACAAAACGGTTGGAAATTATGTTTTTTTTTTTTTTTTTGGGAAAGGAACAGCTCCTGCTGATCTAATGCTCATCTCTTGAGTATCATGACATCCGGTTCATGTTGTCTTGGGATATGAATTTCGCGGTACTTGTATCCTTGATGGTTATGAGAAATTCTTTATGGGAAATAATAACGATCCTCAGTGAGGCAAGCAAAGACATGATCAGCTAGAGCCGCCTGATGATCTTTTTTGTGGTGAGATGTCTTCAAGTGTGAATGGAATTTTAGGATTTCCGCTGTGTGTGAGAGGATTCCGCAAATTTTTAAGAAACGCCGCGCGAATTTTCGGTTAAAGGGACTGCAAAATTCGACCTTTAGGGCCGGAGGATTGATTCGAGTTCACTCAACTGTCCTCGATCCATCTATCCACAACTTTGTGTTAATTATTTCTGGATGGAGCAATATCAGAGCAGAGTAAGACGTATACCGTTGAAAAGGATGATGGATGATTCAGGTTCAGTCGGACGGCTTTTGGACTCTGGCTGCATGAACCAGAAAAAGATTAGGAAGATCCATTTATTGTCAGAACAGCAGTAGAAGAGCCTGAAAGATCCCAGGTTCCGAAAAATTTGACACGCATAACACGAATTGTTGCGAGAAGTTAGGCATGGGCCCATCACGTTGCGCACAGTATTAAAGGAGTTTGTAGCGACAGCTGTAAAAAGGCTTCAAAGTAAAAGTAATGCGGGCATAATGCCACCCTTAAGGCCTTTCGGCACAACCAATGGCTATCTCCTTGGCTCAGTACCAAAGTTGCCTCCGTGGCCCTAACCTGGCTCGCATCACTTAGTTTACTTAGAAGCTTTGACACATGAGATTTTCTTGAGGTATAGCTGGGAGACATTTTGGAGAACACGTTACTATTGTGGTTGGAGACAGTTGAATCCTTTCAGCCTGCGGAAAAGAAATGGAGGAGAGACGCCGCTTTGCTAATAATGACTTGAGAGGTATGACGTGTATGCTATCGGATCCATCAAAGACATACAGAGGAACGAGCGTAAATTGAGAGCCAACAAACTGAGTCGTTACCTGGCAACGGACTCGTTGATTTTGATAATGACGACCATTCCAATGATTCTTCTAATAGAAGTGACGAGAGCTCTGAAGGTCGACAGCTGCAATTGGCAACCCAAACCTGTACGAGAGCTGACACGACGAACAACTGTGGAAAACGGCAGCACAGGTGCTGGGGTTTATGGTCACAGCTTCCAACGCGCGACAGCACTTGGAAAGTCACCTACAGTATGTTAAGCGGAAGTCCACGCCATTGCATTGTGTGCAAGAAAATGCCTGCGGAAAAGAGCCCGAGGAACCCGCATCTACATCTTTTCAGATAGTCAAGCAGCACTGTTAGCCCTTAAATCCTATACGGTAGGATCCAAGCTTGTCTGGGACTGTCTCAATCTCCTCGAAAGCCTTGCATCGGTAAATAAGGTTACCTTAGCCTGGATCCCAGGACATAAGGGCTTTGAAGGTAACGACCGGGCTAACTGCCTGGCGAAAAGAGGCACTTGCCACCCACACTTTGGTTCCGAATCCTGTTGTGTGGTACCATCCAACAGTGCCTACTCCAAGACAACAAAATGGGAGATCAACAAACACGCCGACTAATGGGTCAACCTCCGGGGCCTTAAACAAGCGAAAAAGTTCATCAACCCCATCCTATACAAGCCCAAGACTTTACCTGATCTCACCGACCAGTTAAGAGCCTTAACGGTCTATCTGACAGGACATTGTCCACTCATCTGTATAAAATGAAAGTATCAGATACCGATATTTGGCGGCTCTGTGGAGAACAAAAGGAGACTGCTTCAGGAGCCGCAAGGAAAATCCTACTCCACTTAACGCGGAAATTCGGAAAATTGAACCTAAGGCATTACTGAGGTTTATCAAAAGTCTCAATATAACCTCTGGTTAAACCATATGGGCCACCACAATAAACCTCATAGGTCGCAGTGCGCATTTAGGGCCCCTAAATGTACATAGATGTTTTGTGAGATATTCTGAGCCGCAAGTACCCCTCTTATGAAAAATCTGGAATATCAGCTGACTAACCCCAGAGCTGCTTTTCGTAGTTATCATACTTCCAATAGAATCAACCCAACTAAAGATCAGCACATTCAAATCAATCAAACTGGTTTTCGGACTAAACGCATCTGTCCGAACCACGTATTGGCCCTGACGACCCACAATTAATAAGAAGGAAATAAAAAAATCACAAAACATAGATCTGACAGCAGCCTTTGATACCGAAACGAGACAAGGTTTACTCTAGGAACTCCTGAAGATTATATACTGTGTAATGAAACAGGCGATCTAGTCAACAATATGATGTCTAACCGGACATACCAAGCCTCCCTCAACGATGATAAACGCGACATAAAAAGGCTTAACAATGGTCTACTGCTAGGGTCGTTACTAGCGCCAATTCTATCCAATTGTCTAGAAAGTTATATCGCCATACCCGCCCAACACCAGAGTCTAACAGCAACGGGGGATATACTGAACACCGATTTATAAATGCTTCACACACTCAAGAGAACGACGACTGTGCCCAAAGCCGAGGTTTGCTCTTTTCATCTCATCTCCGTACCTTGGGGTGACGCTCGGTAGACCAATTTGCTACCAGACTCGCCTGAAGCTCTCAGGTTAAAACTCACACATTAGCTTCGTGTACTCAGTCATACCGCACCACCAAAGACCCACCGCTTTCATGCCAAAATAAATGGTAACCTACTATATAATGACATCCCCAACTTAAGTCAATCAACAAGGCTTGAATCTAGAAAGCCAACTATGATATAAGCACACCCAGGGTAAGAATGTTAACTGACTTTAGCGTGAAGAATGCATGGCTACGGAAGTGGATAGATAGTCTTCAACTGGTTTGATTTCAATCAAAACTCCCATGATGCCTCCCACTGGTCCGACTTGGATCGACATTTATAAACACGACTTAACCGTAGCGTACCACTAACGTCAAAGCCTTGACTAAGATACAAAGACTAGCTTGCATTGGGTTGGAGGCAATTCTCAATCTGCTACTCTTAGATCTCTACATGCAACAATCTGCAGCAAACAGGGTTTCGAGTTTAGACCAGTTTTAACTCCGAATAGCGAGAGCTCATATGGAAACGCCCAAATATTGGACAAATATCAGGGCAGAAATGTAAACTCTGACTACGTGATTCCGTCTCTGGACTTCGTCAAACCCCTTCTCCTGCATATTCCTCAAGTAGAGGACAGGGGGAAAACAAAAAACGAAACAAAGTCCCTCTACAGAGATGACTCCAAGATGGACATCAGCATGGGCGCTGGTGTCTAGGACTCAGCAGCTCAATAAGACTCTCTGACAACAGTAGTGTTTCCCAGGCAGAGATTCTAGCAGTGACCAGACCTGCCTAAGTAACGTCAATGCTCACGGTATTACGGGAGGATATGACGATCTTCACAGACAGCCAGGCGGGTATAAAAGCACTAACTGCTACTCTAATCACATCTAAGCTTGTGAAGTGCTATCGCGAAGAACTGAGGGTTCTTGGCACGTAGCATCATGTTAAACACTCTGCTGGGTCCCCGGCCACAGTGATGTGCCAGGAAACGAAACTGCTGACGAGCTGGCAAGGAAGAAATCAGTCCTAGAACCAGAGCTAGCGGACGGTACAATTAAACCTCCACTTCGTCATCTGAAATAAAGCATAAGGCTAAGATCCTCAACTGAACCGAATAACAGGTGGAAAACACTAACCACCTGCAAAATTTCTAGAAGGCTATGGCCAGAATGAAGGTAGAACGACCAAGCTCCTACATATGGGCAGGAAATGCCTGTCATTACTGGTAGGATGAATTAAAGGCCACAGGCTGCACCTGATCGAGGACGACCTATGCAGAGGATGCGAGGACGAAGAGATACATGAGGACACAGCCCACTTTCTCTGTCATTGCCCGAGCCTCCGCAATATTAGACGAAGAACATTGAGCAGATACCTCTTCGATAACATCGAGGAGCTATCTGACGGTACACTGTCGGATCTGCTCAAGTTTGCAAGGACACTCAAGTAGCTGTCATCAGGTATATACAAAGAATCACGCAGTAGGAAGTAACTGGTAAAATACAACGGGTCTGCACAGACCTAAGTGAGATGTAGGGGGCCTTCTTGACCTAACCGTAGCATATGTGCTGATAAACTGCATAAGTGGGCTGTTTCAAGCACACCAATCTGCTATTGGGAAGTCGAACGACAAAAAAAAAAACAGCACATCGTTAGAAAATGCCTACGAAGATGCCATCTAGGAGGCCTTTCTGACTCCATAGAAGCACCACCTAGCGTCAAATACTCAAAAATCTTGGGAACAATTTGTTCCTTGTTGCCCAGAAAGTCCCACATCATTCCGTTGTGAAACTGGTCCTAATTAAAATCCAGCAAGGCTCCCCTAACCCGATTACACTCCTCTTCCCTCAAATTAAGGCGTAAAATCTTCATTTCTCCCGTGAAAAATTCATAAATCAGTTTACGGAACTGCCTCACACAAGTAATGGACATAAACTCACCCAAATTACCTTCACATCGTCCAACGTTCTTCCGCATTTACTTTCCTTCCTTCCTTCCGGCTTCCCAAAAACTGATTCTAAACAAATGCAACGCACATCTCCTCCAGCCACCGCCAGAGCATCTTTTCCTTTTTTTATTTACTTTTCCGCTTAGTGAGCCTCCGATAATAGAATTCTCTCCATCTTCGGGGATAATTGGTGAAGCGAATCGACCCTTTCTGTCCCCTAAACCCAAATCTGGCAAGAAGATGCATCTTCTTGAGAATCACACATGCATCGATGATAAACAAAAGCGTTTTTTGTTTTTTTCGACGAATATTTCCTCGTGTTTTCCATTTTTTTTGGGTAAAGTGCGAATGATTTGTGCGCCTCCTTCCCCATTAAACCGAATTAAAATGCACACAACACTAGATAGATGCAAGGACTTTAAATTTTTTTCTTTAATTCCTTTTTGTTTAATTTTTAATGCCATTGTCCTGGGATGGGAAGCAGCATCCCGCGAATGGATCGTTAGATTTTCTTCTACGGATTTATGTTGTAAGTCGTTAAATTCTCGAAAAGGCGAGAACGAGAGAAGGCGAAACACAAACAAAAACATAAACAAGAGATGAGAAGAGACCTAGAGAAGAATCCGCGAGATTAAGAAAGGACCGCTCGCGATCATTAAAGAATTTCCAATGCGAAATTATTGCTTCGATGTACACACGAACGACGACGGATGCTGGGAATAGGAAACCACTGAGGGAAGCGCAAGAAGAAGAAAAAAACACCCCACAAGGAGAGATCGCTGTAATTGCATAATCAGTGGTTCTACAGGAATATAACCCTTTATGGCGAGATCATCGTTGGGGCTGCAGCACCAGCAGCAGATGAAAAGGATGCTGCTTTGCGTGGATGCACGTTAAATTAAGTTTCCTGTAGATGGGTATAGATAGTGGAAATTGCTACTTCGCCATAGAACATTAGATGCAACGATCTTTGATTGGAAGTGGTATCTGTCCTTGTTCCCAAGACTGGCGGAGAGTATATCTGTACTTGGTTCGATGAACCTGGTGATGAGGTTAATGTTGTTATTGAACATGAAAAGCCGGCGAATGGTGAAGTGAAACTGATCGCTAGTTTCAAAGGAATCGGCCGGCAGTAAGATGAATGTCCTATCATGGGCCTGTGTGCTGAAGAACGACATTTAGTCAAGAGATTGGTAGTTATACTACACGTTGAGGTAATTACAACTGCTTAAGGAAGGTCTTGTGCCACAAATGTTGCCCGGGGTTCCGCCGAAAGAGTAAGAGTATGGTAATTACATTGTGAGCGGAAAAGGCTTTGCCAGAACAGCTTAAGGCCATTCCCATGCACAGGGGCAACGACCAATTTGAAAAACCTCCTGCAAATCATGTAAATTTTGCATCTGTTCCCGAGTGATGGCTTCACTTTGTCTCGAGTAGCTGTGACATGGAATAAGCAGTTCTCCCTAAAGTCAATAACTGCCCTGTAGCGGGCCTTTAAAGGAACCGCCTTTGGTGGTCACTGACTTAAGTAGCCAGTCCGAAGATCTCGCGCATTCAATGCCAGAGGAGATCACTGTAAACACTAAGTGAAGGCTTGTTGAAATAGTGATCTTTCACCTCATTCTGGTTCAAGATTTACACCTTTGGCTAGGAGATCAGTGTCCTAGTCTTTCTACCCTCGATAATGATGATGACGAGGTCTTGAACAGCGTCTGCTTGGTTTTTCTTGACATGGCCTTGCTTAGTAGACGACACGATCGCTGGTTAAATTTTAAAATGTTTTCGGCTCTCGAATGACTACACGGTCATGTTTGAAGTGTCTAGAATCTCGATGACTTCGAACAGCCATATTTACGGCAAAACAACATTTTCCAGTGCTACACCTTCTGATTTCTACAACTGACGTTTCCAAGAGTTCTAGTCACTGAGCCCAGCATTGAGTTTTGTCTCGCAAAGATCGCTTGGAGGTAAGAACAACAGAAGAGGCTTTCAACACATACAGGAGTTTTGTCCACCTAGGGTGTCCAGCATGATCTCCTTCTTCGAAATTTTCCCAGACACATGTAGGTATGACCAGCCTGTCTAATAGGTTCACTTTCAGGTCGGTTCTCTCCCAAAAGTTGGTCATCTTCGATTTATTTTACTTCAGCCAGTGTATGGATTTTTGGTGCAACAATATCGTCCTGCACTCCAATATCGCCGGCACTGGGAGGCTGCACATCCTGGACCACTTATTTGGCTAGACTTCCTTCTTTCCCTCTTTTGTCAACATTCAGGTTTCTTAGCTAAGCCGATCCGGCCTTCGTTTCCTCTTGCTTGGTCCACACAACTTTCTTATTGTGCTGCTTTGCTGTTTCGATTGACTGACCTTCTCATTTCCTAGCTTAGCCGGGCTGCCGCTTGGAAGTTTCATTTTAAACCCTTTCGTCATTATCTTTCAACGCAGAAGAACTGCCCTGCACCCGGTTCAGCCTACGACGTTCTGTCTCTTCCACATTTGCTTCTGCCGCTTGCACGGCTTTTGCTTCGAGTCGGATTTCCTGCCAACGCCATCTGACGCACGTCTCGGTTTTTGCTGTGAGCACTGAGCTCACGATCCATTTTAGTTGATAGACCTTCGGTTTCCGTTGACATCATTCATTATCCCAGGATTCGCTTATATGGTTCGTGCCTCCCATCGACTGTCCCTTGGTTTTCAAAGGCCGCGCTTACTCCATTCCTGTCAGATTAGTACTTTGCAGTGCCTGCCTGAGCTCTTCGGTATCTATTGCCTGTTCTCCCCTGCAACTTCTGCAGTAGTTGTTGTAGCGGAACTCAAATCCTTAGGCGCGGTTTCCTATCGGTCACCTGCGCTCAAACATTGGCAGAAATTCTTCAGCACGATCTTAACAAGCTTATTACGTGGACAAACAGCTGTGGCCTTAGTGTCAATCCGACTAAAACGGAGCTGGTCCTTTTCACTAGGAAAATCAAAATCCCAATCATTGTACCACTCAAGCTCAACGGCACTCTTTGAACTTTTCGGGCAGTGCCAAGTATCTAGAACTCATCCTAGACAGTAAGCTGACAGTGAAAGACTGCCGCGTGTCTCTAAACGAGATCGCTAAACAATATAACGTCACACTCTGTTGGGTCCCTGGTCACTGTGACATTCAAGGGAACTGTGCGGATGACGAATTACCTAGAATAGGGTCCCAATGTACAGACGGCAGGAAGGTCGACCATGTCAAAGCGCCTATGTCATTTGTTAAACACCTGACCCACACCGACGCTCTGTCGAAAGCAAACCGTAGATGGCAACATCTTGATTATTGCAATAATGCCAGGCTAATCTGGCCCGTCCTGGATCTGAAAGGATCGAAAGCATTAATACGACTCAAAAGAGACCAGCTTTCAAAACTCATCAACGTCCTCACGGGGCACTGCATCCTAGGAAGGCATGCTCAACGCCTGGGGATAGCATGCAACGATTTCTGCAGGAGCTGCAGGGATGGGGTTCCCGCACTGGCCCATATCAGGAAGGTCACCCTGGGCCAATACTTCTTTAACGATCTGAACTCCGCTAACATGGCCGACATTAACAGCTACGTTAGGAAATCTAAATGGTTTCAGAAGTAAGCAGGGTGCCCCAGTCCTCAGTGGCATCACAATGGACCTACTTTCTGGTCTTAGTGTACCTCCTCTCGGAGGGCCACTGGACTGAAGTTGGCGTCTGCCAGAAAAACTGTTCTAATTTGGGGGCAATTTGGAATATTTCTTCCATAAAGCTCAAAGCTGGAATGGATTTCGGCAAAAAAGCGCATTGTCGTGGGACATTAACCTTTTAAAGAAAAAGTTTGTCATTCGAAGGCGTGTGTCTCCAGCTATTGGACTAACGAACCACTAAAAAGCCTTTCATTGCGATTGAGGATCAAACCACTTCTGCATTCCTAAGTACTAGAAGTCACAGTCAGCTACAGCTACAACTTCGACGTAGTTGAGGAAACTAAGACGTAGTTGCGGAAACTACTCGTACTACGGAATGCGCTTGTGTAGTCTTCGAGGACAAACACCAGCTGATTATGCCAAGGTCTGTACACCTTACCACAACTTCTCATTCACGCGTGTGTCTAAAGGCCTTCCTATGTGCTGTAAACACACCTCTTTCATTTGATGGATGCACACTTACGTCCACCCAATCTGCCACTGTCCAAACTAGGAATAGCAACGTTCCAGACTTTATTTCCATAATTATCGTTAACTCATCTATCCAGTCTCACCATTAGGTCGTCTCCCAAACAATTTAAACAATCGCCGATTCAATTAAAAACGGACAACAGTTCCGTGATTAGAATAAAGGGAAAACCCAACACAGATCAATGCAATCCAACTGCTGCACTAGTCCTCGACTTCGGATTGTAAACAGAATACCTCCGCCCGGACTCCATTTGCATACTATAAAAAAAAACTGAAAAAGGAAACCCATAGTCATACCCAGCAGAGGACAAGGTAACGACCGCCTTCAGATACTCCATGCCGATGTGTGTGCTGGCAAACATTTTCCAAACAACATTCCAACGCGCAAGGCAGACACACAGCCCAAGAAAAGGAAATTTGATGCAAATAGCTGCGGATGATTGCCATACACGAGGTGAATAAATTAAAAAAACAACTTTTCTCTCCTTCTGCTCCTGCTTCCGCCCTCCCTCTCGCCGTATGAGAAGACAGCACAATGCCTAGAATTAGAATAGGTAACTGACATCAGCAGTCGTTACGTCACGTACCGAGGCAATTGTCTGTAATGGGATTTCAATTTCAACAAAGGGAAAGTTAGAGGGAAAATCTTTGAGAAGACACAGGGGATGGGAGAGTGGAGGTAGACGAAAACTTTGACGTTTATGGAACCTTCTATGGTACATGGAGCTTCTGAGAAACCACTCATGTCTTCATGTTTAGTCACCAGTTCTTCTCTTTGTTGGGTTCTTGCGTTTGCTTCGAATAGACTGTTGCGTTTGACCAATTAGCTGGATCTGTCTACCAGCATGATCTTTGCAGAGAGTCGTCTAGTAGAAACCAGTCAACTAAATTCCTCTAGACATGAGACTAAGGACACTTTCTGCAAGGCTGCACAAACTCTGGATAAGTCTACCGACCTGACCAATACCTGAAGGGTTTAAGGTTCAATGCTATCTGTCTGGAAGCACAAACTGGGATGCAAACTCGTGCCAGGTCCAGGACTTTGAACACTTCTTGCTACACCCTGCTGCTTAGATTTTTAGCTCTGTTTTCGACAAAGTTTGTCAGCAGATACCGCCAGGATCCCGAAAAAACTGATCCAACTGCGCCGCGTAACGCTGGAAAACACGCAATGTAACGTGCAGTTTGGGAACAGCCCTTTCAAACATGCATCGGATTTCGGCAAGGAGACGCGCTATCATGGGATTTCTTCAACTTCGTACCGGAACAGATAGTGTGCAGGGGAGGTGTTAACACGGAAGGCACTATCTTCACCAAATCCGTCCAACTGTTGGGTGACGCAGACGACATAGACATCGTTGATCGCTCCTTACGTGCCGTCATACAGGCAGACTTTCACGGCAATTGAAGATCTGGCGAAACGAGTTGGCCTTGATGTGAATGAGGATAAAACCAAGTATATGTAGTCAACAAACAAAGAAGCTTCCGTCCACCGCCTAGGATAAAACGTCACTGATGACAAGAACAACTTTGAAGTGGTTAAGGAGTTTGCCTACCTCGGAGTAAACATCAACTTTACGAATGACTTGAAATCCGTCGAAGACGGACACTAGCAGACCGCTTCTACTTCGGTTTGGCAAAAAGGGTTCAAAACTCATAACTCGAAAGACTAAATGTATGCCCTAGAAAACTCTGATGCTGCCAGTCCTCCTATACGGTGTCGAGTGCTGGGGGATAAGCAGGAAGGCAGAGGACATGTTGAACACGGTGGGTGAGTTTGCAAAACGCTCTGATACGGGAGGAGTTTGCACGGCAGGCTTGAACAAATTCCAACTGCGCCGACAAATGTAGAGCAAGAAATGGCGGTTGTTTTCAACAGCAGTCATTGCCTCTGCATGAGATGTTTGCGGAGTGAAGCGGCTCTCTTTAACGGCTGGTGGTGAGAGAAGAACTTGCGTGGTTTAAAACACCCGGAGTTCAAGAAGCCATCAGAGAGAAGAAGAAAGCCTTCAAGGTGTGGATACACTTGGAGGATTCAGTTTCTCTAAACTGGTACATGGAGGCGCGAAGAACTTGCAAGCAGGCTGTTTAAACAGCTAAAGAGCAATCTTGGAAGGATTTCGATGAGAAATTGGACCGTGATCGTAGATCTGCAAACAAGGTGTTCTGGCAGACCATCCGCCGTCTCAGAGGAAGGAAGTTTAATATCATCGAAGGGGTCAAATCCCAAGACGGTGTACTTCTTTCCGATGAGAAGGACATTTTGCGCAGATGGGACGAACACTTTTCGGAGCTGCTCAATCCCGAACAGGGCACTGTAGAAGGCAGACCAATGGTTCTGAGTAGGGCGGAGAAAAGTCTCACCATAGAGGAGGTGACTTTGGCGATTAAAGTGCTAAAAGTCGGCTACTCTGCTGGTGTGGGTGAAATCCGGCCAGAACTGCTCAAGGCTTTGGGTGAAGAGCGAGTGAAATGGCTCTCTCGTGTCATTAAAGTGGCCTGGTGAAACACCTAGCGGTTGGCAAACTGGGGTGATTGCTCCTCTTTTTAAGAAAGGGATTGCTCCAAACATAGGTGTGTTGGAAACGCGTTCCAGAGCTCTGGTCGAGTCCAGATTGGGCGATGAGCAGTGCGGCTTTCGTTTAGGTAGAAGCAGAACCGACCAGATATTCACTTTCAGAATTGTACTTGAGAAAGCCTGGAAGTATGCCAAACCTATCTACAGTTGTTTTGTGGATTTGGAGAAAGCGTATAATCGGGTCCTTTGAGGTAAACTCTGGAGTGTAAAGCAGGAGTATAGGATTGACGGCGGTCTTCTGAGGCCCATCCAATCTCTACAAACAAACTGAAAAAGCTGCGAACGAGTGAACGAGTAAACGGCGTTAAGTCGACACTGTTCACTGTGGGCGTTGGACTCCGCTAGGGGTGCGTTCTGTCACCTCTACTTTTCTTGGTGTATATAGATTGGATGTTACAGCGCTGCCGTGGTGAGGAACGGTTCGAATTGGGAGATTTAAGGGTAAATCATCTGCTTTTTGCGGATGACTTGGTCATCCTTACGTCAACACAGACCGAACTTCAGCGCCCACTATATAGGTTCGTCACCGTCTGTGTTGAAGCTGGGATGAAGGTAAACGTGAAAAAATCGGAGGTAACGGTAATTTCCCGAATTTCACTGTTTAAGGCACTCTGCGCGTTAGTGGAGTCTCATTGAAACAGGTGGAGAAGTTTAAGACTCTCAGGGTCTTAGTCCGAGTGATAGAAAGAGCAATACTGAGTTATCCAGTAGGATTGGTCAGGCTGGAACAATTTAGAGACAACTTGGCCAATCTGTTATCAGGAGAACTGAACTTGGCGTTGGAGCTAAGCTATCGATCTTCAATTCAGTGTTTTTTCCGACCCTCACCTATAGTCATGAGGTAATGACCGAAAGAATAAGATCGCGGATACAAGCTGCCGAAATGAAATTTCTTCGTTGTGTTGCTGAGGTAACTCGTCAAGATCAAGTGAGAAACACCAGAGTACGAGAGGCACTCAATGCCGAGTAGCTACTTCTTCGAACGTAGAGGTCGATAGTTCTATGGTTCTGCGCATGCCATCAGGTAGGCGTCCCCTGGGTAGGCCTAGGAGAAATGGTTAGACCCCTGATGATTTAGAGTCGATCACTGAAGATCGGTAGATGTGGAGAGTCCACTTAAGCACCCTAACCCTGCGACCCTCGTAGTTGATAAGCGAGTCATTGAAAACGAATGAATACGAGGAGGGCGAATGGAGAAGGAGATACAACTACGAAGTCTATGGACTGCACCAAGATGTGGATGTAGTCCGAAAAGCTAAAATACGTCGACTACACTGGCTCGGGCAAATCGAGCGAATCTTCCGATTACAGCCCCCAGGTTCGAGACGACAACCTTCGTTTTAAGACCGATCGGGGATGCCAAAGCCTTAGTATGGAGGCCTGGAAACAACGTGCCCGGGGCTGCCGTGTCTCAGGTAGGAACCCTTCATGACTCGAGAGTCCTTTAAGTTAGTAAGAAAAAGTCCGGAATTGTTTGCGGAAATCTTGGTGCAAGCACTTCCTCGATCACTGTACAAGACGTCACTTTCATTACACACTTTCAGATACATTTGGTCTTGTTTCCTGTCGCGATGATAAAATCTCGTCTCTTTCAACCAAATCGCGCCGCATTCCGCCCGGCCTCAACGCACGTTCTCTCTTATCTTGTAAATGAAAATGAAAAAACCAAACGTAACACCATCTCACACCCGAAATTCCTATCACCTACATCCGACTCCTCTATCTACAGGTGGATCCGAAGCCCCATCGTAAAATCTCAACAATGCAGCACAAAAAAATTGTATTTACTTCTTTATCGCGTTTGTTTTTCTTGTTCTTTTTATTTTTTCCATTCGGATTCCTTGTTTACTCCTGACACGAGTCGCCCTCTTCCTCCCGGAGGCCCCTTAAGGGCTTGGCTCCAACTACCATTAGGAGCAAACATCCATCTATCGTGTTCGGTTTCATTGCATTTGAATTGTGTCCGCGGACAAATGCTGGTCTTTGTTGTTGTTGGTGGTGGATGCACCTTTAGCCGCGAGCCTAACGTACAAAGAGTTCAGTAACCCCGAACATGGAAGTTATCTCTGTTGGCGTTGGAAAAGTCGTTAGACGCATCCCGCGTGTTTTCCTTTTTCTATCTACGAACTGGTTGGATGGCTCCGGCGGCGTTGCTCCGGTGTTTGTTGATAATGGTTGCGATACCCATTATGGGGTAAAGTAACCTGTTTCACCATTCTCTATTGGGTGTCAGAGATGGACGAGGAGAGAGAAATCAATTCGTTACAAAGTGTTTGTCCAGGGAGAGAGTGTGTAGCTTAGACTGGAATGCGCGATGTGAGGAAAGAATGCCTTGCGCTGTTTTGTGGGAGATGCACTACGCATGTGTAGGTTTGGATTGTAGGTTATGTTGACAGATTTGTTATCATTGGCTGGTGTAGCAGTTGACACTTCCTGGTCTGTAAGATGGAATTCCATGTGTCTGGCTAGAGGTGTCGGCGATGTGAACTGCAAGTGTGCAAGAAGACGCTTCACTTGTTCGAACTGTTTGTCACCTACAATTTGTCCATTAGTGGGAAGTGCCTTAAGTGCTATGTTAGGGTGAATCGATGGTGTTACATCCATCCTAGGCTTTGGAAGAAGAAAGATGGGGAAAGTGCTTTAGTGTCGGATCTTGTGATGTCGCGAATGAAGGGGCTCTTTGAGGAAATGAAGTCGTGGATGTCTGAAAAGACAGAAGAGAAGTGTCTTTCTGATTCTTCGAGCCTTAGACCTGGTGATGCTTCGTTTTAGCAATCAGCTCATAAGCCTTGTGGTCGCTGTAGGTCAGTGGTTAGTGCGTTGGACTGCTGACCTAGCGGCGTGGGTTCAAGACCCAGCCAGGAACACCGAACATTTTTCGCGGCACCACCTCTCGTCGGGGAATGACAAGCCTCCGGGAGTATAATCTGTCATGAAAGAGCTTCTCAATTCGCCGTTCGGAGTGGGCAATAAACTGTAGGTCCCTTCCATTCGTGCGAACAATACAAACGCGCACAACATGAATGGTTGCGAGAAGCTAGGCCTTGGCTCATCCCGAGCTGTCGCGCCAGCTATTATTATTATTATCATAAGCCTTTGGGACTCCGAGTAGCTCCGAATGATTCAAGAGGATTGGACTTCTATGGGTTTGAACGATTTAGGGCCATAGAGGGGCGAGCTCAATATTCTGAACAAATTTCGACACAAAGTTGTAAACTAGTGCCAAGATCTTTTCAAGGGCCTTTATCAAAATAGAAGGCTTACTGTCTTCAAAATGCCTTACAGGTTGTAAGCCATCTTCTCCGTCTTCAAACGGAAGATTCTGCAACTTAGCCGACTTTCAAAAGTCTAGAAATGGTGCTGAATATTCAAAGAGCTCATTGTGGACTAAGAAATTGTTAAATACTCCGGGTTTGGAGCTTTAAATTATGCCATGGACTTCTTTTACTATTACAGTCATCTTTAGGTGTTAGGCAAACTTCTGTGCAAGGAGCTCTTCAAAACGTTCAAGGGCTTGCCTGCCCTGGTTTGAAAGATGCCTGCAAGGTTTCACGAGGATCCAACCATCTAATCAGTTCCCAGTCAGTGCGAAAAAAAAGACGGCTCCAAGTCTGCCGCCAAGCGAGAGGGCTGTGCAATCTGACTGGACAAATTGTATGAAGGGTGCATCAAGCGTCACCTCCGCAGAAAAGCTTTTTATTACCCCCGACAGTCAGACGGCAATCAGAGCCTTGAACTCCAAATACGAGAGCCTGTTGCGAGATATTTTAGAACCCTAAAGCAGCAAGCTACTCAGGTGAAGATCTGCGTTCATATTTCAGGACTTATGGGCATTGAAGACACCGACAACCTCAACTTATGGGACCTCCGACCCCGACAGAAGACTGGTTTCTTTTAAAAAGGTTATCAACCCCCAAGTTCGACGACATTCCTCGAGATAAATATGCAAAATTCTTCACCCATTGTACCGGCTTTAGTAATTCAAACTTCCGCCAATACTGCGTTTTATCACCACACTGCCTGGCTAATAGAAGCAATCACACGATAGACACGAGCTCAACCGCAATCTCAAATGACTCCAATTCTCAGAACTCAAAATGCATTATGCCGCCTCTTCTTCCTCCTTCTGGAGGCTCCTCTCCATTCTTTGCGACTTCGTCCCGACACCCACTAGAGAAACTGGTCATACAACCCATGTAACCATAGGCTTCGGTCTCGGGGACATACGACTTTCGATTTCCCCTTGCCGTTCGCCGGCCACTGACTGAAAGATTAGATTCTTGAGAAATTCATTTACGGAAGAGGCACACACCGCCAATAGGATACCTTTTGCGTGGGCCAACTCTTAGAGCCATGCCTGTGTCACAGATATTAGATACGAGATTTCTCAAACTATCCATCAACCTGACCGTGTGGATGCGATAGCTCTCCCGAGCGCTGATTTACATAGATGAAAACACAAAAAACAAAAAAACCCAAACGTCCCACTGACGACAAGCCCTTTCGGCCGCCGAGCGACAATTAACCACCGCAGGAGGGGTTCCGTGTGAAGAATTCCCGATGGAGCCGGGCGCGCACACACGTCTGAAATTACAGATACCTGATGGAAATAACTAAATTCGCGCTTGAGTGTGCCATCTCTATGCGCGGAACGTCTCGGGCTTAATACACTTCTAGGGCTCTGCCCAACACGGAGACACTATGTAATAAAAGTTACAAACGACACTACTCCGTGGGCATTATGTAATCTTTGTCAGCTCTCGTCGCCGCCACCGTCGTCGCCTTCGGTAGGATATTTAAATATTTTCACGTTTGGATGGAGTGACAGTGATACCGGCACCGGATGATGGCCATTACCAGGGAGGTGGTGAGGGGAAGCCTTACGCGACTCATTCATTATTTTTTCGAAATTCCACTGCACTGTACAGTCGGTGCAGGACGTAATGGCAAGCAGAGGTTCGAGCGGATGAGTGGATCAGAAAATTTCAAGTTCACGGCGGCAGTGGGTGTGGTTCGGTTGGGATGGTAATTTTGGGTAAAAATTGAAAGTGTTTTAGGAAACCTTCACCGGACGGGTGTGGCCGAAATTGGGCATTTGCGTTATAGTTGATGGTAGGCCTATCAAGTCATTGAAACGGTCATCGGCAAGTTGCGGGCATTTAACCAAAGATTCATGGATACATTACCTAGGTAAGCTCTTAAGAAGATTCGTAAAAGGTCGTTTAGGGTCAAGCCACTGGAGGGTAGAACATGCAGCTTGGGCACAAAGGGTTAAACAAACCAGACTTCTCTTGGCAACCAAAGAATGTTGATTCACCATAGCTGGAAGGAAGGTTTGTCTTTGGGAGCCAAGGCCTTTCCTCTCTTTATACTGAACATTCCACGCCGAGAAGACGCGTGAAGGCAGCATCTTACAGAATGTAGTCACCCCTTTAGCCCATATACCTACGGAGACCTTGATTAAACTAAACGAAGGTCTGAAAACACGTCAATGGCAGTAGGTTAGGTTAGAGAGGCTCTCGACATAGCCGATGCACCTAGACCAACAGTAGGTCCTTTGTGATGCCCCAGGATCTAGGAGGAATTCTCTTTCCTAATCGTGGAACCAGTGGAAGCTTTTAATATAGCGAACTACGTTTCCGACCCCCTTGTTGTGCTAGGTCGCCAAGATTGTCAAAATGGAAGGCAATGAGATGGTTGCGTCTTTTGCGAGAGAGCGCGGGACAGGTACAGAGGAGATGGAGGATTGTCTCTTCCTCTTCCTCGTGCCTGCAGCTTCTGCAGAAATTATTTGCTGGAAGGCCCAGGCGAGTGGCATGAGGTGGGGAGTGTCCTGTGATGTAACCTATAGTGGCTTCGCGAGGTCGTCTACTTAGCGAAATTAATCTCTTGGAGCGCTTATGGTCTAGGGCCAGATAAGTCAATGGTAGTAAGAGTGGACGCTTTAGAACAGCAGGAGAGACGAACTCTCCTTGAAACCCAATCGTAGATTGAGGTACTAGACGCTCAGCGTTCATCATGTGGAGGTGAGAGTAGGATTTGATAGACAGAAGTTGATTTGGGAAAGCCTGTGGAGGCTTGTGTCCTCTTGAGCATAGATGTCTATCAGTCAATTCGTCTGGAATCCTGTAGATCTCTTTAGGTTGTTTTATGCAAGTTCAAAGACCATAGTGACGGTTACTAGAACAAGTGCGTTCTGAACAGGTTGCAGGATGAGGAGATTGTTTCGTCAGTGACTTATGGGAAATTTATACATCAAATAGGTCGAATCTACGGTTAATGCGTTCCCTCGCTCCCTTAATCCAAGGAAAACAAAAGAGACGGTTTCTACTCAGTTTACTGGGTCTGTTCCTAACTTGAGGGTTGCGACATGTTTGTTTTATAAGCGCCGAATATGTGTTGGTTCCCTGTTCTCACATAGCATGGACTGGATTTTCATACCATCAGCTGAGGTGGACACTGGACAAAACCTTCCTTTAATTGCCGTGGGAGTAATCCAAATTTTGGTCCCTACGCTCCGTAAACTAATCGCTTGTTGTTCGTTAGAACTTCTCTGGCAAACTCTGTTTCATTCATGATGCACCTGCGTGCAAACCTTTCAAAATCGAGGTTCCCTAACGCCTTACAGAGAAGTACTCCTGTGTCCATCAGCAGCAGAAAAAAAAAATTCAAATTCTCAACGGACAAGATGGCCTGTTTAAAACCCGCCCCAACCACTTGCACTTGACTGCTTTTAACCCGTTTAGACAACAGATGCACTCTTCCATTTCCACCGACAAGATCGGTCATTAAGATTCCTTTTCCCCAGAATACAAGTGGGGAAAGTAAGAATCCCATCAAGGAAAAAAGGGAAAACGCTAGAAACTGGATAGAAAACTTGTTCTTTTACTTCCCCCACCACCACCACCTTCTTCTCCAGCTTTTCCCAGTCTACTCCTTGTTCGATGCTTCGTGAACATAGAAGCATTGTCACGACTCCACCGATAGATGTGATGTGGAGTAGGAGTCGCGGCTGCTCTATGGGGTCTCCAATATTCATTTAGATCGAGATGCGTGTACAGGAATCGTGATAAAAGTGACGCCCCTCCACGCGATTCCCAGCTGTCTATCCATAGATGCACAAAAAACCCGTCCGATGCATCTTAAAGGGTTCAAAGGTACGGAGTATGAGTGTGGTTCTTCTTTGTTCACGATTTATTTATGGTTGTAGTGAGAACGCCTTTGTTTTGGGTTCCTTTGCTCCCCCCTGTTCCCTATCCCCAAGTTGAGAACAAGGAAGATGTCAATCACCTGTTGCGCATCAAACTTCGATGCATCTTTCGTTCTATTTCCACGAGAAGACAACGTCTTTGCTTTTTTTTGAATCTAACGGCCGAAAAGGATTTATTTAAAATTACACATCACACAGTGGCTATGGAGAGTGTTTTACGACGACCCCCGTCAGCGGTAAAGGATTAATTCTCTCTTTTTGATTGATGTGTCGCAATTAGAATTCTGAACGAATGAATGGTGGGGCGGGAGTATCTGGATTGAATTACAAATTTTATTTTCGAAATTCCTTGAGGGAAATTATTATGGATGTCAAGTTTCGGGCGGTATTGTGTATCCTGTGTGTTGGCAGGTACAGTTGTTATGACACTTCTAGGAACGCGGACAGTTTAAAGAACATAAAACATTGAAACGGATGAGTGTAATGTGACCCAGGAATATCTAATTTGTTGCCTTCGAGAATGAGGACATTCAGAGGAAAGGAAGAAGCATTTGTTAGATGCTTTTACAACTTGTCACAGAAAAAATCAAATAAAGCGATTGGGTTCTACTGAGGAAAGGAGGGTGATCCGAGATGTTCGTCTGTCTGATCGCAGCCATCAGTGGAGTATTCACCGAAACAGTTCCTATGGAAAGACATTTGAACAAACAAACCTGAATGGTGAAGGGAAATAACTCCACGGGAATTTGCTCCACCTGGGAATTAACTCCACCACAAGTGGGAAATTACTCCACTTTTCGAAAAGTGGAGTAATTTCCCACATTTCGAATGTGGAATAATTTCCCACTTGAGGTGGAGTAAATTACTCCAATTACCAATATCCAGGTGGTGCAGGGAAATAACTCCACGGGAATCTGAGAATTAACTCCGCTTTTCGAATGTGGAGTAATTTCCCACTTGTGGTGGATTTAATTCCCAGATTCCCGTGGAGTTATTTCCCCACACCACCTGCATATTGGTAATCATTTTCATGGATGCGGCTTTTTTTGCACTACCAGCACCAGTAAAGTAGGGACCGGGCCCGCATGGCACCCAGCAGCGAGGAGGAACTTGTACCCAAACTAAAGTGAAGCTCGCCAAGAATTCGTTTATGAATTTTACGGAATCGAATGCATGCCTATCCTTATTATAATCTTGTCCAGACAAAGTTATTCGTGGCTTTCAACAACGTTCAACTGAACTAAAATGCTTCTGCAGCCAACTAGTGGTGACCTTAGAGATTGCGGGCGGACTCAGAGATCAATAATGCGGGTGGTTCCAAACACATCGGTCGGCAGATTAAAAACCATCCACGGAAGGAGCAATTAAGGATGCAGAACACATTCATATCTCGTGGAGTACGGTGTTAGATTCAATCTAAGTGGAACACGACGTAGGCTGTCATTTCTTTCCAACGGAGTTAAAAGGCAAAGAATTTCCTTTTCTATTTGACTTTGTCGCAGTCAGTCTATGATTTTCGGTAGAAGAATATGTGATGCTTACGCCCATCATACCTTGCTGGACAGTTGGGAACCTAGGTAAGTAGGGTAAGCAAGAGCGATGATCAGGTTGGCGTGCCTGAGATCCCTTTAGCGCATTATGGTGACTTCTTGATACCACGACTCTTGGGAACCCGATTTGGTAAAAAAATCTTAAGTGGGATGTACCCTTTGATGGTCCTTATATCCAATTCTAGGATGAACAGCATCTCACAAATATATTTCTTCGACAAGTTATTGAAGGAAAGTTTGCCTAAAGTCTGTTTTTGGAGGGAGCTGAGGGTAATCAAGGCTTCCTGCCTCATTTACATCTTAGGAGCTGTGGCAGAAAGTGTTAAAGAGGATGCTCGGTCTACCCTATTACCGACCGTCCAATGATCTGTGCAGATTGCTACAAAACGAGATATGGATCTTCGAGTTTTGTTAAGCATATCGCTAATTCTATGTCGTCTTAGTGATGACGCCGTTATCTAGTCCGTAAGAAAAGTTTAACCTTCACAAATCCAAGTGGAATGTGAACTTATTCGCGGGGCTTTGAAAATCCACGTACGTCAAACAGGGAAAGTTGCAACGGAGAACTGAGTAACTCAGTAGAACACTATCCTGAGCAAATCATAGAGTGTTCTATCTGCGAAGGCAACGTAAACCTCCGCAAAGGAAAGAATGAACTCGCGAATTTGGAGAAGTGTCCCGTCTATGAAGATGACATTTGACCTGTGATGCTGCAAGAGTTTGTAAAAACTATCATGCCTTAGGCGAGGATCCAGCTAAACACATGTACAACGGCTAGAAACTTATGGACAACTTATATTAAGAAGAGATCTCTGTCTCTGGATAGTGTCCGGCATCATTGCTGGCTTCTGCGCCATTAGTACTCATGCGGAGCGCCACGGTATACATCACAATGACTATTGCAGAAGTTGTAGGGACGAGGAAGAAATCAAATTCGTTCGTTACCTGCTGTGTGTATGTCGTGCCCTCGCCGGTAGAAGCACGAGGACTCTTCGTAGTTACTCCTTCACGGAACTGGAGGACTTGCATGACTTCGACCTGATGGACCTCTTGAGATTCATATCCTTATCTGTGTGATTTTAAATCAGCGGCTCCCCTTCTCTTTACAGGTTCCCGGGGTAGAATTAGAAGATGGGCACAATGAACCTTATTGCTGGTCTAAGTGAGCAGTGACGAATGTCACAAGGCACCCGTTTACCTAACCAAACCAAAGCGAGGATATCTTGCTAAAATATTCCGGGAAATGAGTGCCATTTTCATTTAAAAAGGGAAAAGCAAGCCACCTAATAGCTTGATTATGAGATCAAGAGATTTGAAAAAATTTCTACGAATTATAGCAATAACAAACACCACAAATGGCTCCAGCTAGTCTGGACACCAACCTCAGACGCCAATGAAACCTAATACAGTGAAATCTCCTTTAGGTAGACAGCGACTTTTGTCCGCCCAAGGGAGTTGTTCGTCCAAGGAAAGACCATATGTTTATTGCTCTTTAGGTTTATTGAGGAGAATATGTCCGTATAAGGGAGCTGTCCGTCTAGGTAGGTGGCGGTTTATGCGAAGCACAGAAACAACACCACTCTTTTATTGAAACCAGTTGGAGCTCCTAATGAAGCTGAAGATACTTTTGACGTTAGTATAGTTCGCCCAAGTTATCGAAGTGATAGGCTCCTAGATAGAGCTTCCTTCGTTGGGATAGGGTAGAACAAGTGCAGAGAAAATGGAGGATCGTTTCCTCCTCCTATTCGTCCCTGCAGCTCTTGCAGAAGTCATCTGAGAAGAGGTCCATCCTTTTGGAATGAAGGCCAATGGGACAATGGGCAGTAAGAACACCAATGACGGTGCTAATGAGCGACCTTTTGAGCAAAATCTGCTGCCCGCTTAAGAGAGCTGTCCGCAATGAGATTTTTCTGTACTACCTGAATTTCAAACCTCTGCAATTCGTTCGCTTTGTGCGAATAACATTAAAAGGGCATTCATATCCCCTTGAGTCAAGGTGATTTCAAAACAAAGTAACCAGCAAGATCGGAATTGGGCTTCTATACTGACGCGGTGTACTGCAAAACTTTAGAATTGAGCCGTATATTCAGAATAAAAGACGGTTGCAGTGTCTCTCAGGCCAGGATTGCGGCTTTTACTCAGGTTGGGGGCATAATTCGAGAGTAGGACATTATCGTCAGGACAGTCACTATATAGACACCCAGGCAGTCATGAAGGCTGATCGAGGCTTTTAGAATCTTGCAAAAGGCTTCTAAATGAGATATCCAGAGCCAATACGGTGACTGTTTGTAGGGTACCAAGCTATATCGACATCCCAGACTATGAAAGGGTCGACGAATTTTCAAGAAACGAGTCGGTGCTACAAGAGTCCCAATAAGCTCGTTAAAAAAAGCATGTTGAAGGGGGGGCCACCTGTCAAGCCAATTTACACTTCACTTAACAGAAGATTGTCAGGATATGCCGAGTTTTTCCTTGCATGCCCTCATAAACTCTGAGTTGGTTCTCGGCTTCACAACTACCATCGCCTTCACTTATAATCTCCATGCTAAATGGAGAAAAGCTTGAAGCCTCTTTTCAAAAGTCGAGTCGTGTAAAAGATGCTTTCTTGACCCTAAAAGAAGAGGCTACGGGGTCTTACAAAACAAAGCTGAACTCCACGCAGAGCCATACAATTCTAATTTCAAGTTTAGATCGTGTTTGCTTCCACGAAAACATCTCACAATCTCTGGACTCTCAATGCCTTCAGCGATAAAAAGAAAACGGTACAAGTTATCATCTAAAAACAACAACAACTCAACCCGTTTGTTTGTTTTCTCATTTTTTATCTTTTGTTCTGTGACACGTGTTCCCGTAACCACTTTACGACTAGGAAAACCCAAAGATAAGACCCCCTGTGCAATCTGCACGAACCAAACAACAAAAAAAGCGTTATGCGGGGTGGTGGTAGCATTTTGTTCCTCCTAACCAACAGCTCAGATCATGAAAAAAATAAAAAAATACCGAACCGGTGCGATGTAAGGGAACGTTTATAGCTTTACAACATTCTAGTTCCAGAACCAGGGACCGAAATCAGGTTGGCACACCTCAAAAACCATGAAATTACCCATCGACTCTCCATCTCATCCAAGTCGGTTTCGGGATTCATGTAACGTGCATTATGATGATGACTATGCTGACGATTACAGGCGAGATAGTAGTTCTCAGATGGCGGTGGTACCAATCAAGTCCTCAGAAGTGACACCCCATATTTCGAGTGACGGGGTGAGTTGTAATAAATCTTGAATTGCTCTCTCTCTCTTCGTCGCTCGCTGAGCCTGGAAACTGGTTGGACACAAAAGTAATCATAATTAACGATAGTTGCATACATAGGAGCAGATGTGTGCTATTCTTGATGACTTATCGGATTTATTAAAGGGGCGTTCCATGAGTCACAGAGCCATGCAAACACACAACAGCCGTGTCCTGCTTAATTGTTTTATGTGCAATAGAAAACAGTTTCATACAAAAGGAAGCTAGTGGTGGTGGTATTTTCCACGAGAAAAGCATTATCCTGGATAGTTTCTCTCTCTACCGATTCCCCTAATGGCTTGCAAAAATCTTCAGACACCTTCTTGAACCTCCATCACCAATTGATGACGAACAATGTCAACAGGATACTCTATCTTCCCACTATGGACATCGCAGTCATTAAAAACTCATCACAACCAGAATGCAAAGCTAAATACCGTCAGATAATCGGTTATATTCTCATTTAAATTCTGGTAACGTTCTTAACATATCTCCGGGATAGGCCACCACACCATACATCATCGGTCGACAGTTCCCGCCAAAAAAAAAAAGAAACATTCGTCTTGGCGCTAAAAGGACTTTCATTTCGGAAACAAAATGAGGAATCTCTCGGGAGTCCCCTGCTGACCCAGTTTATTGTTATGAAAATTACGTCCCATTGTCGGGTATTCTTCTGTGATAATTTCTTATTAAAAAGTCCTATTGTCACGGAATCATGCAAAAGGACACACAAAAACCCGTGCCACCCACAACAAAGGCGTTAATCTATCTTTTCATGTAAAATCTTTCCATTTGAAAGGACACACAGGGCAACTCTTTAAGAAGCAGGAGAAGGATTATCTACGGTTCACCTGTGTGTGTAGCAGTGTGCATTGGATGATAGATGTGCATCTCTGAAATGCAAATGGGAAATTTGAAACTCGGGTATGGTACCGATCTCAGGTAAGGATTTGGAATTTTTTTTTTCCAGAAATGCACAACGATCGACAACTGGGAAAGTCTAATCAATTGACATAATCAACGGTTGGTCAGTTAAGCCCAGAGGATCATAATTTAATGGAAGATAAGACGTGTCTCTTCGGTAGGTACCTGGTGGTCCAGATTTGTGGCGCAAATTGAAATTGTTTCTAATTAGGACTGCCCGAGGTCCTTTTTGTGAAATATGAGCTCTGAAGTGAAGCAAAACACGTGCAACAGAAAAAGAGATTAGGTCCTTGTTTTGGTGGCTCTAAATTCAATCCCTGGCCAATTTTGTCGGTTGTACAATTGGAACCTAGTCGGGTGTTGTCTGGAATTTTACTGTGTAGTAGTGTGTCTGAGGAGTCTCAGGACTGTGGTGTTTTTGGAGTAAGAGTATGTCAATGACTATTTTACCAAAAAGGTCTTCAGTGGGTTAGTTGGAAACCTTGGCCTTCACAACATAACAAATGAGAAGGACACATCCATGGAGTTAAAGAGAGAGAAACCTCGAATGCATGATCGTGACGACTACCTTGCAGATTAACGTATATTGCTGGGCATCAGTCAGTGGGACTCTGCTTTGAAGAGCAAGAAGCTGCAGAGCACTCATAGCTCGTTGTAGACTAAAACACAAGCACTATCTTGAGGTTCCTCCATGACCTCGATCTCGCTCAAAGCTTTCCTCAGTTGTAGGAAAACCTGCTTGGCACAAAAGCTCTTTTAGATCGCAGGGTGTTGTAGTAATAGGGTAGACTCTGACTGGTATCAACTAGGCGATGCCCAGTGTCGTAGCTGTTACTATACATCAAATGTTCTTATTTTACCTTCTCACGGTAGCCACTGGGTACTGGTTGTTGTTCACCCGGACTCAACTTGCTAAACTTATAAGCGCGAGTGTTGACCAGAAGACAAAAATTGCAGCACTATAAACACGACAGCGGAAAAATTCCCTAGATGGAATCAACGGTGGCGTTTATAACTTTCGGAACGGGAACAACACCTTATCTAGGCTACTTCAACATATTTGGAGCTGCGGCCGATAAGTATTTCCAAGAATCAGTTGGGGTCTTGAAAAAGAGTTGGGGGCGGATGAGCCCTACAGGGGCCAACAGCAGCGCTCACAAGAGAAGGCATCTTTGGTAGTACTGTCGGAAAGCACAGCCCACACGACACCACCTCCGATAATGGATTTAGGCTGGTCGACTTTGCTACATGGCGGAACGTTGTTGTAGCTAGTACGCGGTTCCCACATCTCGATATCCACAAAGGAACATGGAGATCTCCTGATCAATCAACCGTCAACCAAATTGAACACATTGCGATCGACGCAAGGCACTCCTCCAGTATAATGGATGTCCGAACGTTCCGAGGTGGCAACATTGACTCGGACCACTACCTTGTTGTAGCCAAGGTACGACTGCGGATATCCCGAACACCGCCAAGACATGAAAAATACTGTGAGGAAGTTTGACGTCGGACGGCTGCAATCGCAAGAGATCACCAGATCCTTTTCCGATCAAATCTCTCTCAATCTCTTAAAAGGTCCTATGCCGCCAGCATCAAGTATAAGACCAATGGCAATATTGCCAAAAAGCCATCAGAGATGCCGCCTCTGATGTGCTGAGTTTCAAATGGCCACCACAACGAAACCCCTGGTTTGACGACGAGTACCGGCAAGCACATACAGCGAAACAAGAGGCATACAAAGCGGCGCTGCATAGAAAGACCAGAGCTGCTCGCGAGCTCTACGGGCAGAAGAGGAGAGACAAACACAAGCTTTTCAGGAGGAAAAAGAAAGAGCATGAGAAGCGCGCGATCGAGGAAATAAAGAGATGCGAGATGAGGCTCGCAAGTTTTACCAAAGGGTAAAAAGAACCTGTCAAGGCTACAGAGCCCGAACCGAGGCCTGCAAAGATGAACAAGGGAACATCGTAGTAGAATCGCAGTCGATGCTGAGGATATGGAAGAACTACTTCTGCAGACTGTTTAACGGCGACGACGAATCAGATCCCGCTGTCAGGCAGAGTGAACCATTCAACCTGGACGAAGAAGATCTACAATTCCGTGTACGAGGTTAAGATAGCCATATCGAAGCTTAAGTCCAACAAAGCTGCTGGAGCTGACGGCCTAGCTGCCGAGCTGTTCAAAGCAGCAGGCGATGACTTGGTAAGGAGCATGCACCAACTCATCTGTAAAATATGGTCGGAGGAAAGTATGCCCGATGAATGGAACCACAGCCTCGTTTGCCCGATCCTCAAGAAAGGAGACCCTCTGAACTGCGCCAACTACAGAGGCATCAGTCTTCTTAACATCGTTACAAGATCTTATCTGCCGTGTTGTGTGAACGCCTGAAGCCGTTCGTCAACAACCTGATCGATCCATATCAGTGTGGTTTCAGGCCAGGAAAGTCCACCATCGACCAAATATTCACACTGCGGCAGATCCGAAAAAACCCAGAAACTTCAAATCGATACCCACCACCTCTTCATCGATTTTAAGGCCGCGTATGACAGCATATGTAGAGACGAGCTATACAGAGCTATGTCCAGTTTTGGCATCTCTCCCAAACTCGTCCGTTTGTGCAGGATGACGATGAAGAATGCACGCTGCTCCATCAAGGTCGGCCAAGATCTCACCTAGACCTTTGATGTCAAAAAAAAGTTTTAGACAAGGCGACGCGCTGTCATGCGACTTATTCAACATCGTTCTTGAAATAATAGTGCAAAACTCACGAGCCAACACCAGCCTGTACAGTGACATCGACTTAGCCAGAAGAATAAATATCCAATGACGTAGGTGGCTGGATCATGTAGAGCGATGTAGATGGACAAAATCTTCAAATCCACACCCGAAGGACGTCGCAGTAGTGGAAGACCGCGACGGGGAAAGGTACTTTATCCAACTTGGCGTGCGAAACCGGGAGGTAGCTGGCTAAAGGTCGAGCTGTCTGGAGACACCTGTTGGTTGAGGCTGTAACGCCAGCTTAAGGAAGTAAGTAATTGCTAAAGGCCATCAGCAGACAGGTATGAGTCTCCACAGAGCCTAATTTTGAAATAGGTGCCCTCCAGCTCAGTCTGCGAAGAATTCTTGAACAAAGAAAATCTTATTTGAGGTGCTCCTCGCGCTGTCCACTTCTTCTTCTTATAAGGTCAGGTACTGAGATCGATCGCCGGACTATATCTATAGACGATACTCAGAGAATGCTGAAAGCTCTCCTAAATTGTCATGGAATGCCCCACACCCTGAGATTTCTTCGTTGTATTACTGGGGTAACTCGTCGAGATCCAGTTAGGAGCACTAGAGTACGCGAGGCACTCAATGTCGAGCAGCTAGTTCCTCGAACGCAAAGGTCCATACTTCGATGTTTTGGATACCTTAAGCGCATGTCCCTAACTCGGCTTCTACGACGTGCCATCAGGTAGGCCTTTACTGGGTAGGCCCAGGGTAAGATGGTTGGAACAAGTCCGAAAACTCACCTCTCCCCGTATGGGGATAGTCCCTGATGATTTAAAATAGATGGTGGAAGATCGGGAGATGTGGAGACTCCACTTAAGCACCCTAAACCCGTGACTCTCATAGTAAATAAGCGGGCCATTTGAAAATGATGATGATGCCCCGCCCTCACACACGTGATAAAACTGACTCTGGACAGTGATATCGTCCCATTGCTGCCCTTCCCTCCAAAAAAACTGATAACTTGCTGAAGTCAAGCGAACTACTGTAGAACCACATAGGGTGGCACAATAGGCTCACAAATAGCACTGCTAGAGCGAATCACCTGCGTCTGAACTGTGGCGTCGTCCTTAGTCCTATCGCTGTCGGTTAGCAATCACAGATCTGTCATTCCCACCACTCACACACAATTTTCATCTTTATCGTTGAGACTAACACCTCCACACTGCGTGTAATGCACCTTAAGCAAGTTCTTGGTACCTACATACAGAAGAGCTTGGAACGTGGTGTAATAATTCCCAAGAAAACGATTAAGGAAACCCAACTGCCGAATCACACAATACCGAATATTCAAAATTTACCAAAGAAGCCGACATCACCGATTGACAATTCACACAATAGATTGACAAATAGTTTCATCACGTCCACCTTGATCTCCTACAATCGAATCATTCTTACGTCAGGTACTTCCGAAAATCCTTCATTCACAATGTCGTCGGCACAACTGAGAGTCAACCACAAAGCACACCTCAGGCACGTCACCTAAAAGAGTCACCGACCTTCCAACTATTAATTTGCATAGTTCAAATTAATCCGACGTGTCTTGTGGTCAAGCCCTGACTGACGATGGCTCATTTCTGTCTGTCACTGTGCCAGCACCATCAACATTCCCATTATCGCCGGTCTTCTCGACCGCAAAACATTCATTATCCCGCCCAAAAAGGAAACGGCGACAAGACACCACCATCCGATGATCATTTCGTAGGCCATTAAAGAGTAGCGAAAAGGAATCCTTTTTTGTGGCCGCAGCCTCACCCAGCACAGCATCGGCCACCATGCTGGCTCCAGCACGATGTTCTTGTGTGCATCCTTTTTAGATGCTAATAAAAATTAATGACGTTGCCTCTTCTGCTGGGCGTGTGCGTTGTGTTGATGGTTGTGGGACCTTATGGTCATTTGTGGTCAATTCAGTCAGAGGGTAGATCCATTCGGCAGGATGGATTTTTATATTCACCACAAAGCACTTGTATCAGTAGTGCCTTACACACCTGAGAGAGAGAGAGAATTGATTTTCACGCATTGCTTCATTTTGGCACTTGATTTGTTTCAGAAAGGAAAACTACAAACGATTTGCGGTCATTTGGTGCTGGTTCTGGATTCCTTTCTTCTATTTTATGTACTGTACCGTGAGATACAAATGCAAACGAGATGAGGAGTCGTTTCAGACATCTGCTACTCAATGCAATCCGACCAGAAGGAAGAAGTCACCACTGTTGGCAAGGAATGGCCTCTGTATGTTGCCACCATCCAGCTGGTCATTGGAGAGAATGACACATGCAACTGCGCGAGAAGCTCATGCAAATCGATCATGAGGGCAATGAGCGTGCCGAAGAGCTGGCCAGGAGAGGATCGGCCCTTAACAGTTCTCGTGCGGAAATTGTCGATAATCCATTGGACACTTCACTTCCTCCAACTTGCCAGTCATGGGTGAACCGGCCTGTCCAGCTGGGTCATTTCAAGACAGACATGGCCTTATTACAACAAACCTGAGTCAAAACCGCTACTAGGCAAACGAAGACCTGATAGTGCCAGAATTGTACTCATTATCACGGGCCACTGGCCAGTTGGAGACCATGCGGTCAAGCAACTTCTGCACCAGCTGTAGGACATTAATATGAAAGCATCTCTACTTCCGGCCCTGGCGAGGACCAGACGACGTACTTAAGGCAAACCCTTCTTCATGGAGAGCAATTTGGAAGCTATAAAGCTGCAAAAGACCACTTGACAGAGACATAATCACGAACAGACACATTTTAGTCATGTTAACAAGGATTCAGTTGATCCTCGGGAGATATTGTCAGGAACTATAAGTGAAGACTCTTATCCTACGACCCTAGTTCCATGTATAAGCCGTCTGATGCCATGACACCAGAACTTCAGCTGCTGTGCAAATTTATTGTCAACTTTCCTTGCCTTTAGGAGTGGCTGAGCCTAAAAGTAGTCATGGGTCCGGTGCTAGTGTCTCTGTGGAGGTTGACAACACCAGACTTCAATACTCGTTGAGCAAGCCTGCCTCTGTTTTTCAAGGAAAGACCTATGCTATCCTAATGGTCATGGACTGGACTAAATATATTGTAAATAATAGGTGGAAGGGTGTTCGCCGTGGCTCAGTGGTTAGAGCGCTGGACTACTGTGCGATCGCCTTGGGTTCAAGCCCCAACCATATCCACCGAAGCTTTTATGCGGCACCACCTATCACCCAGAATAACAAGTCATGAAAGAGCTTTTCAATTCCCCTTTCGGAGTCGGCAATAAATTGTAGATACCTTCCATTCGTGCGAAAAATGTAACATGAATGGTTGCGAAAAGCTAGGCCTTGACTCATTCCGAGCTGTCGCGCAAGGCGGAATGATCGGAGCATCTACGTCTATAGGGATAGCCAGGCTGCGCTTAAAGCCTTGCTCAACCCTTTAGCCAGTTCCGAAATAGCACGATAATGCAAGAACTCTCTGAATTCGGTCGCAAGGCTGAACTCTTTCACTCTTGTCTGGGTCCCATGTCACACTGGAATCTCTGGAAATCAGATCTCCAATAAGATTGCTAAACAAGGCTCAGAGGATGTTTTCTTGGGACCTGAACTTGAGTTGGATCTTTCCGCGTCCTCTGTCAGGGCCTACATTGACAACTGAGCTACCTACGAACACAATTGTGTGTAGCACGACTCTCCAGGATGCAGGCAGACTAAACGAATGCTCTCGAACGTCTGTCTCAGAAGAAGGGAATGTAGACAACTTATATGTAGACGTCCTAACGAGACACTTCGCTTTTGTCAAGCGTCTTAGTGTGTTAGGCTTAAGTGATACCACTGTCTGCGATGTCTGTGGAGAGGGCGACGATACTTCGGATCATTTCCTTTGCAATTGATCAGGGACCGAATAATCACACTCGTTAACGAGTAACTCGTCATCGAAATGTGAGGATTTGGCATTACCGCTACCAATGAAGTTTATGGATCATTCGATCACGAGCCCCACTCACTCACTAGTTATCGATAGCGGTAATTCGGCCCCAGGTGGCAGATTTTGGGTGCTGATGTGCTACTCATCATTGAAGCGCTAATTCCAGTAAAATGGGTAAATACTGGGTCCTGCTTTCTGGTAGTACAATGGACCAGTTGCGTCCGAGTGCTCCAGTATAGTGCTTCCAAACCTGACAAAGAAAAAATTGAGTTGTGACTTCCATCAGTTTCAGACTAAATTATCGAATCGGATACTATCGAAGCGGATTATCTCACTCCATATTACAATTTCCATCATGAAACACTATTTACTGGATGTCATCACTGCATGACGCAGCGTCTCAACAGCTAAGGTCCTGACCTGACCTGTGCTACCTGTAGCACACACATTAATATCACTGGAACTAACCGTCGACTACTCTCACTGAGTTTACCTACAGTTATGCAACAGATAACCCATCATTAACGGTTTCGCAATTATGGTCTTCTGCCCGTCGCCAGACGAAAGATCGCAATAATCACTTTGACACTTTCCATCCTGCCAAAGGACACACTGCCACCGTCGTTGCTGCAATCATTCAATTAACAGCATCATTGAGTTCCATCCCACAACCGTTGCCAAAAAAAAAAAAGACATTTCACGACCGTTCTCCAGATAACCGTCAGGAAGAGCTCACAATCTCCAGACTCCAACCGAGAGAGTGCACTTAAAGTGACGATAGGTCTCGACGATAAACATTTTTCAACCACTTATCTGCGTGCCAAACTGCCAAGTCTTTTGGCGCGCAATTTCCACACAGAGAAAACTCGTCGCAAAAAGGATTCAGGTACTCTCTCAGTATGCGGCCGATTGACTACACTTGGTGATGCATACTCTGCTCATATCTCTTCCTTCTAATCAGGATTAAGACAAAAACAACAACGCAGAGAGTAGGAGTATCCTTAGTGACAGCAAAAGATTTCTTATCTTCATTAAGCGAGTAAACAATATAAGGATAAGCAATTTCTTGGTCTCCTGTCCAGTGCTACATGCTTATCGGCATCTTGAGTCCTCTCTTTCGCAAAAAAGGACGACTCTTTGTCCTTCCACTCTATTGAGGAGTTTTAATAATGTTTTGCCTGAAGCTTTTGTTTCGTTAACTAGATTTGAGCTTATATTGTCAGAGGACTCGGAGGACACCATGCAACAGTCCACCTTCGACGGATGGTCAATGGAAGATAAGATCTGAAACTCTTTTGTCGCAAGAGTTCTCAGAAATGTTGTGTTAGGTGGGATTCTTTTTTCATTTTTTTTTTTTGTTCCAAGGCACGTAGGATGTACAGAATGTCCTTGTGAACATTGAAATTGTGAAATTATTTGAAAATGCCAAATGTGCGAAAAGCCTTATTGTTGTCACAGGACTCATCCCGGGCATTGTCTCAGAGCACATACGCGGCGATCTCCTGGGATCACCTAGGACAATGTACAATTCTCTTGGACAGTTGAACAAATACTTCGGTAGATGGCTAAAGGATTCCTAGAAAGGAAGTGGAAGAAGAAAGTTAATGTATTTCGTAACATGTTGGGTAATAAATTAGGCAAATCAAGGAGCCGCTTAGAAGAGGAATTGAATCATATTCCGGGTGGAGGAAATGCTTGATATTTTTAAGGCCAGATTATGATTTGTCCAAGGCGGATGACATTACATTTTGTGCAAGGTACCGTGTCCAAATTTTTTAAGGACTTCCACTGGGACACAATGACACAAAGCCGGGGAAATGTATTAGGTACCAAAAAACCGATTCTAGAACAGATTCGCCAGATTTCTTACATAACCTTCCTTAAGCTGAAAGATCTGGTGTGAGTTGATACACAATCAGTTTCTCTCATCCGTTTCGCTCAGCCCTCGCAACCTTAAACTAACCCCCTTAACTGGGCTTACAATGCCCCACAAAAGGTCTAGGGAAGACGCGTACTCTAGTTTTTTCTAACCATCTCAAGACCTTAGGCCTATTTCGTATTTCGATCGACCTGCTTCAGCCTTGGAAGAATTTTGCAGAGTTAAGCTGTTCATTTCTTCTCCTTTCATAACTCTTTCCAAAGGGTTTACAGTGAACCAAAATCGAGCACTGCAATGGATTAAGCCCCCACTCTCCAATCTTAAAGAGCGAGTGAAATGTAAGACCCTGACGACAGCCAACAGTAGGTAGAAGCCACTTACCACCTGTGGTATATCAAGAAAACTTTGGCCGAAATACGACAAGGCCAGAACCAACAAACTTTTGAAATATGACAGAAAGTCGCTGTCAATGATGACGAGGGCACACCACATTATGAAGTCTAAACTCACCGATGACAATATATGAAGGGCCTGCGGTGACGAAGAGGTTCAAGAGGATACTCCTCACTTCTGTGGCCACTGCCCAAGCATGTGTCACTTGAGAAACAGAACATTAGGAAGAAGCCCGTTAGGAACCATGATCAATCCCCATGGGCATCACAATGAGTCCACAAGGATCAAAGTTTGATGAGGTCGAGTGGTTTCTCCCGCATCAACCCAAATACCTAACCTAACCTATAACTTTTTCCAAATGTTATGTCCCAAGATATCGCAGAAGGTTTTTGGCCCTTCTTCATCTTCTTTATCCAGCTTATGGACTTTGCCTTCACTCAAAGTTAGTTTGTGCTGATTGTGGCCATCGGGCATAAACCAAACTACCTTAGTAAAAGTGAAGCTGTTCAAGCCTTCTGACTTCCTAGGCCTGACGGTTCCGAAATGTTTGCCTGAATCACCTTCCTATCGCCAATTAGGTAGATATTATGTACAGGGTGGGCCATTTAAACCTTCGACATCTGGCAACCCTATAACTTTGGCATCTTGTTTGCAGATCAGTGTTCGAAGCGTCAGTCCAAGCGAACTATCGAGTGAGGGTAGCGCCTTCAGGCCACACCTTTAGGCGTTTACGGCAATGAAAACCCTCAATTAATTCACGAAGAACCTCCAAAATCAACGCATGCCTGTTCGGACTGAAATTTATGCTGAAAGAATCATTGGACCGCTTTCCTTCGAAAACGATGCTGGAGCAGCCGTAACAGTCAATGGAGAGCGTTATCGAGCCCTGATAACGGATTTTTTGATGCCAATTCTGACTGATAACGCCATGAACAACTTTTGGTTCCAACAGGATGGCGTCACGGCGCGTTATTGCATCCTTTGTACCTCGGACGCCTAATTTTGAAATATGTATGGTGATTTTGACCGGCCTCCGCGATAACCCGACTAAACGCCTTCAAACTTCTTCCTGTGGAGTTATTTGAAGTCCAAAGTTTATGTCAACAAGCCACGGACCCTAGAAGCCTTGAAAGACAATATACGACGGAAAATTGCCTCTGTTCAACCGCTATTCAGATGTGTCTTCACAGTTTCACTGATAATTTCTTCCCCATAAGTTTGGGCTGTTATACATCTTGGTTATCAGGTATCCAGCAATAATTCTAGCGTTTTTAAGCATAACTCAACCAAGTAGCCATGAAAGATCCTAGAACTACATGTTCCCTAAAGAGGATCCTTCGCATCATCGCAAATTCTGCGCTCGCCATAACGGTGTTACAGAGGTGTTGCCATGAACGATCGACATTTGGCCTATCAGGTTCATTTTGGAAGTTATTCTGACCTTTTAAAGTTTCTAGTTCAGAACTCCTCCATTCAGAAGTGACAGTTCAACAAACCTGTAACTTGTGCTTGACAAAAAGTTGAACTGGAAACAGAATTTTAAAGAAGGAATTAAGAAATCCACGACAGCTTCCTACTCGTGCAGTAGACAAGAGACCTGGAGAGTAAGTCCTAAAAATATTTCGTGGACGTACAGGATTATCGTGAGCCTTCTACTTACTACCTTTAAGTGCGTTGTGTGGTGGCAAGCCACTAGCAAAACCACGAACCTCAAAGCTATGACGAAAACTAGTGCTTAGTCAATGTAGCAATCATTGACTACACAGAGTTGCACCCTAGATTCAAGCCAAAGAAAGCCATTTAAAATCAATGGATTGTACCTGGACTTTCTGGCAACACAGAAATGAAATCTTATCAATGAAGTCTTGAGCGAGGAGACCTACTGCAGTGTATTCTCTAACCACTCTGCGACACGTTTATGCAGCACAAAAGCAAAATTCTATTGCGAAACAGACATGTAGCGGACTCCAATAACCAAATTTGAAGGAAGATTAGGACGTCAAGTGTCAAAGTTGCCAAGAAAAAGAGCGAAATCGCTGAATGTTGAAGAGTTCTGAGCAAGATGTTATTCATGCGTGAGTGTCTGAATAGGGAGTTGCCTCAGAAGAGTGATGATCTGGCAGTCCACTGACAATATTACTCGAACATACACTTATTGGTATTCGACACTTAAACAAATCTTCACGTACCATCGTCAGCTAAACAGTACTTCCAACTACATCTATCGGCCAATTCGACAACCCCTCACCGATATTATGTACTTCTTCCAATTTGAAACGGGGAAAGTCAAACTCTCTACCCCACACCAGATAAATAGCATCTATCACAATCCTTCCTGCACACTGACCTTTTCCCCAAGAAACATGTAATCAAAACAAAATCCGATACCTATCACCAGGAACTTGTCATTCCTGTGTACAACACAATCACGGTACGTACCCCTTGTCCGACACACCTACAAAAACAAATCTCCCGATATACCATCCTCTACCACAGGTAGCGCACGACAAGTGTTTCCCCTATCCACACACTCTCTGTGGCACATGGCTCCTATTGACTTGTGCGCATACATAGTGACGGTATGGGTAATCCCTACACCATGCCACCAGGTAGCCCTAATCTCTTTTGCTGCACTTGTTTGTGTCCGAGGGCAGCACAAGTGCACATTAGATCCCAATAAGACCATGAATCCCGCGCCAAAATTTCAACCACATCCTTGCATACACTTGAGTTATTTCATGGCTCTACCCGACAATGACAAGGATTCACGTGAATTTCAGAAAACACTCGAAAATCAGTAGCCGTGAAACCGTTAACGTATAAAATGGATCGTTTATGTCAGTTGTTGTAAAAAAAAATTTACAAAATCAGTACCATATGTTACCATCCAAAGGCAATGATCCGTTACTGGGACGATATTCTAGAGGCAGGATACACCTCCTTATAAAATTGTTGGGTTTGTTTACATTATTTGCGATCTATGGTTACCGCCGCTGCAAACCATCGGCGGTGGCCAATGCAACAGACGCAATCTGTTCGATTTGTTTATCCCGCACATTGAAGAGGATCGAATTCCTTAGGGAAGGACGAAGACAATGGGGATTGGCCAAGATTGTGATGATGGTGGCCACTAGTCGTCAGGATAAAACATGTAAGAGTCTTACTTTAAGGTGTATCGAATTTTTTGTAGAAAGGAAACTCAAAACCGTAAGCCACCTGACATTCGGGATGAAAAAGTTCAGAGTGGACAGATGGACATGGAGATGTTGATGTCGAGAGTACAGATTTGGAACGCAGAGAGTTCTCAGGTGACATCGCCATGCTAATTTCCCGATTGAATCGAGATATGTAGGTGGAGGTAGTGTTCTTTCGCCCTTACTTTAGTGCTTGCAGAAGTACACAATTCAGGACTCTACACTCCAAAGCGATGCAATGGATAAATCTCTTCGGTAAGAGCGATGAATTGTGCATAAGGCAAGGGCATAAGAACAACAGTGCTTAAGCTGAGGTGTAGAGAAAAGATAGAAAGGGAAACGACTGTGATTTGACTCTTTTGAGGGCCCATCTCTGTTATCCTTCGTTCTATAAAAAATCACAAGCGCAACAATATCTTCGAAGTGACACTTAAATTCAAAGGACACCATCAATAAATAAACGCACGAACCAAAGACAATATTTGCGTTCAATTCCCCAACGATCTGTGTGTGGTATCGTATCCTTTTTTCCCGCATTACAAGGACTCTTTAGCGTGTCAGTGGTTTTTAAGAAAACATTTACAATTTGTACCCTAAAGTGTCACGGTTTCTCGTTCATTTAGTGTCCCGATAAAAAAGGAAAACATAAAAACCAGCGATAGTTTCGAAACCATCGCTAAGGACAATGTAACTATTAAATTGTCCCTTCTCTCTTGTCACTTGAGATATTTTTTATTGCTTTCGTAAGAAAAGGACCAATTTGGACAAAAAAGAAGCGCGAAACGATCACATAAGTGGAAATTATTGACTTCAATTCAAACAATTCATTGACTTTTTCGAGAATTTTATTGAAAGGAATTGATTCGATTTGAGTGTGATCGAGATAAGTTTTGCAGGACACACCATGAAAAAGTGATAATTTAAGATATCCTTGTAATTTTTCTGTAACGTTTCTTGGTTGGGTTTGGTGGAATAAAGAAGAGTTGAAACTTCCCCTATTGTGCCAAAGTAAGTGCCAAATCATGTGTAAGAAATGAACAATGAAAGTCTAGAGGCTTATACTTCAAGTCAAGTCAAGTCTCAATCAAGTCCTCATTCTTGCTTTGCTGAATGAAACCGTAGGGAAACTAGATACGGACTAACATTTCGTGACCGCCTTTGTCTATCGACGTCGGATTATGGAACTTTTGGACCATTACAAGTCGATCAGTCTCATTTTGCTTTTAGATGTACAAAGGACTATGAAAGTTGTAGGGCTTTTACAGAAAACTTCCAGACGTCTGTCAGTTCCATTCGAGCTCTGTTGATGTTGATTCACGCAGAGGACGGATGGCAACGTCCTCTTTTGAAGGGCGTCCGCGGACGTCCAAGGGAAATGTGTCCGGAGTTTTCTTCGGGCTAATAAGATAATTGTGTAGCAAAGCCGTTTCTCAAACGCCTAAAGTGACCCTTTAAAAGACCTTGACCACGGCGCCGACGCATGGACTCTGTCAAAAGCGGATGAGGTTGCTCTTGGCTGTATCGAGGATAAAATTCTTCGGGTAATTTTCGGTCCCGTCTACATAGACGGTGAATGGAGGAAGAGATACAACAACGAACTGTACAGCGACCATGACTTAGCCAGAAGAATGAAGGTCCAACGACTGATGTGGCTGGGTCATGTTCATCGCTCACCCACTATGAGGGTCGTGGGTTTAGGGTGCTTAAGTGGACCCTCTAAATCTCCCGATCTTCCGCCATCGACTCTAAATCATCAGGGGCTATATGGGTAGAAGCGGCATTTCGGACTTAGTCTAACCATCTAAACCTAGGCCTACCCAGTGGACGCCTACCTGATGGCACAGAATCCATGGCATGTCTTGGAAGCTGAGGTGGGGGCATGCGTTAAACGTACCCAAACCATCGAAGTATGGACCTTTTCGTTCAAAGAAGAAGCTGCTCGACATTAAGTGACTCTCATATTTCGGTGTTAACTTTAACCAACTTGACGTACGAAACTGGAGGCAGCTGGCTGAAGATCGAGCGGGCTGAAGACGCTTGTTGGTTGAGACCCAAATGCACCCCGGACTGTAGCACCACCTTAAGTAAGTAAGTCCGGGGTTTTGAGGAAAGTAAAAGAGTGCAAGGTATATCAACCATGGGAGTTCTACATTCATGCACTGTGGAGCGCAATTGGAATCAGATTTTACCTCCAGAGCTGAATAGGGAGAAGGATCAGTGTTAGATGGGTACGACAAAGTTGGCTTAAAAATGGACTACAGAGCTGGCGCGAAAATCTTCTGGGAAACCCACAACTTAGCCAAATCCCTTCACCTCCTAGATACTACCGTTTTCTAGACGGAGCCCCTGGCAATTTGGGAACCGTGCCGACTATGAACATAAAAACAACCTAACACCCAAACATATCATCGCTATCTTAGTCAATAACCAAGCGGTTTCCACATGCTTCAGGATAGTGGAACAATGCCGGAATGAACTGGAGTGTCTAGACAGCCAGTTCAGAATCGCGTAGAGAAACCCATTATAATGCCAATACCCATAGCACTCTCCTACTGCCCCAGGGTTTCGATCCATCTTGAAGCCTGAATGAATCTCCAGATGTCCCTGATAGGTACGTCATTTAGTTCATCGGTATGCTTTAAAAAATGCTTTCCTGACGTAACAAAAATCTGGAAAGGTCGTCCTCACTCAGCATTACCTTTTCATGTGATAGCGCAGACCTGTAATTACTCTTTCAAGGACGGAGAGGGTTTTCTGGATGAGATTATTAGTTCTGGCACCGTTGTACTTTGCCCATAGTTTCCTGGAGTCCTGATGATGTTTGAGTTAACATTACGCGACTTTCACTGACTGGTCAGCCTGCTCTAGGTCTAGCGCAGATCCTTTCTTTGACAATTCATCAGCTTTCTCATTCGCTCGTGGAACACGTCAATATTCTACTGGACGCTGTCAAGGCCAACATACATACATTCACACTTCCTATCGCTGATCAACCTCAGATGGAACAGAACAAACAAATTCAGCCAACAAGAAGAACAGAACCAATGGTTATAAAGGGTTTTTCAATAGGGACGCTACAAAAGTAGAGCGACAGGGACAGCAAACGGCGCCATATTTTTCTTGCGGTTTTTTGACCTTTCTCTTCAGTAAGGTTTGCCATTTCATGATGGAATATACGAGCCAACAACGAGTCGAAATTATTAAAATTTACTACCGAAATTCGGAGTCAGTGGCCTCAACGTTAAGAGCGCTACGTCCAATTTATGGTCGTCATAATTTCTGGCTGGATGGCTTCGTCAATAAACAAAATATATGTGGCAGCAATCCACACGTACTCCATGAGTCATCATTGCATCCCGAAAAAATTACGGTTTGGTGTGGTTTATGGGACGGCGGCGTCATTGGGCCGTACTTCTTCCGTGATGATCAAGACCGGCACGTTACTGTGAATGGGGATCGCTACCGTTCAATGATAACCGAATATTTTTGGCCCCAATTGGATGATATGGACTTGGAGGACATGTGGTTCCAACAGGACGGCGCCACAAGCCACACAGCGAATGTCACAATCAATTTATTGGAAACCAAGTTTGGAGAACGTGTTATCTCACGAAATGGTCCAGTCGCTTGGCCGCCTCGGTCGTGCGATTTGACGCCGTTAGACTATTTCCTGTGGGGCTACGTCAAGTCTATGGTCTATGCCAACAAGCCAGCGACGATTGATGAACTTCGTACGAATATCGAACGTGAAATTGCAGCAGTATCGGCCGATTTATGCTTGAAAACCGTCGAAAATTGGGTTCAGCGTCTGGACTTCTGCAAGCGTGCCCGTGGTGGCCATGCAAAAGAAATCGAGTTCCATACATAATGGCATCGAATGTACTTTCACAGGAATAAAGAATTTCATTGATATCCAAAACCGTTTTTGTTTTATTTAAAAAAACTTTTGTAGGGCTCTTATTGAAAAACCCTGTAGTTGCAACATAAACAAGGAAGAAACTCTCGTTCACTTCATCTGCAAATGTCCGACTCTGGACAGAGCCAGGCAACAAGCATTAGGCAAACCATTCTTTAACAATCTTAAGATCTCGGGTGGGAAAATTGGGACTCTGATACGCCTTCTTAACTCCATCGAATGGATCTGAGGACCCCTTGATCATATTTAGCCTCACTATTACTCATATAAGCATCAGGTCATGGATGCAATGTCCGTGGTTTTATGTCCATGACATCCAGTTTCATTTAATTTCTGATGGCAACACTATGTATATGGCATCACAAGGGTGGCCATGGTGTAGTGGTCCGCATCATCGCTTGTCACGCTGAAAGTCTGGGTTCAACTCCTGATGTCGGAAAATCATTTATATCTTAAAATAAATAAAAATCGATCGACTGTGAAAGCTGATGTCGGACTCTACTGCGAAGGTATAACACTGGCAATGCCAGAGCTGACAATGATTATGACATCAGAAGAGTTATAGCAATGACAACGACCACCAATGCTCTCCACCTAGTCTAGACACCACCCTCGGACGCCAATGAAACCTTATATTTCCTGAGTTTCAAACCACTGCACCTCGCTCGCTGTGTGCGAATAACCTTGATCCACGTGTGGAAAATAAATTCTCTCGTCAATTCTGTGAAATAGGTATCCTTCTTGATTGATAACATATACCTCGACTTCTTCAATGATCTGATCACGGTTGGTCTGACATATATGCACAAAATGTGATTAATGAGATGACAACTGAAGTGTTTAATCAAATTCAGTTAACTGCTCTTCAGAAGACCTACTTGGAGCACCTTCACCAAATATTGATTTTAAAATTATTTTATCCAATATTGACTTACTGGAGAATATTAAGCAACAAAGTATGCAAAATGTTGCAAATTTGTCCTCATCATGAGTTCATCATCTTCCGCCGGAAACACAAATCCCTGCCTTATCGATGCTCTCAATGGTAAATGCGACCTTGTTCAGCGTCTTATCAAAATACGGTTGCATATGTTTACAAACAACTTGAACTTGAATTATTCTGCAAATAAAAACTCGGACTAATGGCGTCAAGTCATCATTTTAGGTCTTTGCCCAAGTTTCGCACGAATCCGAGATAAAAAATTGTAACGCCCGCTGTATTTGCAAACCGATAACAAGTTTCAAGGCACACGACGGACGGTGTAGGTTCATTCAAGAAAATCTTATTCTACGTAATTTACACAAGGTATTGAACAAATACGATTGACGATGGCGTGTGCCGATTCGTCAGCATGAGGAATGCCATTTCCGCCTGATAGCGGTGGATAAAGGAACTTGAGAACTAGAGAATGTAAGTACATCGATCATTCGGTGAGCAATTTGTGTCAATAGAACACTTTCCTGGAAAACTAGGTCGAGCTCTGAGACATAACAATAGGGACATAACATTTTTGTATTTTAATACAAACGCACCCTTAGCTTTTTTTTTTTTATTATCTGTCAATGTCAAACCGTCAGCCAAGGTTTACATTTTTATCATAGTGAAGTTCACGAACGAGCAACGTTTGGAAATTATTAATAATAAATTCTGACTGGTTGACTTTTAATCGTTCCACCAGACAGGCTCTGCCTGCTACAGTGGATAAATTCGAGTCAACATATTCACTATTAAATGGTCCTGTGCCAGTGAAACAACGCACTTGTCGAAATATCGCAGCCGTAAGTGTTTCAGTTCAAAATGAGCCAAATTAGTTGATTCCACCCCGTTCACAGGAATTGGGAATCTTGGCCTACAAGCTCCTTACAAGATCAAATTAACTCAAGAACTGAAGGCCCTTTGAAGCGCCGAAACTTCTCCGATTGCGCTCTGCAAAAGTTTGAAGAAAATCCTGAATTTAATTGTTATGTCTTTATTGAAAAATCCTCTATTAGGTTGCGCTAAACATAACGGCCGCGCTTAAGCCTAATGGTCACACTCGGATCTTTGAAAAACTTTGTAATAACCTCTATCTTTTGATATACAGGGTGGGGCAAAAGTAATGTCATAATGTGGATGTGCCATAAGTTTTGCAAATGGCGTCAAATACCATTGACATTTATGTTGTAGAGAGATTGAAAATTAGTTGACAACAAGCAATGGAACGATACACACCTGAAGAACGAGGAATTATTGTTACTGCTTATTTGACCAATTTCCGGTCTGTTGTGAATTTCGACGTCCTGCATCATGCGCGCGAACAATTAAGTATTTGGCTGAGCGTCTCGTCCAAACTGTGTCCATTAGAGATGTCCCAAGAAGTGGTCGGCCCCGTATTGCCCGTTCGACCGTTTTTTTTAAGACGCCGACGGCACCACCTACAGACAGACAGTCTGGTCATCGGTCATTTGACCGATATCATTTTCTCAACTTAATGTCATCAATTCTACACCTTCAAATAAACTTTCCGTGAAAACAGTCCAATTTATAACAAAATGGCAGCCAATTGACATTATGACATTATCGTTGCCCCACCCTGTATCCCGAATTATGAACTGTCTGTGCCGGTTAGAAATACCGGACTATCTCGGCAAAATAAAAGCGAGCTATTTTGCGAACAGAGTCCTCCTCTATGATTCTGACGAGGGAATTAAGACATATAATGTAACTGGCGGCGTACCACAAGGCTCAGACCTAGGACCTCTGCTGTGGAACGTTATGTATAACGAAATTCTACGTCTACCAATTCCAAGAGAAGCGTCAATCATCGGCTTTGCGGACGACATCGCCGTCGTCGTTATAGCAAAAACACTTGAAGAAGTTGAACTTTACTGTAACGAGACAATTGGGACTGTACGTCGTTGGCTAGTTAACGCCGGTTTGCAACTTGCTGACCATAAAACCGAAGCGGTGCTTGTTACATGTAGGAAAGTTCGTGAAACGATATCGCTTAAAATCGGAGGACACGAAGTGGTTTCTCAACCGTCTATTAAGTATCTCGGAGTGATTATTGACGCGCGTTTAAGTTTTAAAGACCGCCTTGAGTATACAAGCAAAAAATCGTCAAAGGTGATGAGTGCACTTTCAAGGCTGATGAGTAATATCGGAGGCCCTAAACAGAATAAAAGACTTCTTATCGCATAAGCTATCAGTTCTATATTATGTGTACGCAGCAGAAATATGGTCAAGTGCCGCGAAAATCAAGTCCTATGTGCGTGGAGTTAAATCGGTCCACCGTCTCAGCGCGCTTAGGGTCGTCAGCGCGTTTCGAACTGTCACAAACGATGCTATTCTCGTCGTCTCTTCAATGCTACCCATAGACTTACACGCTGATGAAATTGTAAGACTTAAAAACGAGCAAATTCGAAATGGTTCGGTAGACGACGAAAAAAGAACATTCGAAAGGAATCGCAGTATCGCAACTTGGCAACGTCAGTGGAACGAATCCTCAAAGGGAAGATGGACGCATCGTCTTATTCCGCTGTTAAATGTATGGATGAAGCGGGTCCATGGCGAAACGAACTTCTATCTCACCCAGTTGCTGACAGGACATGGCTGCTTCAGAGAATATCTCTTCAAACGCAGACACGAAACTACCCCCAATTTTCCACACTGTGGAAACGTTTAGGAAAACGCGGAGCATGTATTTTTTCATTGCCCACGATACGGAACTGAGAGGATCGCCCTCCGGGACCAATTTGGGGAGTGGCCCACTCCCGAGAACCTTGTAAATAACATGCTTCAGAATGACGAAAACTGGTCCATTGTAAGTAACATGGCGGTACGTATACTCAGCGATCTTAGGCGCCTAGAGCGCCAACGCATCGTGAATAACGCTTAGAGAAGCCTAAAAGGCTAATGAGCCCCGCGAAGTAATACCTAACGGCAGTCCCGCGGGAAGAGTGGTTCGACGTGTGCAGGGTGTGGGTTAGTGCGTAGGCGCATCCCTGAAATCAATCTTTTAGGTTTGTGAATCGTGTATGCCGGTGGCCCGGGCTGCCGGTATCTATGAAAATTACACATCCTTTGGCGCAACTATAAAAAAAAAACACCCTATATGTATCTTGTTGATAACTCTTGAAACGCCCAATAAATCGTCTTATTTCCTGAAACTATAGAACCACCTGAACGGACAATTTAATTTAATTGGACAAAAGATCCCAGGACACACGTCAGTTCCAGTAAATCCCGACATAGGTGACGATCGATTGTGCAAACACAATCGCCCGCGCAAATCCAATGATTTATCTCCGTTCACCGTACGTTGTTTGTTTTTTTTTTTTTAAGGACGACACAGGAAACTCCTACTCAGAAGCCTGGTGTTTTAGAACATTTTTGCAACCCAACGACATGTTAGTCCTTTCACTCCCCCGTAGCTAGCTCTGACCAAAACACCATAAACCTCCTGGCAGGAGTTAAGACATTCCCAAGACGAATTTCATTGTTAATACTGATCATCGTCCTGCCTGAGGACGAAAAACAATGGAGTTACCATATTGATCATAACACCTTGCAATGGGACCGCACAACTTTAGCGCCAGTTTTGTCAGGTACACGATAGAACTCCTACGAGAGTCAAGTGCAGATCACAGCAAGCCAGCCAGACAGTGGATATTGTTTGCGAACTAGAGACCGGCGCCTGTCCCGTGGTGCTGCACTGATGGTTTGTTTAATTAAATGCAAAAGGAGTTCAGGTAGGGAATTTGGTGTGGAAATCATTAACCCTGCTGAATTCAGAAAATCAAACTCGTCAGAGACCTACTGGAGGCGATTTCGTACTTCTCAACAATCTGTTGTGCGGGCGAAACTTTCTCGGGACACCTCGGTGGCCCAGGTGTTTGATGAAATTACGCCGCGATTCGTGTCCGCCCCAGAGTAATAAATTTCAAATCAAAACAAATAAAAAGTTCCTTTGTTGCATCAAGGACTGTGAGGATCGAGGAGAAGCCCATTAGTCCACTGTCTACGGTTGAACACAGATAAATTCTGTTCCAATTGTAACAAGTGAAATTCCGAAATTCGCAAGCCTGTGGGTAGGTCACAGGTGATTTTTCAAATCCGATAACCTCTCGACAGTCTTTCTTTTTAGTTTCTTAAAAGGACACCGGCGCCATCAAGAGAAACCAAAGCCGAGGATGCCTGTCCTTCGTTTTTCAATTTCCCAAAGTAAGAAGAAAGAAAAAAAAAATGGTTTAGTGGTACTCACTTTGAAGGCCCATGAATCTGATCCTCAGGTGGTTGCTTCTCATCGAACGATTTTGCGGTATCTGTAAGGATACAAAGGAAAAAAAGATAAGAGAAATCGCAAAAAATATTAATAAGGTGTCGAGTTTCAAGAGGTAAGAGAGCAGAGAAAACCACAAGATACAAAAGGATGTTGATGTTGCACAAATGTAATTACTGTATTAATCATCAAGTCGAAGTGCGGAGGAGAGGAGATCCTTCAAACGTAATATCAATCACACGGGGAAGGCATACGTGTATCTGAGGAATAAAAGGTCCTTGACATGCTGAATTATGTGATTGAAGTTAGAAACAGCAAATGTGGAATGCTATGCACGACTTACAAACAAAGCTACGGAGTTTCAATCTTTTTCTAACTCGTTGCTTTGAAACTGGAATGGAAGCATATTCATTCCAAAAAAGGAAACTTCAATTTTAATACAACTCCCTGAACAGCTTTCGATGACTGGCTTTCGCGGAGATTGATTGTAGCTTTACTTATTAACTTAAGGTGGCGCTACAGTTTGGGATGAACCCCTCAACCAACAAGCGTCTCCAGCTAGCTCGATCTTTAGCCAGCTGCCTCCAGTTTTGCACCCCAAGTTGGTTAAGGTCCCCTTCCACTTGCGTGCGCCACCCGAGTCGCGGTCTTCCTCTACTGCGCTTGGTCGGAGCATTGGTGTCCATCCGCTCTTCATGACCCAGCCACCTCAGTTGTTGGACCTGCACTCTTCTGGCTAAGTCGATGTCGCTGTACAGCCCGTACAGTTCGTCATTGGGTCTCCTCCTTCATTCAACGTTTATGCAAACGGGACCAAAAATCACCCGAAAAATTTGCCTCCCGAAACAGCCGAAAGCAACCTCATCCGCTTTTGACAGAGTCCATGCCTGTGCGCCATAGAGCAGGACTAGGACGATTAAGGACTTATAAAGGGTCACTTTAGTCGTTCGGGAGAGGGCTTTGCTACTCAATTGCCTTCTTAGCCCAAAGAAACAGCGATTGGCAAGAGTTGTTCTTCGTTTAATCTCAGCGCCTGGTGTCATTGTCTGAATTTACAGCGAAGCCTTATTAGACCTTAACAACCTCTAAGTTATAACTCATTGACCGCTAAACCCATCTTCGGCGTCTCAATACTCACGAACGCACCAGTGACATTAAGCTGCGACGAACGGCTTCAGGCGTTTACACAATATGGCAGATAAGATTTTGTAGCTTTAGTTCCGTCAAAATCAACCCAATTCAAACTCGTAGCTGTTGCCTTTACCTTCTGGAACAAGAGGATCACACATCCTCATAAATGATGATTCCAGCAAGCTGCGACCTATAAGATCTATAGTGCGGGTCCAGTGGTTAACCCAAAGCCAAATTGAGGCCCTTGATAAACCTTAAGGCTCCTAATTGAAAGTTTCGCTGAGATTATCGAGTCTTGTGTTGTAGAGTTGACAGTTGCAGGTAGTATAAGTCTACTGCGCCCTGTACTTGGCTTCTAGTCGATGTTGTACTTGAGTTAGAGCGTCGCCTCTAGTCCAATTGCTTTGATGAATCAGAGTATCTTGTGCGGATCTAAAGGAAGGCTCTCAGTTGGTTCCTTCTTTTGTGGATTTAAGCTTCAAAATCCATGAGAAGGGGTGCTTCGGCAAGATATTTGCAGAATCTCCAATCGTTACGTTAGGTTATAGGTCATACTGATCCATTGTGTTAACCTTTGTGTTGTGGTCCATGTTCCAACCTTATGTTCTAGATTCGTGGTCTATTGCAAAACCAACCTGTACTCTTTCGCTATTGGTACTTCTGTTAGGTTTCCCAGTACTCCAAACAGCCTGTTTCCCATGTGTCGGGGTCAGCCGTTTTGGCGATTGAGAAACTCACAGAGAAAATGCTTGATAGTTGCCGTCCCTTCCCCATCCTGACAGCTTCTGCAGTAGTCTGAGGAGTTGATACCGAATCTAGTGGCCATAGTGTTCCTTTTCTTTTTTATTCGTAGAAATGTTATCTTGTTCTGGTCAATTTTCTGCCATAAGCTGCGGGATATAATACAGACGCCTCTGGCGGACCACGAGCTGTTGATTAGTTCTCTCATCTTATGGTCGACGTTCCCTTTCAGTACACCGATAGGGATGTTTATCGATATGTGGGTGCGCTCACTTTCTTAAGCGGATCCTTGCCAAGCCAGTTCGTCTGCTTTCTCGTTACCCTCGATGTCGCTGTGTCCGAGGACTACCTCGTGGATGATGTCTATTTTGTTTAGAATTTCGCGACAGTTGGACACTGCTGAAGATTTGGTGCTGACTTTATCTAAAGCCTTAACATGACTGTCGAGGAGGATGGCGATCCTAGATGTGCTCAGTCTCCTACCATCTCGTGTCGTTGCTGCTCTATCAGTGCCGAAAATTGGCAGCTTGGAAGACACTACAGTCGTCCGGAAGTCTGTATGCATCGTTTGTATTTAGTGAGCTACTGTGCACCGCTGCCCCAGTACCTTTCTCCATCATAGAACTAGCAATGTAGATTTGGATAGCTTGTTCTCCCGTAAGGGTGCTAGCTTCCCAATCTTGTCTGATAGGTTTAAGGGTTTTCGAGATCAACATGTCCGTATACAAGAAGTATGGTCCCGTGACCATAGGAGTTGTACTTCTATGAGCCTGACTCCTCAGCCTGAATGCTGCTACTAGTCTCTAATAGTCTAATGGGGGTAAATTCAGCATAACTTCTAACCCTATTTCAGGCGTTGATCTCATAGCTCCTGTTACTCCTAAGCATGCTAATCTCTGTACGTTTGTGAGGTTGGTGAGATATGTAGACTTCTCATTTGCTTTCTACCAAGCTATCGTGCCGTAGGTAAGTATGAGTCTGACGATCGCCATATACATCCAGTGTATCACCCACGTGCGACCGCACTGCATTGTACTCTGTTGCCTAAAGTACTCCTAGAGATGAGAAGATGATTTCTGTTAAGGCTTAGGCAAATTTTGCTTGTCTTCTGCTTACATTTGGCTGATTGTGGACGGTGAGATAGCTCTTTAATTAGACCACAGTTGAACCCATTACCCGGCGTGGGTAAGGAACTCCAGATGGCATTGTTATCAGATCCATGGAGATCTCTAGTATCTTCCCGAAGGTGCTCCCTACAAACAAAATTCTAGAAATTATTAAAAAAGAGACTAAATCATTGTCCACATCCAATCCACCATCTATTCCATATGTTCTGCACCCCCTCCAAAAAAAAAAAAAAATCCCTTTAGCTAATAACGAGGACAAAGCCCTTTCATTCAAAAGACGAACGTGATCCGCACAATGGAATTTATTCAAATCCACGAGAGATAAAACTTCACTCATCACTTAATTACATCGGGACATCGGCTGGTTCAGCCATCCCCAGCGTCAGACACGAAGGAAGTACTTCTATGGCTTCATTCTCACATAATGAAAGCTTCGACAATGAATATGATCCAATTCTCATGATCATCATGTAATATCTCTCTGTTGGTTATTCATTCGCTCTTTTTCGAGAATCTGACAGATACACGATGCAATCCCAAGCCAAAGTAATCAAACTACGCAGCACTTGGGTTCCTCGAGTTTTTGGGATACCAAATGCGCATGAAAACGCATGAAATCCATCGGTAATTTCTTTTGGCTGTCGTTCGAGGCTTCGACAGAAGTATCGTATTTTGTGTCGTCACTCCCTCAGCGGAGCCGTCACTTAACCCTTTTTTTTTTTTTTCTTGTGGTGATACCAAAGTTCTCAAAACGAGTCCAACCATCATCCAACAAAAGAAGACAAGGCAACACATTGTCCTAAAAAAATTAAAAAAAAAAAAGACCGAGACCGAGACCCTCCTGGCGTAACAAAAGACAACATTTCAATATGCCCCCATGAGAGCACACTGTACTCAACCAGAGCGAAGAGGAAGTTGGCTTGAGCAACGAATTCAATCACTTGACCGAATCTTTTGTGTGTTCATCCTCGATTGAGGGTGGAGGGCTCCATGTCACTTCTTCGATACAAAAAAGTCTTCTTCCTCGTCTTTGTTTAGTGAGCAGAAAATTTCCATATGTCATTGTTAATTATTATTGTTTACGTCCAGTGTAGTGGTGGGCCTTAGGATAAGAGTATACGATTTCCTGTACGAAGAACCCATCAAATGGAACAAATCACTTTCAAAGAGGGAGACCACCTGAACAGGGGTCAGACCACAGATATTTTTGACAAAAGACATAGAGAAGAAATTCTTGAGAAAGACTGAGGGAGTGTCTATGTTCGGCTTCATGAGTCATTGCTTTGGGAGAAGCTCTTCGACAACTAGATCATCGGCACCTACACAGACTATCGGAGGCAATACCAAATCGTTCACCTTAATTCCTGATGGATTTAATGGATTTAATTCTGCCCACTCTGCCCTGTTCAGAGCTTGATCGCGTAATGAAAAGAAGCTGCGACTCAAACCGAGAATGGAGTGGAAGATCGTGTTTTCTTCGAAATGCTTAACTTGAGCAACCCATTCCGTCTACCTAACAATTGTAGCATTTTTCAGGCGGAAATCATGGCGATCAACGAAGGTCCTAGCTTAGGCAAAACATGGTATCCTTCAAGGACATCACAATCTTTACCGATAGCCAGACAGCTTTAAAATCTCTGGAATCAGTAACATGTGCATCAAAAGCTGCCTTAGATTGTCGCTCATCTCTCATGGAGATTGCTGAACATTTCAACATTTCCCTGTGCTGGGTTATAGGAACATTCCAGCCGATGAACTCAGCAAATGTGGTACTACTCTGGATAAGATGCAAGATGTCAGATCCACTCGCTACATGTAAACTACTCTTAGAGTACGACTCGATCAGCAAGACAAACAAACAAACAAGGATGGAGGAATGGTATGACGTGCCGTACCTCCAAGTAGATCTGGCCTACTCACTCGATCCAAAAATTTGATTTTGCTCAAAATGTCGCTCAGTACCACCGTCATTGGTGTTCTTACTGGCCATTGTCCCATTGCCTTTCATGCCAAAAGGATGGACCTCTTCTCAAATGACTTCTGCAGGAGATGCAGGGTGATAGAAGAGGAAGAAACGATCCTCCATTTCCTCTGCACATGTCCTGCCCTATCCCAAAGAAAAAAGCTCTATCTAGAAGCCTATCACTTCGACAACTTGGGCGAACTATCGCATACTGACGTCAAAACTATCCTCAGCTTCATTAGGAGCTCCAATCGGTTTCAATAAAATGAGTGGCGCTTTCAGTGTATAGATCCAAGTGCTATCACAAAGGGCCTTCTTGGCCTACGTGTGTCTAAGCTTCGCAAAGACAGCCCACTTACCTACCCACCCAAGCGAAAGATTCCACTACGCTACGCTGTCACTTTCAACGCCTGGCGAAGAGATTTTACAGAAACAGCCAAGTGACTGAGAGCTGGAACATATCTTACTTACTTACTTACTTAAGGTGGCGCTACAGACCGGCGTGGTCCAGGGCCTCAACCAACAAGTCTCTCCAGCCAGCTCGATCTTTAGCCAGCTGCCTCCAGTTTCGCACGCCAAGTTGGTTGAGGTCCCCTTCCACTTGCGCGCGCCACCTGAGTCGCGGTCTTCCTCTATTGCGCTGACCCTCGGGTGTGGATTCGAAGATTTTCCGAGCTGGAGCATTGGTGTCCATCCGCTCTACATGACCCAGCCACCTCAGTCGTTGGACCTGCACTCTTCCGGCTAAGTCGATATCGCTGTACAGCCCGTACAGTTCGTCATTGTATCTCCTCCTCCATTCACCGTCTAGGCCAACGGGACCAAAAATCACCCGAAGAATTTTTCTCTCGAAACAGCCGAAAGCAACCTCATCCGCTTTAGACAGAGTCAATGCCTCTGTGCCGTAGAACAGGACTGGGACGATTAAAGTCGTACACAGAGTCATCTTACTTGTTTGAGAGAGGAGGGCTTTGCTACTCAATTGCCTTCTCACTCTAAAGAAACAGCGATTGGCAAGAGTTATTCTAAGTTTAATCTCAGCGCCGATGTCATTGTCTGAATTTATAGCGGAGCCTAGGTAGACAAAGTCCTTAACTACCTCAAAGTTATAGCTGTCTATTGTGACGTTCTATCCGAGACGTCGGTGTTGGGTGTCTTTTCTTGTTGACAGCATATACTTCGTCTTGCCCTCATTGACCGCTAAGCCCATCTTCGCCGCCTCCGTCTCGATACTCACAAACGCACCAGTGATATCACGCTGCGTTCTTCCGATTATGTCAATGTCATCGGCGTATCCGAGTAATTGGACGGACTTTTGAAAGATTGTGCCTCTGGTGTTGGCGCGTGAGTTTTGCACAACTCTTTCAAGAACGATGTTGAAGAAGTCGCATGACAGCGCGTCGCCTTGTCTAAATCCTTTTCTGACATCAAAGGTCTCGGTGAGGTCTTGACCGACCTTAATGGAGCAGCGTGCATTTTCCATGGAACATATCTAAGGAGTTCTTATTGCTGATAGACCTGGGTAGAGGAACAGGCAAGAAGCTGTTTGGGGCGATGAGGGCGATGAGAGCCCCCTGCTCCATCTCAGTAGCGAACAGACTTAATCCATCGCCAATACACCTAAATGAAGCAGAAGTGGGAGGTTCTTCATGTCTGCTGCGGGATGTTTCAAGACAAGTGGGCATGAGAACGACTTAGCAAGAAAGCTTTAACTGTGACTTAAGTCACTGAGGGCATTCAGGTAGGCTTAGCAAGGGTCAGTGAAAGTTAATTGAACTGGGCTTACTTGATGGTGTGAATGATGCTATTTGAAGAACAGGGAATCTATCCATTTCGAACAGGTGACTGCCTGCAAGGGCTTCAAGATTCTAGCTTCTCACAATAAGTTTACATTCAAAAAGGAAGAGGCTATCGCCATAAGTTATTTCAACCCTCTGCATGCCTCACAACGTTACAATAGAAGAACCACGCTTACTAAGGTGACACTACAGTTCGGGGTGAACCTGGGCCTCAACACAAAAAGCCTCTTAGTTAGCCCGGTCCCTAGCTAGCTGCTTTAAGTTGCGCACTCCGAGTTGGTTGAGGTTCCCTTCCACTTGTGCGCGCCACCTCAGGCGAGGCCTTTCTCTACTGCGTTGTTTCTCCGGGTTAGACTCGAAAACTCTGCGAGCCGGAGCATTTGTGTCCTTTCGCGATACATGCCCCAGCCCTCTGAGCCGATAGATACGTATCTTCTTGACTAGGGTGATGTCGTTTCTCTCAAAGCAACCAAGGATATCTTCATTCGCTTTCGATACAGTCCATGGCTTAGCGCCATAAAGCAGGACAGGGATGATTAAGGTCTTATAAAGAGTTTCCTTAGTTTTTTAGGATAGGGCCTTACTACTCAAATGCCTTTATAGCCGTTATTCGTCGCTTGATTTCTGCGCTGTTGTTATTATCGGATGTGATATCGGAGCCGATAGCTGTAGAACCAAGCTCCCTAGTCTAAAAAGCGGAATAGGAAAGGTGGGATCTGCGGATACAAATTCACGGGGTGAGTCGTTATTTTAGTGTGATTCCTAGAAAGACTACTTCTAAGCCCTGAAATCCAATCTGTAGACTATATTATTGTGTCGTGTGGTGAGGTTTACCTCGTAAATGTCTATAGCTTTCGCAGAGTTGCCAGTTAGGACGGTTCTCTTGAGGCTAACTGGTTTAAAACCGCCCGATGGCGGATTCATTAGAGCCAGTGCCCCTGCCATTCTGAACCCGTCTATGCATATGAATTAGTTCTGTGACTGATAGAATCATCGGACTTAGTAAAGTCAGAAGACATTTTTCAAACTTCCCTCATATGTCTTCTGCGCCACCTGATTCTCGAATACTCCACCCGAAGATTGTTACCCAGTTTACGAGTATTAACGGCAAAATACCACGACACACATTTTCCGATCTGCTCCGCTGCACCTCACAACGAAAACAGCTAAGCGAAACCACCATCGCAGTAGTCCTAGCTCCAGCACCATACAATCTTGAGAAACAAAAAAAACGTGGCACCTGACATGATCGTCTCGGGTGCCTAGATACGTCAACTGCATGGAGTGTGCTAGAAATGAATAATTTGGTCTCGGTAGAGTGGATAGCGCGCGCTATAGCAGTTCATATTCCCGCAAGAAAAACCTCTGGCAGGAGGAAAATTACCATTCGAATTGGAAAACTCCAACAAAACAAAAAAGGACGACGACAATTACAAGCGATGAGCGCGAGAATTTCCTCCACAACAGCCACAAGAGGTGTGTGCACAGCACAGAGGAAGCAAGGAAGTGGACGACATATGCGGAACTCCCAGAGGAGACACATTAAAACCTAAATATGGCTCGTGCCATCATTTTCAAAATTTCTCCTGTAAAAGGTGCGTTAATTACTTCGTAGGGGGAGAATCCACGATATTCGGTGTCCCTTTGGCGATCGGAACTAGAGTGGGTTAATGAACTCTAAATGAGATGACGCTCTGGCAACAACCACACATGGAATTGGAAGAGAGGAATGTATGATTAGAATAATTTGATGAGTCGTCCTTTCTTTATTGTCGGGGAAGAAACAACAGAACAGAAGTGTTATCGCCTGCTCTGGAATGGTTTATGTCCTTTTTTGGAATAATTTGAACGTTAACCCCTGTGCAGGGTGTCATTTGGTCTAAACAGAGTGGTAAAGTGACTCTTGGGTGCAGCTGGAAGTGTAGTACTTACACGTCTTTACTTCTATGATATTCATTAGATTGGCGCAGTTAAAAGTTGTGGCGCTGGTGTGACAGCCATTGCATTTTTCTTGTTCTCTGGATACCAGGCAACTTGCTGCAGGCAGACCATCATTTCTCGGCCAATATTTTGAAATGAAACCAATACGTACACATAGGACGAAGGACGGCCCTCAAAAAAAACCGACTTCTAGAAAAGTGGACCTGTCCGAGCTGTCGGAGGTAACATTTTGGTATCAATGCCTGGTTTTAACCAAAATGCGTCCCAAAGTTACTGAGGACGAAGATTTCTAGACCTGATCCTATTCGCAGCATTAGCCGTGGGCTACACTCTCAAATATTATCCGATCTTTTAGGGACGACCAGCCTTTCCGTCAACTACTCCAACCTCATCGTACATTTTCTTCAGAGGCCACTGACCGTTCGACTTGCAACTCACGAAAAGTCGCACCATTCGAAGCTCCTTATCAGGGTCGACGCCCCAACGCATCCAACCGATCGCTGAAAATGAAAAAAATTAAGAAACAGAAGATCACGGCTAGATCTGCGAAGCACGCAAATCTCCTCGACAACTTAAATGAAAATTTATGTCCAAACACCATAGGTAACATGATGAGCTACCGACGAGCTAATCTGCACCACCACTACACCAGATACTCAAAGAAGATCTGGAGATCGCGACCGTTGATCACAGCCATCTATATGATAGTATCAAGACCGAGGAATGGACGAAGAAGACTCGATCAACTTTCACCAGGTTCTTAAAGACCACCCCGATCCTGGACTGTCTTGCAATGACGATGGTCACCGCCAAGGGCATGGTACTGAAGGGCTGATACTGATCAAAGGCTGAACAGAAGGATAGCTCGAGAAATATAAGATCCCGATGGGACATAAAATCTGCGCATGGTTGGCCCCTCCGATCCAATGGTTCATGGAGGTCTAGGATATCACCAAGATCACCAATGTGTTCCTTACAGATCACTAAGGTAGAAGAGAGGAAGGTTGCTCCAGATTCATCTTTGTTAGCAGTAAAGAATCTCTGAACCCCAACTGGAAGATGGCAAAGGTAGAAAAGAGGAAGGGGGCTCCAGATTCATCATTGTTATCAATAAAGAATCCCTGAACTCTCTTGCCATCTCCAAAGAGATATTCAACCACGATTTCAGCTCGATTACCCTAAAGGTTTATCGCTGCAGTGAGAGGGAGTCAGAAAAAGCTTCTGTATCAAGATTTGATACTACATCGACTACTGCTCAGTCAGCTTTCCCTCCACAGTCCCCAAACAACTGTAGCATTTCTCCAGGCCTTCGAACGATTTTGAAGCCTTAATGAACATCCAGATATCCCTGAGAGGTACATCACTTAGTTCATCGGTGTCCTGCAAAAAGTGCCTTTCAAAGGATTTATGTCTGAGCTGCCAAAGACCTGGGCAGTGGCAGAGGAAGTGGGTTGTGTCCTCACTGACTTCCTCGTCTCCGCAACCCCATTCCATTCCATGCATCACTTGGTGAGTTCTGTCTAAACATTTGACAAAAATTATGTCTCACGTCAAACTACAACCTAGAGAGCACTTTTTCCCAGCCAGGACACACTTGACCGCACCTTTGACAAACAGAAGTCCACTCAAACACAAGGACTATAATATTACAAGTGAATTAAGGACTAAACAATTAATTTCCATTCATCGAACATATGCACATTTTCCATCAAACAATGCCCGAATCCGGAGCAACATCCCACAATTCCGTTCTACAAACAAAAAAGTCATGGAATTCCCATCGAGTCCAGGTGCAACAACTGATATCCTTTCGCATATGCCACCCCTATATGCCACGATTGCATGTGACCGGGAGTTCCATGAACCAATAATCATACCTCCAAGCCAAATGTCCTGCATTATCCTTGCACAAACGCAAAAAACAGTAGAAATTTCACGAGTCAAGGGTGAATTACATATCCTTGTGTGGTGGCTGGCAGTGTAATTTTATTGTATTTCTCCGCCCGATAAGTTAACTTGTACGTGTCCTCGCACACATATCCTTTCCCTTTGATCGACAACAAATTACTTCAGACGACCATATGGTTAGGAATGCTGCCTCAATTCCCGCGCTATGGTCTGCTTAAAACAATGCCGCGTCTGCCCAATCGGATCGGGGGCATACCGTGAAGTGTTTCAACGCGACCCACTGTGTATTTGGTTCGGTTCGATGCTCGTCGACCGTGAAAAGTTAAAATTTTAAATGAAACCAGGACCTTTCCTTAGGGAAGTTCAAGGGGTTTCGCTGTTGTTGGTGTTATTCGTCTTTTGTTCATTAGAAGAGAATTTCTTATCGAACACAGCACGAGCCAAAAGGATGTGTTCCTTCCAAAGGATACACTGGAAGAACAAAGAGACGATTTCCACACACATTTCAAAAAGTGAATCCACGGGGAGTGTTCTGTGTCCAGAGAAGAAGTGAACCCTCAAATTGATTGCAAATCCAAAGTTCAATCAAGAGGAATGGACTTGATCGCCATGTAAAGGACGATAAAGTCTTTGACCTTAAAATTTTTTACTTAATGTGCTAGATGTCCTAAAATTTTTGAAAAACCATTGAACGGGATGTTTTTTTGAAAAGGGTTGGTCAGGGAAGCTGACCTATCCTTCGTTTTTCTTTGTTGAATGGGTTGTGTCCCGGCTAAGTCGGTATTCTGACACAGTTTTAGTTGAAACTTGAATCTTTAGAAGTTCAATAGCGGGTAAGGGTATAAGATCCAGAATATATTCGGACAAACCGAAGACCGCCCTTGTCTGTCGCACACAACTTCAAAACCAGGCCAGTGTTTCCCAAACCAACTTTCTAGCTATCGTCTAGGATTTTCCAAAAAAACCTCTCGCTAGTACTAGCAGCCCTAAATGAATACGATAGGGTTTCAGACGTACTTGCATGACGTCCATGAAGATCTACTGAGTCCCCTTCTAATTCCGACCGAATCAGTTCTCAGTTTAGACCACCTCTACGCAGTTAGTCTAGACACCACCCTCGGACGCCATTGAAACCTAATGCCACCTGAGTTTCGAACCACTACATCTCACCCGCGCTTTGTTATCAGCTGCACGGGTTTGACTTGTTTCAGGATCATTTCACAATTCCAATACCCTTGTGCCTATTGAACACCATTTAGCATAGATCCCAGGCACGTGCTGAAGGATACACTTCTATTCTCCATTTGAGCAAGCAAACAAAATTGAAATCAAAAAAAAATTGCAACACACGTGTGCAAGACACCGCAAGGCTTCTTCTTCCATCATTTTGATTGAAACCAGATCCAGGAAGACATGCGATCCGATTCAATGAGCACAACCAGATATCATTCTCTGCCACCAACATGTACAACAAGTCCTCTGCCCCGTTGTCACTTCGCACTCATCAGAAATGCAAATTATCTGTTAGAGACCACCTCCTTCTGGATCGGAAGACGGAAGTGATTGTGATTCACTGATCCCTTCATTGTCAGCACATAACAATCGGATTGCTCAATTAAGGACCGTGTACCCATACTCATCCTTTCTCCAAATTGGCGGCAAACGGAAGTTCATTAGGCACGACCGACGACACATCTTCTTCGGGGGTAATTGCGCTTTTTTTGCTGCGCAGGTCGACTGCTTCTTCTCTATTTCATGTTCTATTGACCCTGCGCAACAGCGCAACCTGTCCCAATGTCCTCATTATAAAAACGAGTGAGGGTGTGTGTATGAGTGTGTGTTTTGGGGTTTCGTGGTAAAATTACATCACGGAATCGAAGGAACTCCGAAGAAAAAACAAAACAACGAAGAATTGTTCAACGACCGTAGGAATAGAGGAGAAGCCGCTGGTCTGTTCCTTACGGTGAAGGGTCGCACCAATAACCGTCACCACATAACTGCAACGGCACACAGGCGAACTCAGTTTAGCATATAGTTTCACTCGAGTGACTATGGATATCATTCGTCTACAAGTGGGGGTCCTACACTTTGAACTCGGACTCCTATAACGCATTCTATGCGCATGAGGCATAAAATTGGTGTGTTCCTCTGACATGCCCCTAACCTCTGCCAAGGAAGCACTTGTTGTTGGCGATGTGTGTGTCGCGGTTAAACACCCGGTTTCTCGAAACATAATTAACTCACGTTCTGAGCATTCATGTCCCGCTCTGTCAGACGACAACAATTCTTCTGGTGGACGATTGATTTTGGTGTGTTCTTTTGGCGGAATATGGAAAAAGGACATTTGGTTGGGAAGGAGGCTATCGGAGACCGACGGAACAGGTTGATGTTTACGGCGGAATGGTTGAGTGAACTTTGAGGGCACGAACTGTTTGATAGAGTCGCGTTTTGTAAACAACGGCGTTGTGTTTGTTTTTGTTGAGACAGTCGTCATGGAATGAGGACTGATGCGGATGATTGTTTCTTAGAGGGCAGCTTGGAACAGAACCTTCTTACTCAAGAACCTCAAACTTTCGCATAGACTTAGAGTTAGAGTTAGTCGAAGGCAAGCAAGTATGATCCAGGGTCATTTCACCAGAATTTGATCAGACCAATCGACAAGCCCAGCTTGGTTCTGATATTCATCCCTTGAAAGGCCCTCGAACGACATCTGAACTGAAACTTGAAGTGTCTGAAACGAAATTTGACATCAAGCATGCAGATAAGTGAACATTTTGAACTCCACCGAGAAACAAGTACCTACGACGCTTCAACGAGCAAAACGTGAAACTATCAGTTTTGTATGGCCGCCATCATGATCATGACTGTCAGCTGTCAAATCATTGTCAAAGCTTTGCCGTTTATGACATGGTGAAAAAACTATGCTCTAAGGACAGCGGCGTTTTACCAAAAGGTAAAAAGAACCTGTCAAGGCTACAGAGCGCGAACCGAAGCCTGCAAGGATGAACAAGGGAACATCGTAATAGAATCGCAGTCGATGCTGAGGATATGGAAGAACTACTTCTGCAGACTGTGAACCAAATCCCGCTGTCAGGCAGAATGAACCATTCAACCTGGACGACGAAGACCAACAATTCCGTCCACCCGACCTGGACGAAGTGAAGATAGCCATATCTAAACTTAAGTCCAACAAAGCCGCTGGAGCTGACGGCCTAGCTGCCGAGCTGATCAAAGTGGCGTGTGATGACTTGGTAAGGAGTATGCACCCAGTCATCTGTAAAATATGGTCGGAGGAAAATATGCCCGATGAATGGAACCTCAGCATTGTTTGCCCGATCCTCAAGAAAGGAGACCCTCTGAACTGCGCCAACTACAGAGGCATCAGTCTTCTTAACATCGCCTAAGATAAGATCTTGATCTGCCGTGTTGTGTGAACGCCTGAAGCCGTTCGTCAACAACCTGATCGGTCCATATCAGTGTGGTTTCAGGCCAGGAAAGTCCACCATTAACCAAATATTCACACTGCGGCAGATCTTGGAAAAAACCCAGGAACTTCAAATCGATACCCACCACCTCTTCATCGATTTTAAGGCCGCGTATGACAGCATCTATAGAGACGAGCTATACAGAGCCATGTCTAGTTTTGGCATCCCTGCCAAACTCGTCCGGTTGTGCAGGATGACGATGGAAAATGCACGCTGCTCCATCAAGGTCGGTCAAGACCTCACCGAGACCTTTGATGTCATGCGACTTCTTCAACATCGTTCTTGAAAGACTAGTGCAAAACTCACGCGCCAACACCAGAGGCACAATCTTTCAAAAGTCCGTCCAATTACTCGCATACGCCGACGATATTGACATAATCGGAAGAACGCAGCGTGATGTCACTGGTGCGTTTGTGAGTATCGAGACGGAGGCGGCGAAGATGGGCTTAGCGGTCAATGAGGGCAAGACGAAGTATATGCTGTCAACAAGAAAGGACACCCAACACCGACGTCTCGTATAGAACGTCACTATAGACAGCTATAACCTTGAGGTAGTTGAGGACTTTGTCTACCTAGGCTCCGCCATAAACTCAGGCAACGACACCAGCGCTGAGATAAAACGAAGAATAACTCTTGCCAATCGCTGTTGCTTTAGGCTAAGAAGGCAATTGTGTAGCAAAGCCCTCTCCCGAACAACTAAAGTGACCCTTTATAAGTCCTAAATCGTCCCAGTCCTGCTCTACGGCGCAGAGGCATGGACTCTGTCTAAAGCGGATGAGGTTGCTCTTGGCTGTTTCGAGAGGAAAATTCTTCGAGTGATTTTCGGTCCCGTTTGCATAGACGGTGAATGAAGGAGGAGATACAACGTCGAAGTGTATGGTCTGTACGGCAGCATCGACTTGGCCAGAAGAGTAAAGCTCCAATGACACATCCAAGGGACGGCGCAGTAGAGGAAGATCTTGACTCAGGTGGCGCACGCAAGTGGAAGGGGACCTCAACCAACTTGGCGTGCGAAACTGGATGCAGCTGGCTAAAGATTGAGCTAGCTGGAGAGACTTGTTGGTTGAGGCCCAGGTCCGACCCGGACTTTAGCGCCACATTAAGTAAGTAAGTAAGGACAGCGGTGACGCGCTGCTTCACTCAAACATCTGCTGAAGCCTTGTGGTCTCATTTTGAGTTGAAATAGTTGTATCACAAGTGCGATTAACACAACTCTGAGCCTCTCTGAGCCATCAGGAATGTAAAACTCAATTTTGCTGACAGTTCGCCCAAGTCGTTGAAGAAATATTCTCAAATGGGCGTCATGCTCATCCTCTTAAGACTTGTAAACTCACAGAGAAAATGGGTCCTCTTCTGAAGAGCAGAAGCATAAGTGGTTTTCGAGGATAAGGAAGTCTGTACCGTTGGAAGAAACAATAGATGGACCTGGGTATGATCAACAGACATTGGACCATTGAACGGGGTCCCAATTATCAGCGACACTTGCAGCCTAACGCTCAGATGTCTGCCTAATTAGAGGTGCGTGGTACTTTCATTGCCAAGACTAGGTCTTTTCTTCTGTTGACGTTTTGGGTTGGGAGAAAACCGCTTATCCGATCTCGAGCCTAGAAGGTGTGCTTGTCAGAAGTTTTCAGCAAAAATGTCTGACAGGATGAAAGATTATTGGGTAGGAGAGCTGGTCACAAATAAGAAGAAAATTGTTGCCTGTACCAATAAGAAGAAAATGGAGAGCAGTATCGCTCTAACAACCTCTAAGGATCTTTCCTACCTTAAAATCGATCATAGCTTGTGCCGCACGGACTTCATGCCACGTCCACGCTTAACTTCGTACCATTTGACAGTCAAGGGTACATCTGGGTTCTGGTTTGTAAGTCTCATTCTTTTTTGCGAGTGGTCCAGAGCTATAACTTTATTTTGGGAGCACTTTGAAAGGCTCTTTAGAAAGAATTTAATCCCTGGACTTGGTCACGCATTCAAATTCAAAAGCTTCTCTAAGAAAGTTTGCACTGTAACAACCTTGACACTAAAATTCTAACAGACTTCATCACCGTAGGTTAGGTTAGGTTTCGAAGGACGTGTGATGGATAGGTCTTCATCACGGTACACTCAAAAAATTAGGAAAATCTCGTAAAGGACACTTGCCAGTTTTGTCTAAAAATCGATAGACCTAGAAGCACATCTTATCTCGAATTAGCTCCCAGCAAACTTGAGCACTTCGACAGAAGATTTATTTTCCCAGACACGATCGCACTCACATCTGCAAGAAGTCTTACGGCCCCCTGTCAATCTAAACAAAATCCAAGACACTTTCCAGCGACTAACCTAAAAATAACTTCAACCCCCGTCGACAATGACAACAACCGTCAGAGGCTTAAATTTCAAATTTCGCTTCAAATGACATCAATCAAAACGAATTAGAGCGCGCGCAATGAATGCCATCGCCACGTCAAACACACTCCCAAAGTGCCAACGACAAACGAGTAAACAAATGAACTGCCCCCAATGGTCCGATCCGTCTTATCTTTAGAATATGTGTTGACCCAATTTCGTCAATTAATCTTCGACAAAGTTACAGTTTTGTTTGACACACATAATTAGTTTGCTGTGCACTGCTCCTATCGCAAATACCATCCCGAGTCGGGGTCAAAGAGTATCGTGTTCGTTTGCCAATTAAGCGGCTGGAACTGGGACTCCACTGTGACACATGTGCCAGAGTCTGTGCTGTGCCATGTGTGGGCACCAGCAAAATCTTCAACTTGCCACTCGACGGCACTCATCACCATTTCACGGTCAATTAGTATTTTCGGAACCGAAAAACACCAATAAATTGTGCAAATAATACTTGAAGAGACAGTCCTTGCGCCGCAGTCTGCCTTCGGGGAGGAGTGTGTTCCTCGGCCCACGCAAGTGCAAATAACATGTTCGCCATGTGCGGCCTTTGTTTTCGTTTCCTGCCTTCCGGCCAATTTGAGTGCCAATTGTTTTAAACTGGAAATTGCTGCAGCAGGTCCTTGGCAATTGTTTGTCAGGATTTGTCCTTAAAAAGAAATTCATTCATAAAATTCACAAAACGCTCTAGAGAGGCATAGTCCTGTCGCAAATATGTCCACCAGATTGCCTGCGGGGTTTTTCCAGGCGCCTGCGCACATCCCTCGCCGAACAGTTACAACAATAAATTTCCTAATTACACCCTGAATCCTGTGTAAATTGAATTCGCAACGGATGTGCTGGAGAAAGTTCTGGGCACTTTCTGGAGGGTAGGTAACCGCTCACTGGTGACGGTGACTAAGAACATTTCTTTGACTTCACAATGGAACGTCGCTCGCTAATATATGACTCGAGATCCTTGATCCTTTATCCTTCAGTCGGGTGAGTACGAGTAGTGAAGCAAATTATGGGTGTAGATTCTGATTCGGTGTTTTGTCAAACTCAAGTCATAATGCACAACAGATGGAATTGGCATTATTCACGTCCGGGCGGGGATCGGATAGGACCAAGGAAGGAGTATGTTACATGGGCGCATAATTAATAGGCGGGGATAAATTACGATTTATGATTCAACGGCAATGGAGTGATTAACTTGAATAACGAAATCCTGGTTGTTTGTGAAGTGCTGACTGTGAGCATTCTCACGATTCGATGGGAGTGCACTGGTGTAAGTTAACGCCAGAAACATTTCATCATGCAAACAATGCATGATACAGTTCCCACGAGCAACAACATCAACTCCGTACGTGATGGAATGCAGCGAATCATATTCAACCGGACACACGAGGCATCGACAACGAGCGGATACTTGAGCCACCAACAGGTATGCTGACCTGTCGTCTGGCAGTATGGGATATGCACTTAGTTTTAAGATATGAAATATTTTGTCATTCAGTAATCATAAGTAGTTCGTAAGAAGTAGTTCGTAAAGAAGTAAATAAAAATATTTTTTTTAAGTAAATCTAGCTTTAAATAGTTTAATTGGCGCCCAACGTGGGGCCCAGGAAAATCATCGCATCAAAGTGTAATCGCGTCGCGTAAAGTGCTCTGTCGTAAACGCATAAGTCGACCTCAATTAAGCTCGCCGCGAGTGCAGTGCGCGTACCTTGAACATCATTACCGTAAGACGACCTTTATAAAAGCTCGCCAGCGTGTGCGTGGTGAAAAACCTGGGTTCCGGACAAAGAAGAAGCAGCATCTGTAGATTCTGCCGCCAACGAGGGAGTGTGGAGAAAGGCCCCCAAGTAACTACGAGTAAAAAGGAATGCAGCCCCTTCACCAGCGTTGGTTTATCCTAATGTAAGCTAAATTTAAGATTTATATTTCTTCACATTGAGATCGATATATAGTGTAATAGTGTACTAAGCGTAATAGTATAAAGTGATAGCCCTAAGACATAATTATTAATCAGTACGAAAACGAAACATTTAGAAGTCATAAAGAATAATCATATTAACCGTAGTTGTAAACCAATTAAAAATATCCTTCCCGTTCCTTTCGAAAACCTTTAACGTATCTATTTGAGTTCTTATGTCTAAACGTCCTGCAACTATGACCGATCCAATTTTGCGTCCACCGATGTTGAACATCGAAAATCCGACTCCATCAGTTTCTAATCAAAATTCATCGATTTCGAATCCAAATGCGAGGATTAACGCAACTCCAGAACTAGAATCGCTAATCGCAAGCATTGTAAGTCGCTTCTGCATGACTGAGTGCAGAAACCTCGTTCAATCTATAGTAAATCCTGATAATCAGTTTCATAGGGGAACCGATGAAACTATTCATGAACATCTGCGCACGAACTTAAGCGACCTGGACAAGGTACCAGACGTCGTGAGATGTTTAAGAGAGTTCTCCGGAACTCCCGGCGAATTTAGTTCATGGCGCAAGAGCGTTGAAAGGGTTTTAAGCATCTATAACCAATTTAGAGGAACACCAAAATATTTTGGTATCCTTAACATAATCCGCAATAAGATTGTGGGTAATGCGGATGCCGTTTTAGAGTCATATAACACCCCATTAAATTGGGAATGTATTTCGAAATGCTTAACGCTTCACTATGCGGATAAGCGTGATCTGGGAACATTGGAGTACCAGATGACGACTCTTATTCAAGGCAACAATGGCTTGGAGCATTATTATCAGTCGGTATACAATCATTTGTCATTGATACTAAACAAAATTTCGAGTATGGACTTACCACCTGATGCTTTATACCACCTTACATCGTCATACAGAGCCAAGGCCTTAGATACCTTTATAAGAGGTCTAAGAGGTGACTTGCCCAGACTCTTAGGTATAAGGGAACCGCAAGACCTTCCTACAGCTCTTAATCTCTGTTTAAAACTCGAAAATCAGCAATTTAGAGCCAACTATGCTCACCATAATATCAGCCAAATTAGGAGGCCACCACCTCCTCCTCCAATTCCTTCACGGAGAACCCGAGAACAGCAACCTTTCTATCCACAACTTGCATATGTACCCCAATCATCACATTTTCCACCGCGTCCCCCACCGCGTCAACATTTTAACCAACGACCTACATACCCCCCAAATCAATTTACCCAACCATCGAATTCTCAAATAAATCCACATCAATTCCGAAGGAATCCTCAACCAACTAGTAACTTTTTGCCACAATCTGTTCAAAGGCCTGAACCAATGGATGCTACAACCATCCGTACACACAATGTAAATTATATGAATCGGCCGGTGATGAAAAATTTCCCACCAGCTCCAAAACGACCTATGGTTCCTTCACGAGAATATCCAAATCCCAACAAGATGCAAAGAAATTTCCACTTGCAATCTTCAGAAGTTGACCCCCACAATAATAACACATCCATAGAATCTCAAGAAGTTAGTAACTATAATGCTATGATTTCGGCTATGAATAATCAGAAAGAAGATGACCAAGATCTTAATCAGTACGTAGTTCAACAAGGAAGTGGAGAACCGACAGAAACATTTTCTGATTTTGTCGACGTTCATTTTTTAGACTGACGAACTCGTCACTACCTTATTTTGAATGTAGGACGAGAGAAAATAAAATCCTAAAATTCCTAGTAGACACAGGGTCGAATAAAAATTACATACAACCAGATTTAGTTCGAAACCCCATCCCAAATCAAAAAATATTTAATGCAAATTCAGTCTGTGGTGCTATAGAAATTACTCATCATACTATAATAAATCTTTTTGAACCAGGCACAAATATTAAATTCTTCCTTTTACCCTCACTACGATCTTTTCATGCAATTCTTGGCAATGACACCCTTAAAGAACTGTCAGCTGTCATCCATGCTAAGGAAAGCTATATGACTGTAAACAAAAACATTAAAATTAAACTGAAACAACAAGTATCAGAATCAATCCATAATGTTAATCTCAGAACGCAGCACTTGTCGCAAGAACAACGACAACAACTTAATCGCTTAACCTTGAATTACGCCAAGCTTTTTGGAACACCAAATGAAAAATTAACTTTCACTACGAAAGTCAAAGGTAGAATTCGCACGACGACGGAAGATCCCGTTTACTCGAAGCATTATCCGTATCCTATGGCGCTTAAAGGAGAGATTGATAAGCAAATCAATCAGCTACTAAATGATGGAATCATTCGACCTTCACGGTCACCGTACAATTCTCCGGTATGGATTATACCAAAAAAAACGGACGCCTCTGGTGAAAAGAAATACCGTATGGTTATTGACTACCGAAAACTCAATTCGATAACAATACCAGACCGTTATCCGATTCCTGAAACTAATGAAGTACTAGCGCAACTAGGGAAGAACAAATATTTCTCAGTTATTGATTTAAAAAGTGGCTTTCACCAAATACCTCTACACGAGGACGACATCGAGAAAACTTCATTCTCGGTAAACAATGGAAAGTACGAATTCGTAAGACTTCCCTTTGGTCTGAAAAATGCACCATCTATTTTTCAGAGAGCTCTAGACGACATCTTGCGAGAACACATCGGTAAGATATGTTATGTCTATATTGATGACATAATTGTGTTCAGTGAGAACGTTGAACAGCACTTTCAAAATTTGGCATCTATTTTCGAGACTCTTCAAGAAGCCAACCTTAGGGTGCAATTGGATAAATGCGAATTTTTAAGGCCAGAAATTGAATTCCTCGGATTCATCGTATCTTCGGATGGTATAAAAGCCAACCCAATCAAAGTGGAAGCGATTACCAAGTTTCCATATCCACGAACTTTAAAAGATCTGCGATCATTTCTTGGTCTGTCGGGATTTTACCGCAGATTTATTAAAGATTACGCGAAGCTGGCAAAACCCCTTACAGCCCTTTTAAGAGGGGAGGATGGGCGTACGTCTAGACAAATGTCAAACAAAAAATTCATACATTTGGATAATGAGGCCATGGATACTTTTGACAAAATTAAAAATTCACTTACTTCAGAAGACGTTGTTCTAACTTTTCCAGATTTTAGTAAAGAATTCCATTTGACTACAGACGCTTCGGACTATGCTATTGGTGCGGTACTCGCTCAAGAAAATAAGCCGATAACCTTCATCTCTCGAACTCTATCGAAAGCCGAAGAGAACTATGCCACAAACGAAAAAGAAATGTTGGCTATAGTATGGGCTCTAAAAACTTTGCGAAATTACCTTTACGGTCCTACGATTCTGAAAATATTTACTGATCATCAACCGCTGACATATGCATTGAGCAATAAAAATTCCAACAACAAATTAAAAAGATGGAAGGCTATACTCGAGGAATATAATTACGAGTTAAGATATAAGCCTGGTAGATCGAATGTCGTCGCAGATGCTTTGTCAAGGCCACCCAGAACCATTGAAGTAAATAGTTTAACAGCAACCCAACATAGCGATGAGAGTTCCGGTCAATATCTAATACCTATAGCAAATGAGCCGATCAACGTATTTAAAAACCAGATTATCCTTTCCCTTGGAACAACGCCATCCTATGAATTTAAAATTATTTTCCCTACCTATCACCGTCATGTAATAGTTGAAACTGAGTTCACTGATCAAATTTTAACTGACATTCTTAAACGATACCTTAATCCATCCGTTATTAATGGTATCAAAACTGATGAAAGAATTTTAGGCAAACTTCAAGAAATTTACCCGACACATTTTAGCCAATACCGATTACGTTTCGCAAGAAACCAAGTCATAGACTTAATCGACGAAACACAGCAGGAAACCGAAATTATCAAGGAACATAATCGTGCACATCGCAACTCCCGCGAAAATAAAATGCAATTATTGCAAAAGTTTTATTTTCCACGGTTGAGAGCCAAAATAGAGAAAGTCACAAAACAATGCAAAATCTGTAAAGAGCATAAATATGACAGACACCCGAACAAGCATGAATTACAACCTACACCTATCCCCGAATATCCCGGACAGATTATTCATATAGATATCTACTTCACTAACAAAAAAATTATCCTTACTGCAATTGACAAGTTCTCTAAATATGCCCTGGTCAAAATCCTAAGATCAAGAGCTTCAGAGGACATAAAGCAACCTCTAAGAGAACTTATACTGGCTTTTGGAGTACCCCAAACAATTGTCATGGATAATGAAAAATCCCTAGCCTCTAATTCTATAACATTCATGTTAGAGAATATGTTCAATATTAAAGTTTTCAAAGCACCCCCCTACACAAGTTCCGTCAACGGTCAAGTGGAGAGATTCCACTCCACACTTTCAGAACTAATCCGCTGCCTTAAGACAGATAATGTTCATACCACCTTTTCAGAATTACTAGATCGATCAATCTATGAATACAACCGATCCATTCACACCACTACAGGCAAAAAACCCATAGACACATTTTTCGGTAGAGAGCTACTAACCAATCCAGAACAACTTAGACAAGAAAGACAAGAAAACATGAATAAACTACGCGATAAACAAGAAGCAGATTTAAAATACCATAATGCAAGAAAGAGTCCACTTAAAACATATTCTATTGGCGAAACCATTTACGTAAAAACTAACAAAAGAATAGGAAATAAGCTCGATTCTAGATATAAAAAGGAGACAGTTGCACAAGATAGAAATACAACAGTTATTACCCAGTCAGGAAGAATCATTCATAAAAATCTTATAAAAAATTAACTTTTTCAATAGAACATTATTACCACTCTGCAATGGCGAGGCACAAATTCTGGACTACTCGAATTCACAGCTAATAAAGATCAATACAGGTCGCGCGAAATTGCAGAACGGATCATTCAAGATAATACACTTGATCGACATCGAAGCTTACGAAACAACACTTAACAACTTGGAAGCTACGTTAAAGACATCCATTACTATCAACCATATCCTAACTCCTGTCCTTTCCTTTGAAATATCCCGTATACGAACTTACCTAAATAGACTTAAGATAAATAATAGAAGTAAGAGTAAGAGATCATTAGATTTTTTAGGTTCAGCGTGGAAGTGGATTGCGGGTAGCCCGGACCACCACGACTATGAAATAATTACTAATAAAATGAATAATGTATTAAGAAATAATAATAATCAAGTAATAATTAATAAAATGTCATTAGAAAAGATCAATGAATTAACGAACATTACAAATAAGATTATGAAAACATTCAAAGAAAATGAACTTAATAATAGTGAATTAATTACAAAAATTAAATATAAATTAGATATAATTAAGGAGGAAATAGTTAATGTAGTTTATGCCATTCATTGGGCAAAAGTAAATGTAATAAACTCTTTTATATTATCTAACACCGAAATAAATATAACAGAAACAATTATGAAAGTTGAAAATATTCCCTATGTGAATGTAGATGAAGCATTAGAATTTGCCGAGATAAAAATCGCTTCAAATGATAATAACTTAATTTATATTTTAAGCATTCCAACAACTACTAAAGAACTATGTAATTTGTCATTAATAAAACCTGTTAAAGTAAATAAAATAATCAATAAAATTAAATACGATTCAATACTGGAATGCGATACAGACATTCATGGCATTACAAACAAATGTAAAACATATAATAGTCTTTCTATTTGTAACGAAAATAACATTGTAAGTTTAAGAAATTCATCGTGCATCCCAATGCTGATAAAGAGTCAGAAAGCAACATGTCCCATCATCAACAATGAGCACATCCCAGATGTAGATGAAATAGCTCCAGGAATCCTACTACTAAATCAGTTTAATGGCCCAATATTCATCAACAACGATACTGTCATGCTCAAGGGTACGTTCATCATAAAACACTTCAACACTACCATTCAAGTTAAAGGAAGAACGATCATGTCAAAAGAAGTCACAAGTCATCAACCTTTACCAGCGATACTCCAACCGTCATATAAACCTGACAAGATAGAAGAAGTATTGTCTCTCGAGATGATCAAGGATCTTTATGTTAATCGAACGAAGGAAATCAAGCTGCTTGAAACGAAACACGAGATCAACTTAACCGTGAACATCATACTAGTGGTTACAGTCTTAGCCATCGCAACCTTCGCATACAAATTGATAAGAAATAAAGGCATGACTAAAAACGAACAGTCTAATACCAACATGCCATCATCATCATCAATAACCATAGGACTTGAAGACATCCCTCACCTAGTGACGTCAACAACATCTCACGAGGACGTAAGATTCTAAGGGTGGAGGAGTTAACGCCAGAAACATTTCATCATGCAAACAATGCATGATACAGTTCCCACGAGCAACAACATCAACTCCGTACGTGATGGAATGCAGCGAATCATATTCAACCGGACACACGAGGCATCGACAACGAGCGGATACTTGAGCCACCAACAGGTATGCTGACCTGTCGTCTGGCAGTATGGGATATGCACTTAGTTTTAAGATATGAAATATTTTGTCATTCAGTAATCATAAGTAGTTCGTAAGAAGTAGTTCGTAAAGAAGTAAATAAAAATATTTTTTTTAAGTAAATCTAGCTTTAAATAGTTTAATTTGTACTGGGCGGATAGTTTGAAGAAATAATCTAGTACAACAGGAGTGGACGGCATTCAAGGCGATAAGTGGAGAAAATTCACTGCTTTCTTGGGTGAGAGTAACCTTACTGTCGAACTGCGGGACTGAAAGTGACGAACGACTTTCAAGGTGATGAAATTGACTTAGGATGACAACTTTCACATCAATCATAATTGGAGGCACATGTCTTACAGAATCAATCCACTAAAGATCATTATTGCCACCAAACTTGTCTAAGCGACACCTTATGTCCTTACAAACGTCAAATTTCCACAACGATTTGACAGTTGGCAGCACTGTACTGACAGAAACAAAAACCAATAATGGCGGCCATACAGAACTACGACAGCTTCAGACTTCACTCTTTAACCTTACTGTCGAACTGCGGGACTGAAAGTGACGAACGACTTTCAAGGTGATGAAATTGACTTAGGATGACAACTTTCACATCAATCATAATTGGAGGCACATGTCTTACAGAATCAATCCACTAAAGATCATTATTGCCACCAAACTTGTCTAAGCGACACCTTATGTCCTTACCAACGTCAAATTTCCACAACGATTTGACAGCTGACAGCCCTGTATTGACAGAAACAAAAAACAATAATGGCGGCCATACAGAAATGTGACAGCCTCATACTTTGCTCTTTAAAGCGTCACTGTCACAGGTGATCGCCGTAGCTCAGTGGTTGGTGCCGTTGGATTGCTGTGCGAACTGATTATGTTCGAGTCCCACTAATATCCATCGAACAACAATATGAATGGTCGCTCAGGGCTCATCTAGAGCTGCCGTGACAGTTTTTTTTCCGGATTTTAAATTTCCTCTTCCCAACTTCTCCGGCGTGGTCCTCATATTCGACATTTATTGCAGCAACTCGTCATTCTTTCAAAAAGTAAACCCCTCATCGTGAGTTAACGAATTATTTGCCATTGTTTCTGGGATTTTGTTGTTTTCCTTTCAAATAAACAATCGCACACTGAAGGAACAGAAAAATAAAGGAACCCCTAGAACTGCACCCAAAGAAAAAGGGAGAAACCGACAGACCCCCATTAGTAGCGCTGCTAACCCTCCTTTGACAGAATCTGAGTGTAGGTATTATTAAAAAATACACTCTTGCAGCAAAGCTACTATACAGTTACTTTATGCCAAGGGTGTCCTTTAAGATAACATACACCAAATCGACGACGGTGAGGGTACAATTACACAAAAGTGGCGCAATCGAGAGTAAAGGGTCCCTCACACTGTATAGCACCAACTCACACTTCAAAGTTCCCCTTTTCTTTAGCTGATATACAGACATACATCCAGACGTATACTTGTGTGTATTTTTGTCGCATGCTAAAGGACTCTACACAATCTAATCGAAATTCAAAATGTGCCATACCGTGTTGCTGCTCCTCAAGGATAATGGTTTTTAATATAAATGTTCCTTGACGCGCATTCTTGCATCTGCCACCGTTGACTATGGTTGTGTAGTTTGTGTGCGCTCCTTTGGGTGACGAGAAGACGACAATCGACAACACAAACGACCAGCTAAGCCAGATCGACCAGAAAGCCTTCCTTAATGAAAATGCAGGACTACAACAGCCACTTCCACTTTGGATGGATGGATGGTGGTAGGAGCAGAACGAAAATCACCCTCTCCCCAGAGTTTCTCAAATTTAACAGAAGAGGGTTCGAAATTTTTAAAAATATATATTGTTACCCAAATGTAAAAGTAAAGGACATACGAGTATACTGCACCAGAGAGTCCTGTCATTGCTCCTTAAGGTATCGGAAATAATGCATAACGTTGAGGCGAATGTGCATACAACGAGTTTATCGATTCGGTTGTGGGGATTTCTCGTTTTAATGCTGTTGCTACGCTGACCAAATGTCCTGTCTAGCTTTTGGTACTCAACATTGCTAGATTACACGGAGAGGGCGATGATACCAAAGACGAAGTTTGCATTAAGAAGGTGGGTGCCGAAGCTCAGTGGCTAGTGTGTTAGACGGAGCAAGGTTATAAGTCCACAATGGACTTTTAACCCACCTGGGTGGGTTATAGTTTCACAAACCAATAGTAAACTTATAACTCATATAAATGGGCCAAAAGTCCACAACATTTCGGGTCATAATTCCACAATGTTAAAAAGGAAGTGGGCCATAAGTGCATAATTCTTTTTATGACTTATTTAGGTGCAGGGAAATCACTCCACATGGGAATTCATTCCACCACTAGTGGGAAATTAATCCACTTTTCGAATGTGGAGTTTTGACCTGTGGACTTATGGTCCTGTGCCTTTTTAGACTGCTAAACAAGGTGCAGAAGAGGATTTCTCAGGACCGGAACCTACAATGGGTCTTCCTGTCTGCTCCTTTGACTATATGGCTTCCTATGTTCCTAGTTGATGGCAGACCAGACGAATGAGACCTAGTTTCATGGATACGCCTTATGATGAAATGACAATCTTGCTTTCAATACTAACTTCGCTCAGAGTCTGCGCCTGAACTGGGCTGTAGTCGAATTTTCACGGATGGCTCCACAACCAGTCATGAGTCCGATGCCTTTGTCTTCGTGAAGACTAGTCGTCACTACTCGTTGGTCAAATATGTGTCCTAATGGGCACGGACTATATTGTAAAAGTAGAAAGGTCGGAGGATCAGCGTCTGTAGCGATAGCAAGGCTGCGCTTTAAGCCTTGTTTCACCCTTGAATCTCATTTCAAATTGGAATCTCTGGAAATAAGACCTCCTATGAGATCTCTAGACAAGGCACAGAGGATGAATTTTTAGATTCTGAATCTGCGTTAGGCTAGAGAGGCTGTCGACGTAGCCGACGCATTTAGACCAACTGTAGGTCCATTGTGAATTCTCTTTCGGAATCGTAGAACCAGTGGAAGCTTTTAATAAAGTGAACTATAGGTTTCCGACATCTTGTTGTGCTAGGTCGCGTATTTTGCGAGAGAGCGCAGGGCAGGTACAGAGGAGATGGAGGCTCGTCTCTTCCTCTTCCTCGTCCCTGTAGCTTCCGCAGAAATCATTTGCCGGAATGCCCAGTCGAATAGCGTGTGTGCCTATAAGGCAGTGTCCTGTTTTTGCCTTTAATTTTAATAAACGTGAAACTAGTGGCACTACAAGGTTCTCTTTTCAGAAAGCATCTGTATTGTAGTACCATTTTTGGTGCATTCATCGGCTTTGCAGTGTCCTGGAAAGTCTTTGTGTAGGGGAGTATGTTGGTTGACTTGCTATTTTTGATGTTACAGAGACTGATTCCAGGGAATTAATGGCGGCCTGGCTGTCTGTGAAAATGCCAATATCTCGAGAAGATATCACATTCGACCTCAACCAAGACAGGGCCTCCTTTATCGCCATGATCTCGACTTCGACTAGACTTTGGTTGATGCATTGGGCCCCCAGACAGGTTGGTTCTCGGCACGGGTCTTGCGACACCTTATCCGGACAAAAGGAAGAGAAGCGGGGAAGAAGGGGAATGAGAGGGGGGAGGGTGGGAGTACGGTTGACTACCTCCCAATTTCATGTCACATCTGGGGAACATCCTGAGAATCTTTGACCTTAATCAGCTCCTACACCTCGACAAGATGGATAGTCGACGTAGGAGCATACTCTATTACACTACAAGTTAGGGAAGTATATTTCTGTTCTTCAAGCGGGGACTCGTGCTATTTTAATGGCCCTGGACTGCGAAGAATAGATGGAGGACTGGAAGCATCTGCGTCTGTAACGATAGCCAGGCTGAGCCTTGTATGATGTCCTATGAGATTGTTGGACAAGGCTCAAAGGATAATTTTTTTGAAGCTGAACCTGCGTTGGGTCTTTTCACAATCCTTCGTCAGGGCCTCCATTGACAAACACAATTGAGTGTAGCACAACGCTCCAGGATGCAGGAAGACTACAAGACTGCTTCTGAACGTTTTTTTAAGAAACCAGCGGCATTCTTGCTGTTTCTCAGCAGAAAAGACTGCAGACAAACTATTGGTGTTCTGACGGGCCACTTCGCTTTTGCTAAACATCTCAATGTGAGACTTCAGTGTGCTATACTTATGGAGAAGGCAATGATACTGCGGAATACATCCTCTGCAATTATCCTGATTTTACTCTTCAGGTGTCAGATCGTTGGTGCTGATGTGGTGAGTGTTGGTATTGTTAGCTCCTCATCACTGAAGCGCTTACTCGGCTTTCTACAAAGGACGAGACACACAGACAATGGACACTCCAGCAGACAACCACAATTATGGATCCAAGTGGGGTATGATCTTAACCAACTCCAATTGCGCTGTTACACACATTCGTCTACGAATCAAGGTAACAGAGAAAGGACATGTTGCTTTAGACACTGAATTGCAGAGTTGACATTAAATTTTCATGAAGGTATTATTATCAAGAGTTCTACCATTGCACCATGACACCCCTATACCACTTTCGGAAATCCTTTTTCTCCCAAGAAAATCCGTTACGAAATTCGAAACCCTCACGTGTTAATTGGGAAAAATCTTGATATAAATAGATCAACATCGAGACACCCCCATCGATTGGTTTTCCATTAATCACAGAACGAGGACCCCATCTGAGATTTCAATTTCTAATTTTAGTTGATTTAATGGTAAATTAACTCTTCCTGCCTGTTAGTTATCCTTTCATCCTGGTTTCCTTCCGTACTAAGAAAATGTTTAAAAATAAAATCCAAATAGTGATTCGAAATGGGGGACGAGTGAATGAAATGAACACTTCTCAGTGTGACACACAGCAGACATACAATCCTTTTCGTGTTGTAGTCCTTCTCCACCGCACGTACAATGCTGTCTTTGAATTTAAATTGCACCCTAACCTAGGGTAAGTCGTTGCCCTCGTCGCGGTGGCACACTACTAATACTACCGCATGCTCTTATACACAGAACGCGCCATGCCACTATGCACAGCTGGCGCGCATTACCTTATGCAGACGGGAAAGTGTATACCTGTGAGGGTAACTTTAGTTTTCTGTTATTTTCACCGAATTTCTTTAAGTGTTTTCCAGTTATTAGACGACGGATTACAATGTCCTGTAGAGACGAGAAGGAATTAATTAATAGCACGGGACGTTATTTGGTTGGTTCATGTGGAATTGTAGGGTACGTGCAATCAGACAGTGAAAAAGGCTTCTTGCTGGTATTTGTTGTTCCTAGGAGACGGAAGGCTTAATGACATTTAGAAGTATTCTTCGCAATCCAAGCAGCCACTTCTATCTGTACACCTCCTTCTTCTTAATGCGTTTCATGACTAATAATCACAACTACGGGAGATGGCAAATGTCATCACTTTAGGACCTTCAACCTTAAAGGGTTTAAATTGTGCGTTCCTAATAACAGCGTTAGCATAAACACAAACCAATTGCTAATGAGTTGCTAACTTGCTCAAATAGATGTCGCTTCATTCCGAGAATGGTTTTAATGGCGCAGGGTCATAAGTCCACATACCAAAAGTTCACAATGGGCTGTTGACCCATTCGGGCGCGTTATAATTCCACAAATCAATTGTGAACTTATAGCCCATCTAAATAGGCCATAAGTGCACAATTATTTTTATGACTTACTAGCTGATTATGACTTATTTAGGTGCAGGGAAATTATTCCACATTGGAATTTACACCACCACTAGTGGGAAATTATTCCACTTTTCGAATGTGGAGTAATTTCCTACTAGCAGTAAGAAGTGGAAAGCATGTTTAACACGAAAATTTGGTAGAGTAGTTTCCACGTAACATGGAATGAATTACAAATCTTCAAATTCTGTTGCAATTGTACATGTGTACGTACGTATTTCATAGATTTCTAGGGACTTTTTTATAGTTGAATTTGGCAGGTTATTCAAAGCGCAATAAATTTCCAAGCGACATACCCTTAGCGGAGCGACGTAGTCGCGGGAACGATTGATTTAGATGGAGAAAAAGGTTAAATCCCACGCAGCGTGCGTGTGTGAAAACCACTGTATTTTTGTTTTCATATGAAAATGTCAACTTTTAATAATTATGGACTTATCACCCACCTCAGTGAGCCATTAGATCACAATCGACGGGTCTATAGTCCACAGAAATTTTGTGTGGACTTTTGGGTTACTTGGTTGGGTTATACCACGAATCAATTGTGAACTTATAACCCACCTAAGTGAATCAATAGTCGGTCAAAAGTCCATTGTGGACTTTTAGCCTGTGGAGTTTTGACCCTGCGCCGGTTTTAGCTGGCTTACAACATCGTTGATTGCTACTTTTCTAGTTCGATAGCATGATTAGGAATAGTTCGGAAGACTCTCTCATTCAGTTCGAACCACCTAAGAGTCGCCCCTTTCCCCTGCCAATAAATCACTGCCCCTGTCGAAACGAATTTGTCTCTCAGAACCACTGAATTGCACTAATTAATTTGCATAACAAAAACTGCCTGCATAATTCACTTCAACGGCAATAAAACCTGATCCCAACCGACATTTGGAAGGATCCGCCCATCCTCGCATTGTCTTCCAGGACAATACCCTCCACAATAAATCTCAACACCTCGAATGAGAGAATAAATTTCCAAAAATCCACCGATAAATCAAATATTGAATAATCACACCAACAGCCAGGACAAAGGAAAACTCAATTTCCAATCCTAACACGCAATAAAAGAAGCGATGCATTCCAAGGAAAAGAATTCCTTCGAGAACCCTTTGATCTCGCTGTTCTCGCTGTGTAGCGAGAGAAAACTTCATTGAGGTCATTTGTTAATTTCATTTTTCACACATAGGCCAACCGACGACCGTTCCACCACCGCACGACGAACGCGGACTTTCTCTCTCCTCTGACCCTAATCCGCAGCGGGTAAGTGTCATAAAATTTGAAAACCTAAGCGCAACGAATTCTCACGGGATCTCATAAATTCCAAGACGGGACACTCTCTCGTCCTTCGCTTGAGTTGCGCAGTTTTATTCGTTTTTATTGGACACTCTGATTTATATGCACATGCGGTGTTGTCATTAAACTGTAAATGGTTTTCCAACGTCGCTCGGTCAGACAAACCTGTTCAATTCTTTCTGATCCTGTGCAAGGACATTTGAGAAGAAACTCCACACCACAATGACTTTATAACTTTTTTATTTAATCAACCGGCGGTTTTTCGCCGTTGACCCTTTTTTCTCCCCGCAAACTGCATCGTCTTGATCCTTGATTCAAGAAATTCTCCCGAAAATAAGCGATGACCCACAGGATGTGTCTTACATTGTAAATCATTTATCTTTATTGGATCGCGGCAAGTAGAGCAGAATAAGCCCGTCCCCTGGGCAAGGATTCATTACATAAAATGTAAATTACTCCCAAAGGACAGCCGGGGGAAAAAAAAATCTGACCACTGGTCAAATGTTGATTTTCCATTAGAATGCAATTTTTCGGAAAAAGACAAAAGGACGAGGAGTCCAGGTCAGCTCTCAAGAGCGCAAACACACAGCCGAGTGTCTTCGGGTGGTGTGACCTTATTAGGATCTTATTGAAAATCATCGTTACCTGTGATACGATTATGATCGTAACACTAAACAAACAATTTCGCTGTGTGGATGTCCTTTTGTTCTTGACTTATGCACGGTCAAGTTGAGAGAGAAAGCGGCCTCATTACATTACCCAAGGATACTTTCTTAATTTTATTAGTGTTATTATTGCCGTCCGCGGCTATCGTGGATCAAACCGTATCAAGTTCTGTTTGCATAGGATTGTCTCACAGAAGATTACACACCGGTGATTGTGTGGAAAAAAAAAAGAAATATAAAATCCTTTTTATGGTTCTTCGAGTCGAGTGTGAAGCACCGTCTCAAATGCGGTCAAATTGTCGAATTTTTACACGCTTCGGTTATGGTGGTTTTGTTTATTTTTTTTTTTTTTTGAGAAATTTCGAATTTAATAAGAGGTTTTGCTAGTTTTTGACTTGAGAAAGGCTGTGATGGGATGTCCGATTGGAAGATAAGACAAATAATGAATTTATTTCATTGGTTGCGAAGAGACGTCTAAATTTGGAATTTTGCTCAAACAGAACTGGTTTCCTTACAGCCAGAAGCAAAAAGTAACTAAAGCAATTCAAGAGGGGCTGTGGGAAGTTTGGGACCTCATGAAATGTAGACCTTACGACGCATGGTTTGCTTTATGCGAAGACGGCTTGATTGGTTTAAGGCGAATCAAGTTTACTTTTACGTCTTTAATTGATATCAACTCCGCCAGAGTTATCTTGTTGGATTTCTACTGAGTTCCTGACATGGATATACCCTGACAGGATATTTTTAGACTTTCAGTCAATGATCAAAATATCGTATCTTCTTCTGATTGCTATAGCAGAATACTGACACCAACCTGAATACCGCTTTATGAATAGATCACGCAGTAGTAAAATGCACTTCAACTTCAGGTAGGTCCATCCATTAATGAGTGTTTGGCAGCTACTGGGACGCGTTAATTGCTTGTTGCATGGCACAGATATCTATTAGCCGCAAGTGTAGCATTGTTTAGAGTGCAGTCGTTGGAGAAGTTCTCAACGCACATGTTATACCAAGATATGCCACTTGTAGGTTTTTCTCGAACAAAAGATTTCTATCCAGGAGCCCTGCGACCAGAGGGGTAAACCAATCCTTCAAAATTGGAGACGGATGCAGCGTTTTTCAAGCCGAGATAACTGCCATTCTACAAGCCGCAAAGCTAATCAAAAACAACAACATTGTCAGAGAAACTATCACTATCTTTGGTGACAGCTAGGCGGCAGTCAAATCTCTGCAGTCAGCATCGACAAAATTGAAGCTCGTTAAGGTCTGCAGGCAAACTCTCAACGATATATCAACGACCAATAAAGTGACCTTATGCTGGGTACCAGGCCACAAATATATGTCAGGTAATGAGAGGGCGGACAAACTTCTCAGGAATGGTGCAGAACTAGCATATGCAAATAACCTTCCGGTTGCAAGGACTCCCATTAGCACTGTTTACAGAAAAATAGATGAGAAAACCATGATCAGGGCTAAAACGCGATGATGTCACATGGACACATGTGCAACAGTCATATCATTATGGCCAGCCTTCGATAAGAATTCCGAAAATCGCGTACAGCTTAGTCGAAGGAATATACCAATAGTTTCCGATGGGCTTAAGGACACTGCGGAATACAAATCCATGCGGAGCGTCTTGGATTTCGCTACAATGAGTACTGCAGGAACTGCAGGTATGATGAGGAAATAGAATCCATCTAGCACCTGCTATGCGAATGTCCTCCACTGGCCATTAGAAGACTGCGTACTCTTATTAGTAGCTTCTGCAATGGGCTGGAGGACCTTTATATCGCTGATTTTAGTAAACTCCTAAGATTTCTTTCCCTTTCTGGGTGGTTTCCAGATTAGCCAACTCTACCCCTTGGTTTAACTTCCATGAGTATACTTTGTATGGCTACAATAAACCCGCTTGAGGTCTAAGTCTTTGGAACACCCACAGAACCAGCCAACCAAACAGCCGTGCGACCTAGTGGATCTATGTTGCCCGCCTTCCTTGGGCTCTAGTCGATGTAATGCTTGAGCTAGAGCAATTCCTTCCGTCCAACAGCCTTGATGTACCGTTGTATTCTGTGTGGATCAAACGAAGGTGGTTCATTTTCGGACAAGGAAAATGCCCCCACGTTGTTCCTTCTTTAAACTAAAATCTTTTCCAGTCACTTGTATTTTTTTGGACACATCATCTTTATCTTTACGTCTTCCACTCGATGGCGGTACAATAAAAGTGGTTCTGGTCCTAAAGACAAACAAAAGCACAAACCGATTGCTAGGAGACTTCGCAAGATGATTGTATAGCAGTCTTGATAAAAATTACGACTCCATCGTCCATTCATAGATTTCAAAAATGCTTTCGATACGTTACGCCACAAAAATATTTTAAAGCAGCTCAAGAAAATTGGTGTTCGTAGGAGTATTTTGTCCTGGTTTGAGATCTATTTCAGAAACAGGCACTTTAAAGTGAAAATCAAGGACAAGTATAGTGAGGAAGCAAAAGTTAAGTACGGGGTCTCGCAAGTGTCAAAACTGGGGTCGCTCATCTTCATCACAAATGTACAGAGGTCAAAGACATACTCTCAGTCCTTCAACAAAGTGGCCCACAAGTACCGTAAACAAGCAGCTGATGCAAAAAGAATGCAATGCAGTCACTCGTAGTGCCACGAGCATTGCCTTGTCATAAACGCTAAAAAAAAAAAACGGAAGTCACGTATATAGGTTAGGTTAAGTTGAAAAGGCTGGCAGACGAAGCCAACACACGTAGACCAATGATAGGTTCGTTGTGATACCACGTCGATCTTGGAGAATTCTCCTTTACCTACTTGATACACAACTTAGAGCTTCTGATGAAGCGTAGGAGGCTTCTTATATCTGCGTTGATTAGATCGCCTAGATCATTGCAGAAGAAAGCACCTAGAGCGGGGCATGTGCAAAGGTGGAGAATAGTTTCCTCCTCCTCCTCGTCCATGCAGCTTCTGCAGAAATCATTTGAAAAGATGCCAAGCCTTTTTGCATGCCTGCCTATTAGACCGTGTCCTGTGATTACACCTATGGTAGCGCTGATATGCAATCCCTAGAGCGTTTCATATCCAGCTTGGACCAAATCTGTTTTGTCGCTAGACACGTTGTACCACCTGTCCTTTCGAGGTCATCACGCTTAATATTGAGTTGGCATGTAGCAGTGGGTATGTCTAAGGCACCACACTCTGGTAATATATCCATCGCTGTTCCATGTCTGAAGAGTTCATCAGCCTTACAATTCCCTGGAATGTCCCTATGGCCCGGCACCCAACAAAAGTGAATATTGAACTGCTCTGCCATCTCTACGAGAGACGAACGGCAATCTAGGGCTTCTAGTGAATTTGTATAGAATGATTCCAAGGACTTGATTGCAGCTTGGCTGTCCAAAAAGGTGCGGATATCACGTTTTTCTTTAGCCAAGATAAGACTTCTTTGATCCGCTTGGAACACGCTACAGTTTGGGAGACGGAAAACACCTCTACCTACCCCTTCCTTGGTCTTTGACCCGTGGTATAGAAGTGGACCGACTTGTCTTCTAAGAATGCGTCCTCCTCCCAGAAAGACCTGGGAGTTTTTCAAAGTTTTTGTTAAAATTTAGTTTGGGTATGGCGTAGTCAGTGTTTCCTGGGGATATTTTGAAACTATTCAGAATGGAGGCGTGGCCATACGTCCCCAACATATTTCAAAAACAAAAAATTTCCTTGGAAATGCATGACCAGCTACACGTCAACGACAAATGCAGCGAACTGATGCAGCACTGAACTCAAAGGCCACTCACTTACGCCCGGAGTTGCGGCAAGATCTTCTAAATTATTAAGCACCACGGCAGTGATTACATAAGTTAAAGGATATATACAAGGTGGCGCGAATGTTGTCACCCGATGTTCTTTGGTTGCTGCTTTTGGATTATGTTTATCTGATGTCTTAAATTGTTTCCCATTAAATCGAGAAAATTATATCGGCTTAGTGACCGCCGCCAGAATTAATGACCATTCGGGTCCGATGTATGGCATTTTCCATCACTCTTGCCAGAAGTTCCGGCGATAGGTCCTCTCTTTGAGGGCTTCAAGAGTCTGAGGTTGGTTGACTTAGAGAAGTCTGGAACCGTTAAATCAGGCGATCATGTCGGATAGTGGAAATCGCCAAAACGAGAGATATCGGTTGTGGCTCGTGCAGTATGCGCCGTTGCTCCATCCTGTTGGAAACACATGTTCTCCTGTCCCAATTCATCAATTTGCGACAATAAAAACTCGTTGATCATTGCCCAATTGCGTGGCACCTCGTCTGATCGGCTCATCCGCGACATCTTCAGCCACAGCGGCGATATTCCCGTTGGAACGAGCACTATGAAGCCTTCCGGCGCCTCTTCTGTCACGTTTTGTTCTAGTCTCTTCGACGCGATCGGCTAAACCCCTTACTGTTTGGCCGGGAAATCTGCGCCAAAAATTCACGTTGCGCAAAAATCACTGACGAATTATTCCGGAAAAAAAAATTTCACGAGTATTCCGCGATCTTGAGGAGTTCCATGGCTTGTCGATGTGTATTCTGAATCTGTTAACTTCAAAAATATCAAAACAAAACTGACAGTTGCCGCCATTTGCAAAAATTATAGCATCTTTCGATAGGGTGATGACTTTTGCGCCACCTTGTACATCGTTTGTAAGATCTTTCCTGCCTTGAGAATGATGAGATCAAATTTACTCGCTCCAAATTTTTAGACAGCGTACAGCTTGCTTGGGCAGGACACTTTTCAAATGGTAATTCCAGATTTAAATATCTCTCGTATCGCTGATCAGCGAGCTTAATAATTTGTCGAAATTGGCTGACGCCACCAGACAGTGAGGATAAAAGAAAAGTTTTCCAGCAGTTTAAAGAGACAAATTCAAACCCCGTTCAGCAGATGTTCCCTGTTTGTTTGGCAACCTTTAACCCAAAACAAAGTCCCATCACAAAGCGAAAAAGAAGCTATGCTAACATCACAAACCATCCCTACTGACAGTGTTCTTCCAATTTCCTTTAATTTATTCACACACACAAAATTGCCAAATGCACGCATCACCAAATCGATATCCCGAATATTCCCCCGGCGGGCAATTGAATCCAGATATTGCACCAAAGAAAGCACCTCCATATTCCAATTGCTGCGCACACATCAAATCGATAAAAAAAAGAAATTATTTATGCAAGGTTGCATTGAAATGTTAATGTCCTTTGCCTTCATCCTTCGTTTGTGATCTTATTGATGATGCACATTGTACTTTGATTGCTGCTGCTGCTGCTGCACTGGATGGAATCTCTCTCCAGGTGTTGCGTCCCGTGTTGAATGCGAAAAAAAAAAAAATCACCGTTGGTACGTGCTCAATTATCGATGGGAACTCGGTGGAAAACACGCAGGAATCGGGTGGAGGAATCGATTTTTGCTCAAGGATTTCAATCACATAGATCCATCCGATGGATCGATGGCAATTTGCAATCTTCTTAGATTCGTTCGAGGTTCGAGATTCGCGTAAATAAATAAAACGATTAATCCTGTTGCACATGGAATCACACTCTCGATGAGTGTGTATATGGCATTGGCGCCAAATTACCCTTCGTGCATAGCAGGGCCGTTCCCTTCGATCATTGCTTCTTCTTCTTCTTTTCTCATTTTTCATTTCTTAATCTCTACACCGAACACAGGAGAGAATGAACAGAAGAAAAAAAAAAAAAAAATCAAAATCATCCTTTCCGTGATTTCCTTGCTACGTGCTTGGTCAGTCAATGCTTCTGGCAGCGATCTTCCAGGGGTTCCTTCATGACCATGGTGAATTAACTCAGTACTGGCCTGCCCCATGGGTGCTTTATGTGACATTTAGACAGAGGATCTCAGGAGGGGATCTCTCTCTCTCTTTCTCTTGGACAGTCCATTGTACTTCATTGTTCATGAATGTCCAAGATCTCATCTATGCCATTCGTGACACAACCCTCCGTTCAATCTCCCTTTGGGTTGATGCAACACCCCTCAAGACTTGGATTTCCATTTTGATGAGTTACATCACAACGCCGGCTTTGTCTTCATGATGGGATGCCAAAGGATATACGATCTTCCAGCGGTGTTTGAAGTTGGATTGCAATTTATTTTCTAAAATCCTTGCAACACAATGCAAAGGTGTGTTCCTAATGATTCTCTGGAGATAGATAACGTTGTTGACGTGTTTGCTTGAGGGGTGGCTCTGAGACGGGACTTCTTTCACTTTCACTCCCGTTGTCTTGGTGGAATATTTATGCAATTTAACAGTCTTCCGGGTATAGATTTGAATTTAAATGCCAGATGCGGGACAACAAGATGAACTTTCGAAACGGTTCCCATGGGATGAGTTTGCGAAAAAATTTCATTTTTAATTTATGGAAATGTGTTTTCTCGATTGAATTGGTTCAGGTAGGTGATCTTTAAGGCGATGCATCTGTGAGAACGGATCTTACAAGTTTTGCATAGAAGAGTACCATGCTGATGAGGAATACAAATGCTAGGAAAATGCAGAAGTGTTTGTCAGTTGTGTGTATTAAGTTTGATTTGATCCATTTTCTTCTGGGAATGCGATGACTTTCACGACTTAAATTTTGAGGATCAGACTAAATGCATCAGTATCAGAGATAATTTGCAACCGCGTACCTGCCACCGTCCTGCAAATCTAGGCCGAAGATCCCATCGTGGTCTACCCTGGTCCGCAAGAAAGGAGACCATCTGAACTGCGCCAACTACAGAGGCATCAGTCTTCTTAACATCCCACAAGATCTTAACTGCCGTGTTCTGTGAACACCTAAAGCCTGTTGTCAACAACCTGATCGGTCCATATGAGTGTGACTTCAGGCCAGGAAAGTCCTCCATCGACCAAATATTCACACTGCGGCAGATCTTGGAGAAAACCCAGAAACTTGAAATCGATACCCACCACCTTTTCATCGATTTTAAGACATGACCGCATCTATAGAGACGAGCTACACAGAACCATGTCTAGTTTTGGCATCCCTGCCAAACTCGTCCGTCTGTGCAGGATGACGATGGAGAATGCACGCTGCTCCATCAAGGTCGGTCAAGACCTCACCGATTTGATGTCGAAAAAGCATTTAGACAAGGCGACGCGCTGTAATGTGACTTATTCAACATCGTTCTTAAAAGAATAGTGCAAAACTCACGCGACCAGCCTGTACAGCGACATCGACTCAGCCAGAAGAGTGAATGTCCAACGACTGAGGTGGCTGGATCCTGTAGAGCGGATGGACACCAATGCCCCGGCCCGGAAAATCTTCGAATCACACTCGAGGGACGGCGCAGTAGAGGAAGACCGCGACTCAGGTGGCGCACACAAGTGGAAGGGGACCTCAACCAACTTGGCGTGCGAAACTGGAGTCAGCTGGCTAAAGATCGGTCCACCCCGGACTATAGCGCCACCTTAAGTAAGTAAGCCAGTAGGCCAGTATAGCGAATGTAGAATGGTTTTTCTTTTGTCGACTTTAAATGCAGACAACCGTTGCAGCCTTCACAAAAGTGGGTATTCAAATAATTTAGGCCAACCTAGGGTATTTGTTTTCACTCATAGAAACGACTTCAGGTTCTGGAAGTTTCGTTGACAGAGGAAGCCTGGCTTAACATTTTGCAAATTTTATCAAGCTCATTGATCAGCGAAAAGTTTAATCCAAGAATTGAATCGATGGAGGCACTGAAAGACAAGTCTCTGCTAACCTATAGCTCGCGCTTATTTACTATCTGTCAAGCCTAGACGGAAACAGGGCCAAAAAGGCTGCATATGAAGTTATTCTATTGTCAGAGATGTTTCCCTCCTGGATATGGATAGCCCATGGGCAGCCACTAGTTATGGATTAGTATCAATCCAAGCCGAACTGAATTGATCCTTGCTTTCAAGCTCAGCTGGAGACTTAACATACCTTGCTACGTCTGTAGTAAAACCTTTTGCAAATTAGCTCTTTAAGTAAAGATGATCTCTTGGATCTACATTGTTGTGGTGCGTCCTATTCTCACTAATGGGTCGCTAGTCTGGGGACCCGCTTTGAGTACAGAGTTCAATATGAGAAAAATCAACAAACAACTGCGGCAAAAGATTACTGCCGGGTTGCTGTGGTCATGTTCGACCAATGAGTTCTACCATAGCTTTATGTACAACAGTCAGGTTGAGAGACTCTGAATGCTAGTCGACTGAACCCTGTGGGATTTGCTACCAAGCGACCTAGTGTTTTTCTTTCGACATTCGGATTTGTCCAGGGTCTTTCAGGCGAAGTTGCTGGCAACCCAAGAGGACTGTCGTTCTATAAGTCATAACCCTGTAGCTCAACAAACCAGAACTATCTTCATATTAGTGATAGTCAAGCCGCTTTTACGGTCCGAACTGAAGGTCTGAACTTTCAATGAACTCCTTCCGATGGATACAGTAGACTCTAAACGCTTCTTACACAACTAAAAAGGCTTCTGACAGATTCCGTAGCAGGACGCTATCGTTTCAACAATCTTGAAAAAGTTCTAACCTCAAACGATTCTGTTGGGTCCTAGCCGACCTTGATAGAGCAACGCACATTCTCCATCGACATGTTACATCATCATCATCATTCTCCAATGGCCCTCTTATTCACTATGAGGGTCACGGGTTTAGGGAGCTTAAGCAGACATTTCCCGATCATCCGCCATCGACTCTAAATCATCAGGGGCCATCCCCATTCGTAGGTGAGATTTCGGGCCCGATGTAGCCATCTCATCCTGGGCCTAGGCTAAAAGGCGCTACTTCGCTCTTTGTTAACGTGCAAGATAACTAATTTGCTTCAACGACACCACAGGACACTTATCTTTGGAATGTAACAAACAGACATGTGTTACCTCCTTTAGGGGAGTCTTTATACAAATCCTCAATCACGAACCTACACCGGCCTACCTAGCATTTGACTTATGACTATTTGATCGGATTCCTGGTGTCGTATTTGAACAACATGCGGACACATAACACTTCTCCCGCTCCATGTGAGCCACATGCGCAAAAGTCAAGAAACGGAGACTTCCCCCTTCATGGTCGTTCCATGTCAAATTGGCAACCAGACGTCGAATTTTCGCTCCTTTTCTTCCTTTCTTTTTGGAAGAATGAAAGAAACAATAAGAGATTTCGAAATCAGAGCACACACACACAATAACTGGCGACTGGGACGACTTCCTTTTTGGCATTGCATTGCACAATGCGAACAAAGCGAGCACATGCAGTGAAAAATTGCACAGTTTGAGACCTTCTTTAAGGGCAATTTTTGTTCTGCCCATCCGTCGTCGTCGTCTAGCTGGAGAACCAACGTCTTTCTCTCCCGCTCCGTGTCTCTGTGGCGTCCCCGACTTTCTTGATTTCATTTGGCACATGGACAATAACACCTTTTCCCCCGATGATTTATCGCAATGAAATTTGGAAAAAATCGATTTGACAGATCGTGGTTTAACCCAACGGGACAGCCAAAGGATCAGAAAGAGACGGAATCACAACTGTCAAACAGGGGAGTCGTCTTGACATTTAGTCGTGAACCTCCTGTAGGGGGGGCCAACTGATTTACTGATATGTATGTGGTGAGACTTTGGATGAATGCGTTCATTTGAGCTGCACTTCGGAGTGCGAAACCATAAAGAGGACATCCCGCTGATAGAGTTACCTTACAAGGATCTATCCTTGAAAACTGCAATCGAAAGTGGTGTTTGGAATTAATTGGGAATTTGATTGTCCTGTTTTCAATTTGATTGACTTGCTTATGTGTGATATTCATTCTACGTGAATTGTGTGCGTATTTATTCCGATTCAGTGCATTTTGGCGCGATCGGTTAGAAGCACTTAAGGTAAAGTATCTACGATGTTGTTGCTGAAGTAGAAATTTAGTTGACACTAGAGAAGCTGATGAAGAAAAGGTAGAGTGTACGCGAGTCTATACCGTTGACTCTTGAGCAACGCCTTTTACTTCAAACACTGACGATAGTTGAAGGTGACATTAAACCTTGCAATTGCCATACAGTTCCAACATCCCTGCAAAACCAGGTACAGGCTGAGAAGAAATCAGTGCGCTGACAATGCAGAGAAAAAACTCCACGGGAATTTGTTCCACCTGCGAATTTACTCCACCACAAGTGGGAAATTCCTCCACTTTTCGAATGTGGAGCAATTTCCCACTGGCAGTGCGTACATATACCCAACTTCGCACCTCAAATCCTACAGTGATCCCAAGCAGGAAGGTTGCAGAGGGCAGCATGTCTCTTTATAGATATTTCACTGTTTATGCAGTGCGGACTTACATTTGTATGTACATATGTGGTAACTATAGCCATCAAATAGCGAAAAAGAACTAAACCTCGAAATCGACCAGAATCTACGTCTGTGTATTCTATTGTCTGTGACTAGAGGATTCCAAGAATGAAGTAATTTTTCTGCCCATTCTAAGTGGGAAATTACTCCACCCCAAGAATGTGGAGTAATTTCCCACAAGAAAGTGATGCAATTTCTCACTGCCACATTCGAAAAGTGGGATAATTTCCCACTTCTGGTGAACTAAATTCCCAGGTGGAGCAATTTCCTGTAGAGTTATTTTCCCGCACCCTGCCGGACCTACAACAAAAAATACAAATTCATACCAACAAGTAAGCTGTGACTTTCAGAATTGATAAGTTGTTAACCCCAGTCTCAATAACCAGCTGAGGCTTTGCTTGTCAATGCTACTCATTGACTGGACTATAAGCTGCATGTTTTCATCCTTACTGCACTTTTTCTTACTTCACAAAGGATACCCTGTTTCAAATTTACCATCCACTCACTTAAGAACTTGTCTTCAAGATTTTGCGCGGGCTTTGCACCCTATTGAGGGGTGAAAACTGCACGTTAATCTCACACAAGCATTCAAATACAGTGTGCGTGTGTTTAAAATTCCAGTTTATAGTTTCATAATGTCCTCGCTGACCCCAGTCTTGATTTTTCCTTTATTCTTCGTGTCCATTCACCGGCGATTAAACAAAAATGCAAAAAAGGACGAACACCGTACAATGGATCACAATTTTTATTAATTTTTTCTTTTACCAGAATCTGCAGCGCTGCCCGTTGTCGTTGTTATGCAGATTGCTCAGTGTTACCTTCGTCTAAGAAGACTCCTGTCCAAATTGAGAGGATGCTCAAGAAGAAGACTTGTTGGCGCGCGCTCGCTCTGTACTTTTTACAACCAACTTTGATGCGTTTGAAATTACGAATATAATGTCAGACAGTGCATTGAATAGGAACAGGTCGTGATGAGCTCTGAAGATCTTGGAAGCAAAAATCCAGGAGACGAGATTCAGGAGAGACATGTCTCCGGCAAATTGCATTAACATGTTGTTTGTTTGATTTTTTTTGTCTCGTGAGGTAATTTTTGGGTGAATTGTTCATGGTTTGTGGATGCAAACGGGTATTTATCGTAAGGGAGGGAGGCTATACATTGTGCGGTAGGGAGTGCTTGAGAAAGGGCGGTAACTGCTAATAGCAAAGTCAATCAGGTTGAGACATTGATGTTGCGTTATTTTATTCATTACAGGAGTGACACGAAATATAGACGCTAGGCCAGGGTCCAGGAAACTGAACTTAGAAAGCGATGAATGCCACGCGAAGACTCTGAAACGATAGTTTAGGGGCACGTTAGTCGTTGTGTGCGTGAAAGGGTCACCTTTCAAGGTTCTCTTTTTCTTGTTTAAGCTCTGAAATCTTGCCGATACTTAGCGCGCTCCAGAGCTGTAGTCGAGTCCAGGTTGGGCGAAAAGCAGTGCGGTTTTCACCCAGGTAGAAGCACAACCCACCAGCTTCTCACTCTCAGAATGACACTTGAGAAGGCCTGTGAGTATCCTAAATCTATCAACAGTTGTTTTGTGGATTTGGAGAAATCTCGAGGTAAACTCTGGAGTGTACTGCAGAAATTGACGATTCTCTTCTGAGGGCCATATAATCTCGGCGTTAAGTCGACACCTTTCTCGTTAAACCAGGGGTCCGTTCTGTCACCTCTTCTGGCAGCCGTGGAGAGGAACGTTTCGAATTGGGAGACTTAAGGATAAGTCACCTGCTTGTCGCTGATTACTTGGTCATCCTTACGTCCACACAGACCGAACTTCAGCGCCCACTATATAGATTCGTCGCCGTCTGTGTTGAAGCTGGGATGAAGGTAAACGTGAAGAAATCGGAGGTAACGGTAATTTCCCGAATTTCACTGTTTAAGGCACTTTGCGCCTTAGTGGAGTCTCATTGAAACAGGTGGAGAAGTTTAAGTATCTCAGGGTCTTAGTCACGAGTGATAGAAAGAGCAATACTGAGTTATACTGTAGGATTGGTCAGGCTGGAGCAATTTTGAGACAACTTGGTAAATCTGTTAAGAGGATCGAACTTGACATCGAAGCTAAGTAATCGGTTTTCAATTTGGTGTTTGTTCCGACCCTCACCTATGGCCTTGAGGTTTGGGTAATGACCGAAAGAATAAGATCACGGATACAAGCTGCCGAAATTAGATTTCTTCGTTGTATTGCTGGGGTGAGTCGCCGAGATCGGGTTAGGAACACCAGAATACGCGAGGCACTCAATGACGAGCAGCTACTTCTTCGAACGGAGGGGTCCATACTTCGATTGTTTAGGCACGTTAAACGCATGTCTCCAACTGGGTTTCCATGACGTGCGATGAAATCCGTGCCATCAGGTAGGCCCAGGATGAAATGGCTGGACCGAAATCTCACCTATACCTCTTTAGGAGATGTGGAGAGTCCACTTAAGCTCCCTAAACCCGCGACCCTCATAATGGATAAGCGGGCCATTGGAAAATGATGAATGATGATGCTGAGCTCTGAAATTGGGGCTGAGCACCCACCCCGTGATCGTGGTTTCGGCCCACGTTAATTTTAAAAATTGTCTTTAGAAAGGTAACAGACCAGCCACCCGCCAAGAGCTGTAACTTTGTAAACTTCGCAGCGACTTTTACCTCCAGGAAGTCCTGGATAGAAAGCAACAACAGAGAACACCATAAAGGAATTGAATCAGTGGCGGGAATATACTCCTTACAACCCGCAAATAAAGGCACCGAACTCGTGATAGTCAGTGCTTTTCTCGAACTATGGCTCTTTCTGCAATCCAATTGCTCTGAGAATATGGAAGTTTCTGAGAACTGGTAGGCTCCCAAGTGTAATCTTCTTTTGCTAACCAGTGCTGCACTGTCATTTTCGACTTGCGATGGAGCCCCCTCATCTTTTTATCACTCTAAGTTCTCTGAGCCTGTAATGACCCCTTAGAGAGCTCATTAATCAAGTCAGAAGAGTAGATATACTGAAATCGCATTGACGGATCTGCAACACCATCGCTTTAAAATCAAACTAACCCAAGTCAGTTTTAATTGACTTTCATGTAATCATAGAGCACAATGTCACAACTGTCACTTCTGTCACCCTCAATTCTCGAACAACACAAAACGGCAGTTGTTTCAATTTCATTACAGTCTTCCCCCTCAAATTATCCGCATGTAACTGAAAATTAAAAAAAAATCCAAAGATCTAACGACAAGAAGGAAAAAAAAAAAGAAGAAAATCTATTATCCTGCGACTCCCGAAATAAAGTAACAAAACTTCCAGGTGCACTAGGAAATTCCCTCTTTTTTGTTCTCCTTCTACAAGAATGTAGTTCCTCTTGTTTTCTTTCCTCCTTCCTCCAATTCTTCCGCCGAGCTTGACTCGTGCCAAATTTTTCATCAAAAAAAAAGGAAGAAAACCATTCGAAGGAGGAAAAAGGAGCACATTGTGAACCACCACCACCATTACTTACAAACAAAACTAAAGAAGTACTGTTTTTCTTGTTGCCAAAGAGGGGAAAAGAAAAACTAACTCCAAAGACTTCCCCCCGTCTGATCTTGTATGCAGTGTGCACCAGCATAAGGACAAATGTTCGTATTTTGTCGCGCCCATTTCTCCTTCGATCCACATCAACGAAAAATTTGATTATGCGTCTTTGGAAGGAGAACGGCATCGTGGAGGGACAACAGAATGCAATTTCCCTCTCATTAAGGGTGGCGGTGGTGGTGTGGTGGTGTCTACTGTAGCATAGCCAAGCATGAGACGAATGTCGCTCCTAAGGAAAGGTCGGACAAGGAAAAGACACATTTTGAAAGACTTCCTCTTGGTTGTGGACGCTAATTTACAATCGTAATGACGGGTCTCGCTGTTCTTGTTGACCGTAAAGGGTACACACTACACAGTACCAAGGGTCAGAGGGCTCTGTGTGTTAAAAAGGCGTACATGCATGAATGCATGCCGTCGTGCATTCGTCTCAATTGGAGTCTTAATTCCATACGTCGAAAAGGGCATTTCACTGACTTTGGCTGTACATATATACATTTGTCTTGACATTGATGACGCAAAAGGAATCAAGGTTCGCTGACTAAAGACGTTAGAGATTGGAACCGCATAAATTGTCGATTATTGTAATTGAGTTGACTGTTCAAAAAGGGGCGAGTTGGTACATTCTGTCTTACTAAAAAAAAACCATAGGCGAATTATACCATACATACATACATATCGATGAAGAGGTCAATGGAAAAGAAAGATTTGAAGACGGAAATGTGATTCAAAAGGTTGGCTGCATGTACATATACCGAGGTCAAGGCGCAGCGCCGTAGGTAGGAAGGTAGGTGGGGTGGCTGTCTGTGCAAAGACACACGTAGGCCAAGAAGGCCCTTTGTGGTACCATACGGATCAATACCCTGAAACCGCGCCACTTCATTCGAACCATTTGGAGCTCTTGATGAAGCTGAGGATACTTTTGACGTCAGTATGTTAAATTTCATTCTAGTTGTCGAAATGATAGGCTCCCAGATGGAGCTTCCTTCTTTGGGATAGGACAAGTGCAGAGAAAATGGAGGATCGTTTCCTCCTCCTTCTCGTCTCTACAGCTCCTGCAAGTCATTTGAAAAGAGGCCCATCCTTCTGGCATGAAGACCAATGGCACAATGGCCTGTGAGAACACCAATAACGGTGCTGATGAGCGACCTAGTGAGCAAGATCAAAATGTTAGAACGGGTGAGATTTAGCGTAGGCCAGATCTCCCTGGAGGTGCAGCACGCGGTGCCGTTGCTCCATCTTTGGTTAGTCTTGCTGATCGCGTCGTGCTCTAAAAGTAGTTTTCATGTAGCGAGTGGAATATCCAGATTCCTTCGTTCCGGAAGAATGTCTAGAGTAGTACCACGTTTAGCAGGTTCATCGGCCTTACAAATCCCTGGAATGTCCCTATGATCGGGTACCCAGCATAGGTGAATGTTAAAATGTTCTGCCATCTCCATGAGAGATGAGCGACAGCCTGAAGTAGCCTTTGATGTAGATGTTACCGATTCCAGGAATTTTATAGCAGCCTGGCTGTCGGTAAAAATTGTAATGTCCCTGAAGGATATCACACTTTGCTTGAGCCAGGATAAGGCTTCATTGATCGCCATGATTTCCGCCTGAAAAACGCTACAGTGGTCCGGGAGACGGAAGGAGATGCTCAGGTTAAGCATATCGGAGAAAACACCACCTCCAACACCGTTTTTGGTTTTAGAACCATCGGTGTAGAGATGAGCGGAATGGTCGCCTTTGGCGTCGCCGCTCTCCCACTCCTCTCGGGAAGGGATGGAAGTCCGGAAGTTGAGGTTGAAATTCAACTTGCACGGTGTATAGTCAGTGTTTTCCGGAATGAAAGTTAGGGGATCTAAGATCGAGGAATGGGCATTATGGTTGTTTGACCATTGGGAGGAGGCTTTTAGTCTAATGGCTGCACAAGCAGCTGACTGTTTGCCAAAAATATCTAGAGGGAGTAGATGTAGGAGCATGTCAAGTGCCGCGAATGGGGTGGTTCTTAGTGCTCCGCTAATGCAAATGCATGCTGATCTTTACACTTTCCCCAAAAGATTGCGGTGTAGGGCTCTATCTCGGGCCTTCCACCAGACGATCACACCATACATGAGTATAGATCTGACATCGGACACGTAAAGCCAGTGCGTGGTATGAGGTTGCAATCCCCACTTCTTACCAATCGCTTTTTTGCAGCAGTATAGCGCTACGGTGGTAAAGCACAGGCGGATTAGAGAAGGAGGGTCTATTGGAGGAATCTTGTACTTCCTGGTGAAGAGGACTAGTTCGGTCTTTTTGGGGTTGACCCCCAACCCGCATTTGGCTTCCCATCTTGAGAGGATGGAGAGGGCGTTTTTAATAAGTTCACTAAGAGCGCAGCGCCGTAACATTAAGACAAAAGTTAGACTATACGCAAACCACTGGAATTTCTACAAGGCTTCCGACATCAACTTTCATTTAGTAATTCAGGTGAATCCTATAACTGCCGTTCGTCTTGTCACATGACGCTTAGTGCCAATGAACATATAAGCCACGGATCTGAAGATCCAGGCCGGGGTAACTGGACGTAAATGGACCGCTTTCTTTTAAGGAGAGCCTCCGTGGGTTAGTATTATCAAGCGATCTCGATCAACTTGGTATGAGACACTGATATCACCGCCCTAACAACCTTCGACAAGTGTACGAACGATTCTGCGTTGGAAACACGCAGTCTTCTTTCATTGAAATGCACCAATGATCCACGTTGCTAATGTCCTTCCATTGTCTTTACTTTCATCCCAAATATTCCATCAAATCGCTTCGGTAAGATGTTGTGAAGGACCCGATGCTCGATCGAAGATTAACTTCCAGCCGGCTTGAAAGAAGAAATAATGTCAACAAAAATATAATAAATTGCGACAAATATTTGCCAATTGGAAGGCGTGACAACGGAAACCCAAAAAGAAATTGATCCTACACTTCCTTTTACCCTGCATCCAGGTGCGGGTGTCATCTATACACAAACAGAGACGACACCGGTCAGAAATTTATTGTGATAGCCACTAGAGAAATGCGGTCGCAACTCAATAGATTGCAATTAGGATTTCTTTCACTTCAGGAATGTCCTGGCATCAGCAGGCTCGTGCCATCCTTGGAGGTGTATTAGGATCAATGGCAATCTGGCCAATAATTCTCTCCTTCTACACGACGAGACAATGACTTTAATTGACCCAAAGATAAAACCAAGGAATCTGTCAAAACTAATGACGTCAACAAGGAAAACAGATGGCTCCGTGATCAGGATCAGGAATCCTTTCACACTTTGAGAATAAATAAGGACATGTGCTGCGCGGGATATCTCCTTCCACTGCTATCTGTCAACGGACTAATTAGTACGTCTTTCCGTCACGTCTTTTGTTGTCCCTCACAACACGAAAGCGTTTATTCAAATTCAGATCTGGGAACGCAGAAAGCGTGAAAAGAAAATGCACGACAGTTGGTTGGTTGGTTGGACTAAATGTCCCACGTCCCTTATTCAGATTTTCTCTTCCTACATGCTGGCGCGTCATTCTTCTTATCAACCAAGATCATAGGGGAAGCAGAGAGGAAGAGAGTTTCCCAACACCCCTGCGTTATTACATGTTCGTCCTTTTTCTTTTTTTTTTGTAAGGCTTCCATGTTATTACTTTCAGCGGAATTCCCATTTTGGCGCGTGCTATGTTTTGTGCATCGCTGTGCTCTCCTTTAAGGAAGAAGGGGGTGTATGCACTCCATTGACTTCTGCACCCTGGATCGTATAAAGCGAATGTAGTTTGGTTATGGGTCTTAGCGACTCCGTTGCATTGTTTACGGGGACAATGTGCGACTAATGTTTGGGTTTATTCATTGTTCGGGGGTGCACAAGCAACGTAAAGGATCCTTTTTCTGTCGTTTTTCCTTATTGTTTGCGAATGGCGTTAAGGAGAACACATATGCCTTTGCTTTTTTGCGTCTTAAGGGAGTTTTCACCTTCGCTCGGCCGAGCAATGAACTATTATTTTGTGAAAAAAAATAAAATTCAAAAGTCCTTCGTAGACTTCCAGGTGTCAATGACACAGAAAATGAATTCGCCCTGTAGTTTATGATTTCAGTTCAGCTACTGTTAATTGTTTAGAGTCCTCATTTAAGTCAAATCATGTTATCAAAGTTAATGGTATAAGAATACATGTAAACCAATGTTCTGTGTATCACGCTATGTTTCCAAGAGGACCTGGATTTCCACTAAGAGTCAACGAGGTCGGTCTTCCGTGTCGTCTTGAATTTGAGGGTTAGAATTCGAAAACTAAATAAGCTACACACTCCTACATGTATGTGTGTTAGTGCGTTGGACTGCTGTGCGAGCGAAGTGGGTTCAAATCACAGCCATGTCCACCGAACATTTTTCGAGGGCACCACCTCTCGTCGGGGAATGACAAGCCTCCGAGAGTATAATTTGTCATGATAGAGCCGTTTGGAGGCGGCAATAAATTGTAGGTCCCTTCTATTCGTGCGGAAAATGTAACACGCACAACATGAATGGTTGCGAGAAGCTACGCCTTGGCTCATTCCGAGCCATCGCGCCAGATTTTTTTTTGTTTGTCCATACATGAAGGCTCCGCTTGAAAGGCGTCGAAACCAGTAACTAATTTATGTCTTAACTTCTTGATAGCTATTCCGACTTATTTCAAACTGGGAGGTAGTATTTCTGATGGCTAAATATCTACTCTCCTAACTCGTAAGAGATTCGACGTAGCGCTTTCAAGACCCTTCAACTTTGTTGAGCACAGAGATTCCTTACGCCCTCCTTTTGTCTCTTTTATTCCTCTTTTCCTTCAATCTAATGGCTTGATGCTCTTCCCTTGCTCCTCGTGTTTTATTTATTTCTCGGTAAAGACGAACCTATAACCATTATATGGCTCGCCGAGATCCTCGCAGTTCTTTTCTATTTCTGCTTTTGAATTTCTGGAGATCAAATTCGTTTCCTGTCAACCTCTTCTCTCACCTTTTTCTGTAATGTTTTGTACCGGTTTTGTTTTTTGACGAGCCCAAAGTTAATTGGGCTTGTTTTCAAGACTTGCTCACCGGAGAGGCTTTTTTTTACCGATTTTGGCATTGAAGTTTCCGAATTTGATTTCTACAAATTCGTAGACCCCCTCCCGGATGTCATAGAGTTCTTCCTTGTCAACCTTATCAGAGCGTGGATACGTAGCAGGCTGATACGAGTAAATATGGACTGGTGCAGCCTTAGGTCGATAGCATTTTCCACGGTGCAATGGCTTGACGTGGCCCCTAATCAAAAAGCTTCATCCTTCAGTTGCACACATCAAGTTGGTTGAGGCCCTCTCCACTTGAGCGCGACGTCGTAGATACGGTCTTCCTTAGGATGTTCTGTTGTCCCCTAAGTTGGTTTTACAAACTCTCTTAGCCGGACCGTTAATGTCCATTCGCTCTACATGTCCAAGCAATATTTTACTGTTTTTCTGGCTTCTCCTCCACTCTCCATCGGTTCTCACGACCGCGGCTTTATTGAACTTGAGTTTGTATACGGCTGCGTTAACTTCACTTAAGTCGGGTGGGCGCATGTCTTCATGTCGCCACCTAATGTAAATGGTACGTTGTACCTGACAGTGATTGTCGCTTGTTAACAGTCCGCGAAAAAGATTTTTTCTATTACTTAGCAGATTGTGAATCTACTAAGATGTTTCCCTCTTCATCCTTGCAAGCTTCTGTTAGTGATCTGTTCTTTTCTTCTTGTCTCCTTCTGTCGTAGAGCTCACATTCCCATATTCACTTTTACAGCGCATAAGCATGACTGCACTCTTCATTAAACTAGAAGATTCGTTATGGTGGACTAGGCTGTATCTCTAATGGTTTCCTAACAGTGTACCCCGTCGGGTAGGGGTTAGAATTTAGCCGAAGTATGCATGCCTGTCGTAAGAGGCGACTAAAATCCACGTCTTGACTGTGACGTTAAATGAGTCTTTTAAGTATGTCGGATAAACCCAATGGATTTATTACTCCAGGTGGTACTCGCGAAAGCGCAAATCCACCCGTGGTCTTTTCGACCACGGGCACGGATTCTGAAGGCCTCAACCAACATACACTTTGGCTTCGCCTCTTCAGGCGATGATACAGGTCCGGGTACACTCACATCTGAAGAGTCCTGCAGTTCACGCTCTGACTCGTTCGTGAGGATGAACTGGAAAGAAGGAGAAAATGGCGGAAAGGTTTTACTCGGTACGCTTAATCTCTTTCAGCATAGTCGAGAGCTGATCGTAGTGCTGTTGCTGATGGTTTCACTCGGGAAGCGCAAGGAAAAGAAGGAAGGCTGCGATCGAGCGGCGCAAATGGACTAAACCAGCTGAAGGCGCAAGCACCGAGTTTGGTCCGCCTTTGGTGGCAGAGGGAAAGAGGTTTAGGTCGGCGGAAGGTACTCCAACCGGAACCGAATCAGCCCTTGCACCCGACGTTGTCTCGTGTTCTTCTAGCTCGAACAGGCAAAACGGAAGAAGCGAGCTGTGGGCCAGGCACCTAGTGTGGGAAGCATGTGCGCATATGACGCGCCCCCTTTTGCTGAAGGCTCTCCTGCGGGTGGAGTTGTCTGCGCACAAAATCTGGGTGAAGGTGGTGCTGTTACCTTCAAGAGTTTCAGTACTGATGGACAGAGATTGTCTGAAGCAGACGAAGCCTCTGGCGGGCGTGCTACTGGCGGAAACGTGTGTACGTCTATTGTGCGCCCTTCTGACGGAAAACCGGTTACTGGAGGCGCTGACAGCGCCCAAAATCTGGTGAACACGGGTGTTGGGCCCCCACGTTCCTCCCTAAAGATTTGTATTGGGAAGGCTGGTGACGACCATAAGATGACCGATGCGGAGTGCAAACACTGCAAAGATCATCTATTAGAGCTAGCGGCGGCAGCGAATGCTGTCATTCAGGTGGAGGGCTGTGTTGAAGAACGGAATTCTTGTGGTGAAGTGCTCCTCACAGCAAACCCTTGAATGGCTTGACAAACTGGTGCCGAAAATATCACGCATGGGGGCCACTTCTTTGGTTTCCTTCATGCCTGTTGTTGACGCATGTTGACGCGGGCACTCTGCTGGATCCCGGTGCAACTCAGGAAAACGGCGGAAGTGTTGGCGTATCTCCGCACGCAGAATCCTGGCCTCGACACGAGCAGGTTGACAGTTTACTCCCATAGGAAGAACAAGAACGGGAAAAATGAGGATGGTTCTTCTCACCTTGTGGGTTTAGACAAGAGCTCTGTCGATGTTATAAAGTCAGCGTCCTTTTTTGCACCTTGGAAGGGTCGATTTCCGCTTTATTTCCAAATGAGTGCAGAAAACGGACGGAAACCCCAGTGAACGTCAATGATATTCGTTCAAAAAAACAGTGTTCCCACTGGTCTCCTACAATTGATACTGGGAGCACCGTGCTTTTTGATAGATTGAACCAAAGATTTCAGCAGTCCGTTGCGATTGTAATCGTTTGGCATTAAATTTCCTTGTAATATTTTTTTAATTCCGCGGATTCCAGGAAAACCACTTTAATAACTTGCTCATACGTATTTTGCACTGATAGGTACATAGTTCGCTCGGCGAGTCAAGCCAAACCCGGAGAGGCTCAGGTTCTTAATTGTTGTCGAAGTTGCTTCGAAGTTGCTTTACAGACGTAAGCTCCGAATATATCGCAGTGGTATTAGATCATTGATTCCACTTGAAGAATTATCCTGCCTTCAACTAACCTCTACTCTTATGACCGTTTCTTTATGTGGCTTCTATAAAGAATCCAATCAGTTCAACAATAGATGAATCTTTCGATTTAATATACAGTTGCATGCTACTGTTCACCCAGCTGCTCTTGCTCAGAAGTTAGGCCCGAATGTTCTGTGCTTGAATCAGCATCTATTCAGCGGTCAAGTCAACCCAAGTAACGTCAAGGTATCATAAGTTCTAGTCCAATGAAAACGAAAGCAGAAATTCTAAGACTCTTTAAATTTTGCATAAAACTTCCCCAAGGACCCTACAGTGAAATTACACGATACACATGTGTATGATTACTCCAATCCAAACTACGATTTATATCGCGTATACAAATTCAAATATGTTTGTCACTTGAAGTTTACTGTTCCCTCGCGTTGTGTGTCTGAAACTTAGCTGATGGTCATCAATATTTCCAAACAAAGTAATGTATGGGTCTCTGGTTAATATGGCCATATGCTGTTGAAAATATCGGGTCACACATTTTTTTGTCGCTCTTTGGAGAGTTTAACAAAACAGTGACTGTACAATGTCACTGAAAAGTTTTTTTCGGGTTAATGGTTTTGAAAAACGCGCTTGGTGTCACGCACATGTGTAAATTTATGCGCTCCGAACTCAAATTGTCATAAAATTAATTGATATAAACAATATTTGAGTAGTTGAGGGTCTCCCGCGAGTAGTAAATAAACAAAAAAGTTAAAAATAGTTTTCAGTTGGTTTTTTACGGTTCAATGGATCATGTCAGACTAAAGTTCACAGTTGAACTTGTTTGTATATGTTAAGAGAGTGATTTTGGTAACTTCCTTCAGTTGATTTACAATCGATTGATGCCTGGTGACGATAAAGGTGGGAAAGAAGACATACAGACAAGTGATGCAGCGCATAAATGTAGAAACGAGAACCTTTAAGGACTTCAAAGAGTCCGCGATCGAGAAACTTTGTCGATACATACAAAACAAGGTCGATAGATGAAGATATTCATATGTAGCAGGCGAAGCAAATACGCAATTCCCGTCGCCCAAGAAGATACGAAATGCGTTGCCAAAAAGCAGAAAATGCATGGAAGAAACCGCTAACAAAAAGAAAGAGCAATTAAACAAAGCATCCAAAATAAAGCCAGAAAGAGTAAAGGTTCCAGGTAAGCAGACGCAAATGATAAAGCATACCGCACCATTGAAGAAACCCTCTTGCCGCCAAGCTCGGCAGTCGGCAGTAAGCAATCTGTAAAAGGCGACTCCATGCACAAAGAGTAAGCAGGAGCAGCTCTTGGAGCTCCAGCAAACAGCAGATACGAGCATAACAGCATACCAAGGTAATTTGAACAAAGTGCTTGAGCGAATACCATAGGTCAAACCCTTGACTCATAAACTGCTTGAAAGTGATAACATCAGAGGCAGAAATATAGGTGGCCTTATATATACATAACAGTAGTCATCATCTTACCAATGAAGGCGGGTTTTTTTTTATAATAAACCCGCACTAAAGGGAATGGTGACTACCCTTACACCAGAGCACAGGCATTAGGAAATTAAGAGGAGAGACGAAGGTGATACCGACGTAGGGAAGGCTTGAGTGGGGTTATAGTAATTGGAGAAACACAGATCGTTCCACACTCGTGTTGTACAGCTTTAAAAGTAAGCTGATAAGCATTCGAACAATGATTTGTATTCGGGTCTTATGCCGAGAAAGGAGATAAATTCATTTTAAGTGCCAGCCATATGGCCACATAGCCAAAACGTTTAAAAGCCCTCATGATGGGATACAAGACTGCATCAAATGCGGGGAAGTGTCCCTTTCCAAACAAGCTGCAAATCTGCTTAACATAAGTCGTCGCAGACGCTCAGTAGCTGGCGGCTGTAAGGCATGGGTTGTTATCAAAAGGGGAAAGGTGAACCTTACAACACTTGAATAACGCCACGTATGGTTGAAATACGAACAAAAATGCTACAGGAATAACCAACATGCGGAAATGGCTTGGAGCACAACCTTCAAAAAGCAGTTGAATCACCGTTCCTATCGACTTGAAGCAACGATTTACTACATCCCACGCTTGTAAATTTTGCACCTGTGAATGAACTCTGGCTTACAAATAATCACACGTAGCCTTCGATTACGATGTTTCAACAAGAGTTTAAAATTTCTTTTAAAGCTCAATGGCGTCATAAACTCTAAATCCAGGTTTCCCAAACTGTGCTCCGAGGAGCAGTTGGTGCTCCGCGAAGGATATCCAAGTGCTCCGCGGAAAGATAAAAAAATATATCAAAATCCCATCAGACTAGCTAATTTGGGCTTTCTGAGAAATCTTGGAACTTTCTCCAATTTGTTCGCAGCAATCGAATACAAATGTCTTTTAACAAGAAATCAATAAAAACAAATAGCTAACTTGGACTTTTTTGAAATTGCAACAGTTGTAGGCAATCAGTGAAAAGTCAAAAAGAATCAAGTCGTAGTGCAGTATTCTAGTTATAACGAGGTCCACTTGAAACGATCACAGTTGTATTGCAATTGCTGTTAATATTCTGCGTATCTTTTTAACGTTGCAACAGAGAGCAACCGAATCGTAGTGCCGTTTAGTTTATCTATAAATGCTTTTCGTAAGTGAGTGCTCTGAGGCTGCTTCAGATATCGGAATTCACAGCCGGCGACCTTACAGGCCATCTAAGGATCCTGGAACACATCCAAAGTGATTAAATTTTCTAAATCCCAGATAAAATGCTCAGAGATTTCGTTTTTTCAGAAAGTTGATCATAGGTAACCGCATCAATGGAAAAGTAAAGTTACCTTGCCTAATTCGTAAATCTGGTCCACAGATGGCTCCAAATTCGGAAATGGCAATACTGGGGCTGGGGTCTATGGTCTCAAATTCCAGCGTGGATGAGCACTCAGATAGCCAGGCAGATTTAATGGCCCTTAAGTCCTATATGATATGGTTAAAGCTCAACCTTCTCGAAGACCTTGTGTCCGCAAATAAATAACTGGATCCGTCACACGAAGGCTTCAAAGATAATGAACGGGCGGACTGTCTGGCGAGAAGAAGCGTTTGGCGAACTCTTGTTCACTAGGCGAGCACAATAGATCTTACAGGTCGTAGTGCATGCGAATCTTGGCATCGTATTCGTTGCGTTAAGTTTATGTTTTGTTCATTATTGCCACTTTTGGATCTATCGGGGTGAAAACGAGAAATCAACTCGCAAATAGCTGTATATTTGGTAGGCACCAACTGTGTCTTTATTATATCTGTGAAAAAATGGCTTATGAACGCCGTAGTGCTCCGCGACGAATTTCTCTTCTGAAAAGTGCTCCGCGGCCAAAAAAGATTGGCAACCGCTGCTCTAAATCATCCAAAAACCAGATTCAAGAAACAACATTTCCCGCGACTAGGATTTAAAAAAAAATTCAAATTCAAATCTTCAACCTTACTCACACTTCACAAATCTTCAACCTTACCCACACTTTCTAGTGCAACTAGCGACGACTATCGTTGAATAGCCCGAACTTTCCAATCAAATAATATGCGGTTGTGAGATTCGATTATTGTAGGTTTGTGTACATCATACGTAGCACATCAGCCGTTCGAAAATGAGAATTTGAAAGCGATAAAAATTAAAATATCCACTCACCCTCTTCATTGTTGTTTCCATCACTTTCGTTTCTTCCACGTTTGCCATGCCCTTTTCCCGCTCTCAATGGTGTGCTCAAATTAGTGTCCGATAAATTCAAAGAAATCTCTGTAATAGGTGACAGCACTGCTGCACCACATTTCTCATTGGATAAATCAAAAAATTTCTTCTTTCTTATAATCACTGGTGATTCCAACTCAGCAATGTCCACTTCACTCGCATTAGATTTATACCGTTTTGTCAAAGGATTGTCCATACAGTCCCCGGAAGTAAGTCCTTCATCTTCTATATCCGGTACATAGTCAGCTGAATACTCCGAAATACGTTTCTGAGTTTTCCAACTATTGTCGGTTGTCGTTGTCGTGGCGGTAGTACTCATGGTCTCCGCGTCAAATTAAATTAAAAAAAAATATTGTAAATTCGAATCCGCAATGTTAAACGCGTTTTAAAATAAATAATTAGAAAAAAAACACGAGAGAAACACTCACGCACAAGACAGTTAGAAAAATAAGACGTCGTTGAGCCAAGAAATAAATTCGAAAAAAATTTCTAGTATAAACTCCACACACACAGAAATAAGGGGTAAGCGTGCAAGAATTATGCACTTTCTTTCATCGAAGGTAAAATTGTGTAACGGTAACGCGCGACAATAAAAAAAAAAAAAAAAAAACAGACAACGGGTAAGGAATGCAAATAAACGTTCACAAAAAATTATTTAGAAAATAAAATATCGAACTGCTTTCGCTGGCAAGAGAGTTTTCGAATATAATCGCTGACATTATCTGCAAAGAAAAATTCAAGAAATACGTTTTTAAGTAATTTTTCGAAACGAATAGCAGGATAAGTTGTAAAATCAAGTAAGATCAAGGGAGGAGGTGTTCAACCTGAGCATCTCATTCCTCTAGCGTCTTTCAGGCGAAAATCATAGCGACAAACGTAGCCTTATCCAAGTTGAATTACAATGTTGTACCTATCCCTTAAGGAGATCACAATTTTTACGTACATATAACCAGGCTGATCTCCCACGCAGATGGCAGAAGAATTTAACGTTCATCTATGCTGGGTACCCAGTCATAGTGACATTCTAGGAAATTGTAAGGCCGATGAAGTCTCCTACTAGAACGACGGAATCCGGGAATTCCAATTGCTACATTTTAATTATTCTTAAAGTACGATGTGATCAGAAAGACAACAAAAATGGATGAATAGGACGACATGCCGTACCTCACTCGATCTTAAAATCTCGGTGTTCTTATCGGCCATTGTTCTATCGGCCTTAATGCCAGAAGTATAGGCCTTTTCTCAAACGACTTCTGCAGGAGTTGCAGGGACGAAGAGGATGAAGAACCAATCCTCCAGTTCCTATGTACATGCCAAGCCTTATCCCATAGACAACTACGCTACCTGCCTACCTGTAACCTCTCAACTTTGCAAGTGTGCATTGCTGATCAAGAAATCGAACGAGTGCATGACATTAAATTGCTTGGGAGTATTGTATCGGTCGATGGCGACACCGAACTAGTTGTATGTAGCCGAATCGGAAAGCAAAGGGTGCTTTTAGTAAACTGGGAAGTAATGCAATAACCACACTCGTCAAGGAGTAACTCGTCATCGAAATGTGAGGACTTGACATTAGCGCTCCCAATGATGTTAATCGTTCATTCGATCTCGAGTCTCAATCACCCATTTGTTCTCGATTGAAGTAATTCGGTATTAATAAGCCGCTCTGCGTCAACCGCTATCATATGGGTGTAAGTAGATGGAAAGTTGCCGTCAATGTTACGAATAAGTTGCAGGCTTTTGAGAACCGCTGTCTAAAAGAAATAAAGTATAAGTATTTTTACCAAATCGTATTAAATGAACATCCACACATATAACAGAATGGGTCAGCAACGTACATGTAGACGCAACTTACAGAAATAACTATGAAGCATCTATCGAAAGGCGACGACTACATAGGCAGGCAAGACATGCAATGCAGCATTGTGCCAGGCTGTCGATGATTTATCAAGGCAATTGAAAAAAAAACTGCAGAGTTGAAGTACATCGCAACTTATCACAATGGCGTAGTAGATGCCCTCAGACCCATTAAGAAACATAGGGTTTAAATAAAGTGAGTAAAATTGGTAGGAGAATCCACGGACCCACCTTCAAGTTAACAGTTCACGGTGGCAGGCGACATCGATCTTTCGGACACAGGTCTATGCCATCGAGCTATGAAAATGCATTGCATGCAACCTTCCAAAACAAAATCAAGCTGCCATTGAAGTCCGAAGGCCTTTCTATTTTAGGTCCATGCTTGGGTAATCAAGCTGCCAGTTGCTCGATAAAAAAGTTCCAATCACCTGGGTTTCAAGTGGAGCACCTATCGAAAGCAACAGGAGGGGAACGCAACTGTTTTTTTCTGCAATATTCGAAACAAATTCTTAGGAACAACAGGAACATAACGGGCCTAGCAAAAGGCTTCTTCCAACGCAAACCAAAGTCTATCAATATTTCAAAAGCTAAGCTGCCAACGGTTTACTCGAATGGAGAATACAGAGACGGAATCAGGAGCTTCAAGCCACATAAATTATTCCAATAAGACTTGTTGGCGAAAAACACCCGCCTCCGTATTTTAAGAAGGTGGAAGTATAATTTAAGCTCTACTAGAAATGCTGTTCAAGAATGTGCAAACTATTTGCTGTTTTCGAATGAAAAACGTTTACGAACGTTGTGAACTTCCTGGTAATGCTTATGGGGATTCCCCATGCCCATCACCTCAGCCATGCTTTTGGTGATCAAACATCACTGCAGCATTCTTTGTCCCGCCAGACTGTCGCCAAATCGAGCACTCCGTGACAAAGTGCGCGGGAAAAAATTAGAGGGCATACACATGTATGTATATATGCGTACACGGAACATCCTAGAACTCCTAAAGAAACCAACATTTTACAAATGTTACCTGGCATAGCCTGCGAATTTATCTCCATGGTCACTAACCCAAATCCCTTGTTTACATTTCAGCATTAGACGATGTCTCGAAACGGAACTTCCAAACCATAAATAAAAACATTTCGGTGTTTTTGTCAAATTATCCACCCACTTCGCCCCACGGAAGCGTCTGAGCGATAATACCGTTTCTGCAACGCTTTGAATCTCACGAGAACTGAAGGCGGCGATGGGCGATGCATCAAACATTTCTTTTAGCTTTGTGAACTTACCTCCGAGAATTGCAGAAGGAAATATGCCAATTGGATTTTTTTTTTGTTATTGCGAAGCCTTTCGTTTGCACGCGAAAATTATATCAAATAAAAAGCGACAGAAATTTTTATAAACTGAATAATTTTATAAACAATAAAAAAGCATACGGAACCCGATCACAATGAATTTTGGCGGAACTAAAACTGACGAAACGAAGTGCAATTTGCAACGCGTTGATTGAGAAAGAAAAGCGTTGTTGCTGTTGGTGGGGACGGGCGAGCGGCGAGCCACAGCGCAAAGCTTTAAGCGTGGTGAAAATGGAAAACAGATGGGAAACAGATGATTGGTGGAAAATGTGAAGTGGCCGATACAGTGGTGCCAAAAAGTTTTTGTGGAATTTTAAATTTTTAAGTAAGAAAAATTTTCATCGAATGCAATTTTTCTATTATTTTTGACAACAATCCTAAACCTAAAATATGTATGTACTATATATGTATAAAAATAACTGGCGCAATAGCCTTAAGTCCAAAGCATGCCAAGGCCTAACTTCTCTTAACTTTTATTGATTTAAGATTAATACAAGCAAAACTTAAACCTAAAACTTATAAATAAAACAAATAAAAATATAATTAGAGGGAGCTGTGTTTTATAAACGAGGCATCAGATGGAGATGAGGTCGGAGTGTGACTCGTGAAGCAAACCTCTGATGGTGAATTTCGTGAATTTGGTGGAATGAAAATTAAGGATGTTAATCGGATGCAGTGTTGCCAGCCGCTTGAAGTGAAATTCCTCATTCCCCCGTTTTTTGGGGTGACATTCCCAGTGGGCGCCGTGGCTCAGTGGTTAGTGCGTTGGACTGCTGACCGAACGGTGTGGGTTCAAGCCCCAGCCAGGAAAACACCAAACATTTTTCGCGGCACCACCTCTCGTCGGGGAATGACAAGCCTCCGGGAGTATAATCTGTCATGGAAGAGCTTCTTACTTCGGAGTCGGCAATAAATTGTAGGTCCCTTTCATTCATGCGAAAAATGTAACATGTACAGCATGAACTGTTGCGAGAAGCTCATCCTGAGCTGTCGCGTCAGCTATTTATTGATTTTTTTTTATTTCCCATGGATTCCCCACAAACATTTTTCAAAAGCAGTTTTGGTAGTTAGAATAATTTTAATTAAAAACGAAAAAGAAAACGATTTTGTATGTATATACACTAATAAAAATGTTGAGTAAACTGACTGCTTCTTACAAATCGAGTTTTCCACCAAAGTTTCCAATGGAAAACCCCAAATGCAGTTAGCATGAACACATGCATACGTGTAAGTTAAATTTACACATAGATATTAACTCGGCATGCTCATTTGTTATTGCTTTGTAACTCAATTAGAGTTATTAATTTTTTTTTATTTTCCTCACATTTCAAATTCTGGACTAAAATTCACCATGAAAAAGGGAATTCCCGACGAACTGGTAACACTGATCAAATGTTGAGCGAGACGAAAGAGGATTACAGACCGGAAGTTACGGGGATTTGTGTTGAACAAGATCATGGTGCCTAGCAACTAGTGGACGAAAAGTATGAAAAGTTTCTTATGAGTTTGGAAGTTAATTAATTTCAGTCGGTCTTCGTAGGGTGTAGATTGTAGCGTTATCACAGGAAAGACCACATAGAGCAAAACAGTTCAACCTTCAAGTGAATTGAGGGGATTTTGTGACGTAAGTATGGGTGAATGTAGCTGTTGCACTGTACATTTGATTTAGGCATTTAGGAACAGCTGTGTTGCAACGCTATTCGCAACGGAAAAAATTGAGCGTTTTGCGTTGGATAATATTTTGGAAAATTAAGAGCCGACACTGCATTTGTTAATAAAACATGTTAAGAGCAGGAGGAATAAAACACGATGAAAGGTGACGACAGTGAAAAACATCCTGGGCGTGTTCAAAAGAAGACGTACATACAGTACTGCCAATACGTTGCGTTTTTTGTTGCTGCAACACTCTTTTTTTTAACACTCCCGCAACACTGCATTTTTGAATTAAACCCGATCCGAGAATTCTATTGACAAGCTCTTGTTGAAATCGAGGGTGGAATTGGCTCTACTTATGATGTGGTCAATATAAGGCCTGTCATATATGATACCCAGATCGCAAATTAAATTGACTGGGGTAACCAGCTCATTAGAACTTGATATTACTTTATATGTGTGAAGGATTTGTTGTCTTAAGTAAAAGCCTAGATGTTGCCGATTCCTTTATCCATATGCTCTGGTTCCTGATTTAAGGCCAATAGTGGAATTTTATTGTGGGGCGTGGATACTCATTTCTACGTAGGCGCACACTTGCTTCGTTACATTTGACTGCTACATATTCACCCTTATTATGGCTGGCCAGCGCCTCCGGCTGGCGTTATGCTTGTCGTTTTAGTTTAAATTTTGTGAAATGTAAATTTTTATTCAACATTTGGCGTTTAAGTGTCTTTATCGCTATTCTGAGTGTTGTTTTAGGTGGCAAAACGCCTAGTTAAACGCCTATTTTTGTCGTTAAGGAATTAGTAAACGCCGGGCACTAAAAATCGGTTTTAAATGAAAATGTATGCATGTATTCAGTTTAATTTAGTATAGGCACATGAGATGTTTACTCGCTCACAGGAAAAGCTACTAAATATCGATTAGATATAGTTGGTATCTCCTCAACACAACAAAGAGGCTCTAAAACTGTGGACCTTATGGATGGGTGGGAACTCTTCATATCGGAAGTAGCACCTTCAATGTCCGCTCAAGCGGAAGTGGGGATACTTACAAGTCCCAGGCTGGCAGACAGAGTACTAGAATGGATGCCATTAGAAGGGAGAATTGCGATCTTAAGGCTTAAATCCAGAGTCGGAGGATGCAGCTGTCTTTTAAGAAGTATGTAGGAGCCACAGGGGGAAGACGGTTTAGGTAAAAGTATTTGAATGAAACAAATCAAGCTATAGTAAAACTTATTGGCCTAAACGAACTAGTCGACGTTCTAGAAAGTGTTGAGCGACATTCAAACTACAAAGAGTGTACAAAGTCCATCTACATATGTACATAGCAAAAACTTCAAATCCATCTTTTAGGCATTCCAACCACAATAAACATCAAAATGATGTTCATATTTTGGTTAATCAGATTTTATTTTTCATTGGGCGCGTTCTATTTCTCAGATATCTGAAATTTCAGATAGACTAGAATATGGAACGCAGTTTCTTGACTGAAAAACAAGATAACAGCTGATTGACATTTATGCAAAAACGGCATTTTTACTTTCTGCTTTCCCATCGAATTTGCGTATGAAATGTAACTGTGTGCGTAATAATTACTCATTTGGGACTCTTAAGATGTTTTCTGTAACTAAAATATGCATATTTATTGGCAAATTTGCTAAATACAGCAATTGAATAAATTTGAAATTTGAAATATGTATCAGCTGTTTATGACACTTTTCAAAAGACACTTTTCAGAAGTAAGACAAAAAATTTTAGACTAACAATCCAGTCGCCGACCTCAAAAAAGTTGTCTTGTTTTTCTGTCGTCCAATCATTATGCTCCGTTCATCTGAAATTTAAGATATCTGAGAAATGGAACGCGCCCATTAAATCCGACAATTGACGTACTTATGCAGGCAACTTCATAGAAAAAATATTTAAATCTGCCATCTGTCAGTTTTTTTCTGTAGAACGAATGTGGAATATAAGTAAAACGACACTCAAGGCGTTTCGCTCCCGTAATGCCGACACTAAAACGCCACTTAACCGCCACGACTCAAAAAACGACAAAAGTTGAAAAACTAAAACGCCTGTCGTAATAAGGGTGATTTTCTGACTCCTACTAACGGGTTGCCGACATTTAGGTAGGGATACTCGACTGCGTCTTTTGCTCTTAAGCTCAATAATGTCTTTTGAGCATTCGCCAAATTAACCATTTTTGTAACCAAACAAACCTCTTTATGATGATTTATGTATTTTATTTCCTTCATTTTTTTTTACGTCTTTTATACATCGAATAATCCACGCATTTATTTTCTTTTTTAAACGATATTTTATCAATAATTGATTATATAACAATTTTCAATTGTATCACAATGCAAATGCCTAATAACTTTATTTCATATCCTCTATATTACATTTTACTTAAATTTATAATTTTCTTGTTAAATACGTTTCTAATTTCAGTTGTTTGAGTTGACTCTTAACTCTTGTAATTTATATTTTACTTGTGCTTATTATATTTTCGTGTCAATATAGATACAGATACTTTTGTTTTTCATTTCATTATATACACCCTTTAGCACGAGAAATATTTAAAAAAAAAAAAATCCTAGGCGAGAAAATGAAATAAACTACAACACGCTATTTCTAAATAGTAAATTATATATATATTAGCTTATGTATGTTTGTAAAAAATAGACATCAACAGAAATAATAATATTCATAGAGTGGTTTCTTTCATAACAAGTACGTCTGCGCAATATGGTAGAACATTTTTTTTTAGATAATTAGTTGGTTTTGGTTTTTTGTACTATTACGCATGTCACTTCATCGCAATGAGTATCGGTATGAGAGTGCTGGTGGGCTCGTGCGTACCATGCACACTTTAGTTCTCGAAAATGTTCAGAAGTAGATCACCGAGAGAGAGTAGGAGCTCACGACTCAAAGAGTATGGTCATTACTGCCATCAGCCCGATGCCAAAGATTAGTGCGAGTATTTGTTTCATAGACTCGCGTGGATTCTCTTCTTTGACGAGGTCGGGTAATACTGTAACTAAAGCGATGTGCAGGAAACCACCTGCGGTAAACGGCATAATCCAGGACGTTCTCGCTTCTGAAAAATATAAAAAAAAATAACATAATTAGTAATGAAGACAAAACCAAGGAAATGTATGTGATTATTACCTCCCAACTAGAAATGGGATACAGAAAACATTAACAAAATATTACAGGCTAACAACAAGCCTACTGGAGCGAAACCCAATGTCTATACATTTGAACTACTACTACATAGCTTGTATTTACTCCGTGAATAAATTTAAAGCCAGATACACTCATAACTATTGACGTCATCGAAGGCTTGATTACCATTTGACGCTCTTTGTCTTTTTAGCAAGGAAAGTTTCCTGCCTTTCGCATTGTTCGTCCTATCATACTTAGGTGTTTAACCCGTGGGTCTTCTGGGATACAGCTTAATGCTCGTGGCGTTCCTTTTGCAGACTACAACGGAACTCATTTGCGATTTGGATAGCCATCTTTGAAAAATTACGTTCACCTTGTATCGTAGTTTTTCATTTGATGTGATTAAGGATGCAACACGTTAAGCAACTAGAACTTGTTAGCTTTAGACAAAGTGGACCTCCACTCTGCTACCCCAGGACAATAATAATAAAAAAATCACGGAGAAACACAACAGGTGGAATTCAGTAATCACATGTGTTGTATTAGGAAAGCAAAGAACTAATAAGAAGCTAACTCTGAGCTATGGTGAGAGGACGTTGTGACGAAGAGGTACCTGAGCGTACACCCTATTTTCTCTGTGTCTGCCCAAGCCTCTCTCAAGTAAGGCATAAGAACCTTGGCAAATATTTTTTTGATCACATCGAAAACTCTCTGAAGGCACACTGATACGAAGCCACGGAAAACTAATCAAAGGCATCACTTGGGTCCACATTTACCTAAGTGCAATGAAAAGCTAAGTTAGGGTCTTTAACAACCCACAAACCTAACTTACCTATGAGTCTCCCCAAATTCGTTTAATTAAAAATGCCAAAATGCATCATTTACAACTCACCCATCGCTGAAGTAACACCCGATCCTCCAATAGCCACCAACGCTCCCATAAGGCCAGCACCAGCTGTTAGCAACTGCGCCCGCGCAGCATCCCACCGACTGAAACCAGAACGCAATAGAATTGCAAAGTCTCCAACTTCATGGGGAATTTCATGCACTAAGAAGTAAACATACATTTTATTTCGACAAAATCAAGAAAATTCCAAGTCAAAGCCTTACACAAAATAGCAAACGTAGCCAACACCCCATGCCGGAAGGAAACCAAAAACGACCCGGCCACAGCCAATCCATGGGTAAAGTTATCAATTGAATTTGCCAACAAATTCAAATACCCAGCGACTTTCTTCGGCTGATCCTTGCTCTTCTTCTCGCGTTCCCGCAAAAAGCATCCATTTGGCACATCTTCTATATCGCACGTTCCTGTGCATCCATTTGATGTTTGTCCTTCAATGAATTTACCACCAGTCTTTCGCAGAAGGCAATTTGCAATCTCCACACATTTTGGCTGGGGATTTTCGTCATCGGCATTCGCATAGCCTGAGAATATTTTCTCAACAATTGTGAATATTAAAATGCCAGATAGTACCCAGAGACCACTACGCATTGATTGATGACTAGAAACTGCAAAATAAATGTTTCAGTTGTTTCAAGACCAAGTTTAAGTGATAAGCTTACCTGAATCTGTGTCATGTTCCCACGCTTCCGGCAGTAAGTGTAGAAATACATCGCCTAGCAAACCACCGACTGCAAAGCTTAATAGAACTTTTAGGAACTTTGATTCGGCAGCTGTTGGAGAACAAAAAAAACCATTTAATATGAATCCTATCTTAACTTTGAACTAAGAGGATGGCTTAGAGTTGATTATCAATCCTATTACCTGACGGACTCTGTCCTCGCATAAATAAATAACTGACGTGTGCAAACGTAAAGCTTATAAGACCGCAGTCAATGCGATAAAAACGAAGATCATCATAACGTAAACAACAAGGTTAGCCATGTTTGTAGACAGCGTCCATAACTGTATTTGTGTGACTTATCTTAGTGTACCGATAAGAAACTATGTGTGCACTTTTAAAACTCAGTATGGAACCAAATTTAATTTCGATTACAGATAAATTAGTCACAGATTGACTGTTCAAGGTCGACGTTGTGTTCTTGGAACCACAAAGAGACGAGGTTATCTGTAAGCAATAAAAAGCGATCTGCATCGTGTGTCCATAAATAGAAATGATGCAATTGGGTAAGAGCCACCATTCGTACTAATCCAAATGCACCATACACATGGAATTCTAAAAAAAAAAAAACTAGATCGATGGAGCTTAGAAGAATATTTTTAGTTTTCTTTCATCTACGCAGCACTCGTAATCATCAAAAAAAAAATAACTGCACTGAGTCACTGTATCGCTCTGACGATAGTACGTACGGTTTTGAAGAGCGGATCGACAATGACGAGCAATGTTTCGACTTCGCGATATCAATAGTCTTACCACTGAATGCACCATGCTTGACCAAATAACCAACTACAAGATTGGCTGGGATTCATAGACCAACGAATATCGATATTGGAAACACTAGGCGATCAGCCGACAGTTATTATTTCTACAATTGTTTTCTTTTTGGACTAAGGCCCAATGCACACGGAGCAACTGAAAAACAACTAAACTGGTTAGCAACTCGAGTTACAGATCAGTTACGGACTCAGCGGCGACTTGACTCCACACACGAGGAAACTCATCACCAATCAAAATCGTTAGTTCGTTCAGTGTCGTCATGGATACCGGGCGTGAAATGTCTTCGGAAGACGTTTTTCAACCTCCCCCAACAGCAACAGGTTGGTCTGTTGCTCGCTCATCTTCGACAAACTAGCAACTGAAATCGCAGGCAACTCGACATGCAAATCAACAGACGACTAGTTACAAACTGTTTTTTGTGAATCGCAAACGAGTTTCCAACCAGTTCTGCAGAAGCTGTAGGGACGAGGAGGAAAAGGAAACCACGACCCACTTACTTTGTACATGTCCTGCTCTTGCGACGCTTAGAAGAAGAACCCTCGGGGAATACTTCTATGATGATCTTAACGATCTTGCTGCACTAGACATCCAAAAGATAAGCAACTTCATCTCTGGGACGAATTGGTTCAAATCTTAGGGTTAACACCGCTACGGTTGCCCACTTCTGTTGTAGTTATGCCACATTTTCTGGTTCCCTGGTGCCGGTAAGCCGGTTTACTTCGTTGTGGTATCACAATGGGCCATTCTGGCCTAAGTGTGTCCCTGCCGAAGCGGGGACAGCCACCTAACCTAACCTTCCAACCAGTTGCGTCGTGTGCGGCGTCCCATTTGATTACACAGGGTACGACTCAAAGCAAACTAGTTGCCAATTCGCATCGGTTTTCAGTTGTTTTTCAGTTGCTCCGTGTGCATTGGGCCTAAGTCGAAATGAATTTATTCTGGTTTTCGCAACCAAAAAAATGATTCTTCGGGGCCTAACTGGCGATGGCCGGTAATGCACTTTGACCTAAAAGCTCTTTTGTGTTAAGCTAAGTTTTCCTATAACCGAGGGCAATTATGAACAAGATCGAGGGCAAGTTCGAGGCAAAATAGACAAGCAAGAACCACGTCCGGCATGATGTCGACAGATCTGAATGAACAACGTTATCAACACAAGTACAAAACTATGACTGTTCCACTCTTATGTCAGCATTGCTCTATTGGTGCAGTATATGGAAGTTGGTTGGCATACGTACTGGCACTCGTAGGCAAGGATTTTCTGCTCGAAAGGAATTGGCCAGCAGCTTAGAGACAACAATAAAACAAAGAAAGAGAGAATGGAATAAAGGGGTTGTAGATGCCTTATGATCCACGACAGGTAACAGGAATAAATGATAAAGGCTGTCAATCTAGCAGCTCAACAAAGATAACAAATACAATTTCAGCCAAATGTATAAAAAAAACTTACGATCTTTAAAGTCACCCTTTTCGGATGCATCTTGTGTGGGTATGATGATTAAGGGCAGTATCCCACTCAATCCAATCACAACTGAGCCCAGCAACGAGAATACCCATGGTGTGTACTCGAATGCCTTTAAAAACTCTGGCATATAAGAATTTACTAATTGTGTGTACACATATACAATGTGTTCGTCGAAGAAGCTCGTTGATATATTCATTGTGTTCGTTTACACTCTACACATACACACAATAATTTTATCACAAATTCAATTTTGACTTTATCTTAAAAATTTATGTGGCAACAATGGTTGCTTTTTAATTTAATTTTTTTTCCTTTAGATTTGTGATATCCTTGTCATGTTATACGGTTTTCCTGGACTGGATATGTATCAAAATCGAAATAGCTAAACTGCAGAGCTATAATTTAACGCAGATAAAAACGAACAATGTTGAGGTTTTAGAAGTCAAAAAGTTTTAGTGATCTGAAATTAAAATAAAACGAAAGGTATTAGTTAGATTGAATCAGTTAGTTCTTACAAAAAACTACGTATATTTAGTCTAGATTCTAAAATAACCAATGAAGAAGACATTTTTGGTACAGCTTAAGTATAACGGTTTTATCAAAAGCCGATTATGCAATTCCCTTAATGGAAAAGAGCATATTTTCAAATCTTAGGTTGGTAAGGTTAGGTTAGGTAGAGTAGGGTTATGCAGCCAGCGCTTGCATAAGACTCTAGGTACAATAGTGGGCCCATCACGATCCCTGTGAAACCAAAAAAAGGCAAAACTTAGACCATTTTCTAAAAGCATTTGATTTCCCTACAGAATTTTACCATATTTTTATAGCTATCATAGCCTAGCTCCTCTAGATTACTGAAAAAATAGTACCCGAGAAGTTTCATGCGTGTTCTGACAATTCCCAGACATTCACACAATATGAGTGTTTTGTCTTCAGCGGCGCATAGATCGTTACAGTACCTGCAGACATCTGTGGCTGAGAGGCCTAATCTTTTAGAATGCTTCCTGGGAAGACAGTGGCCGGACAGGATGACTAATTGTAGTTGTCGCCTACTTAGGTTAAGAATATCCCTTGTTCTTCTACGGTCCAGCGCAGGGCATAGAGCCTTGGATACCATTTGCCCACTTATGTCAGGAAGTTAAAGAACTTCACGCAGTGGAACTCACAAATCTACGGTTGAATAAATGCAAACTATCGCCGACGAACTTGGCGTAGAGCAGTCGATAAGAAATGTTCGTATTTACAGCAGTTAGAAACTGCACGCCAGCACGCATATGCGTGTAAGATGAAAAAGATATATGTATATATGTATGCATTTGCTACTAGATGATGCTGGGCATTATAATAGAATGTCATGAGGGGTTTGTGCAGACCAGATTTGTACAATTTCAACGTTCGTTCAAGTAGAGTAGATCAAATAATGCTTTCGCCGAGAAGCTTACATAAACGTGCTCCGTTGCGGAATATTTAAAAGTGCGTTACAGACATTTCACACGCTTTTGTGGTCGCCGGGACCCAGTGGTTAGAGGACTAATCTTCAATAAGATCCAAGCTCGTCAAATAGTAGGTAGGTAGGTGGCGGTTCGACAGAATCCAATTGGCACTACGACGTGCCCTTTTGTTACTACGACTGTCGTGAACTGGTTGGTGATGTGTAAGAATGGTTAAGTGCATGTAGTCTCGCTCTTGCTAGTGTCCGAAATTTAAAGAGAAAGTTCGTCGCAGCAGACGCGGTTGTGTGAAATACCTATTTTAGCCGCATGGTCTCCAATTGACCAACGCCCCGTGGTTATCGCCCTTAGGCTAGGGCCACGCACTGAGCGACTGAGCGATTGAGCGACGAGCACCTGAGCGACTCAAAAAAACTAAAACATATGGAATCGTAGGGCTGTGGCCACGTAGTCGCTGAGCGATGAGCGATTTTTCTGAGTGACAGAGCGACGTCGCTCTGAATTCAATTTTAATCTAATTTTGTAGTTCATCGCTCAGCGATAAAGTGAAAATGGAGCAAATAAACTTGGAAATTTTGATTTCAGCTGTCGACAACATTTTCACTACTAATCGTTCGAGCGACGTCGCTCAGTAAAAGGCCACTCGTCACTCAGACTTGTCGCTCATCGCTCAATCGCTCAGTCGCTCAGTCCGTGGCCCTAGCTTTATTCTGTACGGGTTCTATTTAGATCTTTTGTTCTCTTCTTGTCGTATGTGGGCCATATCTTCCTTGATATAGAGCAGTTGGTTAGCCCCCTCCGTTGGAAGTTAGCCTTCTGCAGGAAGCGTGAGTGAATTTGTCCTTGAGTGAGTCATGAAAAGCCGAGCCCTGCATGGCTAAGTCTTCTGCACACTTGTTTCCTTTTGTCACTGTGTCTTGGAAACCAGAGCAATGTGACCCTGAACAGTTCCCCCAAGTGGACAAGCTCGTTCTGGGACATGTTAAATAAAACTGAGTGAGATAGAAAGAGGGTGCCGGGAGAGATATATACATATGTAAATACGTAGAAGTCTTATTAAATGAAAAAGTAGACGAATTGGCTAGAAATGGGTCTATTATGAATTATTCACAGGCTCTATCGAAATAGGGAAATGTTCACGATACTAGGATTTGGGCTCATGTGCGGCCTCGCGTAGGGTTAGTTTTTATGCACTTACGTGAGTGAATTGCTCTGTTGCAACTCCTAAACCACTCAGTTTACATTTTTTGTATTCTTTCACTTTCCCTGTTCCATCTAGTGACATATTTTCCAGACACTGCCGATTAGCAATGAGTAAATCAGGTTATTTATATCTTTATTTGCTGTCGTGATTTGATGCGTGTTAACAAGTAAGGCAAACTAAAATTCCATTCAGAAATAATTTACGGACTTTGACACTTCATTATAATGGCCATTCGGTAGCCAAGCTGATAGTGTGTCATGCATCGTAAGGATTTAATGGCCCACTTGATGGCTTTAAAAGACTTTGCAATTGAATCAGTTCATCACGATCATGACATGCATTGTACGTATATTGATTGTTGTAAAAGTTTATATTAAACAAATAAACTGCAACTTAATGCGTTATCTTCGAGTTGCGTGGATCTGGCGGAAGCCACTTTATATCATGTGTAAATATTAAACCAAAGAACGTGACCAATAAATGTTTAAAGATAATTATGTCACTTCAATTTATGTTTTTTGTTCCTACAGCCCCTGCGTTTTCGATTTTAATGCCAATTTAAGTGTATGGCAAATAAATTAGCGGTAAATTGGAAATTCTCACGTACAACAGATAAACGGAGGACTGGAGTGGAGAGTTAAGCTCTAAATCAAATATAGATTAGTTGTCCAATCTTGCACAGAGAAGGTTAAAATTGTTTTTACTTTACATTCTGATCAGATAAATTTTAGGTTGCTATAAAGTGGCGCTATTTTGGTGGGTTGACATATTGGTTTATTACTGTCAATCATTTGCATTAAAAAATGCAATATTGACAGAGTGGCATACAGCAAAGCTGGAACTGATTATGGAATTTGTTGTTTCGGTATGCAATCGTTCCGCAGGAATAATAGGAATGTCAACATTCACAAATCCTCGCGATGATGGACAGACTGATCGAATGAATTAACATACTCTCAGTCGTATTAGGGGAAATATGTATGGATCTAAAAGAGCCTAGGGTCTAAAAGACCTAGTTTCTCGCAACCATTTATGTTGTTTGTGTTGATTTTTTCACAGATTTTCTGTCTTTTTTTTTTGTTAAGAACCTACCCTTATGGTAGCAAGATCTATTCCTACCTTCGTAGTGAAGATGAGTATGTCTTTAGTAGCCTAGTTTCTAAACTCCTCTAACGAACAGAATTCACTATGAAAGATCCGTCTACGTATCCAGTATAGTGCCGGGCATTCACAGATAATGTGCTCAGAGGTTTTCTCCTCTTCTAAACAAAACCGACAGTTATTTAACAAAGCTGTGGCGGTAGCCCAATTCACGCCACAGAAAAGTTCTGGTCCCAAGAGCGCGGAAGCCGAACCGGCCAAAGCCAACACATCACAGCTTAATGCCCTGGTGGCCGGGCACCCAACCAAGCTTGACCTTGCTGTGTCTGGCAAGTGATTGTAGGGTATCGTAGCAGGAATTTAGTGACATTTGTAGAATCCACAAAGTGGGACGTCAATGCTTCAAGCGCTGCCTGACATCTAAATTGATATGTATTTTTGCCCCCCTAATACCTTTTTCTACCTTACTGCCAATTCCAAACGGCGAATTGAGAAGCGTCTCTCTGCCCTATCCGATTCATACATATTATGGTTGCCATAAGCCAATTTAATTAGTCTAAATGCTCGGCGGCTCAGCGGTTAGTGCGTTAGACTGCTGAGCGAGCTGCGTGGATTCAAGCCCTACCCATGTCCACCAAACATTTTTCGCAGCATAACCTCTTGTCGGGGAATGACAAACCCCTAAAAACACGATTTGTCAATAAAAAAACTTCTCAATTTTCGGAATCGGCAATAAGTTGTAGATCCCTTCCGCTAGTGCGAAAAATGTAACACGAACAACATGAATTGCGAAAAACTAGACCTTGGCTCATCCCGAGCTCTTGCGCCAGCTAAAGAAAGCGATGACTCGTGCTGAATTGGAAGAAAATCAAAAGCAAAGCACGCAGTCACAAGTCAAGTGACCACAAAATTTAATCGCACCACCTGAGGCACGCGACTTAGGTCGAATTGTAAAACACAATTCTTAGAATCTTTTTACACAGCAGTACATGTAGCTGTGGTTTTGGTTATTACATTTAAATGACTAATACTGCTAAGTCAATCAGAACAGCGAGAGGTTCGTTGGGATACAAAAGGGTTTTCAAACAGTGTGAGGTCTACTGTGGTAGCATAGGAATTTAGAGAGTTTCTTCGACATGTTCGCAGGACCACTTGGATTTTCCGAAGAAGCGAGGAAGCTTTCCAGACATATGCTTGTACAAGTGCCAGATTATCAAGTTTGGTGACGTAAATAGCTCTCAGAGTGCCTTTTTTAAGGAGAGGATTTTCTCTGCGCTCTCTATAATGTATAATTTGTCACTTCCATTCGTGGAAAAAAATGTAATGGACGCATCACTCATCGTTGCGACAAGCTATAACTTGGACTAGTTTGGACTAGTTTAGACTAAATCTCCCTTTTTCTCTATGAAAAAGTTGAATTTATTTTGTGTTGGTGTGGGGCACGGCAGAAATATGGGTGGCCAGGTTTCATTCACATTTGGGACAGAAATCAACCAATGTCTGTAGTGTAAATCTATCATTGAGTCTAATCTTTACACAGTCTTTGTACATTCTTACAAAATACCGTTCACTTTTCTATATAAGAAAGCGAATGCTGGGCAGTGATTTTCTGACATTTTCTGAGCTTAGCAAGAATTTCGAAAAACGCCCTTGGGGTGGAACCATTGGAAGTTATTAAAAATAAATTCTGACTCGATGGTCGCACTCGAATTTTCGTTTGTAATAATTGTTTTACCAGGCTGTGCATGCTATAGTGGATAAATTCGAGTCAACATATTCACTATTGAATGTTCCAGTGCCAGTGAGACAACGGTCACCGGTTGAAGTACCGAAAATATCGCAGCTATGAGTGGTTCAGTTCAAAATGAGTCAAATCAGTCGATTCCACGCTGTTCACAGGAATTATGGCAAATTTTGCGCAAAGATCTTACCCTATACCGTTATAAGATCAAACTAAAAGACTGAAGTCTCTTGATCAATTGAAGTGCCGAATCCTCTCCGATTGGACTCTGCAAAAGTTTGAAGAAAATCCTGAATTTCATTATTATTGTCCTTAGTGAAAAACCTTTTATGTACATATGTATGCAGACAAAATCTTTACATACATCTTGTTATAAGTCAGGTAGGTACTTCAAAGTAAAGGAAACAAATACTCCAACTGGGCTAATCAAAATAATTTATTTTTACTTTACCTGGAATTGAAACAATTTAGCAGTCCAAAATAGATTCAAATCTAGATTGCCAACTCAACACCAAAACACTTAGTTAAAGCTCTCAATACGCTCTAGATACTGTCACTAGTAAGTAATCCCGAAATTGTCACGCACAATCACCTGTTCAAACAAAACACGAAGACACTAAACGTTTGTCACTCTTCATTTTGTTTGTTTTCGTTTTCGTTTATTTAGCTCTGGCAAATTAAAATCAATAAACGATTCAAGTTGAAATTGAAATTGATGAAACAGAAAAAAGAGATCAGATCTATGCCGATGTAAATGTTTTTACTTCTCAGCCTTCATTACCTTTTCTTTTCTTCTTTGGCGAACAAATCGTTACATAAAGCGGAAACAAATGGTAGTCAAGTAAAAAAATTCAATTCCGTATTGTAACAAAGTTCGTTACGTACGATCTTCCTCAATGGATGACTGCAAGCCGACTGAAAGGCGTACCTTCTCAATTTGGCTCCACGTCAGTTGGGTTTCCCGACTGATGCCTCTCTGACGTTTCGTTATCATAGCACGGTTCTGTGATAAGATACAATGTGTCTCAGGCTTGACCACAGAGGGGGAAATAATAAATATTCGCTAATCATTAACATGAGCAATTTTTTTGTTGTTCTTTAATTTATCTTCTCGTAGGGATAAAATCCTGACAAGTGCTTGTAGATCATGACTGATGGACGGCCCAGATGTCTTGCGAGATTATCGATTGAAGTAAGGCGAAATCTCCAAGCGTCCTTTTATGGCATCGAACCGTTAGTAACTAAGGTAGACACACAAAGCCGGTTACATAACAAATGTGGATGTTGATAAAATGTACAAAAAAAAAAAACAGTAGAGCCATTGCACACGTTACAAGTGGTCGTATGCCACTTGAAGTGATTGGGATTTGAGACTAATTCCAGAGGTTTGTCTTTTAAGTTCGATAAAACATTTGAAGTTTTCAATGGCAAGAGTGGCCGGTAGACGAAATGGTAATAGGATTATTGACCTTTGAAAGTTTTTGTTGTGTTTAATATCAAACCGGTTGCCATCAGAGGTGACTGGAGATCATAATGAACATTTAATGTTATTTTTAGGCAAACACATGTGCTCTGTCGAGATAGTCGTTTGAATATTTATGAATACTATTTTCGTAAGACAATCACAGTGAAGTATGATGTCGAAAAGAAAGTAAAACGACCAATTAATGCAACGTGCAACGGCATTTTAAATAATATAAACTCGTGTTAGTTAAAAAGGAAAAGTCTTGCAATAATGTATTTGAATAAATGTGATTTGCTCAGTGAAAAAAGTTGTTCGTGCACTTCGACCATTTTATGGTGTTCGTAATGGTCCAACTGAACGCATTATTCGCTAAACTTCGTTATTTGGGCTGATGAGCAGCCAGAAGCGGCCCAAGGGCTACCAATGCATCCGGAAAAAATGCAGGCGGGCAGGCGGTATCATCGGATCGTATTTCTTTAAAAATGGGGAAGGAAGGCGCTTATCCATCAATGGCGAACGCTACAGAACAATGGTTCGTGAATTTTTGTTCCCAAAAGTTCAAGACATTATTGAAGGCTTTTGGTTTTAACAGGATGGTGCAACCGTCCGCACAGCGGGCGATACCATCCAGTTATTGAGAGACAATTTGCACGAAAACATTATCTCAAGAAGTGGACCTTTGAATGGACCTTCAAGATCATGTGATCTGACTCCGCTGGATTATTTTTTGTGGGATTGATGCCTCTGGAGCGAACATATTGGCTAATCTTCAGGTTGTGTTCCTTTTTTATTACGACAATACTAGACAGGTAGGTAGGTGGGGTGGCTGTCTGTGCGAAGCGACACACATAGGCCAAGAAGGCCCTTTGTGGTACCACATGGATCAATACCCTGAACCGCGCCACTTCATTGGAACCATTTGGAGCTCTTGATGAAGCTGAGGAGACATTTGACGTCAGTATATGATAGTTCGCTCAAGTTGTCGAAATGATAGGCTCCCAGATGGAGCTTCCTTCTTTGGAATAAGGCAGGACAAGTGCAGAGAAAATGGAGGATCGTTTCCTCCTCCTCCTCGTCTCTACAGCTCCTGCAAAAGTCATTCGAAAAGAGGCCTATCCTTCTGGCATTAAGGCCAATGGGACAATGGCCAATGAGAACACCAATGATGGTGCTAATGAGTGACCTATTGAGCAAGATCAAACTTTTAGATCTGGTGAGATTTAGCGTGGGCCAAATCTCCCTGGAAGTGCGGCACGTGGTGCCGTTGCTCAATCTTTGGTTAGTCTTACTGATCGCGTCGTGCTCTAAGAGAAGTTTACATGTAGCGAGTGGAATACCCAGATTCCTTCGTTCCGGAAGGATCTCTAGAGTAGTACCACGTTTGGCGAGTTCATCGGCCTTACAATTCCCTGGAATGTCCCTATGACCGGGTACCCAGCATAGGTGAATGTTAAAATTGTCTGCCATCTCCATGAGAGATGAGCGACAGTCTGAAGTAGCCTTTGATGTGCATGTTACCGATTCCAAGGATTTAAAAGCAGCCTGGCTGTTGGTAAAAATTGTAATGTCTCTGAAGGATATCACATTTTTTATCACATTAAGCCAGGATAAGGCTTCGTTGATCGCCATGATTTCCGCCTGAAAAACGCTACAGTGGTCCGGGAGACTGAAGGAGATGCTCAGGTTAAGCATATCGGAGAAAACACCACCTTCCACACCGTTTTTGGTTTTGTAACCATCGGTGTAGAGATTAACGGAATCATCACAATACTAGACAACCTGTTGCAGAAACTCCAGACCCGACTACAAACATGACCGGTCCGCTGTGGGAAACTTTTTGTTCCATGCAGGACTTTCTTCAAGCCAAAAGTAAATGTAGGTACTTCAATAATTGGTGAAAAAAAACAACAGTCAAATAATAGCATATCGAATATTTTAAGTTTGAAATGGAGGACTATCAAGACATTTTTCTAGCTAACACTACAGTAACACAGAAAGACAATTGTTGTTCATTTCTATATAATTACTCACAGTCACACTAAATATGTTTGTAATATTCGAAAGCAATGCGCAAATAAATAAAATAAAATTTCTTTCTTCGCCCTCGCATATGCCCAATGAAGTATTTTGGGAACAAAGAAATTATGAGTTCAAGAGAACAGTAAAGCAAAAAAAAAATCGTTCCTACGTCATGAGTACACGGTACCAAAATATGATAAACAAATCTACGTGTTGACAAATGTTTTTTATGTTAGTTCCGTTGAAATTTCGCAGAAATAACAGTCCATATGCAATACATTATATTGATTTCAAACGTTTCCAAGCTATTATTGATTATACTGGACATTGACCATGTCGATTATTATTTCCCGTCACGCTCTCATATGCGCACTGAGAGTAGGTATGCAAATAAGCCACATTCACCTACAAGTTCAATTAGCACAGTGTATGCAAACAAAAAATTCTCGATAAGTTTGTTTCGCTTTCATTCGATCCGATACGTCGCTTAGAGCGAATTTAATTGGCCTTGACAGTTTGAAAAGATTGTTTTTTTAATTTTTACAAAATTAACAAGCACTATCAAACTCATTGGTGCTAGAGAATTTCCGTGTTGGGCCTGAAATTGCATCTATGATTCGAGTAAAAAGCATAATTGAGATAATAAAACAGGAAAAATGTTTTCACAAATAAATTGAAACTACATATTTGAATAAGTGAAACAGTAAAATGTTGCCTATTGTTCTTGCTTCGGCAGAACATGTACTAAAATTGGATCGATACGAAATGTTGCCTATTTCCTATGGCAGCAAAAATCGCATCATCATCTACAGATTCTGGCGGATCTGAGTCAGTTTTTGTCCTGACTCAGATCCGCTAGACCAGAATTAGCTGTCCATAACAGAGTCTTAATAGCTAGTAGGATAACTGTGGATTACATGAATAAATTAGCAGGAGTAATCTACTACAACTTAAACCACTCAAGCAAAACGGCGTACTACTGCTGGTAGCACTCTCCTGGACTTAGGCATGTTAGGAGGATTTTACTTTTAACAGTAGTTAGCTCAGTCTCATGTACTCTACCCGGTTTGGGCACTTTACTCTGTCCTAAAAAAATTTTCAGTACAGGGAAGTTAGGACGTTTGCTTCTCACTCTTGTTACAATAGCTTGCATAAATCTGTCACCCTTTAAAGCTCTTTTAGAGTTACCGTAGTATGCATGACAAATCCCCGCAAATCGGAGAGCAATTCTATTATTCTGGCTTCGACAGTGTGGCCGACTGATGGTGGTGGAATGTATGCGAATTTGAGCAAAATTACAAAACCAAAAGTTGCGTAAGCCAGTGGTTTGGTTTGTATTTTAGTGGCAATTTCTCTAATTGAGTGAAAACATCTACAGGCACCAGTGTTTGAAAAAAGCCCCCCCATAAGGCCTGTACTGACAATTTTTGTGGGAAAGAGTATAGCCATGAAAGCAACAAGAGGGATTTGCTAATCAATTGCCTTCTTAGCTTAAAGAAACCAAAATGCCGTCATAACGGTCTCTACTGACCTGAGTTGGAGCAGAGTGTTCTGTCTCCCCTCACCAACTAATCTACCTAACCTAATCGAGGCTAAAGAAGCTGTAATTGGCAGAGTTCTTTTGATCTCAGCATTGGTGTCATTGGGTGGTGTGAATAAAAACTAAGGAAGAGTGTTCCCTAAACTTTTTGGAAAAAAACACTCAATTTGAATTGAATAAAAATGAGCTTCGTCAAGTTTCAGAAACATTTCCTTAAGAAGGGTTGGGTCAGAGTGTTCCTTCAGTCTTTATTCACAACACCCATTGTGTGAGTTTGCAAACATTAAAACAAAAACTGGCGCGATAGCCTCCAAAGTGGCGTAAGTATTTATAGCTTTTTCAAATATTTTTCGCACGAATGGAAGGGACCTACACTTTTGATTGTCGATTTCTAACGGCGAATTGTAAAGCTTTATGAAGACAAATTTTACTATCAGAGGTTTATCATTGTCTGGCAAGAGATAGTGCTGAGAGAAATCTTTCGTTGATTCAGCTGGGCCCAACTCACACAGCTCACTCCAACACATTAACCACTGAGCCACAGCGGTCACCGAAAATAGTCATTATGTCTTCGGCAATCGCAAACAACCACAACCAACGACCACTCCATCCAGGTTCCACCAACATGCAGAAAATTTCAGAGGGCGAACATCAATCGCAACCAGATCCAGAGATTTTATAAAAAAAAAACTGGCTTCGAAATGATGAAGGATGTATCGTCACCAATTTCCAGAAAATAGAAGTCAACGTGTCTGCCGCATGTCTCTAAACGAGATCGCTAAACAGTATAACGTCACACTCTGTTGGGTCCCTGGTCACTGTGACATTCAAGGAAACTGTGCGGCTGACGAATTAGCTAGAATAGACTCCCAATATACAGACGGCAGGAAGGTCGACCATGTCAAAGCGCTTATGTCGTTTGTTAAACACCTGACCCACACCGACGCTCTGTCGAGGGCAAACCGTATATGGCAACATCTCGAAAATTGCAATAATGCCAGGCTAATCTAGCCCGTCCTGGATCTGAAAGGATCGAAAGCATTAATACTACTCAAAAGAGACCAGCTCTCAAAACTCATCAACGTCCTCACGGGGCACTGCATCCTAGGAAGGCATGTTCAACGCCTGGGGATAGCATGCAACGATTTCTGCAGGAGCTGCAGGGATGAGGAAGAGGAGGAGTCTACCGCACACTTTCTCTGCACGTATCCCGCACTGGGCCATATCAGGAAGGTCACCCTGGGCCAATACTTCTTTAACGATCTTAATGATCTGAACTCCGCCAGCATGGCCGACCGTAACAGCTACGTCAGGAAATCTAAATGGTTTCAGGAGTAAGCAGGGTACCCCAGTACTCAGTGGCATCACAATGGACCTACTTTCTGGTCTTAGTGTACCTCCTCTCGGAGGGCTACTTCTAACTAACTAACTAACTAGAAGTCAACAGAACGAGGGGAGTGATGTGGCATCATCATCTCAAATCCAATCGATAAAACAAATCTCGTCTAGGTTCGAGGCGATAAGTAAAAATCACTTCTACTACTTCTACTTCCTCTGCACGTGTGCCACCATTGCCAGCAGAAGAACACCTCTTCAACGATTTGAATATTTTGAACACTACTAGTACGGCCGATCTTTTACGTTAGGATATCTTAACAGTTTTAGGAGTAGACTTAAGGTTTTGAACCATACTTTTCGTCTGATTGCAGATGCTGGAAGGTTATAGTGCCAAGGTCTAGAGCTTCTCGCAACCATTCATGTTGTGCGTGCTACATTTTTCGTACGAATGGAAGGGACTTACAATTTATTGCCGACTCCGAACGGCGAATTTCCAAGCTCTTTCATGACAAATTAAAGTCCCAGAGGCTTGTCATTCCCCGACGAGAGGTGGTGCCGCGAAAAATGTTCGGTGGACATGGCTGGAGCTTGAATCCACACCGCTCGCACAGCAGTCTAACCCACTAACTACTGAGCCACGGCGATCCTAAATGCACAACGCTAATGAACTGACTTTATCGGCCTAAATTGGACGCAATGGACGCGCTTCTAAAGAGAAGAATAGGGAATCCACATCATCCACAATTCAATCATCCAAATACGAGCAACGTAAACTAAAAGTATATGCAATGATCCACGAATAACTCGAACATTCAAATAGATGTCAGAACAGCAATCGTGAGAGAATATGATTTAGAAATTTCTCAAAAGGATTAACATTTGTAATAGAAGACGCCGCGTGGCCATTCAATAGATATCGTGTTCCAAAGTAAATTATTCAGTTTGTAAAGAGATTCTAGGGTTAGGGTCTTATTCGCAAACTCCATGATTGCGCGTGTATACGGTAGCATATTCAGCAACTCAGTTAAGTCTCTGTTTCGAAAGTTTCTGTAAAATTACACTACAACCCTTGAGACATTCTTTCAAGGTTTCCAAATTGCTTACTAATGGTATTCAAATCACACGACAATCACAAACAATAGACAGATTAACAACAGTGCGATTATTTTAAAACCAACAACTCAGACTTGCACTCACTGCACTCGAAAATGTACTTAATCACACCCTTAATTGAGTGTTGTTTCCACTTTATACGACCAGTAGCAATTAGAATTCCAAGACGGATTAACTAGAAGCTATCAAATAAAACACACACTAATTAAAAGTCATTCCTTTGCTTAGGCCCCCTCAATGTTTGAGGTGACAACAAACGAAGGCAGCTATCCGCATGAAATCATATCAGTTCGACTTGGTTTTTCAATAAATTATTGATTTATTCCCCTGTTCTGTGGCGCAAACAAATGATGAAATAATTCCCTTCTATCAGACGAGCATGTCACCAGGGAGATTAATTGATAAGTCTGTATAATATTGTTCGCAGCTGCAACAAGACGACGACGATAGTGAACTACAAATTGATACCCTCTACCAGCACATACACATGTACTGCCACTTTAATTTAGTCATACCTACAAGTAGGTACGGAGAAATATATCAGGAAGTACTCCTCAATTCGATGATCACTTGTGGAGCAGTCTGGCGGTGTTTTCAATCCACTGGTACACAATTCACTTCAACCGATACTGGTAAAATTTATGCTAATTCAATTAGAAGGCTAACCAACTAGAAAACTAGTTCTCTTCTGTTGTTGTTGTTGTTATTAAGAAAGCCGCAAAGTAGTATCTTACACCGCAATTATTTTATCACGTTTATGCGTATCAGCCGTGCACCAGACAATGACTTGTGTAATCCGCAAAAACAACACAAAACAAACAATTCGCAAGACTAGCGAAATTTTAAAACAAAAACAAAAAACACCCGAGTCACTAAAATACCTCTCCGACTGGTCACTGACTGCGATCGACTGTGAACTAAATAAGCATTTATTGCGCTATGAAGCTGAAGCCGGCATCTTTTCTATGTATTCCTTGCCAAAACTGAGACCATGAGAGCGATATGCGGCTCTGAGAGATTGAGTTGTTTACTGCGCTTCGTAGGTATATCTTTTTTCTCGGAAGAGAACTGTGTGATGATGACGAATATTGTTTATTTAAATAGAACAACAATAGTCAATGACTTCGCTAATAAATTCATTCAGAATTTTGCATTGTTGATCCTTGATTGTTGTCGAGTGTTGTTCGGTCGTTGGGATACGGTCGGACGACCTGATTTCCTTTTTAAATAAAAATCAGTCAACTGATGTTTCGTGGGACAATACCGTCAGTCATAGGACAGATTCGGAATAATGGTCTGATTGAAAGAAATGCGCCAGAAGTTCCAAGAAGAAACTTACCAGATCGTGATCGAGATATGATCGAGGCATGATCCACTTCTCATGAATAGGACCCACAATCACCTGCGGAAAAGAAAATGATTCATTTGAAAACAAGACAAGCTTGTTAAAGGATTGATGATATGTATGTTGACGACTGCAGCATGTTTAGCAATTTGTTTAACTCTAGCAAACGCGCCTGTCAACGATATTCTTCATATTGACAAACCTAAGTCAAAGCTATTACCAGAAATAGTCTCAGGGATTTGTCTAATCTTTATCAGTGCCAAAATTCTCAATGCTTCAGCGGTAATTCAATTTAACAATTTCTAGGTGCGAGATGTGTTCGATGACTCGTTTTATAATTGCAAAAAGCCTTCACCAAGCTGAAATTCGTCAACAGTTTATTACACAGAACAAAAAAGAATGATGAGCAAAATCCATATGTCTGTCAGTCACATTCTGCGAACAAACGCAAAAAGTTCAAACATGGACTTTCAACTTAAAAGGTCATTAACTTTCTAGAATCAGAAATATATTCTTCTGATTAATTATCAGCTTTAAATAAAACCATTAGGACAGGCGTTTTGGGCACGTTAGGAAATGTGACTGTTCTTCGAAACAGAAAAGGTTTGGTTCCAAGGTTATGGAATCTATCCACTACCGACATAATGCCAATTTAAATTTTCGTCTTTTCTCGAAATTCAAACAATTTTTGGAAGGCGAAAACGAAGAACATGTGAGCAAAGGGGATCGAGTGATGAGGCTCACAATTCCGACCTTTCCTAAGAGTAGTTATATAGTGCCAAATATCTAGGACTCATCCTAGACAGAAAGCTTCTGTGGCGGGAAAACATTGCAGAACGCGCCAAGAAATCCCTAGTAGCACTCTATTCATGTAAAAGAGCAGTAGGCTCCAGATGGGGCCATCAGCCGAAAATCATGCACTGTCCATATACGGTAGTTGTGAGACCGATTCTAACGTATGGCATAATGGTTTGGTAGCCGGTTCTGGAAAAGCAGACAAGCATCAAAGTTCTCGAGAAAGTCCAACGTGTGGCTTGCCTCAGCATTACTGGTGCGCTGAGGACTTCTCCTCCAGCTGCCCTTCAAACCATGCTCCACTTGTTGCCAATAGACATCTATGGCATGCAGCAAGCCACTAATGCGGCTTTAAGGCTGAGAGATACCCACCAATGGTGCGAAAAGAATATGGGACATACCATAATCCTATCAACTCAACGCAGCTTTCCTCAATTAACAGACACGATGCCCACCGCAAACGACTTTAACATGGGCTACAAACACAAGCTACCGGACAGAAGCGCCTGGAGTCAGTGCGAAATCCTTTTTAATGAGTATGTGACGGTGTCTTCTCAGAAGACCTGGACATTCACCACTCCGTCAGGCTTCCCAACCACTGCAGTGTCTTTCAAGCCGAAGTCACAGCTATAAATCAAGCCGCCGCTTGGCTGAAGGCTAACCCAATATCACGCAAAGATATTGCGATCTACATCGACAGCCAGGCTGCGATTAGGTCCCTCGTATCCAAAACTATAAAATCTAGGGCAGTGAAGTGAGATCGCTAAACAGTATAACGTCACACTCTGTTGGGTCCCTGGTCACTGTGACATTCAACGGAACTGTGCGGCTGACAAATTAGCTAGAATAGGCTCCCAATGTACAGACGGCAGGAAGCTCGACCATGTCAAAGCGCTTATGTCGTTTGTTAAACACCTGACCCACACCGACGCTCTGTCGAAAGCACACCGTAGATGGCAACATCTCGATTAATGCAACAATGCCAGGCTGATCTGGCCCGTCCTGGATCTGAAAAGATCAAAAGCATTAATACACTCAAAAGAGACCAGCTCTCAAAACTCATCAACGTCCTCACGGGGCACTGCATCCTAGGAAGGCATGCTCAACGCCTGGGGATAGCATGCAACGATTTCTGCAGGAGCTGCAGAGATGAGGAAGAGGAGGAGTCCACCGCACACTTCCTCTGCACGTGTCCCGCACTGGCCCATATCAGGAAGATCACCCTGGGCCAATAATTCTTTAACGATCTTAATGATCTGAACTCCGCCAGCATGGCCGACCGTAACAGCTACGTCAGGAAATCTAAATGGTTTCAGGAGTAAGCAGGGTACCCCAGTCCTCAGTGGCATCACAATGGACCTACTTTCTGGTCTAAGTGTACCTTTTCTCGGAGGGCTACTTCTAACTAACTAACTAAGAATAGTTATATCTTGAGAGAACCGACTTGACTTAAGGTCATCGGATACGAAGTTATCTTCAGAGGAAATTGACTCAAGAAGTTCGAGATGAGCCAAGGCCTAGCTTCTCGCAACCATTCATGTTGTGCGTGTTACATTTTTCGCACGAATGTAAGGGACCTACAATTTATTGCCGACTCCGAACGGCGAATTGAGAAGCACTTTCATGACAAATTATAGTCCCAGAGGCTTGTCATTCCCCGCGAGAGGTGGTGCCGCGAAAAATGTTCGGTGGACATGGCTGGGGCTTGAACCCACGCCGCTCGCACAGCAGTCCAACGCACTAACCACTGAGCCACGGCGACCACTTAAGACACTAGGAAAATATGGCCTTTATCCGATAGGGCTAGAACCGACAGACTTCTGCAGATTGACAGAAGATCCCTATCTACCCTTATAGCAGTGATCACAGGGCATAATACGCTGCGGTACCATACGATACCTTTCGAATTACAGAACAAGACCTTTTTAGAGGGTGTGGCGAAGAGGAGGTCCACGAGGATAAGAGCCACTTCCTTTGCCATTGCCATTGCCCTAGTCTCTACCATCTAAGAAATAGGTTCCCCGGACGACACTTTTTCGAGGACATTGATGAATTATCCGATTATCCACATCGGTGGACCAATTGAGATTCATCAAATCCAAAGGATGGACACAGTAAGTTGGCCAAGTTCTACTGATATCCATTTGATATACTTATGTCTATGCATACCACTGTAACTATTGGATAACATTTTTGCGGGTAGAGGACATCTCTCTTCCTCTAACGAATATCACAGTGGGTCTGAATTTACCTGAGCGTGGCAATATGGTTTCTTCCTTTCGCCTGTCCACTTACTTATCCAAAACTAATTCAAAGCACTTCCTTGTCTTTGAGATAATATACGAATTCCATGCCACACTACAATCACAAAAAGGACGGTCAACTTTTTCCCGTGCCAAGAAATCAAAGAAAGTTATAAAATATCTGTCATAAATGCCAGTAAACATGTCATAACCCAGTGCAGTTGTTAACTCGTAAATATAATTGCTTCTGTTTGCTTATCAATTCATCTCCCAGGCTGTGGTTAAAGTGCAGTTCCTGATATGCCAATTTGTGTCATCCTATTTTTACTACCCCACAATCAAACCACTAAGGGCGAGGTCCACCGCAACAATAGAGAGTCATATGACTTTGCATTTATCAAACAATTTACAGTTAACTCAACTTTTATCGCTTTCAGTGCATGTTGGCACATTGAATGCCGTTGACTATTGTTGAAAGTATTCTCATTTTCAGGTCAGGTTTGGTGGCGTTTGCTAGCTTATGCCTTCTTTTGAGAAGGTGTGGGTTTATTTGACAACAACCAGGGTCATTAAAACCGAGATTATTATGATAGTCAGCTGACGAGATAACCAGTTTTTCTTCAGTCAATAAGCTGTGAATTAACATTTAAAAAAAAAAAATGTTGCCAATTAATTTTCTCTATTTCGATTTCAATACGCAAATAGTCATCATAGTCTACTTTGACTTTGCGGGGGACGGTAAAATTATCTGTTATTTATGCAGGAATTCAAGCATATTATCCTAATGGCTATGAGTTGTGTCATCACAATACACACTGGTGGGACGGGCAGAATAGTTGCCTCGGTTGTTACTCTTACCACTCAGGGAATCTGGGTGCTGAACTGCAAAGCCATACGGCCACTGTAAGATCCTGGAAACAACTCCAAGCAATCTGGTCGGGTAATCGACCGATTACATGACACCTACCCTCAGTTTTAAGAAATTGTTCTTTGTTAAATTTCCAACCTATTGGTATATATACGGAGCCGGCACAGCCATCAGAGAACAGTCTTTTTGTCTCCCAGACTCTGCTTGTGTTTTTCAGGCGGAGCTTCTCGCGATTCGGGAAGCCTGCCGCTCCAAACATCCAACCAAAATATTGCTATTTTCTCATATAGCTAAGGCGTTATCAAAGCCATTGATGCGGTTACCATATCATTAAAACTGGGACAGCAATGCCGGCTTGAAATTAATCAATTGAGTACTCACTCCATAATTAAACTCATCTAGATCCCAGGTCATAGCAATGAGCATGCCGACGAGCTGGCCAGGAAAGGATGCCAATCATAGAAAGAACGGCCTGTCCAGTTGCGTCATTTTAAGAAAGACACGACCTAATTCCCACAAAACTAAGTCAAAATAGCTACTTGGCAAATCAGGACCAGATGTTGCCAGAATGGTAGCCATTACTACGGACCATTGACCAGTTGGAGACCATGTGGTCAAGTTTAACGAGGATCAGTCAGCATACTTCAGGGAAACCCTTCTTCGTGGACGTCGGCGAGAGAGTTGAAAAAAAGGATTGGAGAACTGATCCTGTATCTGAATTCCACTGGCTGGATTTAGCCATATTATCCGAACACAACCAATCGACACTCACAAGCAATAGGGTTTCGAACGAATTTCGTGGTAACAAAACAGCACATCCTAGCTCTATTTGTATTGTCAGGAACCGCCACTCTATCTCAACTCATCACCATTCAATTTAAGGTAAAGCTGTCCAACCCGCGGCCCGCTTGCAGGCACAAAGCAGGTATCAATGCGGCCCGAAAATATTTAAGATTACTGAAGCATGTCAATTTTACTGAGGAATGTTGTGTGCGCTTTTGTGTTACAGGTGCCAAGTAACGTTTTTTTTTTACGCTCGTCAGCTATTGTAATATACTTGTGGCCCGAGATACCATGTCTTCTTCCAATGTGGCCCAGAGAAACAAAAAGGGTGGATACCCTTGAAAGGCATCACCAAGTTCTATAGTAAGTCTGGGCTTGGTGAATTTTGTTTCGGTAGCAGATCAGAAAGGGGAGATGCAAAAGAGAGCTGTTACTGGAAACTGGCGACTACTGGAGTACTTAGATCATGCACTGAGGATATTAAAAATCGTACAAGGGAAGTTAGTCCCAAAGAATCAACAAGAGGTCAAAGACTAATATGACTGGCAGACTATTGCAGAAGTTGTAGGGACGAGGAAGAAATCGAATTTGTCCGTCAGCTACTGTGTGAGTTTCTTGCCTTCGCCGGTAGAAGAATGAGGACTCTTGGTAGTTACTTCTTCACGGAACTGAGAAGAGATGAAGAGTGCAAAAGAAGGATGCTATGGGAAACACCCCCGGGACTAAGGCAGGCGAAGGAACTCCTCGGGAACTACGACCGAAGGAGGAGCAAGGCCTGCCTAGGTACCAGCAAAAACCAGCTTCGCATTCTAACGGGCTTCCTAACGGGCCATTGCAGACTCAGGTAGCATCTCAGGAAAATAGGAATAGAAGCAAACGGAAAGTGCAGATTCTGCAGCGATGCCGAGGAGACTCCGTCACACCTCCTTATGGACTGTGGAGCATTGATCCAAAAAAGAAGAGTTCACCTGGGAGCGTACACTTTCCTTGAAATGGACCTCCCTTCGTTGGACCCAATCCAGATACTCCGATTTCTCAGAGCGATTGGATTGGAGAAGGTTCTCTAGGTCGAGTTATATCGGCCAATATGAGCATGGGGGAGCACAATAGATCTAAATAGGTCGCAGTGCACACACACAAACACACACCCCAATTTCTAACATCTAACATCTAACAACATCTACTTCTTCACGGAACTGGAGGACTTGCGTAATACCGAGCTGAGGCATCTCCTAAAATTTATATCCTCATCTGTGTGGTTTTAAATCAGCGGCTCTTCTTCTCTTTACTGGTTCCCGGTATATAATTAGAGTTAGAGATGGGCACAATGGACCCTATTGCTGTTCTAAGTTTAAATAATACGAAACTAAAATGATCTTAAGATAAAAAATACGATTACCAAGCTCCAAAGCGGAGAAATCTTTAAAAACAAAAGACCCAAAGATCTTCCCATCTGTGTTTGTTATTAAGACCCTCGTATGTAAGTCCATCATATTGTTGCCATCAACATCGCAAGTTCATTTAGTCTAACATTATGTATGTACACACGTGGTAGTACAGTTCCACGACCTTGAGTAAAACCATGAACCTGAAAACGAATTGTATTTGTCGTTTGCTTTTGTTATTCTTAATTACTAATAACTTATGCATACGCTCAGTTTAAAGTCTGACGTATGCGCTATGAATGGCACACATATTTAATTTTATTAGCACGCAACTAATGTAATTCTAGTAGGTTATCTCTTATTAACAATATTAGTCCTTTCGTTGTTATTGAATTTCACATGTTCAAGTTGTTGCCAAGATGGTCAAGTCTACCGTCGCAAAACGTCTGTCATTGTTCATGCGTCCGGGTCAAGAAATTGTCGAAGTGGCTATACACACCAGTATCTGCAGATCTTAAAAGATGTAAGGAATCCTGTTGAGAACCTTACGAGTGACCTTATTCATCATAAATAGAGCTAAGTGCAAGCAAAAACTAGCATGGTGGTGTACAGTAGCTCGGATACACAAGGCTTGTTCTTCGTTGAAACTCTGAGTAAAGACTGAAGCAACATTTTTGAGACTCCTTCAAGGCTTAGAAAAGTCCCAATCAAAGTGCAACATACGTATTGCCAGGAGAATTAATGAATCATCATGGGTTTCTCTTCGTAAAGTATCGTTCAAGTTACTAAACAGGTCCTGACTTTAGCTGTTGTAGGCATACCTAGGTTAGGCCGAGCATATTACAACGTAGCACATAAAAAGAAACCACCCTTGCTGTGGAAATATTTAAACTGCTTCAGTAAAAACTGTTTTGCAGGCCATGTTTTCTAGTTGATCACAAGTTTTCGTAGGTTCAATTCTAGGCTTTCCGAGGTGACACGAATATACACACGGGCATCGGGGCAGAAGTATGTGGCCAACGAACTAAGCTCTCGGAGTCCGTGGGAACATTGCCCCGTATTTTTCAAGCAGAGGCGATCGAAAGATGCGCACAAATCAGCCTCAATAAAAGACATTGCGAGCAAAATATACTATCAGACAGCCAGGCTGTCATCAAGGCACTGAGTTCCTATTAAATCAGGTTTAAACTGGTTTACGAGTGTCTGGAAAAGATAAACAGACTGGACCAGAATAATAAAGTCGCCCTACAGGTACTAGGTGCTAGGTCATGTACGAATAGAGGGAAATGAGGCAGCCGATGAACTGGCAAGGAAAGGGTCAGAAACACCATTTGTTGTACCCGAGCCATTTTGCGGGCTGGAACCGCATCGTATCCAAAAGACTTTGACCGAAGGAGGAGCAAGGCCTGCGTAGACACATACAAAAACCAGCTTCGCATTCTAAAGGGCCATTGTAGACTCAGGGAACATCTCCGGAAAATTGAAATAAAAGCGAACAGAAACTGCAGAGTCTTCATCGATGCCGAGAAGACACCGTCACACCTTCTTACGGACTGTGGAGCATTAATCCACGTAAGAGCACATCTGGGAGCGTACACCTTCTCTAAAACGGATCTCTCATGGTCCATCATCGACCAATACGAGGTCGGAGTAGCACAACAGATCTCTACAGGTAGCCATGCATAAACACACCCCAACTTTTAACAACTAACATCTTTCCGAGGGCCAATCTGTCAACGCATTTAAATCAGGAATATTTCTTGTTAGTCACTCTTGGGTTGATTGGGATACTGGAAACCCTATCTCTACATTGAAAAGGGTTGTGCGGTTAAACACTCTGTAACGCCTTCTAGAACAGCATTTCGGTTCGGAGTTTTATTCCCATTCTCCAGGAATCGAGAGATGTCATACTTTGATGTGAGACGTTGAACCATTGGAACATAATTTTTTCGGTTCTTTTTATGTCCCAGCACACATTTTAGTATTTTGCTTGCTGAAAACCTCTGTCGGTACTACGGTAAACCAACATTCTTGATTTTAACGCGGTTTGAAATATGTAACACTCCTGCGGTTGTGCAACACTGTCACCGCTGTATGGTTTTCTACGATATTTCAGTTCATGATAATATGTATGTAGATCGAAAGCTGAAACAATGCATTTTCTTGTTTTCAATTGATGTGTTCTTATAACAAAATTTAAAGGCGCTCTTGTTCTTATGCTTTTTGTCATGCTCCGCGAACAGTTGTCGCGGGTACGTACTAATTAAAACGATTCAACAGAATTTGAAATTTGTTTCCTTTGAAATCATTGACAGATGGCAGCCAATTAAGGTTTTTATCTTGAAACCAGCTCACAGTAGCCTAGCTGGCTTACGAGCAAATATGCTTTCCAAATTAACCGAAATTCACTCAAAAGAAAAAGCCCCGTCCACATTCTGCTCGGGTTTTTTTGCTTGAAAATTTTCAAGTCATTATCCCAAGCAGACGTGACCATTAGCATGAGATCCGTGCACCTTAACACACACTAGCTACACTTGAGCATTTCTTTAGATATCGCTGATCAGGATCAAAGATTATGATGATCACAAAGGCGCTGTGTTCCCAAGCCCAAAGCTCGATCAATCGTTGGCAACTTAAACGTCGTTGGTTTCAGGAGATTTTACACATTCCATTGATCCGCGCACAAGTGCACAATTTTTCTAGTTTCACTTGTAAAATGAAGTCTAGGCATGGCTCTGTCTGCTTTAAAATTGGATGCTATCGTCTAGACGGGCTGCTGATGAGTAATTACGGACCGATGAACATGATAAGAAATGCACGATAGCTCAATCGTACCTACTGCAATCACGCGAACAGATTTGGGCTCTTCGTAAATGATTTTTGACGGAACACTAATAATGTTCCACAGCACTCTTTATAAACTAACAAAAATGTGATGAATCTTTGCCATTTCGTAAGTAGCTCCACCAGATGCTGATCCTGAAATAGGGGGTCCAAAGTTCTGTGCCAACTCGTATCCAGAGGGTGCAGTGATGCTGGTCTTGCATGCCCTAAATTTCTTCTACTCTACGGTAGATCTTACAACGATCTATTACACTGCTACTCATTTTTGCTTCCCAAAGTAATCACGCGGTTGCGCTACACTTAGACGCAAATATTTCAGTACCAACTCCAGTTTCATACGCTTATGTAATTCACACAGCTGTCTAACAACAACTTCACACAAATAGCAACAGATTTAGCACTTTCCCTTGAATTTCTCTCGCCAATTTAGTTCAAAATTTATTTTCTTCCCGCAGTGAACATTACGAAAAACGTAAATAAACAAAAATTACTCACTCGTGGCCTTCAAAAATCACAAATTCGCGACGTGAATACGAATAATAACACCCGAACGATATGGACAAAAACACGTTACTCCAACTTGAGCACGATTAGCATAGAGGTGACCAGTTTCAGGTACAACGCAACAGAAGTACCAGTTTACGATTCAATTCAAGTCACACGACTAAATTGACCCACAACCAAATGAGACAATGGGACAACTGCTGGCTGATTTGTTTTCCATTTAGACGACAGCGCGTATAATCGAAGATCTGGCAGCCATTTAAATACTCCATATTCCACAATGACGACTGTGATACGCGCTCCCGCAAACCCACCAAGCAAAGTACCTATAAATACAGTGCACAGACATTATTTTGCACCCTGCACTATAGAGATGGATGGAGTGACTTCAGTCGAGATTTCTGTTGTTTATCTCAGAACGTGCTGGGTGTGTGTGTGTGTGTTTTCAAGTGGTGGCAAGTGCAGACTCTAAGGGGGATTCTCTGCAGATTCATGGTTGTTGTTTTTTTTTTTTGAAAGACGAATGCACATCAGTACTTAGTGCTGTAAGCAAAAACATGGCCGATTCGATTGATAAAATCTGAAACTTTGTCAGACATTTTGCTGTGCACGTTGCCTAACAAAGGAAATTGGCTTTCATGTGATAATTCGATATGAGTAATCAATGATAATGATAGTGAGATTAAACAAATGGTTACCTGTGGTGATTTTAGTGATTATTTTGGCTGAGTAGACGATGAACAGATGTAAACAAGCGACGGAATTCCACTTCGAACTAATCTACACTGAGATTGAGTGCAAAAATGTCGTCGATGAAGGTGGACGAATGCGTTCGATGAGAGATTCAAGTGATTTCCAATTGTTACGCAGACTTACTTGAAATGTTGGGGCGTGATTTGTCGGGTAATTAGGCTGTTATTGCTTCCGGGAAAGGTATTTGCGCATTAAAATAATTTCTTTCAAATTCACAATATCACACCGCACAAAGAACAACAAAAATTTGCGTACAGAAGGTATTTGTGGATGACGAGCGAGACAAATATAGTAATTAACCAGCTGATTTTTGTTTAGTTTACAAAGTGGAGAGTTTCATCTATAATGGGTGTGTACAGGCGCTATTATTTAAAAGATTTTAAATCAGGGATAGTGAAGCGAAACTAAATGTAACGATCAGTTTACATCTGGTTAAAGATCGTAAAAACAAATTCAATCTTCTTAATCGTCCCGGCGATGTCCTCCTAATCTGGATACCGGGTTAAGAAGATGTCATGAAGAAAGAGATATCTGACGAGCTGGCAAGTAGGAAAGTAGGACACAGACTAGGGCAAACGTAGTGACACCAACAACAATTACAACAACAACCAACACGACCATTCTAAGGAACTACCAAGATTGCTTGGCTCTGTGAAGGAAACAACAGGTGTTAAAATTGTGGCGAGGTCCAACCCTGAAATCAAAACATAATTTTTATTTGATCCACTGCATCTACCCTTTGATGTTCGCAGTTTTGTTGCCTTTAAGAATTCTCCCGTATTGACAGTCAAAACTAAACTACTTTTTATTGGGTTTGAATATTTCAGACTTAAGTAATAAAAATAAGGAAGAATTTCTTAAGCTTATCACGTTTACCTCAATTTCCCACTATCCTTCTCATTTACATAAAAAAATGTTTGAGAACCACAAGTCTCCACTGCAGATAACAAAATGTAATCTTTTCCCCATTTGACATCTGTCATCAGTGAACAATCAAAATCGGACGGGCGTATTTACATTTTTTTTGTGTGCATTTTTTGTTTTTGTTATTCTCATCGAAAAATAAATATTTATACACAAAGTGATTCGGGAAGTTGTACAGTAGGTTATTCAAAAAAATCGCATTTCTTTTATACGTAGTTTTTCCTATAAATTGTCCAACCAAACTGCCAAGTAATTTGCCAATAATAAAAAAAAAACCGAAACCCTATCATGAGCAACGACCGAAGTCGCGCACTAATTCTTCGCACAGAAAGTGAAGAAAGTCCAAGTATTTTAACGAATTCACCATCAATATCGTCTTTGAATAGACTTCGCGATACTTTTCGTCGTTCCGAAAGTTTTACTTCACAGATTAGTTCAATAATTTCATCAAATAATCATGGAAATAGTTCCGAAAATACACCAAAGAAGAAAAAGTCTGGTAAGTTTGGTTGCCTTTGAGTTATGTTTTTCTTGTAACGTGTCCTATCGTGGAAGTGGACGATGACAAGGGTTTAAGGACACCTGTTTAAGAATGCCAGTGTTTGCCGGAAATTAATTATACGTTCAAACACAATGAAGAAAATTTGAGCAAGTGGGTAAGGATAAAAATAGCAATAAGCTAGTAATCGGCGAATAATTCGAACTGATAGTGTTTTGAGATAATGGTTGAACATATTTATGTATTTATCATGTATTTATAATGAATTGTCTGTTAGGACAACATCAACAAACTGATATCGATTGGAATTGTCTGCATATTTTAAAGTTTTTTATGACTACGCTATTGTTTTTTTGATCTACTCGTCAACAAACTATTGATACGTACAAATATAACAATGCCAGGCTGATCTGGGCCGAATTACCGCAATAGATAACGAGTAAGTGAGTGGGACTCGTGATCGAATGATCCATTAACTTCATTAGGAGCGGTAATGCCAAATCCTCACATTTCGATGACGAGTTACTCGTTAACGAGTGTGGTAATTCGGTCCCTGGTCTGTCCTGGATTTGAAACGATCAAAAGCAATAATACGTTTTAAAAGAGACCGACTTTCCAAGGCACGCATGCTCAGTGCCTGTGTATAGCATGTAGACGGAGCTGCAAGGTCGGGGAGGAGGAGGAGGAGGAGTATACTGCGCACTTCCTCTGCACGTTTTCCGCCCTTGCCAACATCAGGAAAGCCATCTTAGGCCAATATTTCTTTAACGATCTCAAAAGCTACGTTAGGAAATCTAAATGGTTTCAAGAGTAAGAACGAGTCAAACCCCAGTACACAGAGGTGTCACAATAGACCTCCTTCTTGGTCTAAGTGTACCTCTATGTATGTAAATAATTAAAGCTCACGATTGTTTCTTGTGCTACGTTTGAGCCAGGCTTCCTTCTTTATCGCCTGTCACTCGGCACCAAATAACAAAACCGAGCCAGTCCTATGTATATTTCCCACCTTGTACCACCTTGTGAAATTTTGCAACACACACAAACACACGAGTTGAATTATGTTTTATTATTTATTTTTAATTTTTTTTGCATAAAATATTTGGATAATCAATTTAATGACAAAGAAAACAATTCTGCCTCGCCATCCTGCTCAAAATCTAATCAGATCTAAGTTTCATGCTGACAAATAAAACAAAAACCGTATGATCGTACGCTGTTTCGTTCTCCTGAATCGAAGAAGGAAAAATTTATCACACAAACACACGCGCGCACACACACACAGGAAGGGACCTACAATTTATTACCGGCTCCGAACGGCTAATTGAGAAGCTCTTTCATGACAGATTATACTCCCGGAGGCTTGTCATTCCCTGACGAGAGGTGGGGCCGCGAAAAATGTTCGGTGTACCTGGCTGGCGCTTGAACCCACGCCGCTCGGTCAGCAGTCCAACGCACTAACTACTGACACACGGCGACCATCTTTAATTAATCGTCTCAAAACTCCTGATTCTGGCGAATATCGAAAGAACAAAAAAAAAATTATCAGAGGCGCGCTGAGATCCTGATCTACACATTAAAGAAATGGTACTATTTATACAGTGCAGTCCGGTTCAGGAAATCGGGGATGCTGAGTGGTAAAGTCCTGTAGACGATGCCAAACGAGTTGGTTGCGTCTTCGACTGACCGATTAACTCTCAAGCTGAACTTTACTATTAAATTGTTTTCAGTAAAGCCCCTAACTACGGAAGACTGAAAGAACTAGAAAAAGATGAAGGATTTTGAAACATTTCTCTATAAGGGCGACTCGAAAATGACACCTTCCGGACACTACTATCTTTATCGATAGCCAAATCGCCATTAAAGCCATTAGGCCACTACATCCTCAAGACTGATATGGCAATGGAAAATAAAACCTGAAACAATTGAACGTAGGTGCTAGAGTCACTCTTACCTGGGTCCCAGGACACAGCAAAGTCGAGAGTAACGAAAGAGCGAAGATCGATTCTTGATGATTTACTAGCAGAAAACATTTATCTAGGAGGATATTAAGGGCAACATTTGCCACCACTTTTTCAAGTGGAATAAGCCTAATAATTGTCTCATATCATGAAAGACTTCGCCCGTATACAAGAAAACGAAAACAAATGGTGAAGACCATATTTTGCAAGAATCGTAGCCACTAACACAGGCTCGCCACCCAGCAGCTTGGTTGGTTGTTTGGAGTCAATTTGCGTTTCGCATCTTGTTTCCTGGAGATCTCTCCGCACTCGGTGAGCAGTTGCTCCTCCACCTCCAGGGAGATCTCTTTTTCGACCGTGCGGACCTCTATTGTCTTCTGCGCACTTTTTACTTCGGCCGCGACCGCATCTAGGGCGTCTGTGACCGAAGCCAACGATAAGTTGGATTTAGGGGGGTTATTTTTGGGGTTCTCAATTTTGTCCCCACTAGTATGGCCGGAAAAAAAGTGTACACCCCGGCAAAGCCGCCTGTGACGGGGTAAGGCTAAATGCGCATAGGCCTCGCCTGAGCACCTATGGGAGCTCGTTAACGGTTGGCATTGCCCCCAACCTTTCATCCTTGGGCATTGAACTAAGACTTTGTGCCGCCAACGCCCCAGAAGATGCAATCATTTCCGAGAATGTGGTAGTCATACCAGTCCAAGTCCAAGTCGGTATGGGTTGGTTCGTGAAGGGCTTTTACAGTGGAACTTTCCCTTCATCACTGCTATCACCTCATTCACGGTAAAGTCCTTTCGCTGTGTGGTGCTGCGGCTCCCCCTGTCCACCACCCGGGGACGCGCCTGTTAGGGAACCCACTCCCAAGGAGTCTTTACTTTACTTCCTGCGCAAACGTCTAGCCCAAGCAAGGGTTGGACAACGCAATTTAGGCAAAGTCTTCTTCGATAACCACAGTGTCCTTATACTTGAACGCTCTAACTTACGCTAGTTCTTTCACTCTATAGATTCGAGCCAGAACGTTGGTGTCCATTCGTTCTATATATCTTAACCATCTTAAACGTTCAATGTGCAGTTTTATTTTTTTGACTAGATCGATGTTTATTAAGGCTCCGTCAAACAGAATGCATTTTTAATGTCGCAGTGGGCGACGTTAAACAGGGAGAGGTCAGCGCTCTATACTTAGGTGGCGATGCAGTTCGGGGTGAACTTAGGGCTCAACCAACAAGCCTCTTCAGTTATCCCGCTAATTAGCTTACTGCCTCTTGTTTGATTTCTGATGAGATGTCCAGAGCCAAGGTAGAAAAAGTCCCTTATGACCTTGAAGCTATAGCTGTCCACTGTGATGTTCTGTCAAGTTCGTCGACGTTGGGTATCTATTGAAAGAAATACTCGGTATGGCAATTCTCCTTCCTGCTCATCTTCCAAAGTTACTCGAGAAGAGGTGGAACAAGTGTACTTTCACTGTCTATGAGTCTTAAAAAGTACTTTGAGTTCGAAAGTACTAATCTCTTTCTCATGAAGAATCGCCTAAAAGCGGAGCAGTGAACAAGAACAAGGGCTGGGGCGTAATTTTAGCTAAAGATTCCACAATCTGTTGAATACTGACTCTAAGGTATTATTAGAAGACTTCCACACTTGAACAGAGGCGAAAACTTGTATGAATTCATTTCCGATTCTCCTCTTATGTTTAACAGCTAAAATGAGATTATTACTTTAGTTCCCACACCCCGGAGAGGTGTTTAACTAGCGAAGGATTCTCTTATCATAATGTCAAGGTTTGTTTACAATTTATGAAGTAAATACGACAACAAGTCACGTTCGTCGCTTATAATTACTTCATAAAAGCAATTAAAAATCTCATCCTTTTTTTTCACTTCCTCTCTGGACTGAATGCGTAATATAGACTTTAATGAAGTATTCCAAATTATTCTCTCATGTGGAACATTAAAAACGAAAAATAAAAATAAAACACAAGGATCGTAAACAACGGAGTATAAAATGAAAAACAATAGATGGCGCTATTTATACCTCGAATATTTTGATTCACCTCTTTTGTCCTTTTACTCGCTTTAAATACATGAATCTATTGAAACAACAAGTTAAAGCGGTTAATAGTTCAACCATACTCTTTTCTACTCATTTCTTTGATTTCCTTTTCTCCATTGTCCTTTTTTTTTTTATTAAATTCTCATCTCATCGTCGTTGAAGAGAAGAAGATTGTGAACGCGAAAGAGGGTTGAATCGTGAATGTAATGCAAAAAATGTCAACCCTCTTCTCAACCACCACAAACCATCGATTAATGTTTTTTATTCACCCCTCGTAAAATGATTGCACAGTGCAACGGGTCAGTGGATGCAATTCGTTTTTGAAGAAGCAGGACGGGACGGAATGAAGGCATTTAATTCGTTTAATTATTTAGGTACTACAGACCAGACTTAGTCCTTTGAATTTATTCTTCCGCTCTGTCTTAAGCAAGTGCTGATGATGTTTCGTGTCCCATAAGATTGGTGCGTAGAGCTCTATGATCTCGAACACATGTTCTTTACTTTTCAGTCTAGGATTTCTTTGGTAAAACTCTTCGTCATCGGTCGCATTATTAGCCAGTGAATCGCTATTCGATTTTTCTAAATAAACCACATCTTGAATAGATTCTGGCCTGGTCTCGATAAAGGACAATAAATCCGTGTACCACATCCTTGTTTTGAATTCTCCATCTACTATGAGGACCTCTTCCTCACCGCATCTCCTGCATATGTCGTCATCATATGGGCGTAATTTTATTTGTGTTATATCTAAGCATTTTGTGGCCAGTAAGCACCTCTACCAGCATCGAAGGCGATTTCCTGGCATTTTGTAAAAACTGCTGGGTTTTTGCTTTGTCATATTCTGGCCACAACCTTTTTGATACTTCACAGGTTGTTAGAGAACTCCACTTAGACTTCAGAGTGGAGCTTTGACCGTACCGTCCACTTGCTCTCAGTTTTTGGCCTGGACCTGGTAGCCCGCTAAGACCCAGGGACCCAGCAGAGTTTAACATTGTGCTGCGTTGAAAGAACCCTAAGCTCGTCCCGACAACACTTCACAAGCTCCGATGTTATTTGCGTCGCAGCTGTTGCTTTTATATCAGCCTGGCTGTCAATGTTAATCGAAATATCGTCCTGTGATATTGTTAGCATTGACACTAGTTGGGCAGCTCTTGTTACTGCTAGAACCTCCGCTTGGAAAACGCTGCTGTGGTCCTAAAAAATCTGCTCCGATGCCTATGTCTGTTGGACTCGTTCAACACTTCGATGTCTTGCCATTGTTCTCTGCTTAGAAAGATGCATAAGAGGGTCTCTCGACGTCCAAGTACGGGACAGTGCAACCCGAGTTAACATTGGCGGGCAGATGATTGCTCTGTGTTTTGGCATGTCCATACGAGTTAAGTCTCCAGTGTTAAGACTGGCTGATTCTGAGAGCAATCTTTGCTGAGGCCTGTGGAAGTCTAGAGGTAAAAGGTTAGGAATTACTTCCATTCCGTTGCTGGTGTCGTTCTCATTGCACTGGTTGTTCCAGTGCATGCTGTTCTCTGTATTTTAGGCAACCTTGCTCCTGCAAGGAAATGGTCAACATTTTCTTTTTTGTGGTATTGATAGTCACTTTCTTGAATGAGCTCTTCTCTTTTGGGTTATTCTTTGGCTGCCTAACTCATCGCTTCATTCGTTTCCTTCTATCATCTATGATCACAGACTCAGAACCAAAACAATTGAAAGACGACCTCTCACTCATTCAATTTTATTTCATTGTTGGAGAATGAACGTCCGAATAGAAATCGTCCTTGCCATGCGCCAAGAGACGATATTCGACTTCCTAATAGCATTTAGAATCCAGAAACTGCTCAAGTTTTTTCAACTTACTGTTTCGCCTTGTGGATCCTAAGACCATTGACCCTTATACAGCACTATCTACCGCGTTAATAGATAAAAGCCTTAAAATCACCGACAACACGATCCAAGTTGGTAAAGCAATCCCGCATGTCTATAAATGAGATCGTAGACAGATGCGACGTGTCCTTGTGCTGGGTTCCTGTATACAGGGACGTTCCGGACAACAGCAGAGCAGATGAGCTGACAAAGCATTGGGCAGGCCAGAACCTTTCGATAAAGTTTCACCTTGACACTGAAACCAGAAGAATGAAAAACAGAAGGTGGAATACTATCAACACTTGTCTTTCATTGAGACAGATGTAAAATCACCTAGATTTAAAAAGAATGTCTTTGCTATGACCTCTCACGGGGCATTGCTCGATAGGTGGGCATGCAATAAGAATGGGTGTCCCGTACAATGATTTCTACAGAAGCAGTAGAGACGAAGGAGAGAAAGAAACAATAGCCCGCCTTCTATGTGACTGTCCTGCTTTATCAAGATAGAAGAAAAATCCGTAAAGACCTCTGCGACCTTGTCAGGATTGAACCTCACAAAGTAAAGCACTTCGTCTCCGGATCTGTACGTGGTCACGTTGATAAATTCGTTCCTAGGCTGACGATTTTGGTTTTGACAGTGTTAATCTTCTAAGTTCTACAAAATCTTTGAATCTTAGATCCTTCCCCAAACATAGTTCTTTCAATGCAATTTTAGCCCCTGTTAGTCTCCACTGTCCTCTTACCACCTGACGTATGGAAGAAGAAAATCGATATCACATTTCCACCACACACATATAGACTCTCGCTCAGCGGTCCACACTCCTCGTTTTGGGTTTTACGAAGTTCCAATTTCAGTCAGTTCTTCGTTCTCCGCACTCGGTTTGCAGTACAACAGTCATAGTCAGGATATTTCCCCGAGCACAGTCACAGAGTCGAAGGAAAAAAAAGAACAAAACCAGGACAAAGGCGATTCGAAAGAAAGAATTTTTCCATTTGTTTCGATGGAACTCTTATGAAATTTAATTACTTAATCGGTTTTTCTATTTTTCCATTGTGGAAACATTGTGTTTGTGTAAAGTTTGAAACGGATACGGGTTTTTGTTGAAATTGGTTTCGAAAGTTTTTGCAGAAAATGAACTTTAAATACAAGGTAACGACGCATCTGTCAGAAACGGTTTCGATTTTTCGCAAAAAAATACCTAATTCGCGATTTTTTTTTTTGTCTTTTCTTTTCGGCCTCCCATGGGAGTAGGTTTAATATTTGATGCAGAAAGTGGATTAAAGCAGCCAGCGAAGCATTAAGGCAGTAGACTACATCAATTTCAAAGCGAGTTTCAAGCTAGTAACATGCGTGCCCTTGGCGAAGATACTGCTATCATTGTTGCCAGCACGAAAAAACCAAATTTAAACAATAACAACAACAACAATCATAGCCATAAGAAATCTGGCAAGTACATAATGCAGTCGGCATCATCGTCGTCGACCATCACATCAGCATCCTCGTCGGGGGGCTCCTCCACAACAGCATTGACGGCCACAAATAACAACTCCAATATGTCGACAACAATCGCTCTGCCAAAAGCCTCGCACGCCAATACCAACGAAGAGATAGCCGGTGGCGTTCAGGACACAATCTATTTGTGTAACTTTCGCGTATCGGTGGACGGCGAATGGCTGTGCCTGAAGGAGCTGCAGGACCTGGACATCCAGGATGGCAGCAGGAATCGGAACAAGAAGAGGGCAAACAATCAAATCGATGATAACAATGGTATACATTGTCACAAAGGTTATGAACGTCATGTCGATGTTGCACAAGGCTTAAATAGATACGAACGTGATTGGGCTAATTTCTGTAGGTTGCTTTTTTGTTCTTTACTTTTTTCCGAAAAAAAAAAAAAACACTTCCCACACAAAGTCTGTTGAATAATTTCTATGGTTTTCGGTGTTCTTTTCCGTTTATTTTGTTACATTTTGAGTTGCAATCAATGGCGGATGGGGTGGTTAGGCTGTTGAGACCAGTGGGGAATTACAAGTGTCGAGAGTGAGTAATTCGATGCGGTAAATGGAGCGGAAGTAATGTTGTAGAGTGAAAGTAAAGGTGTGCTATAACGCTGATGTTTTATATCGAAAAGTGTTGCACATAACAAATTTTTTTGGAATTTGAAGAAAAGAAGTCGTTTCGGTCACTTTAAGTACAAATTGAAAAAAAAACAACGAACACGGCTGTTAGAGCAGGATGCACTTTTGTGCTTTTCGTTGATGACGTTTTCCATAGCAAACTACTTAACAACCGGCTTTTAAGTGAAACGTAAACAATTATTTCACATGGCAGTACTCTTAATTGACATTCGCAATTGAAAGTGATGAGAGAATATTGAAAGTCGACGAACTTACAAAGAAATTTTAAACAAGTTTAAGCCGATAACCTTTTTTTTTTAAAGCCAAGGCCTTACTTTGAAATTCAACCTATTGAAATTTCGGTTTCGTTAGTTTCCAACTGCTTAGGAGAAGCGGAGTATCTGTATAGGATCTAACGATGGAAGTCCAGTTTCTAAAAGCTGATATGCTCCAGGTGTGCCCTTGTTTTGTAGATTAAGGGTTCCAACATTTTTAAGGAGTTGTGTGGTGTTAGAATGCTGGTTTTACTTATGTTTAAGCCGTCCTTGCAACTCTTTTGGTTATAGGTTCTTAGAAGTTATTTCAATCGCCTTAGTTCTTCGAAAGCTTTCTTCGTTATTGAACGTTCAATTCCACCACCGGTGGGTCCTCAAAATAAACTAAACGCTTTTAGAGACTTCTACTCTCTCGTTTATTTAGAGAGAGAACCAGCAATCGATCACAATGATGAAACTGTAATTCTGTCAGCAGTAAATGAATTCTCTGATTCACAGCTCATTCAACCGCTTACATCATTTAACCATTTAAACACTGCAACCAACCCAAATTTACCACCGTTTACTAATCCGACTGCTGTTAATCTTTTTAGAATAGCCCTCAATAATAAAAGGTCGTCTGGCATCGACCATATTTCTAATTTCATTTTGCGAAAATGTCCTCACTCTCTGGATATTGTCTTATCGTCAATATTTAACCATTGCATTAATAATGCTTACTTTCCTGCAATTTGGAAACAAGCTAAGATACTACCTATAGCGAAGAAAAAAAATGCAAAAGATGTAACCGACTTCCGACCAATATCTTTACTATCTAATATAGGAAAGCTATTTGAACGGGTACTAGCTGAACAATTGAATAAGTTTTGTGAGGAGTCACATGTCATTCCAAACAACCAATTTGGTTTTAAAAGGGGTCATTCTACGGAACACGCATTACTTACATTACAAAATAAAATTGTCCAAAACTTAAGAAATAAAAGATGTACTGTATGTTTAGATATAGATCTCGAAAAAGCTTTTGACTCTCTATGGCATAAAGGCCTTATTTTTAAGCTTATTAGGCTTAATTGTCCAACTTGGCTTACGCGCATTATATATAGTTTTCTAAAAAATAGATGTAGTTCGATTTGTATAGGCTCCGAGCATTCGGAGCTTTTCCCAGTTCGCTCTGGGGTAGCGCAAGGTTCGATACTTGGTCCTACCTTATTTAATATTTATATTCACGACTTTCCATTTCAAAGTCCTATGTTAGACGAACCCGGTGCTATTTTGTATGCAGATGACACTCTCATATTGGCAAGTGACCCAAGGCCATCCTACGCCCTTAACAAAATTATAGAAAAATTACCAATTTTAATAGATTACTTTACTAAGTGGGGTCTAAAAATTAATATTGCAAAATGTGGTATAACTTGCTTCAGAAATGCAAGTGGGAGAGGACATTACCTTGCAGTTAAAGAGAGTAAAGCCCTTAAGTTAGAAATAAATGGAGAAAATGTTCCTTTGAGAAATGAATTGAAATATCTAGGCATAAACGCTCATATAAGATTTATATTCAATAAACATGCAAGAAAAGCCCTAAATAAAGCAAAAATGGTAACTGCCATTTTAAAACCTTTACTGCAGGCCAAGCAAATGTCGGCGAATACAAAAATACTTATTTACAAAACATTAATTAGACCTATTCTAACATACGGATTCTGTACGTGGTTCACAATTTCACCCACTGCGGCCAAAGAACTACAGATCTTTGAAAGACGGATACTAAGATTTTGTTGCGGAAAATTCAGAAAACCAGATAAAACATTTTTTTCAAATAAAATTCTATACGAAGAAACAAAAGTTATTCCTCTAATGATTTACCAAATTGACCTGTTGTTAAAAAGATTGGAGCGTATAAAACATCACCCTAACTCGGCAGTCAAATCTTTATTGGATTCGAATATTTATGAGACTATAGATGACCACTACTATCTCTCACCTTTTAATTTATTAAACGCTGGATCTTTATCCGTGTTAAGACCAAATGCAAATAGAGGCCTTTTAGTTCCTTTCTACGAGAAAGCATCCCTGCTTAATTTACGCGGGTAACATTTCTTTTGAGTTTCATACTGTTCATAGACCATTGTTTAAAAACACTGTTGCTTTTGTTCTGTATGTGTTTATACCCTTATGTATAAAAAATGTTATTGTTATAATTATTATTATTATATTTTTTTCCTTTCCCCCTTCTAGTCATTATTGTAGTTTTTTAGTTTTTAAGTTATTAAGTTTTTAAGTGCCCAAAGAAGCCATGTTGATTATGTATGCCGGGAGCAAGCATACACTTAATACGTTTTTAATATTAAATATAATTGGAATTCTGATATAAATGTATAAAAACATTTGCCTGTATCTGTTTAGCCAGACATTATGTTTAGTCGGCCGTATTATAACAACGTTTGTACAAACAATAATCGTATTGATTTTTTTTCTTGTCTCAATAAAGTAAATTGTAATTGTAATTGTATTCCACCACCGTCTCAATACGTACAAGCGCTTCATCATTTAGCATTCAGCACCTACTTCTGTCCGTCTTTTTCAATCTTCGCCTCAGGCTTTGTGGCCTTGGAATGGTTTTTTACCCTTCGATAAAACTTCCCGATCCTCATCCCTGCAGTAGCATCTTTCAAGCTCTTTAATTTTTTCCGCTCATAGAGCTCGCGGGCAGCTCTGGTCCTTTGATGAAGGGCTTCTTTCCCTGCTAATCTTTGAATTTTTTCAGTGCGCTCTTTGCTGTCCACTCTTGTTCTTCTTGTCCAGGCTACTGATGACAAATGTAATCGTCGTGATTTAAATTTTACACCTATTCTTGTTAGCTGATTTGCATAGCCAGGACTTTTCTGAAATGTTTCTGTTTGTCATGAATGCCTAGATGGCCTCGGTCACCGTTGCCTTACAGATAAATAAGTTCAATCTATAGTGCTGTACGCTGTTGTCAGTCAAAAATGATTTCATTTAGTTAATTCGGCAGCATGTGTATTAGAGGCAATTTTCCGGTAAATTGTACTATCGTGGTTTAAAATATATAAATAGTTGTCGCGAACGCCCGTAGTAAACCAAGACCTACATTTTTACAACTATTCATTGTCACCTACAATTTATTGTCATTTCCCGATGAGAGAAAAAGTTTTCAGCAAGCGCTCCTTTAAGCTAAGAATGCATGAAAGTCATGGTTCTTCTGACTGAACAAGTATGATGTACTTGACAACGTTTCTCACCGGATATAGGCTTTGTTCAATGAGAAGAAACCAGAACAGAACAGATTTGTGAAAAACGTCAGATCAAGTTAAAACAGAAAAGTACAGCACTAACAGATGAAGTGCTAACACATACATAGTTATCTAAAATTGAAAAATATCATTTGCAGAAATAAAATACTGAAACCATACCAAGTTGACAGGCACAGCTGACTTCGACATTTTTCACAATTCTGTTCTACCTCATGAGTAGGTGCAAGATTTCCTGTTCCAAACTGTTCGGAACAACCTCATTGAACAAAGCTCGATTACGATCTGATTTGAAAATCAAAGAACTGCCGAGTTCGTTGTCCATTTATATCCCACCATAGCTCGTAGATGCGATTTTCGGCATAGGTTTTACCTCCTCGAGGGCCTAGACTTTTACATACTTTTTATTTACATCAGACATTTTATCGGACATTTACTTTCTAGACCTCTATACTCCCAAATCCAGACCACTTATATGAAATATCCTAAAAAGCGTTCAGAGCCTTATCAGCATCTATTTATAGCTTTGATCCCTCGTATCCATATTCATGCCTGGATCAACCTCCAGTATAAATCTGTAAATAGGCTAAACTGCGGTTTTTCTAAGGTACACCGGCTAAATTTTTTGCTATAATGTAGTTTTATAGGGACGCCGAAGACTGCTTTTGATCAAAAAACGTATAACAGATGTTGTTGGATCTAAGAAAGATCTTCGGACAAATCGTTGCTTAATGAGCCCTACTTTCATTATATACGGACCATGCTAAGCGGACCATTCTTTATGGATTAAGAGACTAAGTTACCTAACTGAGCGGCAAGAAGAATACTACGGTTGCATTCCAAAACGTCAACTTACGTTACGTCAACTTACGTTACTACAAACTCTCTTACGATGCAAAGTAAGCGATGCTTACGCGCATGACATTTGCATCATCCCAATTGAAGATGATGTGGTCGCCGTGGCTCAATGGTTAGTGCGTTGGACTGCTGTGCAAGTTGCGTGGGTTGAAGCCTCAGCTACATCAACCGAAAAATTTTCACGGCACCATCTCTCGTCGGGAAACGATAAACCTCCGAAATTATAATATGTCATGAAAGAGCCTTTGGAATGCAGTCTATATATTGTACTAGCTTATACCCGCGACTACGTTCGCGTGGAAAGACGTCACATCATACCCTATGTCCTTTTCCGTCTTTCAAGACATTGATGAGTAATTATAGACTTTCAATTCCTCACATTAACTTTGCAAGACCTCCCTGTAAACAACATTCCTGGTTTTTCTTTCTAGCTCGAGAATGACCAGGCTATCAGGTCAATCAACTCTGAGCCCGCTAAGGGAGAAATGGTCATTCCTCAGATCCACACCATCCACTTCTTCAGCAGACAATTATTGGTGCTGTTTGCTGAGTCGTGTATTTGAGTAAAAATAGCTCTTTCCCTCACTCATGAAACGCAATCTCCTTCAGCATGATGCATAAACATTACATATGTATGTATATTCTGTCAGAAAAACCAATCAGATCTTTCATAACATCGCATGGGTTACTCGATAAATTTATTCTTTCCTCCTCTTTCCATCACCAATATCAAGAAATACTTCCCTCAAGTCACGGCGAAGATGTTGACTTTCAAGTAGAGGTCTTCGACATTAGGCTATCAGATTGATGACTTAAGATAGGGCTTCACTTCATTTGCTGTGTTCCCCGTGACACAACCCGCTTGGTCTGTCTGAAATCACCACCCAAAAGGACTGTCGGAGCATCCTATTTCGATACTCAATACCTTTCTATGAGCCATGGTACACTCATCCCACACTATAACTTTGACTTCTCGAAGCACCTGAGACAAGTCACTCTCCTTAGAGATGTTACAAAGTGTAGACTCAGAATGACTTAGGTTGAGATGCTTTGAGAAGGTAGAGTGACCCGTCATGTTTTCTTTAACCAAGGTAGCTGCAGGGCCTGAGGAAGCAATGGCAATGGCAATGCCGCTGACTACAGTTGCACGTTACTATAAATTGCCGAACTTTAACGCCCTGTATCTTGGCCCACAGTTATAATTTTGGAAAACTGTAAAATACGTGTATATTTATTACTGTTCTAGAATATACTCACCAAATTTCAATTCCAAAATCCAATTTAAATTTTTTTTTCATACAAACTTCAACACCTTGTAACACCCTGTAGAAGGGGAATTTCGAAATTTGTAAACATCGTAAAAGGAACTTCTGTGCAAAATTTCAGCTTTTTTGGTCGAAGGGTTCCGGCTGGACGTTGATGAGTCAGTGAGTGAGTCAGGACTTTTCTTTTTATATATTGAGAAGAAGATACCTACTCCGCGCTTTCCATTACCATGACGATATTTTCATTCAGCATTGTGTTCAAGGCGGCCCTTAGCTGTTGGCCGAAGGTCTCCTTCTTATGTTCAGACGAGAGTTTCGTTGGAAAATAACATTGCATGATGATGTCGACGAGTCCTTTATTAGTCCGGCATTTGATGCGTGCTGTCGATGAAAACAGCAATCCCACTCTAGATCCCCGTCGATATCTACATATATGGATTACCAGATAAGAGTAGTATAAATGTTACGCGTTACTTCCACATCTAACCACCTCACTTCGCTTAACCCCAAAATGTCCAATTATCGCTCAAGCTGTAGGCATCTGGCGTTTTGAAGTCCTTCACTTCTCAACTCGAAACTTAATCCCAGAATATTTTGGCACTTGGGAATATAATCCTTTCGATGACTTTTAAGCAGCGCAATGAATTGAAGCTTTGGCAAAAATCAGCAGACTCCAGTTAGTAGATAGAGTGGTTAAGGGTTAGCCCAGTTCAGCACGATTTATCTGCGCCGCTTTAACTTCCAAATATACACGCCAACTTATGCTTAAACTAACATTCATATGAACATGCCTAACAGTTTTTTTTAAAACAATCCTAAACGTTTTTTTTTCTTTCAACATTACACAATATATTTAATTCAATCTTGGATATTTTTTTTTTATTTGCAAAATTAATAAAAATTAATAAAAATAAAAATTATCTCGACGCTAAGCTTGCTGCTTACGCATAAATACTATACAATATTTTCTATATAACAAATTGCAAATAATTCGGAAATACTTGATGACCTTTTGACGAATCTCCATTCTTTCCAGACACAACCCGATCATGATTAGGAATTGGTAGGTGGAATCTGAAAACCGATGAGGATAAGAATTCACCACTCTGAAACACATACAATCTCTGTAACTTACCAGGTTTATTTTTTGAGAATACCCACTCTCTTAGGGTTGGGCGCTGGTGCTTGTACTGATGCTGATCCAGGAGCTGAGCCTGTTCCATTTCCTGGTGCTGATGCAGGCTCCTCGGGTTTCGATTTATTTTTTTTGGAAATACTAAAACGCTTCTTCTCATCGACTGTTCCCATTTTGGATACTTTTGGGCTTGGCGCTGGTTTTTCTAATGGAGGCGGCGTCTTCGGCTCATTTCCTTTGTTCTCCACTCCAGAATCAGAGTCCATGGAAGTTGCTGACTTATCGGGATTATTTTGCTTTGCCGTACAGAGCCCAAAGCATTTTGGCGCTTGCGGTGGCGATGACGATGAGCTGCTATCCCTCTTCGATGAGGAATTATTCTTTGATAATTCCTTCTTGGGTTTCGTTGGTTTTGATTTCGACGATTTAGTTTTCTCCGGTTTCGGTTTTTGAGATGACGCAATTGAAGAGCTATCAGGACTCAGCAGTACCTCTTCATCGTCCTTCTTCTTCCGAGACTTAAATCGATCGCATATGTTCAGTTTCTTCTTCACGTTTTCCTTTGGAATTTCATCAGTTGGTTTCTTTTTGCGACAATACTTCAAGATCACGGCTAGTGCAATCACGAATAACAAAAGGAGCACAGCAACAATAATGGCAATTATTATGTATGCCAGACGACGGCTGTCGTCTCGATTACTTGGTCGGTCTTCGTAGTCATCCAGAACATCCTTGCCTTTGCCTCCGAAAACACCATCAAGCCAGCTTTCGGAGTCGTTCTCAAATTGCTTTGCCTTATTCTCAAGCACTTTGTAACTCTTTGTCTTTTGACGCTTTTCATTCGTTTTGGCCATAACGATGGTGCCCTTATTTTTCCGGCGGAGGGTCTCGATGATCCTCAATATTGCTCCCAGTCCGGGATAGAGCACATCATCGCCCAAATGAATCTCTATGTTCTCCAATATCCATCCTTTGAGCTTTTTATTAAATGTATCCTGGCAGACTCCCTGGAAATTGTAACATCTCGTTGTCAACTCAAAGTATCGCAGAAGAACGAAAGCTGACATGCATGACTGTAGGTTAAAAGTACGCTTTCGTTTGAAAGGCAACCAGATGTTTCCAAGAACACCCCTCTCTTCTGGGTCCAATCGTGGCAGCGCTACAATCATGTCCTCGTCTTCACCCCCTCGATCGTCCATCAAGTCCAATTGAATGCAGGATGTGTCCTCTTCCTCGTTACGTACAATTATTCTAAGAGGTTCTATCTGAATGTCCAGATCTGTGAAATCAGTAAGAGGTGCCTTCCATCCATTTCCATTTGTGTTGAGGGAAAACTTGCACTGGGCGTACAACTGGAGGACATTCTCAACTGTTCTCAGTTTGAGTAAACCAGCGTAGTAGGAATACCTTGCTATCGGAATCATGTAGTATTTAAGGTACCTAAAAGGACATGTGGTTAGCAGAGAAAGGTTGGTGGTAAATTTAAAACAGATTACCCGCCCAAAGTGTCGTAGAAGGCTTTTTGTGAAAACAGTTTTGAATGTCCACCTGCCATCTTGTCGATCACTTGGTTTGCTCCAAAGAAGTACTGCATTAGAATTCTAGCAAGATCGTCGTCCATGAGACAATTCGGAAGGTCCTTTGGTATTAAGGACTGTGAAGAAAATGAAATGTGAATGTTCATTTTGTCAATTTTTTCTAGTGTAAGGTTATGTCATGTCAATGTGATAACTTTGATCCTTGTGAGAGATATCGTTATGGCGCACAATATAATTTTTAAATAAAACGCATCTTTTCTTCATTATAAAGAAGACAAACTCTGAATTATTTCCAAACTAAATGTTCGCTTAATGTCCACCACGTCTCCGGTTACAAACCTCAGTTCTTTTAATGAAATTTTCGAAGCTGTTTAGGCAAAAATGTTTCATAGTCTCACCTATCACTCGTTGGTTCTAGGTCTTGAGCTCAGAAATTGTCTCTTGCATTAACCTAAGATATGAAAACAAGAAGTCGCACGACCTTTAAAAAAATAGCTGACGCGACAGCTCGGGTTGATCCAAGGCCTAGCTTCTCGCAATCATTCATGTTGTGGGTGTTACAACGAACGGCGAATTGAGAATCTTTTCCATGATAAATCCTTCTCTCGGAGGTTTGTCAGTCCCCGACAAGAAGTGAATATGGCTGGGGATTGAACCCAAGTAGCTCTCACAGCAGTCCAACGCACTAACCACTGAGCCACGGTGATCACGATCTTCTGGCTGTTTAATGCCGGCTCTTTGCAGAATGAACTTTCTTACTTACTTAAGGTGGTGCTACAGTCTCGGGGTGGACCTGGGCCTTAACCAACAAGCCTCGACAGCCAGCTCGACCTTTAGCCAGACGCCTCCAGTTTCGCACGCCAAGTTGGTTGAGGTCCCCTTCCACTTGCGGGCGCCACCTGAGGCGCGGTCTTCCTCTATTGCGCCGTCCCTCGGGTGTGGATTCGAATTTTTTTCCGGGCCGGAGCATTGGTGTCCATCCGCTCTACATGACCCAGCCACCTCAGTCGTTGGACCTTTACTCTTCGGGCTAGGTCGATGCCGCCGTACAGCCGGTATTGCAGAATGTAACGGCCTGGAAATCATTGATTAATTGCTTTACTCTACATCACACTGTCTCGTTGAATGCATAAGTTCATATCGATCTTTGAAACAACTAAAACCACATTTGTGGTTTTATTTCTGGTGTCCCACAGATCAATGACTCGTCGAGGATGTTTCAAGGCCTTATGGAGCACTCGAGGTTTCTGTGTGCCCCAACATTGATTGCCGTGACTCAGTGCTCTGGACTGTTAAGCTAGTTGACACAAGTTCTAAAAAATTCAAAAAATCCAGAATGACTCTAGTAGCTGTACATACAAATGTAATGTATATCTAAAAATAATATTTAAATCCAAAGCCAATCTAGAGCACTATAAGGTTAGAATTGGTTAGCCGATTGATCTCCGTTCACGGTGGGACTCATTTGGATCACACACATCGTCCACTGTGCTTTGGGATAAGTTTCCATATTTCATTTATAAGCAGACCAAGTCGATACTAAGTTTGTCTTGCATAGTTGCACGTGCTTAGATCACGCTATCTCTTGTTGGTCTGTTGCAATGCTAGCTTCGAGATCTTATGTCTTTAAGTTTCCATAGGCATACGTGGCGTCTCCTTTATCTCGAGAGTTCCCGTTTAGTGCCTTCTTTGGATAGTACGTCGATTTCATAATTGTCTTGGATTAAGGCTTGCCATCCATCCTCTTTTCCCGCGACACTGTCCTCTTTTAAAGGGCGTCCGATGACGTCCGGGGGATTTTTGAAATGCGTCCGGGGTTTTTTAAGAAGTTGCGAATTTATTACTATTTACTGGGGCCAAATCGTCTCGTTTTTACGTGACAAGTTATGCGATCTCGATTTATGCGATTTGGCCCCTGAAAACATATCTACATTAAGAGGCGAAATAGTCGCACACAGACCAAGTGTTGCAAGTGAGCAACAGTTGATGGCCTTCGTTTGCATGTGGTTGCGGCTGAGGGCATTGAGTATGGATAATCCTCTACAGAAAAAACCGGAAAGACCTCCCCGCTTCCTATTCATTTTAAAACATATTTCTAGTGTGTTCGGGGTTATGGACGCAATGTGCCGGGTTTTATGTCCATGACTTCTAATTTCATTAAATTTATGGTGGCATCCCTACTTGGACGTCCTTGTGACCAGGAACCCAGCACATGGTTAGTGTGAATCTATTCGATATCTCGTTTAGTGATGCACCATAGTGCTTTACTAATTGGGTCTTTTAATAGGTGAATCGAGTGCTTTCGCAGCTGCCCTGACTGTCGGTGTAAATAACGATGTCAGAGTTCAACCCCGATTTCATGGACAGGTATTCAGCGGCTTTACGAATAGCCATTACCTCTGCCTGGAATACTGTGCAGTAGTCCGATAGGTCTAAAAGACAACTTGGTGTTGAGTGCGGTGAACTCGAAACTAACACCTACCTCATCTCATCAGTATTCTCAGACCCATCACTGTATACAACCAGGGTCGAACCTTCATTCAAAGATTGTATTCCCTGCTACTACCAAGAGTCCTCATTGTTCTGGGAAGGCAGGACATTCACATAGCAGGTGTTGGAGAGATTCGATCTCCTCCTCATCCCTGCAGCTTCTGCAATAGTTGTTGTGATGTATACCGAGGCGTTCTGCATGAATACCAATTGCACAGTGCACAGTAATGATGCCGGAGACTGTCTTCGCCTCACGATGACTTAGTTTGACCAGAGACAGAGATCTCTTCTTATTATAACTCGTCCATAAGTTTCTAGCCGTTGCACATGTGTCTAGCTGGATCCACCGTGTATTGGCTCGACTTATAGCCTCGTCATCGATATGGCTTTTTAACAAGCTTATTGGAATTCTGGCAAAGGGGAGAGCCTGTGAGGCATGAACCTGGGATATCCATATGCCCTGGTATCCAACATAGGGTCACCTATGATATTTCATCTAGATGCTCTTTACAGATTTTTATAAGCCTTGATCTAGTTATCGCGGTCTCCAGAGCCTTAACGGTTGCCTGGCTGTCGATATAGTTTGTGATTGTCCTTGCGGTGATGCCCCTATCTCGGACAGTTTTCCAGGCTTCGATGATGGCTGTGATTTCGGCTTGAAAGATGCTGCAGTCGTCGTTTATTTTAAAGTGCTGGCTTATTCCTAGGGCCTTGCAGTAGACCCCGAAGCCTGTACCAACATCCATCTTGGAACCATCGGTGTATAAGGCCAGTTCCTTTTGATTGGTAACTTTGTTGTTCCTCCTGTCATCTCTGTCAGGAATTCTGATATTAAATCTATCAAATGCCAGAGTCTGGATCATGTGATCTGTTTCTGTCGGTCTGTCGGCATTCTCCCAACGAGACAGCACTGAGGCGTGATCGTAGGGAGCTGATGTCCACTATCGGATCTCTCTTAGTCTCAAGTCAGTTTTAGCTGCCGTGTTCCTGCAGTCACAAGACGTAATCTTTAAAAATCTTTCACACCCTCTCTAGAAATGTTCGTTTTTTTTTTTTTTTGCAATTTGCAATAAAAAATACAGATATGATTATTGTTTTAAAAGAGCAAATAAATAAGTTAAAAAAAATAATAATAAAACGTCCCACTTCTCACTCATTTAGTTTTTCTTTTGAAAATGCCACCCTTCTCGGGCTCTTTTGAGTCCTGGGACCTTCTGGAAAAGTAAAAACGCTTCTTCTCGTTGACAGTTACGGTTTTGGTCATTTTGGACTTGTCTTTAGCCGGCGATTGGGACTGTGACTTCTTTTTTTTCTTCCTATCTTTTCCGGAATCAGAGTCCATGGAGGTTGTCTCGATGATAGCCGGATCATTCTTTTTCGAACATAGAAGTAAGCACCTTGGTGGTTCTGGTGAAGAACTACTGGAGTCTTTTGGAGCCTGCGTTGATGATTTTGATGACTTTGGTGATTTCCCTGACTTTGATGATTTCACTGGCTTTGATGACTTCATTGGCTTTGGTGGTTTCTCTGATTTTGACGATTTCGTTTGTTCTTTTGACTTCGATGCTGTTTTCGATTTATTAGACGAGCTCTTTGATTTATTCAGTTCTTCCTCATCGTCTTTGCGAGATTTTTTGCACCAAAACCAACTACCCTCTTCTGCTTTACGCTTTGACTCTTCAGCCAGTTGCCTTGTTTTACGCCACCTCTTAAACAGGGCGAACATAATAAGGAAGAATGCGATAACTAGGAATACAATAGTCACACCAATACCAACGTAGATATATCTCATTCGACGGGTTTTCTGTTCCAGGAGATTTGTTTCCTGAATGTAGTCGGAAACCACGTCGGGCTCTTCGATGGGGAATAAACTGCCTGGCCAGTCTTTAAGAGGTTTGTTCAATTCATTCGCTGTATTTTCGAGGGTTGTGTAATTTGGTGTTTTTTGACGTTTTACTTTAGGAACGACGATAACAGAGTCTTTGCTCTTTCGGCGGAGTGTCTCCACAATTCTCAAGATACCTCCTAAGCCAGGATACAGTACATCATCCTCGAAGTGAATCTCAAGATTCTCCAATATCCATTCTTTGAACTTTTTATTGAATGTATCCTGGCAGATTCCTTGGAAGGTGTAGCATCTGGTTGTCAACTCAAAATATCTCAACAGGACGAATGCTGACATGCTTGATTGTAGGTTAAAGGTACGCTTTCGTCTGAACGGCAGCCAGATGTTGCCAAGCACACCTTTCTCTTCTGGGTCCAGTCGTGGCAATGCTACGATCATGTCCTCCTCTTCACCTCCATGATCGTCTGCCATTTCTAACTGAATGCAAGAAACGTCTTCTTCCTCGTTACGTATGATTATTCTAAGAGGATCTATTTGAATGTCTAGATCTGAGAAATCAGCAAGCGGTGCTTTCCACCCATTCCCATTTGTGTTGAGGGAATATTTGCATTGGGTGTATATTTCCAAGACGTTTCGAACAGATCTTAGTTTGACTTGACCAGCATAGAAGGAGTACCTTGATATGGGGATCATGTAGTATTTCATATATCTGAAAGGAGGTTCAGTTAGAGCATCTTGAAAGTGAACTAAGCTGCGGGGAAAGTTACCCTCCCAACGTATCGTAGAAAGCCTTTTGTGCAAAAATTTTAGTATGTCCACCTGCCATCTTCTCGATTATTTGATTTGCTCCATAGAAGTACTGCATGAGAATACTGACAAGCTCATCGTCCAGAAGGCAATTGGGTAGATCCTTTGGTATCAATGACTGCAAGGAAAAGGAGGAACATTTAATGATGTGCCTGGAGCAGGAGGTTTCATCAAAGTTTTTTTTTTTTTTAAATCTGGGTTCGTTGTTTGGAATTTTCAAGAATCAAGTTGGCTTGTCCTTGATTTGAGATGTGCGAGGTCTTGTTATTCTTTGTTGAACAGACAGGATGTTTTCTTTCTATCTTGCACCCGCATTTCCTACATGGATCTGTGTTAGTGAGGCCCAGTCTATGCATGTGTTTGTTGATATTAATGTGTCCTGTGATGATTTCCACCATCAGCCTCAATTGCTCTCTGCTTGAACCTAGAGCCTTCCTGGTGAGCAGGTTCCTCGGTATCTTCACGAGTGATCTAGCCACTTTGCACGCCGGAAGGTTTGTCCAGTTATCCTCGCAATCCCTTTGCATCCTCTCATTGGTTGCTCTTTTAATTATTGTTAGTGCGACTCCCACTGTGTTTTCAGCGTTTCTTTGTATCGCGTGCGCCCCTTCTCTTGCCAAATCATCGGCGTTCTTATTCCCCATGACACCTTCGTGACCCGGTACTCAGGCAAGGCGGATGTTTTTGTGACTGGCAAGCCTGTTGCATTCCCTGACCTGATGAGATCTGGATGTTGGATTTGTGATGGCTTTAAGTGTTGCGTGACTATTCGAGCAGATTTCTTTTTTCCTCATTTGGGTGTGGGGTTCCAACAGAGCTCCAGCTCCCCTCAAATGGCAAGGACTTCTGCATGGAATACTGTGACGAAGAGATCTACATGAACCGCAAATTCTACCGGTGAGTTGTTGCATTTCTCAGCCTTTCCAAAGAGCAAAAAAAAATTGGAAGGTTTTCATTTGAGGTGATCTTACCCAATTTTTAGATCGAGAGCTTTGTTTTGGACTTCGCAAATCATAGATACTACATAGGTTAGGTTAAGTTAGTGGGCAGGCGGAAGGAAGAACCATATCGCCACACTCAGGTCAGTTCAGACCCATTGTGATACCCGTTGCGGGAAGAGAGGGTCCCCTACCCGTAAGAGTGCAACCCAATAGTTAGTTTCATACCTACGTATATATAGATATTAGTAGAACATGATCAACTTATTGCGTCTGTGATACAAACCACCCTGGGAATTTGATGAATCTTATTATTTGGTCCATCGGTGTATCGGATAATTCTTCAATATCCTCGAAAAAGCGCCGCCGGAGGAACTTATTTCTTAGATGGCAGATACTAAGGCATTGGCAAAGGAAGTGGCTTTTATCCTCGTGGGCCAACTTATCGCCACACCCCCTACAAAGGTCTTCTTCTGTAATTCTAAGGCTCTTCATATGGCACCGCAGCGTATTATGCCCTGTGATCACTCCTATAAGTGATCCAGTTCTGTCGATCTGCAGAAGTCTGTCGGTCTTAGCCTTAACGAATTTTGGCCATATCTTCCTTGTGGTTGCACAAGTGTTTTGTTAGCCTCCCTGAAGGCTCTATTCCCTGCTACGAGCTTAAATGTGCAAGGCGGGATGTTCACCGAAATCATAGATACTACTTGAGGTTGTTTCTTACTCCCGTAAATTCACTGATAATCTATTAAACACATATTAGCCTGAAACGTATATATAACTCGCATATTTCGACAGGATTGTCTAGTTTATAACATGCTTGGATTTACGCGATTCTGTTCAGCGAAAACTTGCTTAAACACTTGTAGGGATTGTGGTCCTATTGAATACGCCTTTTAGCTTGATTTATACCCGTATTCTTCATTTCTGCAGTTATCGGTCAAGACAAGAGATGCCCGTATTGCAATTAAATATGCTTAGGTCATCACCATTACCTATGAACTTTTCTTCAAATAGTGTCAGGAAAGTAAAACACGTAGAAATTGAATAGTAATGGAGTCAGCACCGATCCTGGTAGATCGTAGATTGCAAGGGAGTTGTGTAGATGGCACTACAACCAGGGGCCAAATCGTCTCTTCCGTATAACTCGTTACGTAAAAACCAGCATTCTGGGGTCAAATCGTCTAGTTTTTAAGTGACGAATTATACGATCACGGAAGAGTCGATTTGGCCCCTGGATACATCTATTGTGCCTCCCTTACTTAGGGCTCTGGTCAATGTATACTTGAGTTAGAGCCTAACCTCGAATCAAATGGCTCTAACAAATTTGAGTATCTTAAGTGGACTTAGCGAGGGTAAATAGTCGATATGTACATATGTATGTCCCTAGTCCTTAAGAAGATATATTGGGGTTTCTTAATCTTCATCACCGAATCTGCAGTTCCCATTATTTTCTAGCCCTAGTCCGCTCATATGCATATTTAGTCTGTAAGCACACATAGCTTCTTCTTGGTCATGATGATACAGGTGGTGTATCTCTTTCGGTTTCAGTTTCCGAGGAATTTCTTAGCCTTCCGGAGACCATTGGGCACAGTCCATAACATTGTTCTTTCTTGCTCCTCCTTTTCTCTTATCTTTTCCCTTAAGTTTTGGGGCCCTAATCTACGGAAGCATATGGTCCTTTCCTTCCTAGTTCATCTGCTCTCTCGCTACCCTTGATCCCAGCGTGTCCTGGTATCCAGTGGGGGGTAACTTTACTGCTTTGCCCCATTTTATTGATTTTCTCAAAGCAGTCCCATACCATCTTTGACTTTATTTCATGGGATCATGACTCCTTGATGAGTGCCTGGCTGTTTGAGAGTATCGCCATACTTTTTCCGTGATGCTGTTGAGGTTAACTTGACCGCCTTTTTCAATTGCGTACACCTCTGTTTGAAATCTTGTCTTGTCTTCAACCCGTATACCTCTATCCCAGTCCTCGGGACTTAACTTGAACTCTCCGTATACCACTTGATGCAGTTCAGCGATGTTCTCCATTGATCGCACATGTACACGAGCTTCTTGGTCTATAAGCGACCCAGTTTCTTCGTTCATTCATTAATTTTTTTTAAATTAACCTGAAGATTATCGACCGAATTAGGGTATCATCCTTTACTCATTTTTCATTAGGTGCTCTATGCTCTCCAGAAACCTGAAGCATCTACACGCGAAACAAATGGGTGTCGCATGGACGATGTGCGGCCCGTTTTTTTTTTTTGTTAAGTCGTGTTCTTCTTTAGTGGGGTTTATGTCCATGCCTCGTTTATATACGATAAGTTACACATTTTCAATTACACTTTTAGACGATGGCTCTTACTTAAATAAAAACATATGCAACCAACTGAAAACACTCACCTCAAAGTCCCTTCTGGCGGCTAGAAGTGCGACATCCTCCACTGAGAAGCATTTCTTCCGGCTGCCGGTCTCTCCGAATAAATTCGTACCAACAAAATTCTTTATCCCCTTTATTCGTTCTTTCCTGATTGGCCTCTCTGGTTCTGCTTCTTCATTCTCCTCATATTCCACGACCTTCGTATCAACTACACCTTCATATTTCTCATCGTCAAGGTCCGCAGCGGCCTTATGTGTTCCAAATAAAACGATCGTAAAAAATAAAAAACAAATTATTCGCATTATATCCCACTGACATTGTTTGCCTTTCTATTATGAAAAAAAAAGAGAACTGCCACGACAGCAACTGCTCAGAGCAGTTGATTCGAAACACCTTGAACGGCTGTAGTTGGAAATGGAAATTTTCAAAGAATCTTTGTTTTTTGAACTTACAGCCCGTGAACCCTCCGAAATCGAGCGAAGTAATCTGGTTAATATCTGCAAACTCGTGGTCAAGGAACTTCTCGAGCAATCCTTGAGATATGGCCGGATGTTGGACTCAGACCACTTACCGTTGCAGCATTTTTTCATTGTTATCGAGCATGTCTTGGGTCATGGTCTGCGACCAAAGAAGGTTCGTTTTTGCTCCATTTGTTCTCGAATTTATAACCGTCTGTTGGTGCTGTTTAGGGTCTTCTTGGGCCACGTAAAGAACTCTGGGATCTACTGCAAAGTGTGGAAAACTATTGCATCGAAGCACAAGACATAACAGCGAGCGTTCGTGATCTGCCGACAGTTCGAACACACATTGGTCGAGCACGAGCCTGGCTGCGAATAGCCTTGATGCAGAAGAAGCTGGCGGATTATCTTCAAGCTCTGATTGAACACCGTGACGACGCCTTGATTGAGTACTACGAACCACACGCATTGATGATGAGCGATGAGGTAGAATGTCGCTAAAGATCCTATCGCAATTGGTTATTGATTTCGCCTTTCAGATTGTCGTCATAATGGGTATCCTGGTCGGCCTCAATGTCATAGATTGTAATTTGTGTGTAAAAGAGGAAGATCTGGACTCTCAGCAGGGTGTGATTGATTTTTCTCTATACCTACGTTCGAGTTCTCGCGGCGCAGAAACCGATGACGACGGGAATAATGCACTCGAAGGTCCCGGCGGTAATATGATAGCAGTTCTCGACCAAAAGAACTACATCGAGGAGCTGAACAGACATCTAAAGTAAATTAGTAGCTCAACTTCGTTGATTTCCAATCTAATGTCAATCATTCCAGTGCAACAGTAGCCAATCTACAGGCTAAAGTTGAATCCTTGACCACCACGAATGCTTTAATGAAAGAGGACCTCGCTATAGCTAGAAACAGTCTTCTGGCTTTGCAAGCTGAAAATCAAGCTCTGCGACAAAATGCCCATGGCCATAGTATGTTGTTGTCATTCTTTACTTTGTCTAGAATTAATTGCATGTCCTTTCGTAGATCAGTTAGTTCCTGCTGCTTCTATGCAATCGGTACACAGTGACAATAGCTCAAGCTCCGGTGATAAAGTAAACGCAGAATCCCAAGCCGAGGCTCTTGTCGAAGAGCAAAAGAAAACTCAAGAACTCGAAAAGGAACTTAAGTTGCAAGTATCCCTTAAAGCTGAGTCCGATATGGCTATGAAGTTGCTAGAAAAGGACATACACGAGAAACAGGATACGATTGTTTCTCTGCGAAGGCAACTGGATGATATTAAGCAGATTAACTTGGAGATGTATAGAAAATTGCAGGTTTGTATTATCCCCAAACAAATGAACACTTAGTTTTTGTTTTGTTTTTGTACATATGTATGTATATTCGCATATATCCGACAATTTTAAGTTATTTGTGAAACATAGCCGTTTGCAGTGAAACACCCTGCTATATGGGAATACACGCAAATATGTACTTTTTTGGTTTTTTGTGTCATTTGCTCCTTCATTAACACGTATATGGCTTACAGTATGCATTTGTCAAAGAAAATTCAAATTGGAACTAATAAAGGAAAGCAAAATCAAGTCACTAGTTTAAGCGTAGCTTTGGCATACTTACATACCTAACCGACCCGTGGAGGGTCTCTTTCTGAGATACAGCCTTCTCTTCGATCCTGATTACGATGCTTCCAGTTCTCCAGACTAAGTACTCTGGCATTCGTGCGAGCTTGGTCTTCAAAAAAAAAGATCAAAACGGAAGTTCGGTCGTCCTTGTCGTCTCAAATCTGCGGCTGTGATTCAAAGCATTATCCTCCATTCGCTCAGTGTTGCCGATGAAGTGTAGTCGACGTATTTTGACTTTTTGGCCTTCATCAACGTCTTGGTACAGCTGATAGAGTCAAATTGGTAAAATCTTCTCCTGGATTTGGTTTAAATTTAAAATTTAAGGATTACCTTTGTGGCGCACTCTGTCGAGATCCTTTCGGTCTTGGAATTCATAAATATGACACAAATCTTTTCCTGGCTAATGCGTCTACCATTTCGTTACCTTCATATCCACTGAGTCCCGGTGACCGAGTGAGATTGACTCTGCTGGATTTGGCAAGCGATATGAGCACAGTTCCATGCAATCCCAAACGAGTTTCGAGGTAATCTCGAATAACTAGCGATTCGGCTTTGATATCAGAGAGGATATAAACTTTCTTGTTGGTTAAAAAGCTGATGCATAGCTCTATTGTATGTATTTAAGCTTGGAATACTACGTCTTTTCCCCAAACTTGCTTACGTGAAAGTATTTGTATGTATTCCATGTACTCCCGCTCCATTATCTGTCTTATGTCCATCTGTGTCCCATAGATGTCCTTAACTTAGTGTTGCCTTGTTCACAGCCCAATCCATTCTGTTTTCCAAAACTTGCAAATTCGTTACTGACAACTTAAAGGATTTTGCGAACAGCGTCAGAGTCTTTTGCAATTTTTTACAAATATATGAAGTTGGGTGGTGAAACAGTCACTAGTTCCCCCCATAGAATAAAACAAATTTAAAAATTCTGGAAACATTAGTTTAAAAGTTACACTACTACACAGTTCCATTTAAACCAATTTGAGTTCTCTTTGGCAAGCTTCTCAGAGCACAACCTAACATCATCATGCATCACCCCGTTGTAATTTATCGAAAATCAATAAATTCGTACTAAAATCAAAATTTACAATACCCTCTACCGCCACTACTGTCATTGAAATCTGAAAAAAAAAACTCAAACATCAACTTCCATGACCCAAAAAAAAAACACATATCAAACCCCCCAAATCTCCCATCAAACCCCGACCACAAAACATGAAAAACAAAAACAAAACCATAGGAATGCGAAGAAGAACTCACCCAAAAAGGCGAAATGGTATCACGTCTCCAAACGAAAGCCTCACAAATCGGACACATCCTTCAGTCACTCGAAAAGAAATACGACGCCAAACTGGGGCCAAACGATGTTCTCAAAGATTTCTCCACAGGCAATTCAGCCGACAAATCGCCGGGAACCCGACGTCAACAGAATCTGCAAAAATTCGACGCCCTAAGCAAAAAACACAAGAACGACATTGGTCCGCCATCAAAACGAATGCACCTAAAGGTGGACGCCATTCCGCCATTCAATCCCAGCAAGGTTCGCAAATCCCCAGCCGGAGTGCAGCCGCCGTCACCACCATCCAAAGACCCCGATCCAGATGGCGCTGCTTTACCCTCCACAGTTGTCGAACAGAAGTTCGAGATCCTGTCGCATCTCTCCTCGACGACTCAAGCAAAAATAGCCAACGAAAAGGCGGCTAACTGAACCATAACCAAACGGAGACCGCGCAATACAGCCGAGAGTGTTAAATTAATTAACTGCATTTAATTAACAATAATTTTACGACAAATTATATAAATTAATTAAAACAAAACAAAACGAGTTACTGAACAAAGCTTTACAACAACTTTTTAGCTGCTACTTACTATATATTCTAACAGTGCGTTCTAAAAATGAAAAAAAAAACTTCAACTATCTATTACTTATACTGACTAACTGTAAATTTATACTGTACCTATATCTGTTTTTCGCAATTCATTTATTTTTCATTTCGAACTTTTGCTGTATCTTTCGTTGCTTGCTTGTATGTGAAGAAAATCAAAAAAAAACAGAAGAAAAAAAAATACTCGTTTTATTCGAAAAGTAAAAAAAAAAATTCTATCCGAAATGCAACTGTAACTGAGCATATACAATACATACTTGAGCATATATTTTACACTTTTCTTTTGTTTTTTTTTTTTAACTTGCATCAAATGGAATGGAATATAATGAAGAATTTAAATTTTTAGGAATGCGAAGCATCACTTAAGCACAAAACTGAGTTATTAGCGAAAGTTGAATCGCATAAGGAAGATATGGCTAATACTATTTCCCAGTTAGAGAAGAAGTAAGATTTAATTTTAATTTTTTTTTCATTTATTTTTGTTTAATTTTATTTTGTTTTACACAAAAACTACTATGATAAGATAAAGTAATATGGGGTCTTATACAATTTATATTATATAATATATTTTTTGGTAGCCTTTAAATAATTAAAACAATATATAACAAGTTTTATTCAACAATATAATGAGAGAAATACATGAAGATACAATAAAATGTGTAGTTTTTGTTTGTCATCTTAAATATAATTATAATTATAATAATAAAATTCTATTTTGAAACTTACCAATTGACACTGACATTTATTTAGAATCAAGCGTAAACGTTTAGTGGTTAGGTTTTGGTAAGTATTCAGCTCGCAGTTCACTTGTAGTTTGCATCACTCTTAGATGGCGACACGCGCTTTTATAACGCACTTTTCATGTATTGCTGTGTGTAAACTATAAAAAGATGTCGATTTTCGCAGCGAAATGCCCTTCCTTGTGCAGGAAATTGCTGCCGCTACTTTAGGTGAATACAAATGTGCCTCTTGTAGTTGCCTAGTGGGTTATCTTTACGAGAATACAAAATTCCTCTTACTTACATACCTCCCACTACAAACGCCACCGGTCTTGTGACAATGCTAAATATTCAAGGCGTATCTTTAACTGGAGAGCTAATTTCTTAGAACCCTTAAGAAAACTTAGTATAGTTCTTTCCTGCTGCAATCCAACTGAGGCATTCAACCACGCATCGCTCTCTGGCTTTCTTTGTGGGTAGTCGGCCTTGAAAAAGACGTATACCTCAATCTTTACAAATCTGGACAAGCAGCTCTCTGTCACTCTCTGGGTCCCAGAACATAAGAGCATTTATGGCAACGAAGAGATCGATTAATTGGGCAGACGAAGTTCAACTCTTGACAGCTTTTTCACGCAACGAGTTAACATGGCCTACATAAATCCAACCTAGAACCAAGGTTCTCCTTAGCAAAATTCTCGACTTTGTAACAATCTCCATGGGTCACTGGACGTTCGACAGCCGTGCAGTTTGACTGAGCACCTCCGTTCAACATTTATTGCCGCAGCTGCGAAGATGTCAACGAGACAGAAACCCTTGACCACCTTCTTTGTAAATGCCTTGCTCTCGTCAAAGCTAAGCATCGTACATTAAGCAAACCTTTCTTTAATAAGATTAACGATCTGTCGGGGGAAATATTTCTGACATGCTGTCCTTTTTCAAATTCACAAATTGTATATAAGGACCACCAAACAACATACCCTACATTTTTCAATCAAACTAAGTTTCCATGAGTTGTTTTATCAAAACTGCGCCAAATGCCCTAAGTGGGTCTTAGGCAGGCCAGCTGAACTGAAGAAAACCACATACATACATACGCTTATCGAAAGGGGAGACTGCTAGAAAGCCCCCGTCTCTCTGCCATGGCCACTTAAGTGCTTGGCGTTGTTTCTGTTCAAAGTTTTGCGTGTGTAACCTGTCTGTAGGCAATATCTGTTTGTTCACTTCTACATAGATAGCCCCAAAACTGAACGTGGAATAAGTTGCTGAGCCTTCAACAAAGATCTCAATGTGATAACATCCTCTTCCCTTTATAATAAATAAATAAATAGCTAGTGCGACAGCCAAGGCCTAGCTTCTCGCGACCATTCATGTTGTGTAGTTGTATTGTTTGCACGAATGGAAGGGACGTACAATTTATTGCCGACTCCGAACGGCGAATTGAGAAACTCTTTCATGACAGATTATACTCCCGGAGGCTTGTCATTCCCCGACTTGTCATTGCCTTTAGGAAGCCTTAATAATTTAACAAGATATCTGCTTTGAATGTTAGCATTTCCCCGGGCAACCAGACTACGATTCAGTCCCTTACTTCCGTTTTTAAAGATCGCTAGATTGTCGTTCGTCTCAGGCCGCAGAGACTCTTGAAAAAACTGCATGACTGACGAATTCACAAGATACGGTACTACCCTAAACACACTGCCAGAATATCGGAAACTGAGCATGGCACTTACAATGTTTGGAAATATGCTTAAATGAGTCTAATTTAATAATCAGAAAGACCAACCGTAGATATTAGGAAGGTACGACGTACTACATCTCCAAATTGATCATTCCGGGACCAGATCTGAGTCAATCCAATAAGTTGGCATTGCTACAACAATCGCAAATCATTACTATTATCGATGTCGACCAAACGACCAAAATTCGTCTATGTGAGGCTAAGTCGCCACCCTAACTTATCGGTATTTTCATAGAAAACCGTCCGAATGGCCTACATGCAAAAAAGTTAGGCAGACTCTGAGAAGCTGTAATCTGTCCGGCCCTGTTTAAAAGAAGACTGCACGGTCTGGGGTCGGCGACGTTGTGAATATCGGCGTCAAAAGAATCCTTCGCCTTAGTGCTTTTAATTAGTACTCGATGTAACTTTGCCTTATCAGATCTAAATGAAATATCAGAGACTAATATGGGGAATTTATTCTAGGAGCCAGGACACAATAGTATCGCGAAAAAGGGGTGGAGTTACATATCTCCAATGTCCTTCCCATTGTACGCAACCCGCTCTATGTATCATGCAAACAGAGATAAAAAGTGAAAACACACACAAATATGCGATGAATCCAACTGAGTAAATGCTAGAGCCTCGAACACTTCCTGTCACCATACCATAGAGCCATAAGAGTCTTTCAATATACATAGGGTGACCTCGGCTGAATTCCTCATCGCTGTCTTCGTATCAACCAATTAAGCACCAACTCTTTTTGCTTCTCGGACCTTCTCTTCTCACAAACGCCTTGACTTTTAACCGGCAGTGTGCTGGCAGTGGAAGGTCCAGATTCTTTTTCTTTCTTGTAAAGACATATCAAATTTAGGAGAGGATTTGAATATTTTCCGCGATTAACCACGAATCCTAGCTGGCAGCATAAACAGCATCCTGCTTACTGGAAAAATGTTCTCGGGTTTAGGCAATCTACAAGATTAATCAAATCGTTTTCCCATCACAGGAAACTATTTAAATTGATTAAGGAAAATATTAAAAGGCTCATGGGTATCCCCTCAAATTACTGCTTGATAAACTAAAACTGTCTAATGACACATTGTGGTGACTGTCTGTGAAACATGTTCTCTGTTACGTCCGGCCCACGCGTTGAATATTCTGAGTATTCTGCCCTGAAGACGCCAGAAACATTCCGTCCAAAAACGTAGCCATCGTCCTTCCGACGAGTTGGATGTCTTTTAGTACTGTTCAGGACAATATATATTTTATTTCGCAGTGTTTGTTAGCGTCAAAGTTCATAATTCCTCCAACCGTGTACTTTGTATGAAAAGGTGAATAACTCCACTGGTTCAAGCTCAGTGACCTTGTCTCATAACTCTTTCACATCCACCACTGACCTAACTTAACATCCAATCGAAGCACTAGCCAGCAGATTGACTCCCTGATGACTGGGGGCAAGGTTCGCAGTAGTACACAACACACCAGCAACAAGCAAATGTTACGTATACGCCCCACGGCAAATTGCAATCAATAACTCGTTAACTTTTTAAATTAATTTATTGGCTACCAAAATATATATTTCTTTAATATTTTTTTTTATTTATTTAAATTTTTAATTGTTTCTTCCTGGCATCCACCCCACAGATGGTCCAATGACAAATCCAACTTGGATGAAGCTTTTCGTGATACTTCGAAGGCCCTCTCTAATCAAGTGACAGCATCCGAGGAGAGAGCAGCTCGTGCTGTTACCGAAGCTCACATCGAAAGAGAATGGCGAGTGTCACTACAAGAAAAGGAAGTAAAGCTAAAGGAACAAATCATAAATCTACAAAGCTTCATCAAGGAGCAGAATGAAGAGGTCAAGCGAAATGAGAGTGTCAAAGCGGAACTAGAAAAAGTTCGTCGTCAATGGACGGAAGCACAGACCACCCTCGAAGAACTTGGCATTCAGTTGAGTGTGAATAAGTTGAAAGTTTCTGAACTTCAAGAGAAAGCCAACAAGGCTGAAAAGCCGACTTCTGTTGAGGTGAGTATTTGGACGCCAGATAACACAGCGAGCAATTGTACAGGATGCAAAAAGGACTTCAACCTGACTCGTCGGAAGCATCATTGCCGGCATTGTGGTGAGATTTTCTGCAAAGGCTGCTCGGAGCAGACATATTTGCTGCCTAACGAGTCCGGCCAGATGGGAAAACCGGTGCGGGTTTGTGACAACTGCTACACGAGTCTATCCAAGAAGAAATAATACTAGTGAATAATATTAATTTGTTGCAATGGTTCTCTTTTCGTAGTAAATGTTGTTAATTTTAGTTCTAGTGTTGCTGTATATAATTATAAAGGTATGTGTTGCAGATAAATATGATTTAATTGCGTTTGTTTTGAGTCAAATATTCAAAAGTGTACTTCCTAATTTAAATAAAAATAAAATGATTGTGTATTTTCTAAACCATTGAGTTGTTTTAAAATATTTTCAGGATCTGAAATGTTTGCCTATATGAAATGGATGGTAAGTGCTGGCAACATAGGCTTAGAATTTGTTTGGTTGTTTTTATATGCTTATGAAGGGACTACGGACGGAGTTGTTCAAATCTGAGGTTAGATGCAACATTTTCTTTACGGCAGATCATTTCAAGTTATGATCGACGTTGTTAGGTGGCTGCCCCCGCGCAGACAGGGACACACTTAGACCAGATTGGCCCATTGTGATACCACGACGATGAACCGGCTTACCAGCACCAGGAACCAGAGTATGTTATACGAAGTACGTCAAGATGCACAACCGTAACGATATTAACTCTAAGAGTTGAACCATTTCGTTCCAGAGATGAAGTTTCTTATTTACTAAAAGCTTCAACTATGTACCTTTTCAATATGTAAATAAAAATAAAAATTAAATAAAAAATGTCGAGTTCGACTAGATCGTTAAGAACATCGTAGAAGTATTCGTCGAGGGTTTTTCTTTTTAGCGTTGCAAGAGCAGGACATATGCACAGTATGTTGTAGTTTCCTTTTCCACCTCATCTCTGCAGCTTCTACAGAAATCAGTGGAGGGGACCCGCAATCTGAGTGCATGCCTGCCAATCAAGCAATATCCTATAGGTTTTTCCGGTTTATGGGCAAAAGTCTCTCCGTCTTCTTTAAATCTAGGTTAGACCAGATATGTTTGAACAAGATACAAGTGCTGATGTTATTCCACCTGTAGTTTGCCAGTTTCTTAGCATCCGCGTCAGGGAGGAATTTTATCGATTCGATAGGCGCCGGTGGTTCCCCCAGGTTTTTGGAGAGATACCGTCCTGCACTTTCTTTGCCAGCTAATTCGCTATGCAGTTGCCTAGAATGTTCCTGTTTCCTGAGACCCAGCACAAGGTTACGTCGCACTTGTCTGCAATCTCGTTAAGAGCGGCATTGCTTTACCAACCTTGATCATATTGTCGGCGATTACAAGATTTTAATAGCTGCCTGACTATCTATGTATAGCACAAAAGCGCTACAACCTATTGCACTAATTGAAAGCCAAGGCGCAGCTTCGCAGACTGATGTAATTTAGGCTTGAAATACACTACGTTTGCTGTAAACGCTGATGTATCTAATCTATCTATACTTTCACCAACGCCAAGTATCTCACATCATCAGAAATGCTCCATTAATTACACGTTGATGTATGAGGGAACCGAAACTTAGCCTTCTTGCCTTAGCTTTCACTTACAAGTTTGGCCTGTCACCGGACCCTACCTGCAGACTGTGTTTAGAGAACGATGAAAGCTCTCTTTACAACGTCACAGAATGTCCCGCCCTTATCTAGGGAACTCGTTTCACCAATGGCGCTTGCCACGCTCCACCCAGAGAGGCTGATTAGCTTCCTGACATCCTCTGGAGTAGACAAACTGCTCTAAACTCATGGGAAAGCACAATAGGCCTCTATATGAGACCGCAGTGCTAGAGTGAACAAACTGCTCCACACTAATAATAATAATAATAATAATAATAGCCTTCACTTCATCTTGGTAACTGAATTACTTAAATCCAAAGACACCACTCATCGTCTTAGTATCACCGTTGGGGGTCAGAATATTTTAATCGCATTGGACAACTAAGCAGTGATCACTGATCATGCGCATGTAACAGACAACGGCCAATATATTCATCATAGGCAATGTTACATGTTCAGAAACTAAACGACTGTGCATCTTAAAATCACTAAACACAGGCTTGGGTTAGAGGAAGCGCAGCTATCGAAGGAAATAAAAAGCTGGACAAAATAGGGAAGCAACACTCCTGAACCTCATTGTGGAGTAACATGCTCCAAAATTGGAACGAAAACTCCGATGCCCCGACCCAGAGTTACCGAACGTGCATTAATCCACCCACTAAAGAAGATATCGTAACGGCGATTGAATGTTCACAAGCAGAAACGCTTTCGATAGTATGAACAGAGAGTTTTTCCATATGCCTTGAGTAAGAGAAGTATGCCATAGAAATCGATTGCTATTGTAACACCAAGTTATGAAGGCGCAAAACTTTAAGCAGAGGAATTTGACATTCGAAGCGGTGTCAGACAAGACAAGTCATTCTGCCACAAACACCTTGACTACGCTCATGATGATTTCTCCTACTCGCATATCGAATAAAAGACGGATGTCAAATGACCACTGGTATGGTGAGAGAGGAAAACCTGTCGAGATGGAAGACTAAATCCTCAACCTAATAAGTATGGATGGATTGATGATTGAGAAGTCGAACGAGCTAAAGACTTTCGGTACCTTAAGAGTACTATTTCGGTTGATGGCCGTACCGGACTATCGAACCCTGCTTTTGGTATACTGTCAAGGATTTGGAAAAGTAGTGCAAGCAGTTTTAACAACAAGCTGTGACTATTTCGCTCAAGCGTGAAGTCAGTACTATTATTTTTGTGCAAATGCTTGAAAATGACCGCCAACGTCATCATAAAGCAACAGACTTACGTCAGTGGAAGGGAGTTAAAATGTATTTCTGACTCCGAATGTAGAATTGAGAAGCTTCTTTATGACTCTCGGAGGTTTGATCATTCCTTGATGGGAGGTAATGTCGCGAAAAATGTTCAGTGGATACCGCTGGAACTCGAATTTATTTAGTTCGCACATTAATCCATGACACCATCGAGCCACGGCTAAGTTATCAATATTGACCATTAAGTCTAGATTAAGTCATGAACATATATTTAATATTGTCTTTTATAATTTAAAAATTGATTTATTTCACTCCCTCTTAAGTTTACTAGACGTCAAAGAGAACTCGTTTGAAAATGTCTAGAAAATTCACAAAAATTCATTAAAAGATTATTGTCACTAGTTTTTCTACTATTTCTCTAAAAAAGAATATTAGTTTTATGGCAACTGTTGAACTCTCCAGGTGAACTCTCCTGCAACAGTGTTTCTCAAACTCCAACATCGTTACGTTAAACTGACATTTCTTTACGATTTGCATGAAATTTCAGTAGGGGAAAATTTTTCACGGTGGTTAGTTGTGTGTGCTGCTTCGTGAAAAATCGAATTTTTTTTTAATAAAAATTAATTTTCTTGCTCCCATCACCTTTGCAATTAAAATAAAGAATTCGCATAAACATCCGTAGTGCTTCACAAATTCAACGCTACACACATCCACATCACTGAAGAAATAGCAAACATCCACATCCGTCAGCTTTCAAATCATGTTGATGAAATTTGTTTAAATAAACAAAAAGAAAAACGAAAAACTAAAGACCATCCCGAGTCCAACACATCCCGAGTTCTCTAATATGCTGGAGAAAAGCGATCACATTTCCCTTACTCTATCCGTGCCTGGTGGCACTGGCGCTGGCATTGATATCTCCAAAAATTCGCAACAACGAAAAAGCTTTCGCCGGGTGAGTAAATATTTAAAAATTCATTTTTTCTTAATTTTTTGCACAGAAAAAACGCAAACGCTAAGGCAAACGCAAATTTCTAAATATACATACTCGACGAACAGCAAAGAACTAATAAAATGAAAACTTTTCAGATTTGGAATCAGCTGCCTCGGTGTCAAAGGAATCTGATAATTCTCACAATATCCGCGCTGTGCATAACGCTGGTCCTCTTTCTGCCTGGCGATCAAGTTGTTTCGGAGAGTGCGAAGGATACACTAGCTGCGGACGCACTCGTCGGGGGATTGGCTGGCGGCAGTGCTTCCTTGGGCATCGGACACATAAACGTAGCGCCATTCAAAGATGTAAGTATCATCATCAGTTCGGGAATTTCTTTTGTGGGCTAAAAATAAGATGATGCAGTGGAATTTGTTAATTGTCTGCTTTTTGTTTACATTTTTGTGTATTTTCTCGTCGCAAATGTCATACATCGGGGTCTGTTTAGTGTAAACAAAATGTGTTCAGGGGGCGAGTACACCGAGTAACATTTACCAAACGACTGATAACGATTTTTTTCGGAAATGATTGGTTGTTAACCGTATTGAGTACTTGAAAAATGTTTATCTAATCAGGTGCTATAGCAAACCAAATAAATATTTGATTGGTTATCCAATTGACTTGGAGCAGCAGGAAGTAAATAGGTGTCATTAAGGTTTACCTCTTGCTGCTGAATTCAGAGTGGATAGTGGGAAATGTTTACATGAGTATTTTGGAAGATTCTCATTCATTTATTAATTGAAAATGTCACGATGTTGTACATAAGCGTGGCGACGATAAATTAGGTTTCTTCTGCTAAATATTTTGTGTTTCTACGTCTCAACGAAGTTGCCATGTTCTGTCTGGGTTTCATTGAGGATAATTAAATCGGTTGTGTTACAAGTATCATTGAACGATTGATGATCCTTAAGAAAGTGCTTGGGCGGGTACCAAAGATGCGATGACGATTACGATTCCCTATCCCACAACAAGAAGTTGTTGAAGCCTCTTAGGCAACGAACAGAGGTTTCAGCCACCTGTGTCGGTAGATAAGCCCAAAAAACGCTTTGCCATCAATTTTCATTGTATGTAACACATGGATTGTACATTGTTCAATGGAGATGTTTGCTGTATCTGAAAATACCATGATTTTCTCATTCACATACGTCTGAGTTAGCCCCGGATAAGATAAATTTTATCCTTGAATCCTTATTTAACCGTTCTAAAATTCGGGTGACTTCTGGCCTCAACCAACAAGCCCCTCCAGTTCGCCCGGTCCTTAGCTAACAGCCTGCAGTTTCTCACGCCTAAGTAGCGGAGGTTCCTTCTACTTGTGTGCGCCACCTTGGGCGAGGTCTTCCTCTACTGCGCCGTCTCTCGGGTGAGGATTCGAAGATTTTGCGGGCCGGAGCGTTGGCGTCCATCCGCTCTACATGACCCAGCCACCTCAGTCGTTGGAGCTTTACTCTTCTGGCTAGATCGATGCCGCCGTACAGACCATACACTTCGACGTTGTATCTCCTCCATTCACCGTCTATGCAGACGGGACCAAAAATCACCCGAAGAATTTTCCTCTCGAAGCAGCCAAGAGCAACCTCATCCGCTTTAGACAGAGTCCATGCCTCTGCGCCGTAGAGCAAGACTGGGACGATTAAGGACTTATAGAGGGTCACCTTAGTTGTTCGAGAGAGGGCTTTGCTACTCAATTGCCTTCTTAGCCCAAAGAAACAGCAATTGGCAAGAGTTATTCTTCGTTTAATCTCAGCGCCGATGTCATTGTCTGAATTTATAGCGGAGCCTAGGTAGACAAAGTCCTTACCTACCTCAAAGTTATAGCTGTCTATAGTGACGTTCTGTCCGAGACGTCGGTGTTGGAAGTCCTTTCTTGTTGACAGCATATACTTGGTCTTGCCCTCATTGACCGCTAAACCCATCTTCGCCGCCTCCGTCTCGATACTCACAAACGCACCAGTGACATCACGCTGCGTTCTTCCGATTATGTCAATATCGTCGGCGTATGCGAGTAATTGGACGGACTTTTGAAAGATTGTGCCTCTGGTGTTGGCGCGTGAGTTTTGCACAACTCTTTCAAGAACGATGTTGAAAAAGTCGCATGACAGCGCGTCGCCTTGTCTAAATCCTTTTTGACATCAAAGGTGAGGTCTTGACCGACCTTGATGGAGCAGCGTGCATTTTCCATCGTCATCCTGCACAGATGGACGAGTTTGGCAGGGATGCCAAAACTAGACATGGCTCTGTATAGCTCGTCTCTATAGATGCTGTCATACGCGGCCTTAAAATCGATAAAGAGGTGGTGAGTATCGATTTGAAGTTCCTGGGTTTTTTCCAAGATCTGCGGCAGTGTGAATATTTGATCGATGGTGGACTTTCCTGGCCTGAAACCACACTGATATGGACCGATCAGGTTGTTGATGAACGGCTTCAGGCTTCACACAACACGGCAGATAAGATCTTGTAAGCGATGTTAAGAAGACTGATGCCTTTGTAGTTGGGGCAGTTCAGAGGGTCTCCTTTCTTGAGGATCGGGCAAACAATGCTGAGGTTCCATTCATCGGGCATACTTTCCTCCGACCATATTTTACAGATGAGTTGGTGTATGCTCCTTACCAAGTCATCACACGCCACTTTGATCAGCTCGGAAGCTAGGCCGTCAGCTCCAGCAGCTTTGTTGGACTTAAGCTTCGAAATGGCTTTCTTCACCTCGTCCAGGTCGGGTGGACGGAATTGTTGGTCTTCGTCGTCCAGGTTGAATGGTTCATTCTGCCTGACAGCGGGATTTGATTCGTCGTCGCCGTTAAACAGTCTGCAGAAGTAGTTCTTCCATATCCTCAGCATTGACTGCGATTCTACTACGATGTTCCCCTGTTCATCCTTGCAGGCCTCGGTTCGGGCTCTGTAGCCTTGACAGGTTCTTTTTACCCTTTGGTAAAACTTCCGAACCTCATTCCTGCTATAACATCCCTCTATCTCCTCGATCGCGCGCTTCTCATGCTCTTCTCAAGCTTGTGTTCGTCTCTCCTCTTCTGCCTGTAGAGCTCGCGAGCAGCTCTGGTCTTTCTATGCAGCGCCGCTTTGTATGCCTCTTGTTTCGCAGCATGTGCTTGCCGGCACTCGTCGTCAAACCAGGGATTTCGTTGTGGTGGCCGTGTGAAACCTAGCACATCAGAGGCGGCATCTCTGATGGCTTTTTGGTAATGTTGCCACTTCAATACTTGATGCTGGCGGCATGGGACCTCTTGCGAAATTGAAAGAGACTCTAGAGCTAAGGAACTAATCAATGCAACTAATCATCGTATTGCTAGCTCCAAACTCGATTAGTCGCACATATGTAGTAGGCAAATGTCGCTTCCGAATTGGGTGAAGTGATTCACATGGACATTTACAAAATTTGTCCATATAGAGTCATCCTTTCTCAAGCACAAATCACACGAACACCCAACAAAGACATGGATTTTTTTTTCCTCCCATAAACTCTGCTGTTAGCCAGACACGTGCCCTCTGGCTCGTTTAAGGCATGCCATTGTCTCATTACTTATCGCGTGTAGCAATATGGAAATTATTAGTTCTGCTAATGATTCCTCCATAAACCTGGTACAATTTTATTGTCAGATGCAATATTGTCGACTATCTAAACTGCCTTAGATAATACACGACAATTAAATATTTATGATCGCCAAGTGCTCGTGAGAGCTCGTGTTTTTTGTTTGTTATTCGAATATTAACACGCTCCGTTGATTTTTTATTGCAGCACAAAGTTCATCTAAAAGAACACCACCAGCCGGACACAGCACCGGATACGTCAAAACAAAAACCAGAACCATTGCCCACGCCCGAGAGCAACAGACTTCTCATAGAGCCGCTGAAAGTTGTTGAAGCTGATCCCCCTAATGTCGTCGATGAACCAAGAATCGAAATGATGCAAAATGATGGACGTGTTGTAGCAGAGAGAGGTATTGATGATTTTATAAATCGTCTAGAGGAGACTACAGATCTTACGCCGGCGGACTTTAAGGGAGCATCCAACGATCGGCAACTTGCTGTGGTGGGAGCCTTCAAACATTCGTGGAAGGGCTACAAGGAATACGCCTGGGGTCATGACAACCTGAAACCAGTCTCGATGAGTTCGCATGATTGGTTCGGTTTGGGTCTAACGATTGTTGATTCGCTGGACACGATGTATATTATGGATTTGCAAGAAGGTATGGAAGAAGCACCTAACTAACTAATCGCTCAATCGTTTGTAATTTCCCTTTTCGTTTTAGAATATGAAGAAGCACGCAATTGGGTTGATCAGTTCCTTAACTTCGACATAAATCGTGATGTCAATCTGTTCGAAGTAACTATACGCGTGTTGGGTGGCCTGTTGAGCTCGTATCACTTGAGCGGTGATAAGATGTTTCTGAAAAAATCTGTACGAAGTCATGACATTTTGAATTTGTAAAAGATAATTGAGAATATTTTTTCTTTCCATGTTAAGGTCGAATTGGGTAATCGTCTGCTACCGTGCTTCCTCTCGCCGTCTGGTATACCATATTCAGATGTTAATCTCGCATCTATGTCGGCTCGCTCACCAAAATGGTCACCAGACAGTTCAACTAGTGAAGTTACTTCAATACAATTAGAATTTAGAGATTTAAGTAGAAGCACTGGCAACAGAATATATGAAGAGGTGAGTTTAAGATTAAGTGCTTTTCTTTCAAATGTCCTTTGGTTCTAGTTTACTGTTTGTTGTTATATTCTCTTCTTCATATTCCAATAATGTATGCATATGAACTAGCAAGTCGGGTTGTTTCAACTAAGCTTGTGCGAGAATATTTTTGGTGACATCGCTTCTTGTGGGGGAATTGTAAGCCTCCGAGAGTACAATTTGTCGTGAAGGGCTTCTCGATTGATAAGTTGTAGCAGTTCCCTTCCATGAATGGCTGCGACAAGCTGTTCCCTGGCTCATACTCGTACTAGCTGTACTACGATTTTGAGCTCCACGCAGTGTCACCTTGTCTATGATAGGCTCAACGGTGAAAACTCTTAACTGATCAAGAACTCATGGTCCATCTATTAGGGATTTTTTTCTCGTCGGAAGGAGGGAATTTTCCAAACGCCCAACTGACCCCGTACTCAGTAACAGTGTGGGATTTTCACCCACTAAAATAAACTCCACTTCTACCGCTAATCGTCGAGGGACTGCCGTGAAGCATTTCATCGCGAGGGAGGACTTCAGCCTTCTGTACTCGGCTCGTTCGTGTTGCCAGCCTCCTGCTTGTTGTAACAGTGTCGCTAACTGCTTCCCATGCCTGCTCATCATGTATCTGGTGATGTTGTCTGGGGATAGGTCTTCACCCAGTTTGCTTACCAGCAGGAGACGTGAACAATGAAACATGATGTGTTCCGCATCCTCGACTGTATGCATGCACGTTGAGCAATAGGGGTTGTCGTCGTGTTCACATCTGTAGAGGTAGGCTCTGAAGCATCTATGGTCCAACAAGGTGACCCCGGGCCACAGGGATATATCAGGTAATGAGAGGGCGGATGAACTTGCTAGGGGGGTGCAGAACTAGATCCTGCATATACCCTTCGGATCGCGAAGACACCCATTAGCACTCTTTACGGGGATATAGATGAGGAAACCATGATCAGGGCTAATGCGCGATGGTGTCACATGGACACATGTACAATAACCAGATCACTATGGCCAATCTTCGATAAGAAGAAGTCCAAAAATCTCGTACAACTTAGCCGAAGGGAAATACGAATCGTCTCCGGTGTCCTCACAGGACACTGCGGATTAGGAATCCATGCAGAGCGTCTTGGATTGCCCTGCAACGACTATTGCAGAAGCTGCAGGGACAAAGAGGAAATAGAATCCTTCCGACACCTGCTATGTGAATGTCCCGCATTGGCCACCAGAAGGCTGCGTACTCTTGGTAGTAGCTTCTTCCATGGGCTGGAGGACCTTAATATCGCTGGTTTAAGGAAACTCCTGAGATTTCTGTCCCTTTCTGGGTGGTTTCCGGATTAGCCAACCCTATCCCTTGGTTTGATTCCCATGAGTAGACTTTTTATGGCTGCAATGGACCCGCTTGAGATCTAAGTAAGTCTTTAGGACACCCACTAAACCAACCAACCATCTATGGTCAGCAAGCATCTGGGTCAGGCAGAAATTCACCTTCTCAAGCTTGCTATTGATCCAAGCGTCTACGTAGGGGATTAGTCTCTGGGTCTATCTAGCCTCGTCAGAGTGATACAATCTCTCCTGCCATTTTGCCAGACTTGTCCTTAGTGGAACCTGTCGCTCTTGATCCCGTTGTCCTGTTGGCACGGTATTGGTACCATGTCTGGCACTACATGGAGGAGGTTGTTCGAAAGGCGCTGCATACTCTTAACGCGTTGGTTCCGTACGCTCCCTTCATCTTCTTTCTGTACGACTTCGTCTTCATTGTACGAGACCATATTTGGAAGGCGTAGCGCATTATTGATTGTGCTTTGGTCCGCGGATATATCACATAATCCTCGCTTGCGTACAATCCTACTCAGCGGCAGGCTGCAGATAGCATTGCAACTATTAGGCCAATGCCAGGCGATGAGTGGCAAGCGGCAAAATTAAAACGTATGAAATCGTACGGTTGTGGCCACGCAGTCGTTGAATGGCAGGCGTCATTTCTAAGCATCCTTTTCCGCCGCCTTGCCGTTTGCCCCTCATTGTGTGGCAGTGGCCTTAGGGTAACGATGGTAATGCACTGATAACAGTCAAGAAAGCTGGAGGAAAGCTGTGTTGTGTACAGCTCTAAGGTTTTGAAGAGGATTCATCTACTTAATAGGGTGGCGAATATACTCCGGTCTATAATCGCTTTGGCGCCGATGATATGTGTGCTGACTGCCTTAAAACTCCCTTGGGCTACAGAAAACTATTCAATTTTTTTATGAAGTTCGAAGTAATTGGATAACTCCGCCCTCTACTTCGTTCATATTCTATTGTATCATTGTTGTTAGCAAGTGAACCTTATCTCTAACAATCATTATTTTCCCTTTACCTCATTTAATGGCTTATCATTAAAACATATATGTTTGATAACCAATCACATTGCTCACACTGTGCATCTATCTTTTACAGGCTATTCAGCGTGTCAATGAAAAGGTGCACGCACTGGAAAAAAATAATGGACTGGTTCCAATATTCATAAATGCGAACACTGGAACCTTCAGAAACTTCGCAACGATCTCATTAGGTGCAAGGGGAGACTCATACTATGAGTACTTGCTCAAGCAATGGATACAAACCGGCCGAAAAGATGGCGACTTGTAAGTACACATCCTAACCCAACAATGAACGTTTTTTCTAGAGAAAATGTGATGTAATTTCAGCTTAATTGAGGACTATAAACGCGCCATCGATGGGGTTATCTCTCAACTCGTACGCAAAACACCAAGAGAACATCACGTCTATATCGGAGAACTAATCTATGGTAAGGATTTCAAGGCGAAAATGGATCACCTAACCTGTTACTTCCCCGGTACACTTCTGCTTGGCCATAAGTTTGGAATGCCAGAATCTCATCTGAACCTCGCAAGAGATCTCCTCGAGACATGCTATCAAACTTACATGAAACAACCGACTGGACTTGCACCTGAGATAACCTACTTCTCCACGGTGGAAGATGACGAGCCAGAAATTCAAGTAAGATCCAACGATGCCCACAACCTCCTCCGACCGGAATTCATTGAGAGTCTGTATTATTTCTATGCCATCACTGGTAATCGTACATATCAGGACATGGGCTGGAACATATTCCAGTCGTTTGAGAAACATACCAAAGTCGCCAATGGATACACATCCATCGGCAATGTCAGGAGTATATTCAACACACGCCTGCGCGATCTAATGGAGAGTTTTTGGTTAAGTGAAACACTTAAATATTTTTATCTTCTCTTCAGTGACAATCGCAATGAAATTGATTTGGATAGGTTTGTGTTCAATACTGAAGCTCATCCGCTTCCGATTCGAAATCACTAGATGGGACAATGTATTTGAAATCGAATACGGACTTTGTAAATATTAACCAAATAGAAAACAAAAACGATAAACTGCGATTTTGTATGAATGTAAATTATTTATAAAAAAAAAGGAAGAAAACTAAACTACGAAAGGGGGAGTACAGGCAAGTGGTAGTGTGTCCTTTTGCAGAGAGAAATTTCCAAAACAAATTATAAACAAAAATCTCAAAAACTAGTTAGTTGTCTAAGAATAAACTAATTCTGTACTACGTACCACATTGAATAGTGTAGAATAAGGTTTTCTATGGTAGTGTCCTAGAAGGGCTGGTCATTAAATTCTAAATTGATTCTCGTTGTTTGAGTTTAGGAAGGAATTGGGTAAAGTTCGAATAGAAATGTTAGGTCTACTACGTTGTTTTGTAAATATTTTTTTTGGAATGAGCGTTGAAAATATGTTCGAGAACAAATTAATTTTAAAATTTGGAAAGGTCGCCTATCGTAGAAACTGCGTAGAAATTTGATTCTTTTTTTAGCACTTTGCATAGTTGTTTTTTCTAAAGTCCGAAGAAGAACTGGAGTATCCGACATAACCACGTATATTGGCACGCCGAACTGGAGGTGGGTAGGACATGTGGCAAGAATGACGGACAATAGGTGAACAAGGAGACTGCTGGAATGGAGGGCAAGGGAAAATCTCTGGAATACAGGAAGACCCCCATCGCGCTGGAGCGACAATATAAGGAGAGTAACAGACAGAGAACTGGAATTGCATAGCATAAGATGGAAAACTTAGAAGAGGCCTACATCCGACTTTGCACACACGACAGGATGATGATAGTTTCCTAAAGGTTTTTAGGGGTTCATAATTTGTTGTTAGCTTCACGATCGTATATATAATTGGGTCTCGTAGACACTATTTTTCAAATGACCTCAGAGAAAAAAATGAACATAAGTTAGGTTACATGATCTCAGTGGGCAATTAAAACCACTTCGTGAGAAGAGACGAACTGCCCATCTTGGGCGCAACTGCCTGGCTGGTGGCACCGTCTTGTTAACCCCTAGCCTAAGATGAGTTCATAACTTCCGGTATTGAGTATTTTCCAAATGCCACATTAAGCCGTCGAGAATTTTCGAGGATGCAAGTCTTTTTGCTTCTCCTTTAGCTCATGTCCACTGTATTGTCTCACCAACAACAAAATGTTCGTGAGCTTGCTCGATTATTAAACTGGCGCCTGGCTCGCGGATGTTTTCCACCTAAGACGCTCCTTACTCTGACCGGTGGTGGCACTCTGGTTCCACATCAAACTTTTACATACAGCTCGGGATAAACCAGGGTCTTAACCAACAAGCCTCTCCAGTTAGCCCGGTCCTTAGCTAGTTGTCTTTGGTTAAACCCTATAACTTGGTTGAGCGTGCGCGCCAGCATAGTCGAGAAGTTCCTCCACTTCGTTGTCCCTAAAGGTTAGCCTCGAAGACTCCGTGGGCCGGAGCATTGGTGTCCATTCGCTCCACGTTACCTTGTCATCTCAAACTCCTTCAGCTCTTGTCAACCATCGGTGGGCTTAGGATGTCAGCAATGCCTGGGTGTTTTGTTATTTAGCTACGCATTTCAGCTCTCTCCAACTTATTCTGCAAGTCCTTGATTCCTCCTCAACTGTTCTGCGTCACATTTGCTTAGGCGGTTCACTCTATAGCCTCACCAAGAAATTGTCTCGGACCGGTACGGTGTAACCCATCTACAGCCACCTTGTTCGTCGTATGAAGATCTCAATAGGCTCCAGATCCAGTCTCAAGTAAATGTGTTGACTCAGTCAAAAGATCTGTTGGATGATGCGAATGCATCAGGTTGCAAACGAATGCAGTCCGAATGAGGTAGACCTGGGCCTGAATCAAAATACCTCTGCAACTAATTTAATCTTAAGACAGTTGCCTCCAGTATTTTACACCAAGTTGGTCGTGGTTGCTTTTCAACTGTGCGGGACTGCGAAGAGGTGTGTTTTTCCTTCACTGCGCCGTCCCTCGAAGTACATGTACATCGTAATTTGGTTGCGACAGTGATGTTTTAATCGCTGTAATTGAGAATCGCTAGATCGAGCCAGGGGCCCAATTCCGCAAGCGTGAGTTTTCTGTGTACCAAAAAAAACAGATTTGAAAAGAGCCTGCGTTGACTTTTTTTCTTTTGGGTACAGTAAGTCAATAAAACTGTGGAACACAACTCAATTAGTCTATCACAACTCAAGCCTCCCTTCTAAATTGTTAAGGTGTCCCCTCGAAGGAACACGAATCTCATACCACTTTTGTAAGCTTTTAAAATAGAATTAAGGGTTCATTGGCACAAAATGAGAAGAAACATTTAACTTTCAGATTAGACGTAACGAATTTAACTCGATCAGTTTTATTATTTTTGTCTTTGTTTTGCTGTTCTTAAGCATTTATGAGAAGGATTTTTGTTGTTTAAAAAAAAAATTGTCCTCTCACTGCCGCGTTTCTTATTATCGTATTATTTTGTTTTTTAATGTTAAAATGGTTTGGTTAACTATTTTCATTCCATTTAGACTCTCTTTTTGGCTGCTCTCTCTCTCTCTCTCTTTCTTTTTTATTAATCGGTAAATGATTTGGTGATAACTTTTTTCAAGAAAAAAGTAAGTAATCTCTTAGATGAGAATTTTTGCGTTTCTTCTATTTAAAAAAAAAAAAATCTAAAACACGTCTCATTAATGTATTTAATTAAATAAATCATAATTTATTAAGACTAAGTAGATTCTAATTTAGAATATGTTGTAACTCATTAATTAGTTTTAGTTTTCGCTGTTAAAATAAATTTACTATTATTTCATTAAATAATAGTTGAAACGATGAAAAATAAAATGATGTTAATAATTTGTATGTAATTTTGTGTTATGTGTATAATAAATTGCAATACAAGTTTATTAAATTTAGTCCTAACATTCATACGTCCACCTAGAGCGCAATATATATAATTTTTCTTTACTTTTTTTTTTTTTTTAAATAACTGTCATAACAATCAACTATAATAAAATTATAGGGGTCTCTCTTAAACACTTTGTAGTAACAATTTTTATTTGTCTCTGAAAAAATAAAAGAATTTTAAAATAAAATTAGTGTGTGTTTAATTTAATTGTAAACGTCGCCACGCAGGCTTCCAATGCCTCGGCAAGAGCAATGACAAAGACGGGCAGCAACTTCAATCTCCATGTCTTAGGTCAAATCAAGTTTTGAGCTCTTTATGAGAAGGCCGGCAAGACATGCTAGAGATCAGACGACCCCCTTTCTGGACCAACTGTAGAGGTAAAAATCTCCTCAACAAAAAAAAAAAAAAATTAATAAATAGCTGGAGCGACAGTTCGGGATGAGCTAAGGCCTAGCTTCTCGCAGCCATTCATGTTGTGCGTGTTACATTTTTCGCACGAATGGAAGGGACCTATAGTTTATTGTCGATTCCGAACGGCGAATTGAGAAGCTCTTTCATGACAGATTATACTCTCGGAGGCTTATCATTCCCCGACGAGAGGTGGTATCGCGAAAAATGTTCGGTGGATACGGCTGGGGTTGAACCCACACCGCTCACACACCAGTCCAACGCATTAATCACTGAGCCACGGCGACCAGTAATCTCCTCAACACCGGACATTTAATCTCACCTGGTTAGCCCATATCAGTGTGGCTCAAGAATTACCGATTGCTCTGCCTTCCTGCTCACCATCTATCCCGTGGTATTATACAGCAAGGCTGTCAGGATCTGTGCTCTGTACAGCGTAAATTTTCTCTTCGGCTTTGACCATAGCCGTTTTGCTCCACCAAAATTGCAACCTTTCCTACAGTAATTCTTACCAGGATCTCATCAAAGCTGTCGTTCGTGGAGTTTACGTTTACTTAAATACGCGATTAGCAGGATATAGCGTGGTTGATCTGTGCTCTGGGTTTTCTAGGATGGTTACCGAGCAAGGTTACTCAATTCGCCGTTCTGTTCATTCGTGTGAAAAAATGTTATACGCAAAACATGAATGGTAAACGAGGCATTTGGTCACCTTGGGCTGACGCGCATGTTTTTTTCTTGTTGACGTCTTCAAGTTAGTTAATGAATCGTCAGAAAAACTGACGGGGACTGACCCTCTGAAACCGCAGCAAGTTTCGTTTGTTGGCTAATTTTATTCAGCACTGCCAATCTTAATTCAGTACTGCTAATGGTAAACACGAGATCGGACAGGGATGAAGCGTGACTAGGGTCCGAATGGGACCTATTTTAGTTCAGTTATTGACCACAACTTATCTCTTCTTGTGTGTTAATTCAGAATGCGGTTTTTTATAACAAAAAGTTCGTGAGCTCGCTTGATTAATAAACTGGCGCCCGACTCGCAGACATTTTCCACCTAAGATGCTCTTCACTTTGATCGGTGGTAGCACTCTAGTTCCGCATAAAACTTTCACATACTTATGATGGCGCTACAGTTCGGGGTAAACCAGGACCTTAACTAACAAGCGTCTCCAGTTGGCCCGGTCCTTAGCCAGCTGTCTTCAGTTGAACCCTCCAAGTAGGTTGAGGTTGCGCGCCACCTTTGGCGACGTCTTCCCTTACTGCGTTGTCCCTAAAGGTTAGACTCGAAGACTCTGTGGGTCGGAGCATTGGTGACCATTTGCTCATCATTTCTTTGCCATCTCAAACGTCCAATTCCCAATTGTTTGACTAGATCGATGTCGCTGTACAACTCGTATAATTTGTAGTTGAATCTCCCCCTCCAAAGGACGCCAATGCAATCGAGCTTGAAATAACCAGGGCTATCTTCACCCGCATTCGATTGAGTCCATGCTTCAGCCCCATAAAGTTGGACTGGGATGATTAACGTCTTTTATAGGGTGAGTTCATAATTGTAAAAATACCGCAGCTATGCAGAGTTTACATTTTCGCTATCGTCGCACCTGTGCATCAAAACAAAATTTGCTGCAAATTTGCAAAACAAAGGCAGTCATTCGATGTTTATGAACGCAAGTGAAACCATTACAGCTGCTGTAGTAATGCAGTATTTTTACATTTATGAACACCAAATTCTGCACAGCTGCGGTATTTTTACAATTATGAACTCACCCATAGTCTTATTAGTTGTTTGGTATAAGGTTTTAATACTTAAATTGCCTTCTAAACTTAAAGAAAGAGCAGGATTCGTTTGATTTCTGTTAAAATGTCGTTGTCAGCAGAACCACGGTAGATAAAGTCCCTTACTAACTCGAAGATATAACTGCACACTGCGTTATAACTGACCTTCTGTCGGATGGGTCGATGTTCGTTTTCCCTTCTTGCTGACGACAAATACTTGATTTTGCTCGCGTTTACCTCCAAAAATCATTTAGGCCGCTTCCTCTCTATACTCGCGAATCTACTAGTGACTATACATACATACATACATCTTTCAAATGGCCGCCGCGGCGTCACTGAGTGGCGCGCATCCGAGAGGTCTAATTCTCGATGACTCTGGTGCATAGATCAGGCTGAATTTGAGGGATGGGACGGGTTATGTTGACTTTGAGTGCACTGGTCGTATGCGGCTTATTGGCACAGACCTGCGACTTTAGGAAACCCCACAAGAAAAAGTCTAACGGAGTCAAATCGCACGATCTCGGTGGGCAGCTCACGTCGCCTCTGCGTGAGATAACCATGCCCTCAAACCGCTCGTGCAGAATGTGTATTGTGGCATCCTGTAGCGCCGTCCTGTTGGAACCACATGTCGTTCACATGCATATCATCCAATTTTGGGCCAGAAGAAATTGGTTATCATCGATCGGTAGTGCTCTCCGTTGATAATGATGGCAATGCCATCGTCGTGTTCGAAGAAGTACGGAACGATGATGCCGCCGGCCCACAATCCACACCAAACAGTGACTTTCTGGAGATGCATTGCCACTTGGTGGACCTCGTGTGGATTGCCATCGTCCCAAATCCGGCAATTTTGTTTGTTGACATTCCGTTGTTGACACCCGTTCATCCCAAAATGGTCCTCGTCGCTGAAGATGATTTTTTTGCTGAAATCGGGGTTCGCTTCCAACCAGTTTTGTTATTTGCACGTGTTGCTCGTCGCTGTAACTTGCCATGGTGATTTGTCTTTAGTGTCTGAAAAATTAAAATCGGGAAAACTATCAACATGGCCGCCATGAACTGTCAGAATCTACCCGTAACTATTGGAAAACCGTATACATAGTTTAACAGACTTATGAAAGATTGGGCTATGGTGCTGGCTTGAAAGTTTCGCCCAATTCGTTCAAATATATTGCTAAAAAAGCCACATGATTGCGCTTCACCATGGGTGAATTCGTAAACGCAGTAATCTGCGAAAGTCCAATCACATGCCTGCTTTGTGTCTGCAGATCGAAAAATGTTTTCGTCTGCACGCAGAAATCAAGCAGGCGTTCATGTAGATGTTTTTTTTTGTCTACACAAACTGCCCGATTACTGTACATATCTGACGTTTACGAACATACTAGATTTATATCGCCTGCGTAAGTTCGATTTGTATTTCGCTTTATGAACGCAAGTAATGCAGATTTTTGTTACTCAGACGTTTACGAACTCGCCCCATGTCTTAATTGTTACCGACCATGATGAAGCAGTGAACTTTCTCCATCGTCATTCTGCACAGACCGACATCTACTAAGCTTTGAAAGGTTGCCCAAAGATTTTCCCCAGTCGCGTCAAATATTTAAATTTAGACTTCTTGACAAGTTTACGTGCATACTTGTATGTGTCAGTGTGCTAAAATTGATATGATTGCGTGGTAACTTCCATCCTATACTCTCAAAAACACAACAAACCACCGAAATCATCTTCCCATTTTGCAGAAACCATAAATAATATCGACGAACAGAACGTAATTGAAATAATAAAACAAGAATAATGTTTTGTTTATATGTTGTCTTAGTTTGACTTTGTATATATTTTATAACGGTTCTTTGTTTAAATTAAAATATAAAATAAAAAATAGAAATTATTTTCTAAAAAATCTACAATTGACGACAAGACAAATTAACTATAAATTAAATTAAATAAAATACAAATTAAAACGGAGCAAAAAGAAGAAAACAATAAACTAATGGTAAAATGTAATTTTTTTTTAAAAAGCTAAATCAGTTTATCTCTCCTTGCGCGCAATCATAAATTATCGATCGAAAATTGTTTTAACTATTTCTGTTTGTGTTTTTTTAAATATTTTCTAAAAAACAAACGAAAGAAAATGAAATAAAATCCAAACTACCACTATAAGTAATTAAAACTTTTTTCCATTCTCTTTATTATCATCTCAATATTTATAGTAGTTATTATTATCAATGTTTTTATTTTTACTTATTTTTTTTTCAGTAGCGGTTTGTTGTTTGCCTTCATTTATATTAATTTATAAAACACTATTTATAATAATTATACCATCATATAGTCTACAATTTAATTTAGTTTTACTCTCATTTTATTTCCTTTTTACTTATTCGCTTATGTTTTTCCTTTGTGTTGTCTTTCAAATTAAATTTAATTGTAGTAAGGATTTAAAAAAAGAACTAAGAAATTGAAACAACGAAAAAAGTACTATATTTTTAATTGTACACTAAATATTAATTTAAATACATACATATTACATTTTACTAGGTATTTTGTTTATTTTGAGTTTATTTGCTTTTAAGTTTCAATCTTAAAACGGTAATTTACGCTTAGTAATAGTATTTTTTTTATTTTCATATTTAATTGTTTAAATTCCCTACAGCTAAGAACTTACATGACTAATTCGATATTTGCTTTTTCTTCTTTTTAATTTAATAAAGTTTTCTGTTTTTTTTTTGTTTTTTTCGAATTGTGTTTTAATAAATTATTAATAACATATGTTTTGTTTGATGTTTTTGTTTTTTTTTTTGTCTCTCACTTACATGCTATTTACCCTTACTAAAAATTACGTAGTTAAGATAATTTTTGTCCACATTGATAAAAATTTTCGGGCCCTTTGCATTTAAGTTAACATTTTTCACATTTAAACTATGAATATAAAATTCTGATTTTATTGCGTTTTGGTTTTTGTTTTTTTGTTTTTTTTTTTTTGCTTTTTAATTAGTTTTGTAAGAAATATGTGAATAAGTTGAAAGTATGTGTTCTTTTTCTATACAATTTACGAGTAAACAACTTGAAACAGTAAGTTTAGTTTTAAAAATACATTTAAAATTTTGTTTTGTTAAGTATGTATATTTTATTTATTGTTTTTTTATTTTATAATGCAATCATGAAAAGAACTTCTGATCCCAATATTTACAAGATTATGTGTGTATTTCCGTTTTGGTATGGTTTACTATAGAAAACATTTTCATTTCAAGTGTCTCTTGGGTAGAGAAGGATTCTGTTTTGTTTTACTGAAGTGTTTTGCAAAGTTTCTTTGTATTGGATATTCAATGTTTTATAAAAATATAAAATACAGTCAAGTGTTACATATTTACATTTATATAGTTGGACTTAAATCTTGTGAAAATGTATTAGAAGCCGCCACAATTTTGAATGTGTTTACGTGAGTTGTTTTGCTTTTTTTCGGTTTTGAGCGAGGGTCTTGGGTACGTTAGAAGGGTTTTTGTGAAATGAAAATAAACTTACAATTCTAAACAAGACTACCACGAAGAAGAAGAGTATAATAGTAAGTGTCTGTAAAAATATAACCTAAGCTTGTGTTATTTTTGCAACAATTCCTTTCGGAAAGCGGAGAAGATATCTATAAAACTATTAAAAGATGATGGCTACTCCAAATTGGCCGGTCTGCATTTTTTTCAAATAAGGTTTTGAAGCTCCAACAAAAAGTACCAAATCATTGTCCTTACGGCAGAAGAGCTAAATTCGTCACAAAGGAATCCATAATCGGTGACCTTCCCGAAAAATTAAAGATAAACTGAAACTTTCTATTACACCTCGTCACATTTCATGCATTTTAAATACTTTGCCAAACGTAGAATGGACAAAATTTAAAGGTAAACCACGTCTAACTCACAAAATTACCTGATCATCCCAATAATATACACATGTCTTAAAGGACCGCGTGGCAGAAAGTAATTTCTGATGAAAAATCTTTTTATTTTGATGGCCCGTATGGCTAAAGTTGCTACTGGCATGGTGATCAAATCGAAATTTCGGTGGCGCAACCGTTTTTGCATAGGGTGCATTTTCACATAAAGGGAAGTGTCTCATCAGCTTTATTCACAGGTATACCCAGATCTTATGGCAGACGTTCTGATCACTCATGTTGATAACTACGCTGATGAGGATACTATTTTTCAATAGGACGATGCCTCTATCTCTAGACCGACAAAGGATTGGTTTTGAAGCCATGGTCATCTGTTTGGATCTTTTTGTCAAGCTTTAAGTGATACTAACATGCGCGTGGTTGAATTTTAACTAGATAGCCCTTCATAAAAAACAAAAGCGATGGATGAAGAGGATATCAGGGGGGGACTGAAGTAAATTCATTTTGCTAATTTCTTTCCCCTACAGAATGTATTTTTTGTTTATTTGACTGGTACGTTTGGAAGTTTTCTCGATGGGAAGGTTTCTCTCTTCTTTTTCCGTCAAAAAAATAACGCTTCAGTGAACAGTTCTTTCAAATGAAGGAGTGTGAATGAAGTGCTTCAGTGAAATGAACTGTTTTCTCCACCTCTAGACATTACCGTTCCCAACTAGGTTAATTTATCATTCCACGAGTGAGTGAACGGTACTCGTTCGAAATAGAGATGCATACCTCAAAGAACTCCTCATTTCCTCAAGATGGTAGCACTAGTTAATTGACTAATGAGAATATTGAGCATAACAATCACCAAAAGTTGCTTCGTGTTTGAAATGGCTAAGATATGCTAAGCAAATAGACACCACCGATCAACCCCGCAGTCTTCGAATCAAACAATGGAGTAAGGAAAAATCTTGCCTAAAATGGCAACTTAGAGCGCTCTTTATTTTACACATAGGATACCTTCGTTGTAAATAGTGTCACATGTGCTACATCGGAGTGCAGAGGTGTAAAGAGACTGTAGGGGATTAGCATCGAGCGAAGCAAGATCTCTTATAAAGAACTTGTCACAGAATGGGGTCGTTGATTTTTCTCCTTCTTTGCGTCGGTGTTAATTTGTCGCTCTGCTTGGGTTACACATACATCCAATTGGCCAGTAGTGTTTAGTAGTCATGCCTCTTCCTACCAGCGGTAAGAAGTATTTTATTTAACTACACACCTTGGTGATCCTTATTGAACAAATAATTTAAGAAAATAGAAACAACGCTAGAGCGTGTCAACAAAGAACGAGTGGAACTATCTTTGGACCTTTGAGCAAAACACATTTCCATAAAGTTCAGGGATAGAAAAAAGAAAAGGGTCAGAGTGTAAAAAACTAAATAGACAGTATAAATGAGAATCTAGTACTAATCGAGCCGTACTGCGATATTGAGGTGTTTTTAGCAATCAACATCGTAGTTCCTGTAGTCATTACTGAATAAGGTAACATTGGAATAACTTGTTTCCACGCTCTACGTTACAATTGAAATATCGGGTGAAAAGTGGCCTAATCCACTACAAAGAAGCGAGCTGTAAGTTCCACCAGAATCCAAGATGAGACTGAAGATGTGACTGATCTCGAAGCACATTAATTTAAAAACAAAAACCTGTGTCATTTAGACAGAATACATTATCTGTGCAACTACCACGACCACGATCATCCTTAAAATCACACAACTAGTGCAAAGCCATGCAAGCCTCGAAAAGGTGGTATACGAAGTTGTAAAGCTCGCATACTGGTTAATAGCGAGAAATGAAGAAATAATTGTTTGCAGTTTCAGAGTCTGTGGACCATTATTAAGACAAACACTGAATGTCGATCACCAAAATCATCAAATTGCTTATTGACATTCGAACAAAAAGAAAAGCAAGAGTACAACTACAACAGCTCAAGGCTATATCACATGAGAAAATGGAAAATCTTTTTAAAAATTAGCAAGACTATAAAATAATATAAACATGCAAAGCTTGTAATTCTTAGAGATAGAAATAAATTAAGTTGTTACGTTGTTACGATCCTAAGTGGGGTTCAAAAAAAATTAAGAAAAAATCAAGCAAATTAGATAATCATATGAAAGCCCTTCCTTATACCCTGTTCCCTCGTTCTCACTTTCAAAGTGCAGCGGCATTAAACTCCATTATCACATTGGCAGCAGACATCTGTCAGGAGGTCATTATCGATTTCACAGCATCGTCCATTCCAGTTACGCAGCTAAAGTCACCCACTCCGGTACCGGTGGCGACGATATCTGTTCTACCACCAGCACTTCCGCCGGTGGTTGAGCCAGACATCACCGATGAAGTTGGGGAGTCTACCATCATATTGCTATTGTCGCCTGTGGCATTCGGCCCTCCACCGCTGATTAAACAATCAGAAGGATCCTGAACGCTTCCTGCCAGAGCGCAATGTGAGTTTACAACCGCGGTGGCTTGGTGCTGGCTATGCTCGAGCATGCTCTCACTGAGAAACGATCCCATTGAATGATCCAGTGAGAATGTCAGCGAATCGCCTTCACTGTTCTGAAGGTTCAGTATGCTATCGATAGCATTCTGTACATGCCGACTGATGTCGTCATCAAAGTTCGACGAAAGGCTTCCACTACTGCCTCCGCTTAGATTCGCCGTCCCAGTGCCACCCATATTCATAACAGCGGCATCTAGTATCCCTGATCCATGCATTTGTGAGTGATGCATCTGTTGGAGATGGTGGCGATGGAATTGTGCATGCTGTTGTTGTTGTTGTTGGTGGATATTCAACATTTGCTGGAAGCCACCAGGGCCATTGTCGTTATTGAGAGCAGCGTTATGTTGCTGTTGCATGTTGGCTGCATGCCGCATTATCTCACCAGAGGGATCGTGTAAGCTCAGCAAATCGGAATCTACAAGCTGATGGTCATCTGACTTAGATCCTACCGCGAAACACATTTTCTTCATCTCTTGATGAGTATGATCGAGAAGATCGCCGTTCCATTGACGTTTGCGTCCATCGGTTGCATCGCTTGTGCCATTAACCATGTGCTGCTGTTCCTGTGCCGTACTGGACATGAACTCGTGAAATTGCGCCTCCATCGTTTGCATCCACTGAGGATTGTTAGACATTTGAATTTGATGCGTCTGCTGTTCCATGAAACTGCACGAGCTCTGCTGTTGTTGAGTTCGCCGCGCAGCTGCACCCTGCAGATATGGTGAGGAACTTGCAGCTGGAGTGATCAAATCACTGTTCCAGGAGCGAGATTTATCCGCAGCATTTCCAGATGATCCTCCTCCCCCAGACGCAGCCGCACTAAAATGCTGAGGCGTGTTGATCGGATTGCAACTGGTAGCCGCCGCAGGTGATGGTGACTCGCTGAAAAGTTCATCCAAGCCAGACTCCACCATATCCTGGGTGGTATCACCTTTATCCACAACTGGCGACTCACCAAACATTGCTTCCAATCTGTTCTCCACAGACTTGTTGCCCACCGATTCGGCATTGAAGAACTCCGACAGGTGCGGAAGGTGGTGTGAGTGGTGCGTATTCTCTTGCTGGTGATCTTTTCCGTTCTCAAAAAGCTCCGATAAGTCCTTGGGACTTGTGGCATTCTCAAAAATATCAGCCAACTGGGTGGACGAACTTCCTTCTCGTACATTTTGGTGCTGTATATGCTGCTGTTCGGATTTCTTCTCCGTAATGAAATTTAACTCCTTCTGTATATACAACCATTCATCACAGGATTCTTGTTTCTTCGTATCGATATCGAACGCTGTGCCGCTACTCTGATGGCTGTTGTAAGCGGCACTGGGATTTGATGCTGCAGCTGCAGCCGCAAAGCAATTCACTTGAAACTCGGAGGGAATGTCATTCAACGGCATATCTCGATTTGTTTTAAGATTGTTAAAGGCACATGACGACGCATTGACCATGTTGGGGTTAACTCCCTGATTGGACATAGTTGAAGGCTGGTGGTGTGAATTATGGTGGCCTTTCTTCATGATGAAACTAGGAGTTATTTCGGATTCAATGTCAAAGTTATCGATAAATTCCTTTTTGACATCCTCGACGATGTCCTTCTTGATGCCATTAAACTGCAAGTTAGTCGACATTTTGCTGCAAGGATAGAACACCTGCTTGTCACCAATTGAATCCTTTTCATCCTTCTTTATGCTCATCATGCAATTCTGTTTCAAAAATTGCGATTGTATGTTGTTCGGATGGGATACGTTGCTGAACACTGGTGTTAGGCCACGATGGTAATTTAGTTTCGAGCTATCGCCGTACTCACATGGCTCCGATTTGACTTCATTTTTCACTTGTCCACTGCTGTTACTACTGTTGCTGCTGTTCAGCAATTCCGATTGGTGTTTCCACTGCGAACTGTGATGTGATTGGTGCTGAATCGGTGTGGAGCGACTGGAATCGTTTGATTGGTTATCGAATTCGCGTTTGATTGGTTTGAAGCTGCTAACAGCGCTGAGCGGATTCGATATCACGCTATTGCTGTGTATGAAGGGGTTATGTTGAGTTTGTGGACACATCTCGGCACGCATATCCAGCAATTCCTGCTGTAAATCTCTCACGAGAAGCTGATTGATCTGACAGACTTCTGAGGTCCGATGGTGACGCTAGAAGAAAAAATACGATAAGGTCTACTGTATCGAACATAAAACTAAATAGTTACTTACCATAGATTCATAGAGAAGTAACTTCTGATACTTTCCAGCAATGGTCTTGAATTTATCTTCCAATTGGACTGCGGTCTTCTCGAAATCTGCATCCTCTTGGATGGGAATCTCTTCATCATTCTCATACATGCAATGATACCTAGATGGAATACGATTTTAGTTGATTCAGGAACTTTTTGTTTCATAGTAACACTCACCTAACAAGCCTCTTGACTGCCTCTTCTTTGCTCTGAAAGGGATTTACATAGTCTGCGTTCAAACAACTGTGCTGATCCACTTCTAGTTGGCGAATAAATCTGTAACGGAGATATAAACAGAAAAGGAATACGTCAACGAAAGATTTCTACGAAGCAATACGATTTCAACTTTTTGAATAACACACTCACAAAGAAAGTCGGGCTAGCTTCGGTTTGGGACTCTCTATTGGCACTGTACTGGCGCATGATATTGCTGTTGTGGTTGTAGTTGTTGTGGTCACGGCGGCTGGCGAGGCGGATACACTTTGAGTCAATGGAATCAACCCAGATAGACACGGTTGCTGTTGTTGTTGTGGTGGTTGTTGCTGCTGCTGTTGCGGTAAAGATTGTTGTTGATGCTGAAACTGCTGCTGCTGCTGCTGGGGTTGCGGCTGTGGTGGCTGTTGTTGAGAGGGCTGTGGCTGGACTCCTGTAAGACCTACTATTTTGGCTTCAGTCTCTACTTTTGCGCTGACAATCGAACTTATCTGTGCCGTGGTCGCTGTGGTAATAACAGACTTTGGCAATTCACTCGCTTGGCTAAGGTGTTGCTGTATAACAGTTGATGATTGATGTGTCTGCTTTGCTGTTTGAACTAATTGTTGCTGTTGCTGCAGGGGTTGTTGCTGTTGTTGATTTTGCTGCGGCTGAGGGACATTAATTGTGTGCTTTCCATCTTTCGTAATAGCTTTGACTATATGCTGCTGTTGCTGCTGCTGTTGTTGTTGTTGTTGTTGAATCTGCATGTTAATCTGTTGCTGTTGTTTTAGCTGCTGCTGCAGTTGTTGTTGATGTTGTTTCTGCTGTATTTGGTGATGTTGTTGGATTTGTTTATTCGGATGTTGTTGGTGATGCTGCATGGGATAGACGTGTATTCTCTGTGTGGACGAAGTTGATGTCGATGGAGCCATGGTTGTGTTGTGATTATTCGGCTGAACTATGTTTGCTGGTATGGCTTGACCTTCTGACCTTATAACCGCAACGTTATGTGGTGCTGCTGCATTAGACGGGGAAACCTTGTTTTCAAAGTTCACCGCACTTTTCGGCTGCTCACATACAATTGGAGTTTGAGGTGCTGGTTGGGGAAGCTGTTGTGGTGGTTGTTGCGGGGGTTGTTGCGGTGCTTGTTGTGGTGGTTGTTGTGGCGGTTGTTGTAGTGGTGGTGGAGGCGGTGGCGGAGGTTGCTGCTGGGGTGGTATAGCAAACGGTGGTTGTTGAACCAAAGTGAAGCTTCCATTCTGTCCCGGAACAAAGTTTCCCGGTGTTGGTATCAACTTCCCGGATGCCAGTATCCTCTGCTGTTCAATGAATAGCCCCTGCAGTGCGGTATAAATCTCAGGATCGGTCATATTCTGAAGATTATTCAGCGAGGGCAGCGGTTTGCTGTAAATGGGGTTGTGCGTATCCAAATCCGTTGGGATATTGAGCGTTGATAGCAGCGATTTGTTTTGCATCTTCGATGACAGCTGCTGGATGTGCATTTGAACCGTTTTTAGCAATTGCTGTTGTTCGGGTGTAAGCTGAATTGTTTGAACCCGCGATACGGTTGTAGGATGTGGTGGCATCGGTTGGGATTGCGGTTGAACTGGCATCTGGGACTGCTGTTGTTGTGCTGGATTGCTTGGAGGAGCGGAATTAGCGCTCCCCATCGCCATGGATGCAGAATTAACCATTTGACTCGTGGATGAGGTTGATACAGGCATTGGTGGTGATTGGTGTTGTTGTTGCGGCGGTGACGATGTGGCTAGGGTTTGATTGCTAAGGTTGGTGGCACTAATATTGCTGGTGATACTGTTATTGGTGATACTGCTGTTAGAGTTATTGCACTGATTGGTGGTAAAGTTAACGCTATTGTTGTTGTTGTTGTTGGTATTGTTGGGAACATTTCGATGTTGCTGTTGCATCGGCGCTGTGACTCCGATTAGTTTCGTTCCCGTCGACGATTGGCTCTGAAACGGATGAATCATAGTTGGTGGAGTATTATTTGTCGTTGCTGGAGGCAGGTGATGCGTGGACTTGGCAACATTCGGTTGAACAATCTGTACGGGATTCGTGTTGGGTTTGACGGATAAATCTAGTTTAGGCATCGGTTTGACAGCGTTCTTCGGTGGCGCATTCGACTCTTCGGATCGACATATTTTTGGCTTGCGTGGTTTTGACTTTTTCGGCTTTGGTTCCATCTTCGCCTTGCTTTGATCGATGATTGGCGCAACGTTGGCAACCTGCTTGGCAGGTGGTGGCTGAGCCGGTTGTTGCAGCGGTTGAATTGGTTGATGTTGCTGGGGGTGTACAATTTGTTGCTGTTGAATGCGCGGCACTGGAGCGGTGGATGCTGTCGGCGTTATCGCCGGAGGCGGTGGATTGTTTGGATTTATGTTATCGAAATGAATCTGACCTTGCGACAGGCAATGGGCCAATTGTTGTGCATTAATGCCAGCAGGGGCAATTAGTAGCCGCTCCATCGGTCCTAACGACGCAGTTGTCTGGCCAGGATTGATTTGAGTGATTTGATTGGTCACAGTGTTGAGGCAAAAGAGCTGTTGATTGGAGTCCACTTTAGGAAGTGCAACGAATTTCTGAATGTTTGGGTTGACCACAATTGTTGCGTTTTGCTTCTGTTGATGCTGTGGTTGGGGTTGTTGCTGCTGCTGTTGTTGTTGTTGTTGCGGAATCGGTGGAGTTGGAGGGGTAGGATGATGTTGAATCTGTTGCTGTTGTTGTTGTTGAAACTTCTGCTGATGGATTTTGTTTGCGGGCTTAGTTTCCACTGTTCTCTTTGGCTCAGATGATGTCGCCGGTGTGTGCTGTTGTTGTTGATGTAGAAGTTGATTTTGCTGTTGTTGCTGGATGTTTATTTGTAGCTGCATACCGGCAGACTTGGCTTTATTCACAGAACCAGTGGTTGGCGGATTGTTGGGTTGTTTCGCATTTGCAGCCATAGGGAAAGGTGTGATTTTGCTCTTTTCCATCGTATTGCTATTGTTGCCGCCAGAAGGCTCACTGATTATTGTCAAATTTGGCAGCGCCCCTTTGAGTAAGGCTTGCAGAATCCATTGCGATTGCTGATCTTGTGGTGCATTGGGATCATGCCGTAGTAACAGCCGCTCACAGTGCTCGGTGAAGGCCAGGGTAAGACTGCCAGTAAGCTGGGGGATTAATGAAGAAACAGCGGTTGATATATTGCCGCTGATTTGCGGAATCTGTTGCAATGTTTGTCTGGCTCCAGCGGCATTAGCCACTTCTGCTGCTGCTTTGGCGTTGGCTTCGTGTTGTTGGATTTGTTGTTGTTGACCGAAAACAATTTGTGGCGATTGATGCGGTGGATGGTGATTGTGACTTTGCTGCTGTGAAGCGGCGTGGCTTCCTATCTTCACGCCAGCATTATCAAGGATTGGCATAATCTGGATCTTGTTCTCCACTGCTCCACCTACTGGGGGTTGGTTTTGGATTGGTGCCTTTGTTGTGTCAACCTATGGAGTTTAGAAAAGATTAGAGGAACGCATAAAGTGAGTCTATAGAACTTACCTGTGATATTTGAATGTTGCCAATCTGGCTAGGAACTTGACCTACGGACGTCATTAGGCTTTGACTGTTGGTGTTCACAGTCGATGATGCTGTTGTTGTGGGCGTTGGAAGCACGCCGGTAGTCGCAGTAGCTGCTGCAGCCAAAGCAGCGGCATTGGCGGCCATCGCTGCATCCACTTTCTTTCCGTTTCGACGTACTGCTGGCTTTCGTCGAGGTTTCACTGTAGCTGTAGTGGTCACTGGCGTAGTGGTTGTTACAGCTGTTGTTCCTGTCGTACTAGCGTTGCTGACAGCCTGTTGTTGCTGCTGGTGATGTAGATGTTGCTGTTGTTGTTGTTGTTGTTGTTGAAGGCTTGACCCACCGCCAGCGATGAGTTGATTTTGAATCTCATTTATACGCGACTGAATTGTACCTGAATGTCTCATCATCGCAGGCATTTGATGTGCGGTCGTAATTGCATTCATTTGTGTTGGAACCGTGATGTTCCCAGACGTAGCTGAGGTAGTCACTGAGGAGTTTGTCAGCGTCGGTGCGAAGCTGTACGTGATTCCTGAAGCCGCTGACATTATCTTTTGACTTTGTTGAGTTGTGAGATGCAGTTGCGGCTGCATTTGTTGCTGCTGCTGCTGTTGAACCTCTTCTGCGGTGGGAAGTCGTGGAATCGAAATAGTATAAGGCTGCGTTGAGTCATTCTGATCAATTTTAATTAAAATGTTCTGTCCAGCCTCCATGCCATTCATATCGACCATGCCGGCCTGCAATCGCAACTCCTGTGGCGGTTTAAGTGCTTCGCTGCCCTGTTGCTGAGTAGCTGACGCTGGAATAGAGAAGGTGAACGGAATGTCGTTGTTCTGACCGGGAATCGATATCATTATATCACTGGATGATGGTCCGCTCTTTGATTCCTCCTGCTGCTGCTGCTGGGGCTGTGGCGGCGGTGGTGGTAGCTGTTCATCACAGTCCATGAAATCGTCGTCGTCCTCCATGATGCCGCAGAGTTTCATCACATTGCCGAGATCGAGTTTTGTACGTGCCACTGGTTGTGGAGATGCTTCTGGATTGTTCGAGATTGTCGCTGAATTGTTGCTCGTTGGATCACTCATAGTTGACGGTGTGTTAGTTTGAGGCGATGTTGTCGTTGTCGTTGTTGAGGTCATCATTCCGATGGAAGGCGTTGTTGACACAACCACTGGTGGCGGATGGGCTTGATTCTTCTTCTTTCGTGGCTTAGGCTTACGCATTTTCACCTCGTGAATGGGAATCTCATGCGTCTTTGTTTGTACTGGTGGAGCACCGCCGCTGACATTCATGTTATTAGAATGTTGCGGACTTGACATCACATTTTGCAGACTCACTGGGGTAGGATTGCGCGCAGGTTCCGGTGTCACCGAAGAAACCAATTGCGGCTGAGGTGTTACCGCGGGAGAAGCTATACTGGAGAACTGTATATTCTGCGAGGGCATTACAGTCGCAGCAGCAGACATCTGTATATCTCCAACATGCTGAGGCGGAGGTGACTGAAAGGCAGCATTAGCCGCCGCCGCAGCGGCTATTTGCTGGATATTTGTGCTGTTCAGCTGATTAAGATTTATATTCTGGTTGAGCTGATTGAATCCAGCCAAACTCTGCTGGAATTGTGTAGGCAGCTGAGAGAGTATTGGACCATTGAGACCATTTGGCATTTGAATTTGAGCGAGGTGGTTGCCATTCAGCTGAAGATTTTGCAATTGCGCAGCCACACTCTGACCCAGAATGTGGCTGTTTATGAATTGCTGAGATCGAGGCGCAGCAGACGATGCCGCCAGAGCGGCATGCAGCCCACTGAGCTGCGTTATGGCCGGCTGCGTTGTGTTTGTCTTGATAGTTTGCAGATTAGCCGTTTGCTGAATGAGATTCGCCTGCGATGAGACGATGAATGTCGGCGTAGTCGCCAGCTGCATAGCACCATTTGTATTAAGAATCCGTAGCAGTTGCTGTGGTTGTTGCTGCTGCAACTGTGGGCGGGGGTTGTGAATGACCAGAGATGGAGTCGCCAACTGAGGTGTCGGCGGTCGGAGGATGAGCTGAACACCTTGTGTGTTCTGTTGGACTAAGACTGGCATCTGATTGAGCAAAAGAGGTTGCGTGTTGAGGTTACCCGTAGGCAAAAGTATTTGTTGACCAGTGGCATGTCCTGACGATTGCGCTGCAGACGCTGTAGTGACTGGATTCGATTGCTGTTGCTGTAGCTGAGGCGATTGCGAGATCTGACCTTTCGTTACTTTATCATTAGTCAACTGAGGTTTTGGTAGAATCTGTTGTGGAGCTTTCGATGATTTGGTTGTCGTGTGGGTCACCGCATGCAGTACTCCACCTGACGCCGCCGACGAAGTCACATTAGCAAGATGGGAACTGGTTGCCATTGTTGTTGCCAAATTCAGCTGCTGTTGTAGGTGTTGCTGCAATTGATGTTGACTGCTCGCATGGTGGTGCTGTGTTTGAACGGTTGCGGTGCCTCTGTGTTGCTGACTGTTTTGTTGTGCGATCAGCTGTTGCTGCGCCGCCGCAATCAGTTGTGGCGATTGTATCAATTGAAAGATTTGATTGCCAGCAGCGCTGACAACCGGAAATTGCTGCAACATCGGTGGTGGTTGTGGTGTTGGCGGTTTTATGCCACCACTCGGACTTGCAATTGGACTTTCGGCTATCAGTGGACTACTGCCAGGATGTGGATGGTTCTGATTGTGATGATTATGATGCTGCTGCTGATGATGATGATGATGATGATGATGAAGCTGCTGACTATTTGAAATTTGCGCTGAATTACTGCTACTATTGTGAATTATCGATGTCGGCAGTATTGTGGCTTTTTTCGCTTGCCCTTTTGGGCTACTAGCCACATTTGCTGTCGCAAACGAATTGGATGTAGTGATTGCTTGTGCCTGCCCCCCATAGCCAGTGTATCCCTGTGATGTACGCTTATTACCTTTCTGCAAATGTAGACCATACAATTCGTTACCAACATAAAAACAATTTAAGCGTCCATATCCAGAGACACAAACCTTATTCAATGAGATGTTATTGGATCCAACGAGCGTTGTATTAAACTCATTGCCCGTGACACCAATGACCGTAGTGGCAGCCGCTGGTGATTGCGAGGGACTTGGTTGAAAAACCACTGTACCAGCATTTGGGCTGCCAGTCGTATATTGGTGGATTGATTGACGTCTGCCAGGCGTCGCCGCCTTGCGTTCCTACAAAAAACAAAACGAATCCAAATAAATTCTGAAATTTTGAATACTCATTTAAAAATGTCTTTACCTGCTCCTGTGTCGTGTTGGTAATTGTATTGCCAGTTACCAGTAACACATCCTGAGGGAATGGCGATATCGATGGTGATGGCTGCAAACGTGGGCTAGCTGAAACTGATGGTGATGGACTGGGTGTTAAAAACGGACCCGGAGGAGACAGTATTCCTAAAAATACAAATGTAAACACAATAATTATTACTTGTGCATTACTGTAGATAGGATAGATTTGTTTCTGAGTTTTCGTAGAAAGTGTCTTCAATGGGTGCTTTGCAGAACGTCGAAAGTCTCGCCATTTTCTAATTTTTCTTTTCACGGAATGGAACCGAGCCTATTGGATGTTTAGGAAAAGGTAACACAAGGTTTGGCAGATACTAAACGGCAATTAAAACTTTGCTCTAGTCATAAATTCTGCAAACATACTGGTAGGACAGTGCTGGAACATAGAGGATAATGAAGAAACGTTGTGGAAAACACTTAATAGTGATTAAATTGTTGCCAATCCTCTGGGAAGACTTAACGATAGAGCATTCTATTTATCGTCGTCCTGATGGAAATGAGAAAAAAAAAATTCGTGTTCACTTTCATTACAGACGTATGCCATCGATTATCCAAGAAGCCTGTTTAACTTGGATCATTGTCAATTGTAGTTCCCGAGTAGTTTAAGCTGGTTTCACCAATGGAGAGTAGAATTCATCTGCTCCGTCAGTCAAGCGGCCCCCGAAATACTGAAAGATACGAATACAAGGCTAAGTCCATTATTCGGAGGGATTCGTCAAGCAAAGTGACTTCATGTCCTGTTCCTTGTCACAAAGACGGCATTTGCATTACTCCTGAACTATTCAAAACTCAAAGACATTTTTTGAGTTCAAATATCTCATCAAAAACACAGATTTTCAATCCACGGTCCTTCACAACCATATGGCGAATTTTATCAATTAACATATTCCCCACCGTCATTGATACCAAAGCTAATAATTGTTCTGTATAACTCGTCTCTATAAATGCTGTCATGCGGCAATAAAAAGTTGTTGAAAAATCGGCTGAAATTCCAAAATTTGTGTTAGAATCTAAAACGATCAGAATTTTTGGTCTGCCAGACAGTTTACAAAAGGCATTAAGCGATCAGGCAATTCATCTGGGGCCAAATCGTTTCTTTCGTGATCGTATATTCCGTCACGTAAAAACGAGCATTCTGGGGCCAAGTTGTCTCGTTTTTACGTGATCGCATGGATCTCGGATGAAACGATTTAATCTTGTAGGCGATGTTGAGCAAACTTCCACCTCTTCTATTCGCGCAGTATAGAGTGTCCTTTCTTGAGGATCGACCAAACAATGCTTAGGTTCAATTTACTGGGCAGGACCTCTTCTGACCATGTTTTACAAATGAGTTGGCGTGTGTTGCTCACTAAGTCATCTCATAAAGTTGCAAGGTTTTTTCCTGGATGCATACGTAGGTAATCGATCTACAACCTGCTCCGTCAGATCGACGAGTAGCTCGACTTTTAAATTTAAGAGGAAAGCAACAGGACGTTCACTTGGGGTATTCCGCGATTAAAAAGTACGACTCGATGCCTCGCCTAGGTAAGTGCTGATAATCTTGTCGGTAAACCGTTGGCTTAGCAAAGAATCAACTTGAAGATTTGAAAGTTAATTAGTAATTGCTTCTGGTCTGACGTCGTCAAGCACTATAGCCCTAAGCAAGTGCAAATTCACATGTCAGACATGTGAAGTTTTCAGAAAAAGGTAGACTTCCTCCTTAAATTGAATTATGTATAAGCAATGAGGTGACAGTAAAACACTGACCTCATAGTAAGATCATGTCTGAATCCAAAATAAAATCCCATAACTCTCCTCGAGATCAACCTAACCCAATGGAGTGGAAAAATATAAATTCAAAACGTCGTAAAAAGAAAATCTTTCGCTTGGTTTACCATACCATTCTAGAATAATAGCAACCACGGTGACTTCTGCACTTTCCGGGTGTACCCCATGGAGCTCCCAGATCGCATTTATCATTTTATCAACACAAAATATCAAGTAATAAATTTTATTTGGAAAACAAAGTTCACCACAAACTTTTCTCATTTTTCTCCCATGTGACAGCAGCGCGTCCTACAAGAAGTTTCTTTGCATGGTTGCCTCAAATTCTCACGCAGTGCCATTATCCATTCTCTATCCTTCTCTTTATCGCTGGTTATCGACGTTTTTTCTTTATTTTCCGCCTGCTAGGTGGAATATCTCATCAACACCACATCAGCGAGAAAACGAGAAAAATAATAAAGGGTAAACACCGAAAACAACCCTCCCTGGGTTAAAGGGTTAAATCCAATCCACCCCCACCTTGGATTTCCGGGCGTTTGCTTTCAATTACAAATACATTGAAATAAATAAAAGAGAATCCCAGCTATAGTGTCCCTCCCCCCCCCCCCCTCGAGTAGACAGATGCCTTACTCAGAAAACAGCGCGAAGAAAAACGAGGAGCACCACCCACCCACCCATAGAAAAATTCGAGAGAAAGGATAAAAGCTTCCAAAACGACCCATGAGAGGCAACAGTCACACATACGGTGGGTGAATTTCTGTTCAAATGAGACGACAAAGTCATCGTGTACCACCAAGGGAACCAACGTACGCGCTCTTGGTCGACCATCTCCACAAAACAGTTAGATGCTGCTTGGGAACAAAAAATCAATTCCTTGTTGTCTCATTTGATTGTGGCACGCGTTCTCTCTGTCTCTCCGACAACGACGACGACGACGACCGCAATCGCGCAAATACACGAAACACTTTTCCTGCTGCTGCTGGGGTTATCCTTTCGGACTCATCTTGTAGTCTTTCTCTAGTTTGGCTTCCTTTTTTGTTTTTTCTCTCCTAAGGGAGTCAACTTCACCATCGTTATTGGTAGTAGCAGCAGCTCGCCTGAACTGCTTCCATTGTACTCCATAACGACGATGATGGTAATGTCACGGAACGCGCGCGTTTGCATACGAGTGCCGAGCGGATATATGGAGGCAAAAAAGGACAAGTGCGCGAAAATTCTCTATTCAAATTCTATCTATCTGCATGTGTGAATAGGGGATGAAGTATGTCCTTTTTTTTTTTATAGATTTTTATTTCGCTGGTCCTCTATGGGAAGAAACACGGAAATCTGCGTGGTAGTTGAAATAATTTCCGGAAATGACTTCTCTCCACACACCCACATAGAAGGTAATCAACTGACGCTGCTGACATTCGCATAGTGATTAGCGGATGTTGTGTGTGACGCTCTCTCTTGCTCTCCTCCGTCTGATGGGGTTTTGTGCGCAACCTTTGTTCCATTCAACCCAAAGGAAGCCCTGGCAAAAGGATTACACCCAATTCATTACATCGGAGGATGTACAAAACACCGAAACGAACACAAGAAGTATCTCCAAGAAATATACTCTGACATGCGTCAAATGGAGGATTTCCAATTTTATAGGTCAGAGATGGTTATTTTTAGATACAAGAATTTTCCCACAAAAAAATTGTTTGTTGCCGATATTTTCTTTTCAATTTAAAGTACAAATAGGTTTCCAGTTTCACTCGGCGAAGCACTTTGGTCGAAAAATTACACCAAAACTTTGTAAAAAAAAAAAAAAAAATTTTTATGGCTAGACAAGGAAGTCGAATATCCTTTGACTGCGCTACCGTTTTCGTAGAAAGTTTCCAGGGTCGTTCGGAGTCCAATGAAATAGTACTCCTGTGCTGGCTGAAAGTTAGGACCTTAGTCCTTTTTTCTTCAAACTGATGTATTTCAAGGAAAATTCACATTTCATTCACAAATTCCGGCAGACACGTGATGTAATGACCCTTTTTAGTGTTCCCTTGGAATTCAGGTCAATAACTGGGATTCGCATAAACTTTTTTGAACTCTTTTTGCCATGAACTTACTACGTAAACGAAAATTCAATGCGTGTGGAAACAATTTGCATGATGTTGTATTACAGCTTATGCTAATCATTCTCATGACCAAATGCTAATGTTTTGGTTGATGGAACGGAATGCTGGTTGACTATTTCATAGGGACTGGATGACTGGGTAGAGATTTTTAGAAAAAGTAGGTGCACAATTAGGTGAAACGTAATAACCGTGACTTTGATTTAAGCTTATACATAGCTTCTGTTTGAAAAGAAGGCATTAAAACCGACAATACTCCTACGTACATTTATATACGGAATCAGGGTAATATTCCATAATCTACGCACATAAGTGATCATTACTGCTCGGTCAAAGAGCACAGGGTCTTTCAGGTAGAAGACTTGAGTGAAAAGGGGTGCCACGAAAACTATCCTTGTCTGCGGACTGAACCTAAAGTGCTCGGCTAGCACAACGTCTCACTCTAATGGATCCCAGGACATAAACGCATTGAAAAGGCCGGTAGTACGGGTAGGAGCGGGCAGGTAGGCAATGAAATAGCAGACTTACTAGCCAGAAAAGGATCCGCATTAAAGTTCATGATGCCAAGCCCATTCTGTGGTTTACCAATCAGCACTGCAAAGTGCTCCATTAAAACCTGTAACAGACAAGCCAAAATGTTTATGCCAAACATCTCCCATACCAGAACGAAACAACTCCTAGAACTAACCAAGAGTCAGGTTCGAATGGTTACAGGCTTTCTAACGGGACACTGTCTAGCCAAAAAACACCTAATAATTGGAATAGTACAAGACAACACATGCAGAAAGTGCAACGAAGACGAAGAATCAGCAGAACACATTTTGCGTCACTGTAACTGTCTAATCAGAACACGTCATCGTCGTTTAGGCAAATTCTACCTTGAAACGGAGGATATATCTGTCAGCTCACTCAAAGACATCTCTGGATTTATCTCGAATTCAGGCATCATGAGTGTGCTCTAATTGGAGGAAATCACAATAGGCCCATCGACGGCCGCAATGATAAGGTGACTTGGTCCCACCTCTACTTATAATCTAATCTAATCTAGCGTGAAGGAGCTGATCCAAAAAATTGTCAATTGCACAGTTCTGACTTACGCAGTTCTGATTGATCACACAGTTCTGACTTATTAAGAGATTGAGCCTGCGCCTAGCATCAGGCATATCTCAGAAAACATACAATCAAAGGGACCAGGACCACGGCTTACAGAGGCCGCTAAGCGAACTGAGCGCAGGAAAAATTTACAGAATATTTTTCGGGGCTTGTAAGTTAAGCCACCAAAGGTAATATGAAATTTCCTACTAGATTGAGGAAATATTCAAAAAACCCGAACATAACGAACTCAGCTCACAGTGAAACAGCAGCGTAATTCAATTCAATTCTTTCACATAATCTTCCATTTAACCTGACATGTACAGAACACAGTGCAATGCTTTCCGAATAGCCAAAAAAGTGAGATATGGCATTGTACATGCATCACCTACCGTCACTTACGGACTCTTACATAAAAAAGTTCACCAAAGTACAAAGGCTGGCAGCACTTGGAAACACAGAGGCTTCGAAAAGTACACCGCAGGCAGGGATGCTCAATCTTCCCTTGGACTTGCTCATCAGATGCTTTTTATATTAATTAGCTCTGCTTCTAACGCAGGTGGCACTGCGACATCTGAGATCTTTTACGTTGAGACCTGATTTGAGAAGGAGCGCTTCAATCTTCCTAATGAGTTGAGAATATCGCCTATCGAAGCATTTTTATGTGTCCCTAATATAAGAGGGAGCTACACATACATAGCTTGTATGTCGTCTTCTTCATTTGGTTTCCTTCATCAAAGGCTTAGCAGCGAAAAGAGTTTTCAGATTGAGAGAATTCGCTTTGTGGACACACTAGCATACAAGGAACGATTCCGAACATGGGAATTAGGTACATACAATATAACCCTGAAAGTCTAACCAAAACGCTTTACTCCAAGTCTTTCAGACTTTAGGCAAGCTAAATCCAACGGTATTGGTAGACATCGCGCAGAAGCAAATTAAATCAATCTCATAAACATCTCTGCCACTGCTCCGTTGTACAAGACCGACATCTTCGCGCTCTCGTCCAAAGATTCTTGGGCAGAACAGCAGAGTTGGTTAGTTGGTTTAGTGGGTGTCCTAAAGACTTACTTAGACCTCAAGCGGGTCCATTGTACCCATAAAAAGTGTACTCATGGGAGTCAAACGAAGAGATAGGGTTGGCTAATCCGGAAACCACCCAGAAAGGCATAGAAATCTCAGGAGTCTCCTAAAATCAGCCATATTAAGGTCCTCCAGCCCATGGAAGAAGCTACTACCAAGAGTACGCAGTCTTCTGGTGGCCAATGCGGGACATTCACATAGCAGATGTCGGACGGATTCTATTTCCTTTTCGTCCTTGCAATTTCGTTTCTGCAATAGTCGTTGAAGGGCAATTAAAGACGCTCCGCATAGATTCCCAATCCGCAGTGTCCTATGAGAACCCCGGAGACGATTCGTATTTCCCTTCGACTAAGTTGTACGAGATTTTTGGACTTCTTCTTATCGAAGACTGGCCATAGTGATCTGGCTATTGCACATGTGTCCACGTGACAACATCGCGTATTAGCCTTGATCATGGTTTCCTCATCTATATCCCCGTAAAGAGTGCTAATGGGTGTCTTCGCGACAACAGAGTTAAGAAACACTTAAAGATATTTAGAGAACAACCTGGCTTATGAGTTGAAAACGAGAATAAATTTCCAAAACATGAAGGGATTCACTATGGACCATAGGATCTTCGAGTGAAAATTATGCGTTGAATCACGACACACCCTTCCCAATCTAACCTAACCTTGAGAAGGGGACATCGGTCGAAAAGCGAAATGCTGAGAAAATCACTGATTACTCCGCGATAGAACTCAAAATTTAGCAATGAAATCTGGATCGGGATTATACGCCTCCAACAAGCAAAAAGGAGATAAGGACGGTGGCGGGCAAATAGCCTACTGAGTGGTGGTGCGGCGTCTTACGCACTAACCATTGAATCAAGGTGACTACTAAGTTAAGTGAAAAGTACACTTGAATTGATTGTTTATACACATTTTTAAAATATTTATAGAAACACCTTTGCTTTCTTAACGTCTCAGGTTTCTTAAACCCATCATCCAAACGGAACAAATCATTTAAGATGAACTTCAATTGGTTTATGCGGAAAATGATACAAATCTCCAGACACTACATCATAGAAATTCTCACTCAATACTTACATCCATTAGGACACCAGTTATCTGATCGGAAATCTACAAAGAAAGAAGTCATTCCACTCAGGCAAAGTCCCAACTCTCATACTTTACGGAGATTAATTACGGAACCGTAGTTATTCCCTTTCATCACACCGAAACACTTTGCATTCCCTTCTCACTCACTTTACACCCTCAGGTACGTAATAGTCCTTTCTTTGACAACGGTATATTAAGGAGATTCCTTAGGGGATTAACGGTGCTACCACTGACTTCAATGACCCTTTATTGAACTCCGAACAATTCTTAACCACCACTTGTCGTTGAATATAATTTTCCACGCATGACTGTTCTGAGTCACAAAAATTCAATTACGACATGCTCCTTTCACATTCACAAGGTTTTCCTTCCCCCATAATCCTTGACAAATGATCAACCATCACATCCAGCAAGGTGTAAGGATCAAACGATCCCTACAATCAGATAAACAACTTTTTCCAAGTCCATTAATTATACATCTTTCCACACCTTTGCCCAGGAGACGACGAAGGCTAACAAAATATAACCCGACAGACAACTATCCTCAACTATCAGACCACAAAATCTTCACTCTCGATTGGAAAAGGGAAAAAAAAAAAAAACTTTTCCAAGCACGTGGTGCAAAAGTTCGAAATAAAAACTTTTTCCTATTTTTTTCCTTCTTCTGCTGAATTAATTTAATTTCCTGTAAATCATTTCAAGCCAAAAAAAAAAAAAAAGGAAATCCAAACCAAACTGAAAAACCAATTGTAGTTAGATACTCAGGTAGAGAGATGGCAAAAAGTAAAGAAACCGAAGAGAGTGAGAGAGAATAAAAGTATCTGATATCTGAAAATCCATCCACATCCCCAAGGGGGATTTTATTGGCAATTCGCAAACACCAACAAGTACAACACTACCCCGAGAAGAAGTCAAACAAAGGATTCTTCAATGAGTAAAGTTGAGTACTCTGTGGGATTTTTATTCGTTTTACCGTGTTTTTTTTATTCTTTTGCAGAGCGAAATTTGAGAGAATCAACTCTCTGCGAAAGGGAGAGTTTTTTTTTTAAACACATACAAGACAAGTGTAAAACGCGAGAGCGGGAGATAAGCGCGAGATATTAAATGCTACAGAGATACCACCTTAGATTTTCGAAGAATATTAATTAAAATGGAAACGTAAAAAAAAATCAATAAAAGTTGCTAAACATAAAGAAAAGATTGTAAATAGTTTCTAAATGCGATCGGACCATTAGGTTGGATGACATTTAACAGATAAAAATGTCAACTTGCCTTCTAAAACCCGTTTACAATGTAAAACCGTTAAACAAATAGTTAAGGCAGGTTAAGACCATGTTCACATCAGTCCCAGTTTGTCGACTTGTGTTTACACACGAAATATGTAAATAAATTCCTCAGTGCAACATTATCCTATGTCCGAAACTGATTTTATAATTCAAAGTCAAGGTGGGATTATCTAGCATCAGGTGTTTCCCTTTAAGGCATTTTAATGTGCTTTTGACAGGTGGGATTTAAAAAAAAAAAAATGGAACACTCGCCTCAGATAACTTGTCACCCATCCAGTACCATGAGCCTTCATTAAACTAAAACTTAATTTGAGCATGCAGTAAACGATAAAGTTTGCTCATATGTAAGAAGGTTTTAGTGCCTAAACTTTATAGGGTGCCTTCAAAAATTCAGTCAACTACGTAGTGTTTGTGCAATTATAATGCTCAGTTGATTTCAAAGAATCTAAGCACGATCTCCTTTTTAGTTGACAGTCACAAAAAAATTTGCTACAAAACATCAAAAACGAAATTTATTTAAACGCGGATTTAGACAAATCAATGGTTTTTCTTCTGATTTTGACAGTTGGCTCAGAATTTCGCCTATAAACGGCTCTGATTATTATATATTCTGCAGCTGTTGCGCCGGCGACTGAATCCATTATAGTGAGTATATGACAGCACTTACTATAATTATAATTGTCGGGAAGCAGCCGATCCGCTAGAGCACGAAAGCATCATATTTATCTTAAGAAGCTGGGGCCGAATTACCACACTCGTTAATGAGTAACTCGTCATCGAAATGTGAGGATTTGGCATTACCGCTCCTAATTAAGTTCATGGATCATTCACTCACTCGTTATCGATTGCGGTAATTCGGCCCCTGATTTATCCGAGTGGCTGTCAACTTCACAGGGAGTAGTGTAGCGAGGGCAGTCTTTGAGGGAAGTTCACTGCCTAGAGCCGGTTTTCTGACATATTCAAGAGGTTCCTTTTTCGTAGCACATACTACAGGTAGAATCCTGTGATAAATGAAGTCTGTGAAGATGAATATTACATAGGCAGAGGCTGCTTAAAACACTGGTAAGGGTTCTAATATGCAGAAAAAAAAAAAAAAAAAATAAATTTCCCGTGAGAATGAATGAATCGGTAAGAAGTATGACGAAATTTCAAAATCTTGCCCGAAATCATGATAAATATGTACCAGTACTATCACAAATCAATTGAAAGGGTCTGTCATGTGTCATGCAGGAGTCCGAAGTATTCTCTCCTTTGCAGAATCTACAGGCACTGTCAATTCTTAAGGATTTACTTCGGATTTTAACCTCCCGCAAGGTGGGAGATTTGAGTTATTTTTACCAAATCCGAAACATTTTTTGTTCACGAGAAATATTTTGACTTAAATTACTTTTGTATGAGTTTTCAAGAATTTGTTCTATTCGATTTCCTTCTTTCTGTGAAGCACTTCCCGAAACATACTTCCATATAGGACACCGACTCTAGCAGATGAAAAGATGTAGTGGCCCCTCTTTTGATGAAAGGCCAAGAAACTCAAGGTAATCGGAATCGTTTTATATTCAAACTCAGCTAGAAGAAGACTTATCAAAAAGCCTGAAATCCAGAACAAAGCCAGATTTCAGGAAAAATGCATACACTTGACTTAGACTCAAAAATGGGATCAAATATGTACAAGGCACATGTTAGAGGTGGTAGAATGCTGAGAACATATACGAATGTTTTTTTAAAGTCTTTTGCCAGAAGCTGAAAGCCTACGATTGCAAACATTTCTCTTAATCTGGTTTTTTTTTCTTAAAGACCTCGATCCAAATGATCTCAAGTCGTAGGAGAATTTTATTTGGCAGAAAAGATTTTTCAGGTCAAAGTGCTCTCTGGTTCTCTCTGGAAGGTCTCGACAAAGCCTTATCCCGATAGGCCCGGATAAGTGACCGCCGGATTAGCCTGTTAAGGTTTTTCTATTATTGTTAAAGCTCAAGTCGAAGGTCAGTAAAAAGATAACAAGATATGTAGACGATCTACCCTTGACATTTGTACCTGTCCGTTTCCAACCGAATTTCAGCTGAATTTCAACGAAAATTCCAAGAAAAACTGACTGACAAGCCCCCAATTTTCAAAACTTTCCACATAAGTGGCAGCTCTATATTCCAAATCAGAGCATATTCACAGGATATAAAATAATTGAGTACACTTATTCCTTGGGAGAGTGGGAGAAAAATTAAAAAGAGAATCAGCGCACGCGAGACGACGATGAGAGTAAAGTCAGAAAACTAAGTGCCGTGGTCTGGTCACGTAAAACTGGTTAATATATCGCCGCGCTAACAAAACTATTGCAAAAGAGAGAAACGGTCCAAAAGGAGAAAAAAAAAAAAAACAGAAACAGCTAACAACCAAAAGCAACGAGCCAACTTCTAGAAGCTGCAACTGAATCCAAATCCACCACGAAAATAATGGCTTAGAGGAGTTAATTTTTCTGCGTCACATTATTCTCGATGACGATGGCATAAAACAAAGGAACAAGGACCTGGAGAGGACTAATGGTATCCAAAGCGTGTGTATCACCAAAAATATGCACACACAACCCAAGAGACAACGATCTCTGGGCAAATGGCAGCACAAAAAACAGCGAGGAATTGGAAAATGGAAATGGAAATGTACCTCTATCTGGCCTTTATATCCTTCGCTTCGCTCATTCTTTTTGGCCAATGTTGCCGGTGTCTCCTCTGTTTATATTCCCAAACGATGGATACACCATACCACGACCGAGTGCTTAGAGGGCGCGCTCACAAGTTCTACAAAAAAGAGAGTGGGTCGCCGTCGTCGTCGTGTGTATAAGGACGACAACGCGAATCCTATTACAATATTTTTGTACTGTGCCGGGAAGTACGTCGGTCGGGGGAGAACTCAGCATAGAGCTACCATACAAGCTCCTCTTCACTGTGTATCGACATACAATGAAGAGAAGAATAAAAAAAAAGAAAAACGTTGACTGTTGTAGCTGCCTGCCGCGCTGCTGTTTTTTTTTTCGCCATAGGGTTGATATGATGGTACTCTGGATGTGGATGCTTCTGCTGATGATGAGGGCAAGAGATGATGATGAAAAAATAAAACACACAACCGAAACGAAATAAAAATCAATAAACATGTAGGCATACATATATAATTTTGTGTGTGTACCTGCAAATTCGCCCTCGCGATAAAATTTTTCCTTTTGAACTCGTCGCGGTTGTTTTTGTAAACTTTGATTAGATTTTGAAGCTTAGTATCACCCTAATCATTGTCAGTCTGGGCCTGGGACTCAGTTTCATTAGCAAAACAAACAGAGGACACTTTTAGTGTGATATAATTAAACTGTAATCGACGGTAAGTCTGGTCGAGAGGGGCCATATCCATGTTTGAATCTGGATCCCATGTCGACGACACGACCACCCTTCTGCGGTTTTTTTTTTGTGTCACAGCACCTTACTCGCATGCAATTCCACACGCGATGGGGACTTACATTGTATTTTTTAATTTTTCATATCTCGAAGCGATAAAAATGATTTGTAAACACACAGTAGCCGGCAATTGACATTCCACGAAACCCAGCTTTACGAACAACTGCACTTCATTTTTCCTTCTTATTTTGACACACAAGCTTTTGGGTGGAAACAAATTTTCATATTGTTTTAATTTTTTTTTCTGTTGTTAATAAACATCCACTTTTTTTTTTTTTTAAATTTTTAAGAGTTAAGAGATTAAAAGAAGGGAAATGATAATTGACACATTCACACAGTTACGAGCATGAATAAACACTGAAAAAATCTCAACATTGCAAGTGTGTGTTATAGTAGCCGCGCCACAATCGGCAGCATTTCGTCCTCTCTAATTCTGTGGCGCGTTACGTACATATGTTCCACCCGTACGTACTCTCGAAGAGGTAAAACAATCATAGTAATAATAAATAAAAGGCGAAAAACGAAGATGAAAAGGAAATCACGAGGAGAAAATGAAAGAAAACTAACACACAACATAGGGAAGAAAAGAAAAAAAAACACACAAAAAAGGAACCATGGTACACCGCAATTGTTGAGAGCGTATCGGGACGTTGTAGCGATGGACGGACCTACACCGACGACAACAACGACGATGAGGATGATGCTGCTGCTGCTGCTGATGGTGATGAAGTTTATGCTTTTTGCTCTTCGGGTGTTCTGGTTCTGTATCGGATTTTAATGATTTTTTATTATGTATTCACCATTTTTCCCATTTGCGGGACTTGACGAGTTGAAAACGGTTAGGATAGGATAACGATGCTGAAGATAATATTTTCTGGAATTCGGTGAAGTTATACACAAAAGGGTTTTCGAGGTGAATATTTAAAAATGCGCTCGCTTTTCCTTTCTACACACCCGAGTCCTTTGGTTGTTATTCTAATTTCATATTCTATTCTCTGTCATAGAGAGATCGAAATTTACAGTGGAAGAGGAAAAGACTGTCAATTTTTGGAATTACATATTTATAAGAGCTTAAGTGTTTTTGAAGGGTGCTTACGAAAGGTTACACTTTGAGTACTAATTAGTAGTCTGTCTGTAAACTTTAGATACTTTGGTTTATGGTTTGCCATTGAGAGATCGTATAACGTGATTTAAAGAAAAAATTAAAAATTCCCACGTTGGGCGCCACTTTTTAAAAATTTGAAACGCGCTCCGTGCAGGCACTGTTCGACAAATTATTGTGTACATGGCCGATATATGAAAACAAAATTGCTCACTAATTGGAAAATGACATAACTATTGAGCTGCAACATGCTTAATTCGAAATTTGAGATTTTACCTGATTAGTAATTGAAAAGTTGGATACATGCTTATCTAGATCTTTCTTCTAAGAGGAAATCGGTAACTCTACAGATTTGCGATTGCTACAGCAGGACCAAAACATTGGGCCGATTCTGATTTAGTTTATCCCGGATCTGTCTGAAGATTTAGCACGTCATGGCTTTTTCGCGGTTGGTTCTCTTGATAGATAGATGCGCAGTTGCTGTCGTTTCGTGCAAGTTTCCTGAAACGTTTCCTACGTTTGGCGCCCAAAATGGACGAATTTTGACTTGCCTCTGTGAGAGGCGAACAGTGACATTTGAAGTGAGAGCGATTCCAGTCAGTTTCCCGAAATGTTTTGTGGTCTGGCACTCAGCATCTAGCTGATTAGTAATTTTTTCTTCCATCTCTATGGGAGACGAGAGACAATCTACAGCGATCTTTGACGTAAACAAATACGATTCCAGGGATTTGATTGCCGCTCGGCTGTCCATTAAAGTGCGAGTATCAAAGCGAGATATTACATTACATTTGGACTAGAACAAGATTTCGTTAATCGTCATTATTTCCGGGGAAGGGGCAAGAGATGCTCACATTTCTTTTTGGAGAAGACAAAACGACCTACTCCACTTACTTAGTTGTCTTTAAAAGATTTATTTAAACTGGGGTTGAAGGCCTACCTTCTGCCTTTTTTGCCAACGTAATAACTCCGATTAAGATCGCAGAATTATTAAGAAGACAGAAAATATATCAGCGGATTTCACAGCAATTTCTTCCATAAATCCAGGGCCGGTGCCCGACCTGTCACAATTTCAAACACCTTTCCCACCTTTCGAGAAGCAAAAAAAACGTTGAAAAAATATGTGCACACAAAAACAATAATTTTGCTTGACTAACCAATTGACAGTTCTATATCCCTTCTAGTGCTGTCAATTCAATTGTCACAGTATTTCAATAAAACACCTTCAAGTCAGTTATCCCTTTTGAACTGGCAACATCTCACAAGCAAAGTCATCTCGGCACAGCACCCAAAAACACTTGCCAATCGCCACCGCGACTGACAAAACAAGGTGAGAACAAAACAAAACTTATGCACAAGCACATAGCACATCACTTCATCACGATATTAATCCACCAATATCATCATCGGCTTCATCGCCGTCATTAACATCGCTCAGAGGGCTAAGCGCAAGAACAGCGAAATGTATCTGCATTACCAACAACAGCAGGCAGGCCGTTGTGTAGGCTGCCAAGAACACTAGTGGTGTACTCGTATCACCAATTCACTGTCACGGTGCTCTATGATTTGGCCACCATTATCACCAATTCCACCATCTCTTCCCTAGCGCTCTAGGACAACATACAGTGCCCGATTGGAATAGAATATACACACGGAAAGCGCTGAATGGTATTAAATGCAAATTGTCTACTCCTCTCCAACGCGATCCAACACTCTCCACCACCAGTTACCAGCACCACACCGTGTGTTTCCCACTTTACAAGAAATCGACACACCACCAACGAGAAGATGACGTTTTGCTGTGGTGTGCTGGTGGATGGTTTCGATTCCAATTCGGATATTGATGGTGGCAATGGCGACGGAAACGACAACGAAAACACACAAAAATGTAATCACAACTCGAATTTGGAAAAAAAAAATAAATAAAAACTTTATTTCAACAAGGAAACCAACGAAAGTGTATTTTGTTTCGATAAAAATTTTTAGTACCACAACTATCTACTCACATAAAGAAGAGCGGACAGACGACGACGACGAGAAGAAAAAATTGTATTTCAATCAAAATCACTTTTCTTCACGGTATTTTTGTTTATTTTTCGCTACAGCAAAATTGCATGAGTCGTTTTTTCGTTTATTTCACCACTAATTGTTTAATTAATTGCATTATTCATTATTTATATTTTTTTTTTATTCTTTTATTCCCGGTGATTCAATATCCGACCTGTGTTCACGAAAAAATCACTTCACCGACACGGAATGTGTGTAAATGAACGTAGAAATATTTTTTTCCAATTTTCCCCCCGTCACAATGTGACAATGTGTCGGTGCTGCTCTGTGTATCTATTGAGTTTGGCAGGATCTCTGTGTTGGTGAGAGAGATGCACGAAGAGAGACCGAGAGTAGAGTAGAAATGAAAACAAGAAAACAACCCTCAAAAGTCAAACAGGGAAGTAATGTCAAATGTAACTGGGACAGCGACACCTGTTTTTAGTTGTCAGAAACAGGAAATGTCAAATAATATTGTTAATTTCGATTGTTTTCTCCTTTAACAATTATTTAATGTTTCAAGAATCTGGCGCGCAGCGCTATAAAAAGTCAAAAGTGACTTTTTTTCGGTCGGAATGTGTGACGAAATTTTTAATTTCTCTACAATCGTGTCGCCCTCTGTCTCTCTCTCATTCAATAAATTATGACACATCCACCACAAATGCAATATCAAACAAACACAATTGAACTTTGTTTGTTTGTTTATCGCGGTTCTCTCTCTCTCCATGCTCCGAAATTATCCGCGCTCAGAATGACAGAGAGAAACTGTCTGAATGTGCCAGTTGAAGAGAGGCAATATCTGTGCCAAACGTGCAGATGTTGCCAGATGAAGTTTCACATTTTCCCATTGGAATGGATACCCTCAATGAATTTCTGTGGCTGTGCACTATAAATTATTACGGTGTTGGGATCACGTATGTGTTTGGAGATTATCCTTAAGACTGGGAATAAGTAAATTGTCCTCCTCCTTGGCAAGGGCGTTTGTTCATAAATACATTTGATTTCCTGTGTCTCCATGCCGTGTTTGGTGGCACGAAAATAGTTACAGGGAAGTGAATTTCACAAAGAGACGACAATTCAGTTAATCCATCCCCCCAGAAACATCTTTTATGGACACTCAGAAGTGCTTCCTTTTTTTTTTTTTTTTCTTTTTTTGGTTCTTCATTGCACCGAAAATATAACTTCTTGTTACAATTAAAGGGATCTACAATTAGAATCGAACGGCACGAGAGCACACATTTGGAATTAGATACTTTGGATTACTCAGGCATTCAGCCACATGTGCGTGCGGATGGGAGCATGCACGCGGCGGGACATTGAAAACTTAGTTTCTTGTAACTTGAGAATGGTATTTACGAGAACATTGAACTGTGAGTGGAGAGAACTAGGGTGAGAAAAATGTATTTTTAACTTTCATTTTGTTATGGGGTCAAATGAAGTGTCAAAAACTGTTAAATTTATGGATAAGGAGAGATTTCAATGTCAGAAAAAAGTGCATCAGGGTGAATATCACGGTATCTAGTTCTTTTGCAAGATCTTTGATTATTATTCGACTTTCAGGCAATTAAATGTGTAGGTTAACCCATAAGCGTAAACATTGCAGCATTTTGGAGGCAGCTGGAGGATACTCGACGAATGATTAGTGCAACATTCTCGTGGGTCTTCAGTAAATCATGGAGAAGACCCAAAAGTTCGAAATCGATCGGTCATGTAGAGCGGATGAATACTAATATCCAAGGCCGAAGAATTTGTGATTCAAACTATGAGGGGCTATACAAAAGAGGACACGGCAAGTAGAGCATGACCTCAAGCAACTCGACGTACACTACTAGAGACGACTGGCTAAGGATCGTGGTGGCAGGAGAGGGAGTTGCAGGTCTCTGTTAGTCCGCCGATTACGAATTCGGTGGCACTTACGCAGAAATTTAGAAAAGTACAAGCCATAGCTTTGAAATTACTTCGAGCCTCTCTCTTTAGACTTCGTAAACACCCATTTTTATTAAAGTTTTTAGGCCTACATAAAATCTGCGGATCAGTCTCTGACGGTCTTCGGCAACATGCGCAATACTCAATAAGCTCTGTATTACAACTCTCGTGATATGTGTATAGTAAAGGTCTTTCAATGGTCCATTGGAGTACGCATAGCTGTTTGCCTTAAACTCGTAGAAAAACTACCTAATCAACAATTTCGTCGCCTCGAAGGCACAACAGAACCTATTAATTGACAAGAAGCCCATTAGAAATGGTATGTAGGTCGTATTTTTCTGGAGAGATCGGGTTAGTAAGTGGACTGATGTTTGGAATTCTCCACTCGCCACAGTTGTGACACAAAAAACACGAATGTTCGAATCCTTAACTGCAGAAACCAAACACCTATAGGCTATGGGTTTCGAAAACTTGCCTTGAGACTACTTGATCGTCAACAATCAAGTAACCTACAAAGTTTCCATTCGCAAGAATTACTTAACACAGCATACATACATTTTAATTGGTTAATTAATGAAAAATCTCGATTTCAAGAAACTTTCAAAGCTGTCAAAACCACTGTTCAGAACTGTCACTTATGATCGTTCATATACTATTTACCACAATCAACACCGAGTCCGTCAAATGATTATGACAACCAGAAAAAAAAAAAAAAAAAAACAACAATACCAAGCCCCTCGTCCAACAATTATTAATATTGACACAAAACGTGACACCAAAACGGTTTCTAATTACAATTACATATTTCCTTCCGTCACACTGAAATGCATCATGGCAATTCTCGTACTGTCATCACAACCTGTATTCGTGTCTCTCTTCCTCGCTATCACCCTGTGTGTATCTCCCCCTGTTTGCTTTAACAAAATATTTGCGGTTCACTACCCATACGGTGTCGTGAATATCAATTATGCACGATTGCTCTGCACAGTACGAAATTAATAGAGCTGCAGGGAGGTGAAATAGTGCCGCAAACTCTGCCAAAAGAGAGTGGTGTTTTCCGCCAGCGCAAGAGAACGACCCTCTAAGTCGATTATTGTCTCCTTTGACGTTTGTGTGTGGTAAAAGATCTCCATTTGTCAGTGTATACCGCCGATTCTAGAGATTTCTGTGGCTCTAGCAAATTCCATCAGAACATCCATCTTTGTTTCGGCCGCTTGTATCACTGACCAGCCACCAGCACACCACTCGCGAATTTGCAAGTCAAAGAGGAATTTCGCAAATACCTGCACTGCCTTTGATTTGGTGATTTTCATCGACATCGGCGGCAGAACCATCGCCCAAGAGATACGCGATGCGCGAAAACATACTAAAAATTGGGTCATTGCCAGATCTAATTTTGTGATCCAACGACGATGAGTGCGATTGCGACTGGTGCAGAAGAAGGCGTGCAATCTGTGATGAATGTCGTCGTCGCAAAGAAATCGAATTAAGACCCCAACCCGACGACGAAAGTACACAAAATTAAACGAAATTGCATTCCGACATGCAAATTGACTGAGGGGAGACAGTGACCCCGATTCTTTTTTTATTTTTCTTCTCTCATTTTTTCTTTTGTTGGTTTGGTTATTTTTAAAATGATATGGCGGCTGAAAATGTGTACCACAACCAACATCAGCGGCAAAGGCAGCCCCAATAACAACGAACGACAGAGGAAAGATAATGAAATTGAATTGAATTTGTTGCAGCGAACGGCAACAGTCAGAGCAGCAATTGTTTTGGATTTTTTGTCGGTTTCGTCTTCGAAACGGAACCACAGATTCACTGACATTTAGATCAGGCTACCGGTTGCTGGGGCAAATGTTTCCGTCTAAACAGTGATTCATTTGGGGCTATCTCTCGATGAGATGACTAAAATTAGCGCGCCCATTATTTGGAGCGAGAAATTGAGTTCAAGATTTTTACCTGCATTTGTCAAGAGTGCGTTCACTGACAATAATGCAAGATACATATATTTAAAAATGTAAAAAAAAAACAACACGGTAAGGTGGCAATAAACTTTGGCAGTTGGTAACCTTGTTTTGATTGCTAAATTGACCTTAGACAACTTCCGAAACATTCACAGTCACGAGTCATGACAGTTGCCAGTTGTCATTTTCATGTTTTTCATTTCAGTAAATGTCATAGTGTTGGAACATGGGTACTGTAAAGGACACGAATTGCCTTAAGGGCAGTGAGAGAGTTTTGTGGTTAACGCAAACAGCCAACAACCGATTGCCGCAAGTGGGGATTTATTTAGAAATCTCTTGGTCAAAGTAACGTAGGCGATTCTGGTAGCGAAAATTTGTTCGAATGAATTGACAGCTTTTTTTTTGGACCGTGGGTAAGGCTGTTTAATAATATTATAACGGCACACAGAAATTATGAGCCTTTCTGTCAAAAAAGCTATTCGACCTGCGAGGCCGGAAAATAAGTGATTGAGACTTAAACTCCCGAAGAATCTTTATAATCTTCACGAAACGCTGAATTTCAACCAGAGGCAGGAAGTTAATTGATTCCATTTTCATGGTAAAGGATATGGTCGTGACACACGACCCTTAATTTGGCCTTCAATGATTTCCATGTTGATCTTGGGATGCAAATGGGTTGGATTAGGTTGGGACAGTGAGTTGACGTTTGGAGAATTTTGTATAATTTGGCACAAAAGCTCGTATGAATTTACACAAAAGCTTTAGTATTGACCTTAGGTCTTGAGCAGAGAAAGTGTGGGCTATCCACATCGCCGCGGACTCCACAAAGATTGTTCTCATTCAGTTTTAATTTTGTCGTGTAATACCTACTAGAGATGAAGGAGAGGCCCTGGCCTGTGCCTTGTTTATTGTTCGATGTTACAGCTTATTCTGGCTCAAGTGCTGAGCCTTTCCTTGCTCAAACTCTGTCCAGTGATTAGCTTGATGGCATAGTTTGCAATTCGACCATGACCATGTGCAAGGTGGCCTTTGTAATGGCTGTTAGATCGGTATTTTTGTGTTTGCCGTGTTCGCTAATAGAATATTATTGAAGTTTGGTCCTTTCTGAAAGTTGTACCGCACGCATAGAAGGCTATCATAGCCCTTTAGATTTCTTTATCCACATTTTGCCTACAGTTTCGCTTTCTGTCTGATAAAAGCCTAAAATATTTTGCACTGTCAGAGATCCTAAGTGGGATTCCTTCAGTGGGTGGTACTGTGAACTGTAGTATTTTCCCTTTGTGTACTTTATGATGGCTAAGAGACTGTTCTTCCTTTGTGCTTTAATTAAAGCTGTAAATTGTAATTTATTTAAACCAACTGTCAACAAGTGAATCTACCTTTTCGTAGCTCAATATGAACTTCACTTTTGTTATTTTTCAAGGGTATACTATTCATTTAAACGCCCACTTTTAGACCTTGACACACAAGAAAATTCCATGTAAATCCTTTATGAATACCTACAACATCACCCTACTCACTCAGAATATTTCCCACCTTCTTTATTTTACGACCCGTTTAAAACCATTGTTGAGGAACGTGGAGCGTGTTCATTTTTCGAAAGGTAAATACTGAATATTTTAATGCTTCCAGATTGGCTGCGGAAAATAGACAGTAAATCGAATAACAAAAACATTAACGTTAGACTGGCGATGAAAATGATATTTTTCTGCAAGTTCATGCCTCTACAAGTGCATTTTTATCAACCGGTTACTTGACCTTGGTTAAGACTGCAGTCTACATCTGTCTTGAATAAGTAAAACAAAACAAATTGAAAGGATGGAGATGTTGAACTGATCCCTAGTCAAAATTGTTTAATCCATTGACAATGGAAAAGCACGAGCTTACAATCAATTGAGCTGTCAAAAGAATAAGCAAACAGATTATTCTTGATAGCACTTGAAAATTTGGATGATTCCAGAATGCTTTTCCCCGCAAAAAGAATTAGCAAAATACTGATTAAGTCGACGTTACATATGTATGTACATTGAAGATTAGACTGATTAAAGAAAGGACAAACTATTAACACGACATGTCCAAATTCAGCTTTACACCGCCTGACAGATTGTGAGAAAACGTAAATTTTTAGATGGTGCCAATAACAAAAGGCACTTTCTGACCACATTTTGTTCAGACTGCAAATAATCATAGGCGAAAGTTTGAGTGGAAAAAAGACTAAAGATGACAGTTTAGGCGTAAAATTGATTCGAGATAAGCACGACCAAAACTTAGCCTTGTACACAATATTTTTCAATCTACGCATAAGCTATAGGTAACATGCTTTGATCAAAGGAAACCATTATTAAACCACATTCTCGCGATAAACCGATCTTCCAGCATTTCCTTAAGCTTTAACAAAAGCTGTCAACAAATTTTGTAAACGACAATTTCCACTGCCACCAAGAAATTGAATTTGATTGACGTTTTAAAACATAAAATTGCTTAACAGTGTCAAATAGTTTGACACTTTTCCCCGATAACAAATGTTCTTGACAATCGATGTCAACGGCGGGAAACGCTTGTTTGACACAAACAATTCGACGTTAAACGTTTTCCTTTCTGTGAGCAAAAACTGTCGTAGGTAGTTTCGGAGTCCGGATTAAATTAAGAGAGAGATTTTCGCCGATTGATGAGTCTTGAGCTATTTCGAGGCTAACAGGAAGTCAAGTACTATGTGCTCTGGGTGGAGCAAATTTTTGCTGTCAAAGTTGTGCTTGCTAAAAGCGAGTAAGAAGGTAAAGAGAATTTTTCTTAAATCTCAAGGCATAGTATACAATAAAAGGTTCATATGAAAGTTGTACATACATATGTACGTGTTTTGCGGAATTTATCCAGTTAAGACTCCGAGGTTGTTAACGGGCTTCAATCTGCCATCGAAGCAGCAGGTAGACTTACAAAACACCAGTACAGGGGCCGAATTACCGCAATCGATAACGAGTGAGTGAATGGAACTCGTGTTCGAATTTCTTCATTGGGAGCGATAATGCCAAATCCTCACATTTCGATAACGAGTTACTCGTTAATGAGTGTGGTAATTCGGCCCCTGTTCTCGTTAGTCACGATCAACAATAGATGCCGTTAATGCCGTACAAAGAAGAGCTCAAAAATAAACTTGAAAAAATCGTCAAAAATCAGAGGACCACGAATAAATAAAATACTTAACGTCTATACAGTTTTACGGCGCACAAATATGGTCCAACGCACCGAAATTAAAGTCGTAAATATGCAGAATTAAGTCGGTCTATCGCTTCGGTGTACTAAGGATCGACAGTGCATTTCAAAAGGTTCCACACGGAGTCATATTTTCAATGCTACATATAGACATCCTCGTTGGCGAAACGCAAACACTGATCGGATAGACACCGATGGAAAATAAAAAAAAAACAAAACCACTGTACAGAGGTCTGGCGACCATATCAAAGATCGACACTTAAATTAATCGGAAGCATGGAGAAACGAACTTGTACATGAAACTGTTTTTGATAGGACATAAGCCAACGAATAGATGAAATTGATACATTGGTTTTCAAATGTATCCCGAACACACGAACCTGTTGGAGCAAAAAATTCCATTTTACGTGTGAAATTTCAGATATCACTCGAATACAAACCGCCCTTGAACCAAAAATTGTATGACAAACTTTGCTTTTGACAGATGAAACCTTTCAATCAACCAACTTGATAAAATACCGGTTGGATTTCCCTCACAACAATTTCGCCATTATCCGCAATTAAATCTGAATAAAGCTAAAATTCACTCTTTTGACACATGTCACCAAAAACCGAAAAAAAAACATTTAGCAACAAACCATCGCGCACAGCCGGTCTTTATCGAAATTAAAATAGTACACCTCTGCAAATTAATTAGTATAATTGCCTGCAGGCAATTAGGAATGTGCAGGACACTTATTCCATTACATTATACTGTGTAAACCCTTCTCGCGTTTTTGCGCCGTCCTCAATATTTGCATCGTCATTTCATTCTCTTTTTTTCCTATTTGTAACTTATTGAAGTGCATTAAAACCTAACACCCCGACGACACCAGCGCCAGACTCTAATGGGCTAATCAATATTCATGGGCGATGATTATGCTAACGCTAGGCAGAGTTTAATTATGTTGAGTGCAACGACTGCTTTGTGGTGTGAATTAATCAAATATATTTTCAATTAATCTACGGAATGCATATGTTAAAGTAATTAGCTCGCCCCGACTAAGAGGGAGGTGTAATTTTTAAGTTATTATTTTCCAAAACAATGGCCACAACAATGTTCAGTACTTTTTGGGAACAAATTGAATCGGACACCCACCGCCATTAACAAGATGGGACCACAGAGTGTTGCAAGCGAAACCCTCCTTCAGTCCCTTAATCTTTAGTTATTAGTATTCCGGGATAAAGAAGGGATTTGAATGGCATTACTTGACCAGTGTCCCAGGCGTATCAACTGGTTTGATCCAGGATGTTGAGTCAGATTCCAAATAAATATTACCCTGCTTAACGTATAATGGCCCCTTTAACCGAAAAGGGAACGCCAACGTCGGCACTGTCCAGACTTCATGGTAATTTCGTGCGTTTTAGGTGGATGCGTCATGTTATTTAATTTTCATTAGGCATTAAGTGAAATATGGACATACTGAGTTACTGGTAGGGTAATCAATTTGGATTATGTAGGTGCTCATGTTAAATGTAAGCTAATAACAGTCGGGCAGCGGTCATAACTAAGTTCCACGTAAGATTTTAAGTATCGGAGTGAAATTTTGATGGAGTTTGACATGTAATATCAAGAAAAGCTCTTAAGATAAGTGCGAGTGTATTACTTTTCTTTGCTTATAGTAAGTAATTACAATTCACTTTGGCTCACACTCAATTCTCTATAATCAAGATTTTGACATTCGAAATTTGACAATTATCAGCTGATGATAGGTAACTTATACATGCTACTTACATGCTTGTCAGTTGTGTGATGACAATTGATAACACTGTCATTGTCCAATGCGACTTACGTCATGATGTCGTTGTTCACACGTTTGTGGCCGAACAGTGTTTGAAACTTTATGTGGAAATAAAAAGATTACAAAAAAAAAAATGTTGAAAAGCCGGCTAATTTTCTTCTCTTCTCGTATGATCTGCAATCCTGCGGAAATTCATATTTTGCACATCTTTCGGTTAAAGGCGTAAAGTGGTCGACACAGGGGACACAGAATGAACAGATGATCCTTAATGCGTTGGAGAGTTATCCTAGCTATTATCTTAGAAACTATGAAAAGGCGAAAATCCGATAGAGTCTTATTGGTTGATAAAGATCAATAGAGCTATGGTTTTGCAAAGCTTGTGACTTTAATTCTGCTCGTAATCGACTTTAAGGACATTTCTTGAAGCAATACTTGTAACCTTAATAAGAGAATCAGTGAGATCAACGAAAGTGGCCATGGTGTAGTCGTTAGTATCATCGCTTACCACACTGAAAGTTCGGGTTCAACTCCTGATGTCGGAAAAACATTTATTTCTTAAATATAAATAAATCCATCAACTGTGAAAGCTGGTGTCGACCCTACTGCAAAATCATAACCCTGGCAGTAGTGTCTCATGGCTTAAAGAGTTGATTAGGCTGACCATGATTATGACATAAGGAGATTTGTAAAAATTCCCGTGAATTATAGCAATTCCAAACACCACAAATTCCCCATCTAGTCTGGATACCAACCTGTGACGCTATTGAAACCTAATACTATCTGAGTTTCGAACCACTGCACTTCGTTCGCTGTGTGTGAATAACATCATCGATTACCTTAATCGAAAAAAGATTCCGACGAGTAAGTTTGGAAATCACTTTCATATGAGGTGTTAAATATCACGGAATTGATCCCAGTCGATCTTCTAAGACTGCCAACGCTAATCTTCATCGCCGCGGTGCAAAATTTAAAAAAGGAACGTTGTATAAAACCGTGTAGAGATGAGTCAATGATTGCCGAGAAAGACCAACTAAATCAATGCCATTTTCTCGACGGGGCAGCTTGAAAAATGTGGAACGACTCACAAATATTTATTCAGGGGACGTCTTCAAATAACAAAGACAAAAAACAGGAGTGCAACCCACATAAATAACCTTATTGCGCAGCTCAGCTAGTAGGCAGTCAAATAAGCTTTCAATTTGGAGACAGTCCTTGAGACTAACATTGGATTTGCATAAATTAACCTGAAGTTTATCTCCGGCTAATTGAAAAAATGAAGCTCGGTTTCCTTTCACCTTCACAAATAGAATATGAATATTTTTTACAGTTTAACAAATATGGGTTCACAAAAAAAGTTAAAAACAACATGTTTGCCTTTTGTTTTGAAACGAAAACAAGTAAAATTAAGTTTCATTCAACGGTAATTGCTGCAATTTAGTGCGATTTAATTGCATTCAATATAAAATAATTACTTCACCGGTTTGTTTATGTAATAACCAATTAGCTTTATGCAAATTCTAATCACGGGTCATCCCTTTTGTCGACCCGAAAACTGCAAAACCGGAAACAGAGTCAAAAACGATAACCCATCGCTTCCGGTTCAATAGCGTAACCTACTTCTGATTGAAAGTGAAATCAGGAAGAAGCAGGGATAACATTTTTTTTTTCGTTTTTTGTTTACCTTCATCTCCTTGCACGTTGTTCAATAACTGTTACCGTAATTACAAAACATGAACATCAGACACAAAACAAAACAAGAAAAAATAAACACACAAAACTCACAATTGCGTCTTATCTTAGCAACCACGCAACTTTTAACGCGTTTGCATGTAAAAAAAAAAAAAAAAAAAAAAAAAAAAAAAAAAACCTGTAATGTGCGCTTGCATGTGAACAGACCAGAAGAGCTGCAAAACTGGAATATGACAGATATTGACAGGTCAACCTCGTCCAGTTTTTGTTTGTTTTGTTGTTGCCGTTCATCTCAAGTGTGTGCTGCCCTCACTTGACCCGCAATGGAAGCATACAGCGCAGAAGAAGGTGACATTTTCAATCAATAACATTTTAATTAATTAAAAATGAAGGACTCCTACGAAGCCAATTATTACACTGAAAATAGAGCGAGGAGACGACCAAGGAAAAGTCGTCACAATTATCGAAAACTATAGGATGCGAGGATGCACGATTTACTCCCATCACACAGAAAGGACATTCTGCTCACACCGTGCACTTCCCCACACAAAGAAAAGGAGGACAATCATCATCGTAATTACATTTTGCAGATGAGTGGGATTATGTACATATAGTCGAGTCTTATGCCAGTGACACATCGTGCAATGAAAATTTCCACAACGAAGGTTAATTTGTTATGAGCTATTGCTCAGCAGGAGGGGCGGCCAAAGGACATTGGATGGAATGTTATTCAACGCATAATCCGGACTATGTGGTGTAACAACAGCACGAACGATATCCTTTCGAGTGGAATTACTTGACTTGAGTGTAGTGTATGTGGGTGCAAATTCCCTAGTAGGTGGTAGTCAGTCACTCACAACGTTTTGGGGGATGATAGTGCCCTCAAGGAAAATCAATTTCAATGAAAATATACGAGTATGATGTGGTAAGAGCAGCATTTATGACAAGTAGCTGGTAGAATGAAATATTTTATGAGATTACGATGGAAAAAGAGTAACAGGTGAAGAAAGAAACGTTATCCTTGACCTTTTCACAAGGAATATTTTTGTCAGAAAAAACAAGCTTTTGTAAATATCATGAAATTATCTTAAGCTCTCACTGTTGCTTTAATTAAATTAATAGTCATTTACATATTTTCATTTGCAAATGTCAAACGTCATCTTTAAAAGCCATTGCGCGTCGATTCTCCTCTGAAAATTGTACTCAAAGTCTGCCATTTTTGTTGAGAATGTCAAACGTCAGTCGCTCAAAATTACTCTAAAATTACGAAAAATTTAATTGTCAACGTTGTATGTAATTGAACATTTTTAACAAAAGTTCAATCCACGTGACATTCATTGGCTATAAGAGTCGAACATGAGTTAAAAATAAAACTGTTTTACAGACAAAAACATGCGGTAGATCTTTATAGTGATGATACTAACCGAAGGTCACTCCATTTGTGTGTTTTAACTCTGGACGCACTTCAAATTTGTTAGAACGAAATAAATCATGACAGTTGCCAATGACCCCGTTCGTAATCTAATCGTCAAACTTAAGAGAGAAACGTATTTTGTTTTCTTTGATGGAGGATTAGTTTGTGTACTTAAGTACGGCCACTTGAATGATATCAGAGACAATGACATTTGGTTGTTGGTATTTCTTGAGATACCGTCTAGAAGCTGGAGACTGAATAATTTTATCGTCAAAGTTGGAGTTTTAAACATTATTGTAGATACATGTGTACTTTTCTCAAGTAATATAATTGCGACCAAGCCACCGCCACTCGCCTGACTGAATACTAAGCCGTTATTTTTGCCATCGATCGAATAGCGTCTGCATCTTTCTTGGAATGGTCGCTTTTTATACAAGAGAACGGACTCAACAGTAAACAAAGTGGTCACGAATTAGTTGGTGACTTCAAGTCAAATGCTTTACCAGATCTTTTGGGGCTGATGTTTCAGATTTTCAGCCAATTCCCCCATGTTAAGTCATTAGGATTTAGCAGCGTGATCGTCAGAGGAAAGATCTGATTTGTTTTATTGCGTGTATGCCTGAAACCTTTCGTCATCAACCTGATTGGCCCCTATCAGCGCGGGTTATTGCAATTCAGGATTGGGCCAGTGGGCAACTTCGGTGCAGATGATGAAGTATGGGGCTGACAAGTACCACCCCTACCGACGAGTTTAGCCGAGTGACCGAAAGCGTTCCGCCGCTTTAGTCACTTGCGCCGAGGCTGCTCCCGTGGCCCAATCCTGACTCGCAACAATGACGCCCAACGTAATTCACCGTAAAATCCGCTTAGGAGTAATTGTGATTCAACCAGGTTGGTGATCTGAAGTTCATTGCTTTAGAGTCACAATAGCCCCGTCCACACTTAGGCTTTTACTTTAACTTTATTTTTCTATCTCTCTCTGTTTGTTTTTCTCCTTTTCTAACTTTCTTTTTTGTTCAAGGTGGAGTTGACAAGAACCACCCCCGGTCCGGCGAGTTGAGTAGAGCAACGGCAAGCGTGCCGCCGTCTTCCTCATCTGAACCGAAGTTGTGACCCAATCCAGACTCGCAACAGGATTCAGGCCAGGAACTGAGGTCACTTTGGATGAGCTAAAAGACGCATTATAGAACACCGCTCAGTATAGGGTGCAGGTGTTGTTGATGCCCTATGCTCCACTAGGGTTGAAATGATTTCAAACAGAAACATAGTAGGCCTTACTGAACGATCACGAAGAGTAGAACTCTTGATGCAGTTATCCGTAATTGCAATAGGGAGAACCTGCAATGTACCAGCAATCTGTTAAGTAAGTACATCCTACGTAATTTTAGTTCACTTTTCTCCTTTATTCCGACACATTTTGTGTCGTCAGTCAGAAATTTGACAGTTGATCTTGCATTAGATTGTCATAATGACAAGTTGGTGACTCAGTGTCAAATAGAATGGAAGTTTTTTGCAACATCTAACAATAAACCCAGTTGTGACCGCAATGACAAGGGACCAAAGTCCGCCTGTACCTAAAACAAAAATCCTGTCTTTGACCTCTAATACCAACAAAAAACGTTACTCCTCACCGCTAGCATCATTTGGCAATCGTATTTTATAGAAAACAATAACCCCAAAAAGGAATGGCGCTAAATCAAAATTCATCGCAATCCAATAGCGAAATAAAATTCCTGAATTTCGCAATAAACAAAGAACTGAGGGGAAAAAATGTTGAAAAAAAAAAAGTTAATCTCGTGAGTTCACGTCAAAACATGTTTTTGTCCCACCTCAACAAGTCAGCAAATTATTCTCGCGCCACACTGCAAAATCAAGTTCTGTTTCTCGTTGGAATGAGTTGTCATGCCGTCTAAAAACAGAGGAAAAAAATCTACGTCACCGAAGTCGCCGTCGCAGCGCGATAAAAGTGAAGATAATTAAATAATACTTTATAAAATATTAACAACATAACTATCAACTTTTTGTGCGGCAATAACAAAATGCAACAGCGGTAGGAGCCACAGCAGAGGCAAGCAACAAGCGATAGTGAAATCGATTTTGAAATCGACTTCTTTGCGAGCAGTGTAACCGTGGTGTTAGTGTGTTGAATCCAACACACTCACATGACATGAGATACTTTCTTTTTTCGCTTTTTTTTTTTTTCTTTCTGTGGTCTTCATAATCTCTACCATTTCGACATTTCTATGACCGTTTATCCAATCGTTCTTTGTTTCACTTTGGTTTGGTCTTTCTTTCTGCATACACCACCAGTGTTTTGTGGTGGATTTTTCCTTCGCGTTGTCTTCTCCTTCATCGTCATCATCATCATGGGTGAAGAAGATTTCTCACGTCACGACTTGTGTGCGGCCATGATGGTTTTTTTTAATTTGCCACTGTTTTAGATTTTACACCGCTACTAACTTCGCGCTACTGTCTTGAATGTCACAATATGATTTCTCTATCAATTTTTATTATTTTACTGACAACTAAATTGCAAGTGCAGAAATTTTCTAAAAACAAAACACAATTCAATGTGAAAAAAAAAATCTTTTGCGTAAACCTACTTCTGGCGGGAAAACGATTTTCTGATTGACATTTTCCATTTGTACACGATTTTGTGTTTGCTGTTTGCATTTTGCATGCAGCTCTTGGCGTGCACTTGACATTAGCTATTCACAGAACATGGCTATACACCGAGCACTATTGCTGGTGGTAGTGGTGATGGTGGTGCAATGATGAAAAAGCGGTTCGAAGTTAAACGAACTGTATCTGGAATTCTGCTGTGTAGCCCCCCGCTGCCATTGCTGCCAGACGAGACAATTAATCCACACAGAAAAAAATAAAACGGGAAAAAATTATAGAGAAAAAGAAAAAACGCAAAACAAGTAAATATATATAACAATATGATTTGTCGCTACGTTTAAATTATCGGAAGTAATTACTTAATTGAAGTTGAATGCATGTTCATATACGTATATGTAACAGGGGTGTAACTTCATTAAGTTTTGCTTAGATGACAGTGTTTTGCATATTGAGGCTGAGGTTCTTTCATTTGTTTGTCTTTTTAGTTGGTTGCGTATTAAATTACATTTGCAACCTTCAGTGTCTATAGGCTACAACGATTTGATCAAGGGCTCAAAACCAGGTCACATTGTCCTGAATGTTAAAACTGTCAACACACTGCGTAAGTCCATTCGCCGACTCTGTTCGAAAAAACTTGTAACGCTTCAAACGTCACAAATTGAGAGCGCCGCTAATCAAAGTATGCAAAGAGCCCATTGGCATAGGTCGGAGTGTGTTTGTTTGACCATGTAGAAGGACTTACATAGGTCGCCGTGGTTCAATGGTTAGTGCGTTGGACTGCTGACCGAGCGGCGTGGATTCAAGCCCCAGCCATATCTACCGAACATTTTTAGCAGCACCACCTCTTGTCCGGGAATGACAAGCCCCCGGAAGTATAGGAAGGAATCCACCGAGACATGAAGATCGAAATCTTAGCTCTGTTAGCAGATTTCCAACAAAAACGGTCGAAAGATCTGAAATTCTGTCCTCCAAAGCTGCTCCGAAAAACAGAAGAGAAAGGAGAATACAAACGCTTTGATTCTGTGCAACCTCAAAAGCTCATCATCCTCAATCGATAAACATTTCTGAAATCTCCTCCACAAAATGTCAGTTTTTAGATCAAAAATCTGATGAGCCAGGATGATCTTGGCTATAAGCATCCCCCTACACAATTTAAAATAATGCACATTTCTATTTAAACTGACATCCGTGACATTGAACTAGACCTCATGAAAGGATATTTCATCGTCACCTTCATTTTGTTTTTCTTTCGATTGCATTAGCATTCTTCGCAAGCAAATAAATTTGACGTCATTTTATTCCATCCTCACCAAAAATCATCATCTGTCACATCAATTTCAATTGCATCTGGGTACCCATTGCCAACAACACCTCTGCGGTGTCACTTTTGACACAAACAAAATTAATCAAACAAAAGTCTACACTTCTACATGCGTTCAACTATTGCCCACTCAGAAGAGACTACTGAAAAGCTGATGTCAAAACAAATTTCTCCTAACGAAATCCACTGACGTACTTCTTGGCAAATTGTCAAAAATTCCCCCAAAAAATATTTTCACGTGCGAAAATTTCGCAAAAGATTTATACCATTGTCAGCTTGGCATTAAATAATGACAACACAAAAACTACGAGCTCTCCCATATCAAACAAAATCTGTTTTATTAACCAGATCTAAGTCACTGGCCGCAATCAATCTCTTTTGAGGGGATTTCTCGCCACTAAATTACCCCCATTAGCCGGAGACGACCGGAAAAAAAGTGTAAACTCAGCCTTACCTGGGTCACGATTGTTGTGGGTTGTCTTTGGTGTTGTTTCTCATAAAAGTTCGTCTTGATCTTTTTTAGGGAATTTGGGGTAGCCCCAAGCTGGAGTTCGCGTTGGGAAGTGTAAATAATGATGTAATGACATGGGGAGAGCTTCTCCGACAATTTCGGAAACCCCTTCACCACGTAGATGTGTATCTAAGAAGCAAAATGCACGAGTAGCGTCAAAGAGAGTACAACAAATTGTGAACCAAAAATATGGCCGATTACCTAGAGTTTTGTTGTGTCTTTTTCGGTGGAGGGTCATTAAACTTGGGCGGTAAAATACAACATCAGGTTTTTTTTTTTTACGTATTTTTGAACGATTTCTTGGTTTATTTTCTTTTCGAGGAGGTGAGGAGTGAGTGAACAATGGCCGCGCTCGAATTACACATGAAAGCGGTTCCGCTTACCGACATTAGCAATCCAGCGAACAGAGAGACTGTTGCATGGGTGATAAGGTCGTAGGCCATGACGGAAACCTTTTGTTGGGATCTTGTCATCGAGCAATGGTAAGTAGTAAGTACTGGTAATCGATTGATTTATACGTAACGACAAATTAGAACTATGCTCAGGTACACACATTTGCATAACATGACTCAATCGATGCAATCCAGAGCACGTATTCTGTGTTTCTTGTGGAATCCCAAAGGGCATTTATGCAAATTCGAAATTAGCTGATGTATAAGATGCTTTGGTCCTAGAGAGAATACTTCGAAGAATAGTTCTTGAAATTCTTTGGGGAATTCTTGTCATTCGAGTTGTGAACAAGTGGGAATTAGTTTCCATTTAATTTGTTTTTGATGGTCGTACATTTGTTATTTATTGTTCGGGTTGCTGTTTATAAATTGGACTTGAGAGTGACATTTTTAATGTCACAATAGAGCTAAACAAAGAGTGTTTGTCATTTCTGACTAGGTGCACATGTTTCTGGCCAAGAAGTAGAGAAAATTACGGTGATGTCATGAAGTTTTAAATGGGTCCAAGTGCAGTTGCAGCTTAAATGACAGCTACTGTCAAAGTCGTATTTCAAACACCTCGATTTAGCAGACATAATGCCAACCCCACGCAAACATCTACAATAGAAGAAATTGATGTGATCGAGGTTGTTAAAATTTCCTACAACCTGCCTAATAATCATGGGTATAGTAAGGCAGTGGTAAGAAAGGACTGAAAACCTGCACAGCGGTTTAGAGCGCCTTTGCCCCTGCATATCATGGAAGGGCTTCTTCCGATCCGATGTTTGTCTATCATCCGTCATTCCTAAGTTTGCCAATAACTAACCACCCCTTCCATGATAGATGCATACGTCAGATGATGACATCTTGTATTCGCACCATCTGTTGGTTGAATTCATTCTCTTTCTCCATCGTATTTTTATCTAAAATCATTAAATAACTGCCAATCTGGGTCATTATCCCACCTAATCTCCCATTTATTGCTGTTTCAAGATGTCAAGCCAGACGTCAGAATTGACAATTAACGAAGCGCAAACAATGTGTCATAATTAGAACTGTTATAATCCACACAAAATCCACCTAATTAGCCATAAAAATAAAACTTAAATTAATATACACGAGTGATGCATTATCCAACCAAACTTTGTCGGGGCAATTTGTCAAATCGTAAAAAAAAATGAATTTATTAATGTCCACCGACATTATTTGCATATTAATTCGTTTTGTTTTTCTTTTTCAATTCAATCGCTAAAATATGAAGTAAACAAAAGAATTTTAAATCCACGCGTAAATTAAATAACTATTACGTGCACATAAATGATAAACGAGTGTCGTAAAAGTTGTGCATCCTCTCACTCCTTACATTTTTAAGTTCATAAACTTCTATTAATTACTCTGCAGATATTTTTCAATAAAAATATCTTAAGCACTAAAGTCATTACGCGCCGCCACAGCCACAGCGCCACGTCACTTTGCAACGCATTAATTCTGATTTCTTCAACTTTTGCCCTGTGTTGCGTTATTGTCGTCGTCCTGTGGGGTCATATAATTTCATCACCCAGCACTTCATCAACACAATCCACACAATGTCTTCCGGTGTCGACTTCACGTCAGAAGCCATGCACTCGGATCGGTAAGGAAAAAGAGGAAATTTCGTTAAGTTAATATCTTCGTTGACCTCGATTACGCACTTGGTGTTCCTTTAGGTTGCTTCGTATTTTATGACTCATTTGGGTGTAAAAACCCCTTTCGTTGCAATAAAAGAATAAGGAACAGCTTCGTCTTGATTAAAATCGGGAGGAAAGAGAGATTTTGCGATTTGTCGTCGAGTAAGTCGCAAAGCCAACAGTGCTGCCAAAAAACAATTAATTACCCAGATGAGCGCGAGTGTATTCATTATGGGGGCGCTCTGGTCGAGGGCTTCTTCGAGCAGCAATTTAGCCGCAAAATGTATGTGATTAATGAAGCCAATGATCATCACGATACTGTTGTCTGTTGTGTCCTGCTTGCTGCTACTGGGTCGCTCCAACACATCGATGACTTTTTTTGGGCAAACAGCCAGAAAGTGTTTTTGCATTTCCAACGTGAACAGAATTTTAATGAGATTTAATAATTATTTCCCGTGGGTAATTTATGAAACAATTAGTAAAAGATGACGAAAGTGAGATGTTTTTATCCCAAGACATGTGAATCGGTGGGATTTGCAGTGCGTCCAATGGTTTTATGGCTTATGGGGAATTGAAAAACGAAAGTAGTACAGCGAATTTTTATGGGGCGAGACGTTTCGTGAAACACAATATTCACAACGATTTCCGTGACTTGTGATGTTGATCTACATTTTGCAGCCTTGTAAGTTGTGCGGATTGTTCGTGTCAGCAAGCACGAATGCCACCCAGTTCAGGATAATTAACAAAAACTAAGACGAATTGATTCTGATCGGAATGGAAGTGAATGATTTCTATTTTCATTTGTGTTTTATGTTTCGTCTTATAAGAAAAACTAGTGCTGACCGAAATCGGCTAATGTAACTCATAATTAACCACAACAATTAAAAACTCTTTTTTTTTTTCTATTTAAGTGCTTCCTGACGTAGTCAAAGGACACCGGATTTCTTAAGAAATTTTCTTGATAGGCCTTGTGAGTTATGCTTTTTATGCCGCCTTTGCCGATGTCTTTACAACCTACTACTCCCAAGAAACCAATAGATGACGCGTGTGTTGATTGACACGTTCCGAAATATATTTCACGCGGCAATGGCATATTTTTTGACATATCCGTAAGCGCCCGAAGGAACTATGGAGAACTCTTACGAGATCAGCAAATAACGAGCTCAAATTGAAAGTTTGGCGTCGTTTATAGATCCATGGCATCATTGAACACATACAGAAACCTGTAGGCTAGGAAAAGGGGGCATCGATGGCGGAAAGTGTAGCCTGACTCGGACTTCTTCCTTCTTTAAGCAAAGCTTAAGGCTGCGAATATCCAAAACGATACTCTGAGGAAGTTTGTCGTTAAATGGCTACAATCGCAGAGACTTTTCCGATCGACTGTCCCTTAATCGAATTTATTAAATAATTCTTTTATATAAATTTGTCAGCCATAGGCGGAAACGTCATAAATTGTCATTGTGGATGCTGTGTTGTCAAGTTTGCAAGGAGACATTTTTATCCGAACAAAAAATATCATGACAAGTAGAGAAATAAATAAATCTCTGCGCTACGACCTAATAATTTCAGTTCCCATCATTTATTTATCCCAACATTTACATGTAACGCCTTTGACAGATATCTGTCAACATTTGACATCTCGTTGACAATGTAAAAATGTTTTTCACAAACAAATTACCAAGTGATGCCAATTGAATTATCATGCCAATATATATTTCATTCAACACCGAACAACAATCAACAAAAGGAACAGCTAAAGCTTAAGCGAAAATAACATAATTCACCCCTAAAAATGACTCACAAAAGTCAGTCCCACATGCCCACATTGAGATGTCAAAAAACGCTGAACAGATTAACTTTCATTGCATTTTCTCCTTCGCCGCTCTCTCTCTCTCTCTGTCGGGGTGCGTGCAAGTGGGTGAAATACTGACTAATTTAGCCTAAAATAATTATATCGACACAAAATTGAACCTCATTAATATTAAGATGAAAGCGAGTATGTTTGGTGACATAAAAACCAGAATAGAAAATTAACCCTAAAAGTATTGTGGCACTTTAGAATAGTATAATGTGTTTTTTTAACACTCCTCGTGGCGTTCGTTCCTTTTTTCTCTTTCTGATGTTCTGCGCAGCTATAAATAGTTTTCGACATAAAGAATCATTAAATCGTGTGTGCAAGTTTTGTGAATGTAGGCAGACCCTTAATGCAAAGTAAATTACCATTCACCGTGATCCTCTGAACTGTCACAGGAAACACTGTTGCTGCGCTGAGAGAATAATGGCGGAATATCTCAGAAATGGATATCATTAGTACGAAGATTATTAATAATCATTTTTCTTTGTTTCCTTGACAATAGGTGAAAAAAAAGGAACCCAGGAGGCAGCTGATTGATTCCGCTCGACCCACCTAAGGACACCTTTATCATGCGCGCTCTCTCCCTCTCTCTCGAATTCCAAAACAGGAAATTGAAAGAAAATACATTAAAAGTGTATCTACCTGAGAACAAGGTACAGAGAGAGGGTGCAGAAAGGCCAAAAATTAGGATAGATACAAATCACTGTGACCTCGGCTTCCTACACTACACCAAATGTAACAGGAGCAGATGGTTGAGGGCCACGATGAGGAGTCCTTTTTCGGTTATACCACTTGTCTCAAGTACACACATTGCCGCCCCCACACAGAGCCGTGCACCGTCGTCGTCGTCGTGGTTAAAAAGGACGAAGGAAAGATAGCATCATGCAGGATAAAAGAGGAAGCACACACTCTAGAAATCTGCTCATTTTTATTGATCTCTTGCCAGGAGAATGTTACTCTCTCGCACACACCGCTGCTGCTGAATTCAACCGAAACTCTCAAACAACAGATTACATTAATTGCGACTTCTCTGGGCATGGGCATTGAGGATAACGACGACGACGACGTCGGCGACGATGGCGATGACGACGACTACGATGGTGTGGGGATGGCCATGGCGACCATGTTGGTGGTACACCCGATGAATGTGTCGTTCTTCTGTTCGTTGGCCAGCTACGAGGAGAGTCGAACCAAAATGCAAAGCACTGCCGCACCGCACTGTACCGCAAGTTGATATACCAACACATGACACGGAAGTTTCTAGTGTTGTTGCTGTTTTCAGTGCGTATTGGGAGCAAGGGTCGTTCGTAATCGTATTCTCTGCTTTGCATGCAGGGTTGCTTGCTCTCGGGGTCGATATTTGAAACTTACCATGGAAATTGGGGTGAGAATCTCGCTTAACGTTTTTTTGTTGTTCTCCTTTCTTTTCATTGTTCCGAGTTTTTTTTTTGCCTTTTTTGTGCGTTCTCTCGGGAATAGCGAGCAGTTTTTGCGTGTCGGGAATATTTTAGCAGGAAAATATTTCATTTTTCTCTTTTGCTTGATTTATGATTAAATACATTCTTTGATTGTCACCTATCATAAGTTGGGCGCTGTCGTGGACATCATTAATCAAATTGAGTTTTCAAAACGTATTGGACGTGGGTTTTGCAAGTTATTCCCCGCCTGCAAGTAATTGATAAAGATTTCAAAGAATGCTTCGAATTCGAGGAAAGCAGCTGGATATGCAGGCAACTGTGTGGAGACAATCAGTTTGATTGCAACCTACTGAAATTGATTTTAATAACATCCATTGTCGGGCAATAAATTCCTGGAACAACTCCAACCCTTCGCATGAGTGCTTTGCAGGAAATAATAACGACAAAGCCCAGCAGCTAGCCACAGGCATTTCTCTTTGGGTGCAATCATTTCAATAATTTGGTCAGAGTAAGTGCTTCCTTGATGACATTTCAGTTTTACAATTCATGTCGTGGAAATTCATTGGTGTACTGCCACGCCCAGTTTTTTTTTACTTGTATCGCGATTAACAAAAGGCTTAAAGCGGCGGGGGCACTATCTGTGGGGAAAATCCAGAACGCACATGAGTGCTGATGGAAAATGTCTTTAATTTTGTTTACCTAACATTTTTGCCAGACAGATGACAGCTAGACCAGATGTCTACTAGTCACCGCCTCGCAGTGGTCGGTCTTACAGCCCACTCGTAGATTTCGAATTTTAGCAAATGGAGCAAAAACAGACAAACAGTTTTGAAAAGGGGATGACATGCTCTATTGGTTGTGAGATGTCATTGCCAAAATATCGACAAAAGTCATAGTTGACTCGGAAGGTCACATGTTCGCTGATTCTCTTATATTTTCACAACTGAAACGTGCATTTTCAGCGGATTGGTGAACTGAAATATTCACACCAATTTTTCCTTCTTTGACCAAAAATATAGGGCGTAGCCAGGGGACGATCTAGACAATGGAAAAAAGCCCGGTCTTGACGGAACAAAAATTCAATATTTGCTGTGATTAAGCCGGTGCTGCTGACTGTAAATTGTCGATCTGCTGGAGTTACTTTGATGGTACACCGAAACACATTTTTTTCATGGCAAATTGTACTTTTGGAGGTTTATCATTCCCCGACAAGAGGTGTTGCCGTGAAGAAGGCTGGGGCTTGAACCCACACAGCTCGCACAGCAGTCTAACGCACTAACCACTGCGCCACCTTTAAGCTCTTTTCAATTTGACTTCAAACTTGCGTGGAGCTGCTTAATCACTCTTAAGCAATTAACTCTCTTGAACAAGGTCACCATTTATTGCGTTCCAGGTCAAAAGAGAATTGAGGGCAATGAGCATACAGATAAGCTCGCCAGACAAGGAACTCAATTTGCATTGATAGACCTATTTCCCTTCTGTGGTTTACCCACCAGTCACATCAAGTAGGAACTGAATTCATGGAAGGTCAAGAAAAGACTCAAGGAATGGAATTCCACTCCAGAACTTTGCCAATTCAAGAAGTTCATTAACCCCTCCCTTAAACAACGAGGGAGGAGAAGAAATTCTCGCACTTAAAAAAAAGCTCCTCACGGACTTCCTCATTGAACGTTGTGCACTCAACTACCATCTTAACAAGTTGGCATCAGTCCATCGGACTCTGCTTGGAAGAGAAAGAAACTACAAAGCATATCTGGTGCGAATGTCCCGTCATAGCTTGTTGCAGAATAAATCACTTCGGAAGGAGACTCACCTCCTCAGAAACAATCCGTAAGCACTATTCTGTGGTTCCTCCATAAAGTCGATCTTGCTCAAAGTGTTCTTTAGTTGAACGGGAACATATTGGACATAAAATATCTTTAAGGCTGCAGTGTGCTAAAGGTCATCGTCAGTTAGTACATGGGGCCTCACAGAGCCTAATAACAGAATTGGTGCCTTCCGGCTCAGTTGCCGAGGTAAGCGGTTCTAGAATATTAACCACTGAGCCAAGAGAACTATACTTCTCTTAAAATGACAAAGTATTTTGCTTGGAAGTACATATGTAACACAGGCCCTACAGTACTCCAACTGAGTATCGTGCCAGTTTTCTAGCTGAAAACAAGAGATTGAAGCAGTTTATGGCATAAAGACAGCAAACAATTTGAAAGAATAACAGCAATGAACAAAGTTTCTTAGCTAAAGGCTAATGGCACTAACGAGGCATAGTTGTTTCTGAGCACATCTCCATTCATAATTACTTCAATTTCTCGCTCTTCATAGACACTCTTTGAAAGGGTGGAAAACCCGAAGGTAGCATACTAGCGCCAGTACTTTTTACGTTTTCATACAAAGTTGGCACGGCGCATACTGTTTACGCCTCATCAGTCTCAAGATTTTCAATTTGGGACCCCGATAAACACTCCAACCGAACGAAAATATTAAATTTAACCGAAAATACGTTCCTTTAAATATCCAATATCTGCCAAATATTTCCACTTGAAGGTCAAATTCTTAGTCTTTTCGTCTTTATTCCCAAGATATATCCATCCACTTCCTTCCATTTCCTTTTAAAGGTCACATCCTAACGTCTGCACTGTCGTAACATATACTAGGGGTCGTAAATACCATTGACGAAGGCATATGACAAGAGCTTAACGATCCGAAAACTCACCCCCATCGCTCCCACTGAGAGTGAGTGCATATCTCACTGAATTTTTAAGTGAACCATTAGAAAACCAAAACAGATAATAAAAACATTTATTATCTCTCCGTTCTATGTCCGTGTATCTGAAGCACACTGTGCGATTGTATGCAACACGCAACAGTCGATCAAATTGCATTAGCCTATGTTTAGCTATCGTGAATTATTGAAATGACTGGTGTCGAGTATCCCATTGGGAGTAATGAGGTCACATGAAAGCAATAAGGGGACACTGTGCCCATGGAACATTAAGTCGCATATCCTTACATTTTCACATAAATAACGACAAGGACGGCCAAGAGAAAACCAAAAAGTGTACATTTTGTGTGGAAATAATTTTAATATTATTCAAAGTGGACTGGCTTGACATAAATATTCAAATACTTCACCTGAAAAAAAATTGACTTGAATAAATAAACAACAAGAGTCAATCGCTCAACATGTGTAACAGCGGAGAAGTTCTAACGAATTTCCAAGCCCGTCATAGATTTAAAGGATTTAAGACCGCGCAGTTGCATTTGATAAACGAGCGCTGGCATTACAAACAGTGTGTCGGAAATGTCGTACAAACAGTTGATTTATCATTTTATCGATTTTTATTGTGGCCAAGATAATCGCACTAATGATGATAAGCGAAGTGTTATTTCAGAAAGAAAACAGAGACTAATGGAAACCTTATCTAATGACCAATTAAATTTATCAGAGCAGAGATATGCAAACAAATTACAATGCATTCGGAACGATTCGTATGGCATGCCACAAGGCGGCGAGCTGTTCTCTACACTTTATAATCAATTTATGAAATAAGTCTGTGTGGAAAGTTGTGGCGTGTACAGATGTCGTCTCTGCCGCGATATTAAGAAATATCTGATAGCGCAAGCTGTGAAAAAAACAGAAGTTGGTCTGAAGAAGATTACATCCATACATCAACCCACTCTACTGCTGCTACGTTGCAATATATTCGTGGGAAAATGGAGGAGTTTTTCACCAGATTGGGTAGATTCAGACTCAATTTTCACCACAGAAAGGCGACTAGCACCAACGTTGTGTTTCTGACATTTCCCTGGTTCAAGCCTTGGATAATAAAATAATAGGGCTCAGCTCTAATGATCTGATCCACTTAGCCACGAAGATAAGATTATATCCTGCACAGTACTTTTTTTTTATTTATTTAAGGTGGCGCTACAGACCGGGGTGGTCCTGGGCCTCAACCAACAAGCGTCGCCAGCGATCTCGATCTTTTGCCAGCTGTCTCCAGTTTCGCACGCTTAGTCGGTTGAGGTCCCCTTCCACTTGCGTGCGCCACCTGAGTCGCGGTCTTCCTCTACTGCGCTGACCCTCGGGTGTGGATTCGAAGATTTTCCGAGCCGGAGCATTGGTGTCCATCCACTCTACATGACCCAGCCACCTCAGTCGTTGGACCTTCACTCTTCTGGCTAAGTCGATGCCGCCGTACAGCCCATACAGTTCGTCGTTATATCTCCTCCTCCACTCCCCGTCTATGCAGATGGGACCAAAAATCACCCGAAGAATTTTCCTCTCGAAACAGCCAAGAGCAACCTCATCCGCTTTAGACAGAGTCCATGGGACGATTAAGGACTTATAAAGGGTCACCTTAATTGTTCGAGAGAGGGCTTAGCTACTCAATTGCCTTTTTAGCCCAAAGAAACAGCGATTGGCAAGAGTTATGCTTCGTTTAATCTCAGCGCCGGTGTCATTGTCTGAATTTATAGCGGAGCCTAGGTAGACAAAGTCCTTAACTACCTCAAAGTACCTGCACAGTACTTAAGAAACCAATTAAGCCAAGTGGGATCGGTTGGATGGCAAGAAGAAACTAGGCCAGGCAGTAGAAAACACATACCTTAATGTGATGAAGAAGTAAAAAATCATCTTTTCCAACCCACAAACCTAACTTAAACCTATGCTGCTGGAGGACGAGGCTCCCAGGCAAAGGAATCGAAGGAATAGAGGTTTTTTGTCGAATCTACAATACATACATCCTAAGACCATCAATACGTGTTGAACACATAGACACATCCTGCTCGAGGTGTTCCAACTGTGCCAATTTGGCCGACCTTTCCCCATTTGTAAATCCTTATGAATCGCAAAAATATTAGTACGAACGAAGAGGAATGCAAAGTGCAACCTGTGGTTACTCTGAGCCTGTCAAACTGTGCTAAAAAGGGACCTGGTCCTGCTGCAGAGGTTAGACAAGGTGTCAGTTGACGGCCGAATCGATTTCATCATAACCGAAGACGAGGATACCCTGCTAGCATCGCCTCTATCACGTGAAACAGTGACTGGCGTTCAGGTCGGTGACCTCAATACACACTTTTCATGCAGAGTCAAGCTATCTGGGGATGGCCAAAAAAGGCCTGAAGAAACTATAAAAAAAGCCTAAGTCTGAAACACACTCGTGGGCTCGATCGAGGTCGACTGCAAGGCGGAAATGTCAAAATGACCCAGAAGAGACAGCAAAACAACAATCAAGTGTTCAGTTACAGGGCTACAGGGGTAAGTTAACTCCTTGGAAACATCTGGACAACAGACCAGCTTATATAGGTCCACCATGGCGCTCTACATAATCCTACCAGGGATCTACGAAACCTTAGTTTCTCGGCTCCACCAACAATAAACAACACAAACGCGTTTGTAAGTTACGCCCATGTGACTGACGATTTAGAATCGACTCCTGTCAAAATAGACGTCAAAATGAGTTGAAAAACTTGACAATTCCGTGACATTTTGAGAAATTATTGAGGCTCTCGCATAAATCGAAGGTAAATCATTTTCTGATAAGATGCAGACTCCCAGATGGTTCCTCCTGTTGTGATTTAAAACTCCACATTCCATGAGAAGGTGTGCTGATGTTGGCAACTTAGTCTCATACTTTTCTCTGACGACTTTTGCAAAGAAATCTGGATGATTCTACTGAAAATTTAAAGATGAAAACGTATAACGAGGGTGTGTGCACCACAAGGGTTCAACAATCAAGTGGCATTTGGTGCAGTGCAACGAAAACCGAATCAGAAAGCATGCGATTCAAAGGGATTGAAAATGTCAAATGATTAACCCGCATTCTTATTGCAAAGAACATCATTAAATCCTAGTACCTTTCAACTAAATGCAGGGGCAGAAGACTGTGTCGCTTTGGTTATCCCGCACAGATGAATGACCTTAATGGACCTGGATTAATTTCAGGAAACGAAAAGGGAGCCTGGTGCCCAGCAACCGCAGAGGTTTAGGTTTTTTGAACCTCGCCTCTAATAATCAGTGCCGTAGGTCAAATTAATCTTCAATCTATCCATACTTTATGTAAAAGGTTCATCTAAACCTCAATTTAGAGACAGAAAAAAACATGAAAAGATGAACAAAAAATGTAATAAAATTAAAAGCCACTAAAACACAGTTTTATCGCCTTCCATTTTGAACCTTTTTTTCTCTCTCTCTCTCTCTCTCTCTCTCTCTCTCTCTCTCTCTGTGTGTGCCGCTATTCTAACAAAGAGGCAATAAAGAAACATCAGCCCATCACACAGCAAGCAAGTAACCAGCTGTGATCGGAAGAACGAGAAAAAAAAAGAAACACAACGATGTAAGCCCCCTACAATGCCAATGACAGTGTCCTGCCGTGCTGTCTATTGCCGGAAAAACTGGTTGCCGACACAAAGCACACACACACACACACACACAAATCCTCATAAACTAAACTCTACCCTATTCCCTATCACTAGATCGTATCCTATTTTTCCCCCCGTTTATGTTTATGCAAATAATCTGGAATTTAACTTTTTTTCTTCTCCTTTGTGTGTTGAGTCAAACACGTTTCGAACGCTATGAGAATGATGTCCCTGTAGGATGTCATTGGATGTGGTCCTTTTGGATCCCGTCGTGCTCATTATGAACATTCACATTCCACATTCCTTCGTCCCAATCACATAAGTGGTAAGTCGAAAGAAAACTATTTCAATTTGAATCAAATCAACTTGACCCATTTGCAATTGGAGTGCACACCACACACCAGAGTCAGAGTCAGAGGAAGAGAAACAAGGCAAACAAAACGTCGCCGTCGCTCCAACGACAATGAACATGAAACGCCATTAACCCAATGACCAACTGAGATAATGACAATAATAAAAATAAATAATTTATGTGTTCCAATACAGCGCGCAGTGTGTGCCGAAATTGAACCGAAGCCAAAAGGGATCGGATAGGAAGTGTCCCAGGCAAAACACGCAAATCGCGCAAATCCCTCAGCGCCAAGAGGGAGGGAGCACACAAACTCACGCTGCCGCACGCAATTTAAGCCCCCAGAAAGCACACAGTCATACTTCTTCTCTTTCCGTGCTTTCGGGGTTAAACGACCCCATAATAATAAATTTATCTTGATTTCGTGTGTTCTGTGACTGCGATTTCTTTTTCGTTTTCATTAATAACACAATTTAATTCGCTGCCACGGAAGACGCAATATAACTCCATGGGCCTTATCGGCGTGCTGATGGTTGTCGCGGCTCCGCCGAGTAGTTGGTGGTTTTTTGACGCCGTCATCAGGTGCTGAGCGCTGCAAGGGGATGAGAGTTTGTGTTTTCTTTACGATCGGAGTTTTTCTTTTCGTTTCGAGTAAAACGAGAAATGAAAAATGCAGACTTGAGTGCTTGAGTTTCTCGGTCACAAAAAAAAGGGGTAGGGCTGTGAATCCACAAGTGTTGCCTGATAAGGATGTGACAACAGGTACTTCGCAAAGGGAGTGGTTATTTGATTTTCGATTGCATTTGACTCTGACAACCACGTCGCCACATCGAGAATCGGAAGGAAGTAGTTATTTGGGTTTTTTCTTTCTTTCTTGAATCCTTATCGGAAGTGATTGGTCTCTGGAGGGTGAATAGATATGGCTGAGTGATATCTAGATCTGAAAGTTATCTTAAGTTCATTTCCCACATCAGAGGGCATCGTGGGTGGGTTATCTGCACTTCAACCGAGTTTGTGCTACTGAGTTGGAAATTCAATTGAAATCTGACATGACCCAGATTAGGTTAGGAACTTTGATAGATTCAACGAGGAAGAAGGAGTTGGCATTGCCTTAGAAAGAAGTTCAAGGACCTTAATGCATTTTTTCATTGAAAATATGTGCCCCCTCCGAATTGAGCGAGAAGATAGTAATTCTGTCGTGATTATCTTACATTTACGGGCTGCTCCCGTTCAGACAGGGACACATGTAGACCCATTGTGATACCACGATGAAAAACTTGCTTACCAGCACCGGGAACCAAAGTATGTACCACCGAGTACAATTTCGTCCGGGAGCTAAAGTTTCTTATCTTCTGGAAGTCAGGTTCGGCCAGATCGTTAAGACCATCGTAGAAGTATTCCCCGAGGGTTGTCCTTCTTAATGTTGAAAGAGCAGGACACGTGCACTGTAGGTGGTATTATCTTGCATGCCTGAGGAGGAATAATCACAGGACAAAGCAGTGAACTTTAAATCATCTTGGAAAGTGGACGAGTATAGGACTAACCTTGGCCTGGCGCTTTATCGCCAAAAACAGGGAAATTCTTCAACCAAATAGGCCACAACTCAATGAAATTCTACGATGAATGCTATACAATCTCTCGCCAAACACAGCAAAGTCACTGAATAGACCGCCCTTTGGTGACCAACAGAAGTGATTTTCACGTACTCCGGCTACGAGGCTTACACTCTCAACAGTTTCTTGCCTTATACTAGACAAGAAAGAACCTAGAAAAACGAACTATCGAAGCTAAAAGGGCTTTCGGGATATGCAGGAGAGCTTTCGGAAAGACATGGGGTCTAGAACTGAAACAAGTTCATTGTATTTACAACTGTGTCATCCAGCCAATCCTCTTTGAAACCGTAGTGGTCTGGTAGCCACCATCAGGGAACAAATATGCAAGACAAATCCTTATCCAAACACAATGAATGGGTGTCACCGGGGCCCAAGCTTCGACGCCAATGGGCTCATTGGAATTAATACTCAACATCTTACTAGTACACCTCGAAGCAACGAGACTGGCAGGACACTTAGCCGCAAGCCTGAAGGCACTTGGAACTGGCAAGAGAAGGGACGCACGCGATAGAACGAACCGCTGAGAACACAGCGGGAGTCACACTGACAATAATCAAAACAGCAGCCAACAAGAAGATGCAAAGGGATTTCGAAGATTACTGGGAAAACCTCTCGTTGTGCAAAGTAACTAGATCACTCATAAAGAAATCAAGTCACCTGCTCACTAGATAGGCTCTTGATTCAAGCAGGGAGCATGTGAAGGCAATGGTGGGACTAATCACAGGGCACATCAGCTTCAATTAACACATCTATAGACTGGCCCTCACCGACACAGAGATCTGTGCGAGGAAGATCTCGAAAAATTCCTATGCCACAGCCCAGCAGCAGTGAGAACGCGACAGAAATCTCTGGGATCCATGTGCAAACCGGATCTGAAACATCCCAAGGACAAAGGAATCGGTGACAGCTTGGCCTTCACCAAAGGAATGGGAAGATTCGCCAGATCATATATGTACACTAGCGTCAACTAGTGTCAACTTCCCCCTTGATCTCTCCCAACATTCGTCCTAAACCTTTTCGAAATTCCATTTTCGACATTTAAAAGAGGGAACACTACGAGCCTCTCTGAGGCCTAAATGAAGAGCCTTCCGTTCATCCTCATATGTATGTGATACCATACCATACTTTGCCGACCTAAATAAAAAAAAAAAAAATAGCTGACGCTATAACTCGGGATGAGCCGAGGCCTAACTTCTCGCAACCGTTCATGTTGTGCGTCACATATTCTTCCGCACGAATGGAAGGGTCAATTTATTGCCGACTTCGAACGGAAATTGAGAAACTCTTTCATGACAAATTATTCTCCCCGAGGATTGTCATTCCCGACGAGAGGTGGTGCCGCGAAAAATCTTAGGTGGGCATGGCTGGGGCTTAAATGCACGCCGCTTGCACAGCAATCCAACGCACTAAGCACTGAGCCACGGCGACCACCGACCTTAATAATGTCTTGGGAACAAAGACACGTGATCTGACGTTCTTCCTTTCGCCTGTTCCCTTCTATCTACAAGACACATTGGCAACCAGGTCACGTGAAACGTGGTAACAAAAACACGCATTCGATTGCTGCTAATTGGGCTTTTTGAACCGCCACTTTTACCTACCTTTGCTAGACCGTCTTTCGTGGGAGATCGCACACTTTGAAAAGACCGATTTAGTGAATATTAGAAAACAATTTTAATTTTTAAATATTAAAATTTATAGTGCGTTGTCGATCCAAGTTTATGAGTCAGTCTTTCTTCCCACAACCCACTTAAGCTGCTTTAATATGTTTAAACACGTGTCCAGACCAAAATAGCTACATTGACAACCTTGGTAACGAGCACGTGCCCATTCACAACATATACAATAGTTCTGTGCTAACGGAGGGTCATCATTAAAATTATAAAGACCACAATATGTTTTAAAACGTTGAAGGCACAGATCCATAATATTTTACGAAACTCGGTATCCAAGGGGTGAGTAATTTGAAATGCTACTCAAATTTGAATATGCATAAATCCTCTGTCACATCGATTACTTATACAGCTCGGTTTATCGTATTCTTTATGCTTCTCTATCCGTTAGTCATTAAAATATATTTGACTGCTCAAAATGTGTCATTCCTTGATTAATGTGACCAATTAATTGGAGCTCAAATCTTCAAGTATTCACAAAAATATTTTAATGCGTCTAGGTTGGCGGTATAATGATGTCATTATACACTTTGGAGGAGTTAATTCAAATCTCTCTGTCCTTTTTTTTTATGGTGACGATTTTGCTCGGGAATTTATTAGTATCATTTGCAGGCTTACGTCAGATGAGAGTCATTGCGAAACTCGAAAAAGTGCTGTGGCTACCGGAAAACAGGAAAAAAATTTTTTTCGAAATGGATTTTCATCTGTCAGTCTGCTGGTTGCGAATTAACTCATTTTGCATTAGTGGTACTCACTCAACTGAACGGCAAACACATGCGAGCGAAAGCCATCAAATGCTCTCTCACTCGGCAACCATCTACGCTTCGGCGTGCGACCTCATTTAAAAACGGCGACCCCAGGCGCCCTTTATAAGAGGACAGTGTCCGGAAAGATGAAGATGGCTGGCAAGCCTAGCCGGGTGTCTATTGATGCGACAGCGAACATCCAAACGTGCAGACGATGTCGGAATGGCAGGGAGAGCTGAAATGCATTGCACAACTCCAAACAAGCTCATAGGCGTTGTTGACGTTGAGTGGATCTCGACGGGAAAAAACTGATCAAAAATAACTGACTACGTTACGTTGAGGTACCTATAGGCTTCATACTCAACGCTCAGCGATCGCAACGGCCTGAGAAACCGATCTGATACTGCCTGAGGCGCTTTTACGGTCCCCTCTACCGCCTTCTTTCGGGCATACTGTCCAGTGTTCGACCCGGCGATCAGTTAATTTTTCAAAAGCCTCGACTTTCTTCCAAAGTCTAGAGAAGTATTTGGCGTTGTTTTTTATGTGGCCGGTAATTACTGTACAACTTGAACCCCCTTCGGGTAGAGATTAGAACATAACCGAGGTAGGCATGCCGTCTTTGCCCGTCTTTGACAGTGACATTAAAACTGTCAAACTAAATGGCCGATACCACAAATAAGGCTTATCCCATCAATGGATTAGTTGTGTTAAGTAACTGCCAAGCACAAAAAGTTTTGCTTCTGCTACTGCTATTGAGTTAATCCTTCTCAATAGCGTGTTGCACTGGAGAAGTACTCGTACTCCCCTGGGGCGCCGGCCAGCGTGTTCACGTGTTATATCTGTACAACTTTTAAAGCAAAGCGTGGTGACTCGATAACGACGCGTATAAATCGCGAAGTTGTAAAACTTTCGTTTCGGAGTTCCTTCCTAACGGGGAGGAAAACGTATGAAGTAAAAAAAATTATTGAAGGACATAACCAATGAATTCACAATAATTGTTTTCTTTTTCTCCATTGGAGACAATTCTAGGTAAAATATGACAAATTTATGGAATCTGCCGTCGTGACCTTGTTCCCGTTGAAGCCCCCTGAAAGGCGCTTCTACTATTAAGCCGGTCATTGCCCTCTGTTACGCAAAAGATTTCAACAAGCTGCATCAAAATATTTTTTTTAAGTTACAGAATCCGCCATCGTACAGACAACCACCTGTCAAAATGCAGTGGAAAATTACAGCTAAAGCAGAATGATGCCAAATTTGTATTCCTTCATTGACGTCCATGACATATTTTTGCTCAAAACTTACACCTCTCCAAATCATATCGCAAAATCTCCTATTACCTACTTCGACACCCTTTTTATAGCAAAACAATTCAACCGGTGATAAAAACTCATTCAACCGAAGGTAAATACCGGTCTTTGCAGCTCGTACAGGTTTTTATGTGTCACACATGTTTTCCATTCGGACGAATAGGGTTTTGTATTTCCTGTGCGTAAAACCAGTGGCCTTTGCAATTTTCACCCAATAATTTGCAAACCAACAGCAGAACAAAAAAAAAAAACTTCCAACTTCCATCCAAACAAAAGAATGAATGAACCAAGACCAACCCAAACAAACAAAAGCGACAAGACCTTTGCAAACATGGAGTAATCCTTCGCCGCTTACTTGTGAATTTTCGCATGCGATAGCTATAAATTGAAAATGCAAAAACGAGCAAACTAAAAAAAAGGGGCGCGCGAACTAGAGACGTCATCAACATCTGGATCAGCGTAATCACCATCGCGCCCTGCGTTAACTCCAGCTCTCAGTATGCCATACACTTCAATGTTTTATTAATTTATTTTCATTTACATTTTTTTGTTTTATTGTTGTCATTTGAGAGAGGCAACCGGCTTAACCCATGCGGTTGCGAATTCGTCAACCCACCGACCGGCGACGACCATATCGGGCTTCACATGCGGTTCCCCTTTCAGACGGAACACAACGACACATTGAAAATGCCGGCTGTGGTGCTCCGCAGTGGCTACATCAAGTCTAGCGGCGTCGATGAAGATTCCCTCTTTGTTCTCTGGCTGGCGTGTAATCAGAAAACTCTTCAGCCAGAAGCTGTTTGACCATATATAGTGCGGTAGAGAGTGAGAGCCGGCACAGAAGCCCAACACAAAAAAGCTAAACAACAGCAGCAGAGCACAGCAGAAAATTCAGTTCATATTCAGCACAACAAATGTGGGTAGTTGGAGGCAACCCAATGCCACCGCCACACCGTGCTCCATGATTCAATAATAAATAATTTAAATTGATTCGTCTAATGTTTACAATTAGTCGCTTCAATGAATAGACCCCCGTCGTCGGCGGGGAGAGGCTTCCCCGGCTTATACTTATTTTTTTGTTGTTTTCTTCTTCGGAACCGAACACATGTGCGGTGTGGAGTAAAGTTGATTCACTTACCCCAAGAGGCAGCAGTGGAATGGAGTAGCGATTGTGTTTGGACAGAGGATTAGAAGGCATTTGCGGTTTGGATTTCTGTTTTACATTTTTATAGGAAGAAAAAAACTGATATCAATGAGATAAATAAATGTTTAGTAAACAAATGAAGTGAAGTGTACTTGAGATACGCATATGGCACGGCCGACATGCCAATTAAATGTGGTCCTACGCCTCCGCAAAATTTGCCATTTCTTTTCAAGTGGCTTTCAACTCGATCGCCGGATTCTTCATCGACAAAATTGCGAGGGAAGTGAAAAACAAAACTTGGATAATGGGGGCCCACAGGGAAGCGTAGTGAGGGCACAGTTCTTTTATTTAATGGCTAGACAATGTTGGTTTATTTTACTGGCACCTCATGAAACTGTTGATGTCAGATTAAAGAACACAAGAAGGTTTCCTATCAGGATTTTCTTATATCGCATAAACCTGTTGTTTTTGCTAGGTTTGATGTCAGGAGATCACAAGTGGCGTACAACAAGGGCGTATAGCAGGAAGTTGAAAAAAACAATTTTTTTAGCCGCATTACCGAGTGTTGCTGTACGATTGGAATCAATGGTGTGGTCACACTTTTTGCAGATTGAGAGTGAAATCGAAAGGAATCCACTGGATCCATATGAGCTGAGATGGGATACTGGGAGTATATGAGACAGGAACAATTCCTCAACACTGGGAACACATAGCATAACTTAAAAGCCTTTTGTCAACAACTTGATTGATCCATATCAGTGTGACTTTAGGCCAAAAATGCACCCATTAGCCAATTAATCACGGTACAGGAGAGAACCCTAGAATTTTAAATCGATTTTAAGGCCAGAGAGTAACAATATCTTGGTTTGGCATCATTGGTCTGTTCATTTGATTTTGCTGGATAGCAATGGAAAACGCACGTCAAAAAGTTATGTAGACAAGGCGAATCGCTATGATCCGATATCTTTGGCATAATTTCTGAAATAATTGTGCAGAACTCAAACGCCAACGTTGTTAGTTAGTTTGAAGTGGTCCTTAAAAAAGGAGGTGTACTTAGACCTGAAAATAGGTCCATTGTAACACCACTGAGTACTTGGGTATGCCCTACTTACTCCTGAAACCATTTAGATTTCTTAACGTAGTTGTTGAGATCGACCGTGCTGGCGGAGTTCAGATCATTTTGATCGTTAAAGAAGTATTGGCTTAGGGTGGCTCTTCTGATGTGGGCCAGGGCGGGACACGTGCAGAGGAAGTGTGCAGTGGACTCCTCGTCCTCCTCGCAGCTCCTGCAGAAATCGTTACGCTATACCCAGGCGTTGAGCATGCTTGCCAAGGATGCAATGCCCCGTGAGGACGTTCATTAGTTTTGAAAGTTGGTCTCTTTAAAGTCGTTTTAATCCTTTTGATCTTTTCAGAACCAGGACAGGCCAGATCAGCCTGGCATTGTTGCAATAATCGAGGTGTTGCCATTTACGATTTGCTGTCGACAGAGTATCGGTTTGGAAGAGTGTTTAACAAACGACATAGGCGCTTTGACAAAGTCGAGCTTCCTGCTGTATATTTGGAGCATTTTCTAGCTATTTCGTCAGCCGCACAGTTCCTGGGAATATCGCAGTGACCAGGGATCCTGTTGGTTAGCGATCTTGTTTAGACATGCGGCAGTCCTTCACTGTGCACACGAAGGACCTGATCGCAGCCTGGCTGTCGGTTTAAATCTCAATACCCGTGCGTGATATGCGATTAGCCTTCAGCCAAGTGGCGGCTTGATAAATAGATGTGACTTCGGCTTGGAAGACACTACAGTGGTTGGGGAGACTGACGGAGTGGTGGATGTCCATGTCTTCTGAAAATACACCGGCACCGACTCCTTCGGCAGTTTTACAGTCGTCAGTAATGATGGAGATGGACTCATTACAGAGGACTTCGCGCTGACTCCAGGACCTTCCGTCCGGTAGCCCATGCGTATAGCCCATGTTAAGGTAGTTTTCGGTTTGCAGCGTGTCTGCTGATTGGGGAAGGCTGTGGTGAGTTGATAAAACTCTGGTATTTCCCAAATTTTTCTCACAGCATAGGTGGATATCTGTCTTAGTGCCGCGTTAGTGGCCTGCTGCATGCCATATATATCTATTGCTGCTTTTCCAGAACCGGCTACCAAACGATTATGCCATGCGTTAGAATTGGTCTCACAACTACCGTATAGAGCCAGTGCATGATTTTCGCCTGTAGGCCCCATCTGGAACCTACTGCCATTGCATGAGTAGTGTGCTACCAGGCATTGCCTGGTGTGTTCAGCAATATTATTCCTCCACAGAAGCTTCCTGTCTAGAATGAATCCTAGATATTTGGCACTGTCTGAAAAGTTCAGAGGAGTACCGTTAAACTTGGGTTGGATAATAATTGGAATTTTGACTTATCTAGTGAAAAGGACCGTTTTAGTTGGATTGACACTTAGGCCACAGCTTGTTCACGTAATGAGCTTGTTAAGAGCGTGCTGAAGAAAATCTGCCAGTGTTTGAAGGTATTTGCTGTCTGTCATGGCGATAGCGACGTCATCTGCATATGCTACCAAGCCACAGCCCGCATTCACTAGCTTCAGAAGCAGTTCATTGAGAACAAGATAAATAGAAGAGGAGATAGTACACCCCCTTGTGGTGTACCCCGGTGTGGCTTTTCCTGGCAGAGCTGTTACCAAAAGAGGCGTTAAAGAATCTGCTATTAAAGATGTGGTGCATTAGACTGCAGACTAGATCGCAGATGTTTAGATTTTTCAGAGCATTGATTATTGACAGAGTGAGTGAGGCAGAGTGTTCCCTTAACTTTTTATATAAAACACTCAATTTGAGTTGAATAAAAATGGGTTTTGTGAAGTTTCAGAAACACTTTCCTCAAGTGGGTTTGCTGAGAGTGTTACCTCAGTTTTAATCAGACCACCCAATATCTAGGAATGCAACCATTTTGAATTCCTTTAGTGGGATAGATTTTTCTATAGACGGTATGATAGAGTGAAGGGCCGTTTCGACAGACAGAAAGACGATTGCAATCCACGATTGCAGTCCTTCAGATAGAGGTCGAGGTTGAAACGATGTCAGGTTTATCGGCGTGAAGTCTTTAACGCCAACATAAGAAGCACAGCATTTTAAAGTTCTGTGCAAATACCAGTATGCAGGCAATATAAACATAAGAACGCTGGGTCAATAATGCTTCCATGAGTACTGAAATGCAAAAAAGTTCCGATTGACGGTCAACCAGCCACACGACACTAAAATCTTGGACAGACTGTATCAAGATGATGACAAAACTAGCTCGACATCAAGTGAATGAACATAATGCTCGGCCCGAGAGAATCTTCCAATAAGACAAAGAAGACCGAGCCTCAGCGTTAGGGACTAAGCTATGACAGATGTCAGACCGCTCGGCCTGGAGAACTGGAAGCAGCATGATTGGGATCGAAGAATATGGAAAGTAATGTCTCAGGCAAAGACGCTGCATGTGTTGAGAGCTCGGCTTTAGCGCGTAAAAGGGTTCAGAGATTATAACGCGTTTCTGGCAAAGGCATTCTCTACGACATCTGATTTTTCGCCGCAGATCAGGTGCGTCCTTCATAGTGCTTCTCTATGAAGGGCAATACAAGCCAATGACCCAATGAATCCCACAAATTTTTTTACAAATTTGAACATCGCTTGAAACTAAAGTAAACATTCTGCATATTTTAGTTGACTTAAAAACACAGCAGACATGTTATCCAATTAAAAACCCAAAGGGAGTCTAAACACAACTGTGGGCTGCCAGACATTTGAACCCATTACACCAGTAACTCAGACGCACATTCTTACTGTAATCCCTCCATTCACTAGTGTGACACAGAGAATCAGCATAAAATTACACTTCAGGCGTTCACAAAACAAAGGAAAAAGGTTCAAGGCAGTTTCAACCTTGACTCTGTGGATAATTTTTTAATCGTTCACACAAAATTCCCAGGAAAGTCATCTCTCCCTTTCTGCATGTACACAGGACCTTTCTCCCTCTTTCTTTCTCTGTAAATGCATAGACGGGAATGTAATAAAAATTGATGAATGAGAATAAATTCAAAAAAAAAAAACATAAAAACATTCCATAAAAGCACACCATGTACATAATAGTCAACAAACAGATACATATAAAAGGATAAAAAAAAAGAAATTCAATATTTTCTTTGAAAGACCGTGTTTACATAGGACATGGGTCTGTTCAATGATACCACACCCACCCGCGATCATTAATGATTGCTGCTCCTATTGCATTCACCTACCTGCTTGGTATTTCGATTCAACCCAATTGTTGTGCCTCCTAAACGAAACAAAATGGTACGGTTGCCTTAAAAAGAAAGGTCACAAGGCCATGTGTAATACCTCGAAAACATTCTTCGGTCCTTGCTGTCTTAAATAACTCAAAAACTCTGTAGCCTGCAGTTTATGAGAAATTTCAAAAACTTAGTCAACAGCGCTTACAAATAATTACATTTATGCCCGAAAATGTCTGCACACAAACTTTGGAGTACCCGACAAAAAAAAAAAAAGTTCTCACTTTTCTTTGGAAAAACTTGTGTGCGTACTTCAAGGAAAACTTTCTTTTCGTAAACTTTGGACACTCTCCCGTCGTGCTGTCTCTTTCTCAAAAAACTGCTGCTCACGTAGTCGAGCATCTCCCCGAAATTGTCATCGACTCGTTATTCTTTTATTTGAATGCGTCCCTCAAAACAGGATACGCAGGACAACAAAAGCCGCACACACATATACCTACGACGGGATGGACCGATGAGGCGCCCCCAAGAGGCCAAATTTAAGTATCCATTTCACGAGAGCGAGTAAAAGAGACCGAACTAATGAAAAAACGATAACGCAAAACGAAACACGATGTCAACCGACGACGATTAACTCGGTATTCTCTCATAAATCGATTAAGATGAACTTCCATTTATGCTACGTTGATGACACAAAACCGCCGCGCGACGCGAATGATATGACAGCGAGTGAGCATGCTGACACACATGTTCAGTCATCAACACACGAATTAGAATTAAGGCACCACGCAGCCTGCCAGTGTGTGCAAATCCCCATATAGAGAAATGCTAGCCTGCCACCAATTCAACTCAATCACACTCTACCGGTGTGTCAGCGTTGCCATGTGTTAGCAAAATTTTTGTACAAGTATTGGGAGAAGTGTGTACTTTTTACTGAGTCTTTGGAAATTGAAGGCGAAATGCCAAAACAACAGAACTCGTATTTGACTAATTTGTAAAACTCAGGCTGGAGCTAACAAGCCGAAGCCGCTTGTTAGTTGAAGTCAAGGTCCAGCCCGGATCATCAACTAAAGAGCTAAGCTAAGCTTATACCTATGTAGTTCCCGTTGCTCAGTGGTTAGTGATTTGGACTGCTGTACGACCGACGTGGGTTCAAGCCCCAGTCATGTCCATCGAACATTTCGGCAACATCTCCGAGAAGGCATCCCATCAGAAAGACTCGAACTAAACAACATATCCTTCCGAAAAATTGTCAATTAATACACTCGAGACGATTTGACTAGTCGTTCTTTCATCAGCAATCTTTACCGCATTGCAGAGATACAGCGTCATGTTTGTTGCGGCAAATAGGTGAGTGTCATAGGTCAGTTTACCGTTAGCTATTGGGTGGTGTGAATAAAAACTGAGGCAAAGTGTTCCCTCAATTTTTGGGAAAAACACTCAACTTAAATTGAATAAATATGAGTTTCGTTAAGTTTTATAAAACACTTTCTTAAAGAGGGTTTGCCCAGAGTGTTCCCTTAGTTTTTATTCACACCACCCATTGTGAGAAAAGGAAAACTTGTTTCAGACAGGCGTGAGTGTTGGGGCTGCACGAAAAAGTCTTCAAAGCGTTTATTTTTACCGTGCTCCTGGCTTCCAAGCAATGGTTGCGCAGATTTCGAAATTGTCATTCAATCGCGAACTGGACGGCCTCCCAGCGTTGATGATGACATTCTGTGTGCCTGAGTGGAAGAAAGCCCAAGAATTACAAACGAGAAGATAGATGAGATGATGAACATCGGTAATTCTAACGCGATTGGCCATACATTTCCAAGCTCGATTCATGGATCTCGCATCCTTTGATTGAAATGCGAAAGCTTAATATCTTTCTCTCCCTGCAAGTGATGAAAAAGAGTCTCTTTAGAATCATGTGGTAAGGTGTTTGATGGGATTTGAGGAGAATCATTCATTTCGAGCTATGGCGAACAAGTGTAACCCACAAAACCCCTTGCGGCTATTCGAACATCTGGGTTCGAATTATCACACTCGTTAACGAGTAACTCGTCATCGAAATGTGAGGATTTGGCATTACTGCTCCCAATTAGGTTAATCTATAATTCGATCACGAGTACCACTCACTCACTCGTTATCGATTCCGATAATTCGGCCCCTGGTTTTGGTCAATCGAAAAGGCGTCATCTTCCGTTACGCGATGCTAGGCAACACGTCACCCAAATACGCTGCGAAAATTGAAGGAGTTGCAATGAGGAATTCTGCAGCACCCACCATGTTCTCCAGACGGTTTTTCTACAAAATAGAACCGACCAGCTTGTACATCGTTGAAAAATAATCCCTAATGCCTCTTACACCCTTAACAGACGCCAATAGTTTTACAACAAAAGTACAATTGTCTACCACCTTCTTAAGGTATCGCTCCGATTCACCTTACATGGCAACACTTACTTCGGCGCAAAAGGGTAATCATAATTGAAGTTCATCTTCATCCCTCTTGTTCCAGCGGGTAGAGGATTCGTGGTGTGGTTCCAGTTCTTATGTGTGTATTGTGACATGCGAATTACGACCAAGTGTAACGAGAACAAAAAAAAATTTACATTTTCCTATCGCAACGCGAGAAGAGAGTTGCATAAAAAATTAATCAATTTTTTTGATGCCGCCGCCACCGTCGTAGTCGAAATAAACAAAGCAGAAAAATTCTGTGTATATGCATGAAAAGAGAGATTCACCCCAAATGCCAAAACGAGCGAGAAAGAGTACGATGACATCCGCCATACGACAGGAAAAAACCCCCAAATACACTTTTTTTTTCATTCCACGAGAGAGAGAGAAAGAGAAGAAACAAAATGTTAAGGGAGTGTGTTGAAAAGGTAATTAAATAATAAAAAAAATATTTTGACACGGTAAAGACGAGAAAGAAACGAAAAATATTGCGATTTACTGAATTTTAATCGCAAAAGCCTACGATAAGGAAAACAGAAGAAAGAACTGACAGATACGGGTGAAAACAGTACGAGCCTCAATCACGTGATAACAGATAATCAACGATAAGCGCGACAGCAAACACTTGTCCAAAGTTCAGGCAAACAGACGTTATTTTCATTTTTTTTTTTGGGCCTTCGTGTCTTTGTCCTGCCCCCGCAGCGAGTGGCTTGAGTGGACGACAACAATAGACTGTCTGCCTGCCTAGCCTAGGTGTGTTCGATGCCAAATGTCAAATTGCCTTGTCATGGAGTGTCCTCTTTGATTAAAATTTCATTATTCATCGGAGATTTGTTTAATTTTAATAAACGACACAGTCTCTCCCTCTCTTTCTCTCGCCTTACAACAAAATGGAGAAACCCCTAATTCAATATTCATTCGTGCCGTGGGTACCTGCAGGAAAAATTAAAAATAAAAAACCAACAATCGCATGATTTATTGTCTGTAGGTCAGGGTTGCGACTGCCGGAATTAATTATAAGAAAATTTAAATATTGCGTTTAGATGTCAAGTGGTTTTTATATGATATATTTGCGGCCGATTATTGCTTTACAACCGCCAACGCCAGCCATTGCCGGCTCAGGCAGTTTTTATTATGCTCGACATCTCATGTATCAGCCAGAGCTACTACTAGACACCACACACAGGTAGTTCTCCAGACAGTGGGAGGTGCGCCGTCACAATCTAGGTGTGCGTATTGTTACGTGCCATTCTTGCATAGTCGAGCATTTTTCTCGAGCGCTCTATTATTAGATGGCGGCAGAATTGTTGTGCTGACTTATTGTTATTTAATTGGAATGTATATTCTGATGAATTGAGGTAGGTATAGCCGAGATAATAGGTGGCAATTGAGCGTGCGATAGGTTTTGATTTATTGCCGAGCGTATTCTTTTGGGGGGGCACACTCTGTTTGGATTGCGTTTTCCGCGTGGTGGAATCAATTTGTGATGACAACTACGCATGGAAAGGAACGACATGGAATCGATGTTATCGATTGAGTTGAAGTGAAAAGAGTTTTTTTCCTTCTTTACTTTGATTTTCTCTGCTGCATTGTTATTTAACAATTTTGTAGTTAGAATTCGGGTAGAGAAAGTTACATATGTACATGCGTTTTGTTACATCATTTAAACTGATACGAGCATTTTGGTATTCCCACAATCGATAACGGTGAGGGTGGGGAAGTACGTGTGACCTAATTCACGAAAATGAGTCCAGAAAAACCATCGCCAAGTGGTGGTGACTCAGTAAATGGTAACTCTTTAATCGAAAAGAGAAGGCGGAAGTCTTAAGAAGTTGTTTAGTAGCAGGATAATGCAAAAGAATTGGGTTTGACTCCAAAGGTACAAAGAAACCTCTGTCAGTTGCCAAGGACAAAACGAGTATGTTGAACTAGTTGATGACTTAACGAACCTCGGAATAGACTTAAACTCCTCAGATAACCACATGGTGAAAATTCACGAAGAAATATCCTGGAAAACACCCAAGCTGAAGTGCTGTTCGGTGAACTAGCTCCTGGTAGAAGCCGAAATCGACAAAGTCCGTGGAAATAATGGCTTCAGCATTAAGACATACACATGTTTGTTGATTATATCGCCGTGCTAATACCAGAAAAACTCAATCACATACTGTCACTACTGAACAGCTAGGCAGAAAAGACTGGTTCTGGGAGTTAACTCCTCCAAAACTGATCTCCTTACGAGAAGAAAATTGGGGCCAACTTTCAAGAATTCTTCCAAACACAGGATATCCTTGATGCTTAAAAAGGCGGAAGAATGTTCCGGCGAGAATCTAGACACACAGAGCTGACTATAATCGTGTCTTTGCATTCAAAAGATGTTCGGCAATACATGGGTCTTTACGATTACGATGCTGAAGCCGAGATGAACTGCGACTTGTAAGACCTATTGTGCTGATCAAGGATCTAAACCCCAGTTGTACGGTATATTTAAACATACGGCACTTGCAATGCAAACAAATGTCATCTTGCAAGAGTGGTTAAGATCCAGAGAGCATGCTTCTTAGTGGGATTGAGTGGAAGCATAGCTGAATCTGAATTGAGTAGACATCCACTATAGTCACTCAACGGCAAAAGAATGCACTCTAAGCAAGGGCAGTATGTAATTCAATAGACATGCTATATCTTCGGTCACGCCTCCATTTTTATGCCATGGCCCACCATAGAGACGCATACGCATACCGATTACATTACCCCCACCTCAGACTTCACAGACAACTGTGTGAAAGGTGGGATTAATCGTTTCTTCATAGTCGGAGATGAATTTTAGACGAAAACCATTGCCATTTGAAAGTATTCAAACGAAATAAGTGAATGACAGTCCTAAAGCCAAGAGGACCCGACTTACAGGATTCAGATTTGAGATGTAGGCTCGAGCGAAATTCCAAAAAGGTTCATCTTGTTAATTGGATAAAACATGATTAACAGAGGATTACATCTTCGTTGTCGTGTTTAGATAATGATCTTCATGTCATTGCCGAAAGTGGAATGTGCATAATTCTGATGCTATGGCTTGGCACCTTACAGGGCTTAAGTGCGTATTAGAAAGGATGTGACTTAGCTTGCTTGGAATTCCGAATTTTCAATCGGAAATGTTTTTAATCTATTTCGAGGTGGCGAAACAAGAATTTCTAAAACAAGGGTCAAAATATTGTTTATGGTGGAAATTTCCAGATCCTAGTTTGACCTTTAAGACGCCCTGGCAAGGCCTGTGGTAAGTTGTGCCTTACCTCGACATGGTGGCTCTGTAGGACTTGTGGGACAAACATTTCGAAATCCAACAAAAAAAAAACCACAAAAACCAGAATTAAAGACAATTCGGAGGCCGACCCAATTTTTGCGGGCACCACATTAATGCAGTCTGCAATGATTAAGGGAGGAGATTTCAATGGAATTTGAGGAGCAGCTGCTTGCGGATTCATTTGAGATTCTCCGAGAATTGACAAAGAAGAGGAAGATCTCTCCAGGTCAGATGAGAAGGCGAATGTTCTGCCGAGGCACGTCAAAAAGATTCTGGATAAGAAAAATCCCTCTTCTCTCTCAGAAAAGGAAAGAAATTCCCTGGCTTGGGCTATATCAACCATAGTCAAGGACGCTCTAACGAGGCCTTTGCCAAAGACGAGTGCCAACAAGATCATCCACAAGGATAAAGTCTATTGGACAGATCTCAGCGGAAAAGGGAATGACGTAGTGTTTAAGGCAATGCCAACAGTAAGACCGTCAAAGAAAAGCCAAGAGAGAGTGCTTTGCATGGAAAAGAGTCAGATCTTCGGAGAATCCAAGTAATGCCTCAAAAGGGTTGATAGCAGATCCCAAGATCCAGTACATAGCCATTGTAGATTTCGGCAAGCCAAGGCCTTTGCCAGACCGATCTTTGACTACATTTGAGGAAATGCTGGCTCAACTAATCATATGTGTAGAGAGCGAAGTGGTACCACGGTGTCAGTCTGATAGACTGCAAAGATTAGTTATCACTTAAGATCGCGAAGACCTCAGTTCGCGGAACGAATCTCTGGGAGGTGGCTGCACTGCGAGCTTTACCATAACTCAAGAATCGTGGATTCATAACAATCGCGTCTTCTGATTAGACTATAGGATTGAATACTTAGAAAGGATATTTCATTGAGTGAATAAGAAGATTCTTCACGAAGTCTGGCTTGATCTGAATACTCATTGCTCAGGTTATAAAAAGCATAAGTCTCTTGATTGGTAAATGACTTTTGCATTGCACCTGTGAAGTGAATAAAATAAACGAACAATATGCAAACATTTTCTTGGCGGCGAACACAAGATCCATGTGACGAAACAAACATGCGCAAAAAAGTCATTTGGCATAAAGAAATGCATCGAAACTTGACAATACCCATCAGGCTGTAGGGTGTCTTTGAAAGACGTGGTATGCTATTAGACACCACGCGCAATGGATTGACTTCCGTAGAAACAAAAGGCATCAAAGGGCTGGCAACTAACATACGTAAACGTCCTTTGTTAAGAAAAATCTAGCCAAAAGAAGGTTTGAGACTAAACAGCAAAGTTTTATCATCATCAGATTCCTCACGTGGAATTACTTGATGAGGAAAGGAAATCTGTCAATAGAATGTGTACAAGAATGTCTACAAATGCGAGATTTCCATTCCCATTGCATGCTCTTGTATACTACATATTGTCTGAGTAAAGTTCCTACCTGGTCCATAATCTACACGACTTGCAGAAAGATTTGTTGGTTCTACTACAGCAGCGAATTTCGCATGGTACGAATTTTATTTTCTAGACGGCTTGTCGCCGTTTCTTTGACTTACGCTGAAAATAGAATAATTCCAAGGGAGTCTTATCCCAACTTTATCTGCAAAACAGATAGATTTGTCAGCGTGTCAATGTCCCTTTAGTTTAGCCCGTTCTGCTGCGCCAACATTTCGCAGACGGCTTGTCGCCGTCAAGTCAATCGATTTCGGATGAATATTTGCAGAGGTAACTGATTGAGAAAGTTCAGGGATTCCATATGAGATGGGGTCAATCTAAACGGAAAAATCTAGATTTGTCACTAGGCTCAAATGATTTTACTGCGATTGCTGCGGCCATCTCACCTGGAACTTTCTGCTGTACACGAACTGCGTAGACGACTTATCGTTCTTCATGCTATCAAATCCCGATGAAAGGCTTACTTTAAGCGGAGAGTTAGGGCACTAGGAGATAGATTCAGACTTAAAGAGCAAAAACAGACTATTTTGCCTTTTTGAACCGAAAATTATGCAAAATAACATGTCGAATTCTATTCACAATGGCTGATTTCAATTTTGGATTGATTTAACATGACAAAAACGAACGAATGCGTTCAGCTGAGAAGTGCATTAATTAATAATAGAAGCAAATGTATGTACAAAATATACTCATTTGTATACAGTATAGGACTTGTAAATTATGCAATTATCCTGCCCCTAAAGTGGTCACATATAAACAAAACTCGAAAAGAAAAACTTATTTATCAAATTATCGGCCATAAGTGTCATGACCACTATACAAAGCGTGACATGACCCTAATCCCGTTCCCCGTCGCAAAGACCTTCGGGTCAACTAAAAATATTTCCAAACTCATTTCTCCTCAAAACATTCCGAGTGATTAAAAATAACAACAAATATAAAGTAAACATATTTTACATGATTTTCCCTTTGACTTAATGATTTGTTTACATATCTCCCAGTGGAAGTTGTTCTCTCGTGTGTAGCGAACGGTGTAGAATTTTGAATTGCACACCGTATACAACTTGTCTTTATCTCATATTCATCGTCTCACCACTCGTTTTTCTTCTCCTAAAAATAAGAAATTCCCAGTGCCGTCGACGGATAAAATGTACGAGAAAAGGCAACGCCGCTTAAAAAACAGGTAAAAACAAAGCATACATGCATACATACGGTTCAAGTTGTTGTTGTTGTTTTCATCCCAGAGAGGCGAGTTAAAAAAGAAGAAAAATCAGAGACAGAAAATGTAAAAAAAAAAAAAAAAGAAAATGGCGACACTTTCTACTCAGTTCTGTCTGTTGAATTTTCGTTGCAAAACATTAGTTTTCTTACGAAAAATAAATGCGTTCCAACAAAACAATTGTGAAATTTAAAACATATTTTGCTGTTGTTCATCGAGTCCTCTCCACATTCAGTTCGAGGGAAAATTTCATTGAGGAAAATCTATTTATCCATCTTTTTTCCCAACTAAGCAGGGTTGCCAACAACCGTCGCTGTCAAATTCAAAATCAAATCACACGCGAAAGCAATGTAGAGGGCGCACGCGAAGATACAACAAAAAATATTTTTTGACAGAGATCGACGCATTGACAACCTGCTGCTGTTGGAGCGAACGGGACAAACATCGGTTTCATTCGAAACGCATTTATTTTTAGCACAGCACAGAGGAAATTTTTTCTCATTATTCCTCTTTGTGTCTCTCTTTCGCCGAGATTTTTTTTCTTTTCTTCTTCGTTTAGTTTTTCCCCCTGCATTTTCGTCTGACACTTTCTACTTTGAATTTTTTTTCTTTTACGAAACAATATACAAATGAAATTTATTTTTTTTGGGAAGAATAAAAAAAACACTTTTGCGCACCTGGTCGATCCAAGGACTGTCGTCGACTCATTGGCGGTTTTCAATTTTAATATAAAACGATTAATTTCGGCGCCCAAATAATTTTCATTCGCGGAAAATTCAGGGCAACTCCGAAAGACGAGCAACAAAACCAATTACATCTCATCACACACACGCACACTTGGGCACATATATACACCTGAAAATACTTGGTTTCGCTTTTCCTTTTGCTATTCACACGGGGACTATGCACACACAGATTCACGTTGAGAGACAGAGTACACTTCTCCGTTTTTCTTTTTGAATTGCTTATTGATACATTTGAACAAAACGAATTTTCACGAACGATTACGACTTTTTTTTTTTTCTTTTTTGAATTTTTTTTCCCGACTCACGATGCGATGGTTGGGAGAATTTCCCTTTTGGTGATATTTTATTCGGGGGGTTTGCACTGAATTCCTTTTGGTCCTGTTGTTGCTGTCGCACACAGCAGCTGCTGCTCTTGTGAGATGGAGATGAGGATGGATGGATCGCTGGCTGGTGCGTGCAGAGGTCGTACTATAGTGTGGCAGGCACAGCACCAAAATATTGCATTATCGCGATCACTTGGGTATTCCGAAGGTTTGTACTGCACTCAATCCGATTGGGAACACTTGCTTAGGCTTTTAGAGCATTATTTTGAATTAATTTGCGTTTTTTTTGGGCAATTTAAACGAATTTTCACACGGAGACCGTTTGACTGTCGTTCGTCGTGGTGTTGTGGCAGACTTCACCTTTTCGTATGTTGAAAAGAAAAAAGAAAAAATTGTACGTGCGAGGAAGATGGAGGTAGAAGTGCATGGTGGTTTTACACCATTGTCAGTTCAACGCTTGTGTGCTATCTCTTTTTGGCTAAGGGCAATTGCCATGGTAGTGTGGTGGGTTTTTATTCGCTGGCGTTGGCGTAACTGTGACTGACAATTTAAGGTTGAAGTGCAATTTAATAAGGAAGAGGATGATATCCAGTGCACTTTCTCAAGCCTCTTAGAAACTTTCAAGGAAAAAATAGGTTTGCATGGGTATTGACCAACAAATACTCAAATGCGAAGTAAAGTTGTTCGGTGTTTTTTCTTGTTTTATTTTCTTAGAATTATAATAAATCGCAATATCGAGTAGTTTCCTCAAGATTCGCTTTATTTTTCAATAGACTTATAGACAACAGGATTCATTACAATAGTTGTCGATGCCAGCGGGAAACTAGCAGTGCAAAATCTGGTCTAACACCAATCCTCTTCAGTCAGCTCGATCGTAGACTAGCGGCCTCCAGCTGCTTGATTCTCCTTTCAACTAAAGCGAGGATTTTTTATGACTACACCCTTCCTTCTAGGTGAATTCGTTAACTCAGTTTGATGTGGTTTTATCATATTTTGGGGCAATCTTTCACGAATCGTGCTGAATGCACCCATCAGTTCAGCCACCCTACGGGCGTATTCAAACTCACCTCATATGAATTTCATGTAAAAAGTGCATTAGTCCAGTCCAGTCCAGACCAGGGGTAACCTTGATGTTGAGATTTTGACGTTTCTTGTACATACTTGTTATCCAACTCGGGAATTACTTACGACAACTTGAATTTATCATTCAGACGGTTGTTAATCAAATTCACACTATGGCGCATCAAATTAAACGTCTCAGTAAGTTGAACCCAAAGAACACCTTGTTCTTGCTGTGTGATATTCAAGAGAAATTCCGACCGGGCATGCCTTTATTTGACAACATGATAAAAAACACAAGCAAATTAGTGAGTATGTGTGTGTAATTTAATAATAAAAGTTAAAGCTTTGCAAAGCTTTAAAGTACTCCCGTCAAGCTAATACACAAACCGTGTCTGATTAAAGGTTAAAGCTGGAAAAGCATTGGAAGTGCCTCTTATTGCCACCGAACACTACCCGGAGAAGCTGGGAAAGATAGTCAAGGAATTGGATGTCAGTCATGCAGCTGGAATTATCCCTAAAACCAAGTTCAGCATGGTGGTGCCACAGTTGGAGTCGAAAATTAAGGAGCTGTTCCCTGAACAGAGACCAAATGATGTTGTTCTCTTTGGTTTGGAGGTGCGCAAAGTCCAAGTGAAATTTGAATTTTATTTAAATCTGTTTCCGTTTTCAGAGTCATGTTTGCATCGAGCAAACCGCCATTGATTTAATTGAAAGTGATTACAGGGTTTACGTGGTCGCAGATTGCAGCTGTTCGCGTCTGACTCAGGATCGGGACTTGGCCTTAGATCGCCTGAGGCAGTTGGGATGCATTATCACGACTAGTGAAAGTGTCATTTTCAGTCTAATGCAGGATAAGAATCATCCAAAGTTTGATATTGTTCGGAAGTTCATCAATACGCCTTCTGTGGACATGCAGTTATCCAAAGTTGCATCAAAGTTGTAAAACTGAAGCAGGGGGCAGAGAGGAATTACATTTTAAATTGTTAAATTGTTGTTTTTGGGTATTTGGATAAGGGAGAAGTATGATGTCATTTTTATAGATACGAAATTTTTGGAAGAATACACTTGCCAGTGGTTCATAGAAATCAGAGCTCTTTGATTTGTAGATTTAAGATTTCGAATGAGAATGTTTAGAGAGGTGTGGAGTTAGGCATAAGTTCTTCGTTGTATTGCTGAGGTGACTCGCAGAGATAGAGTTAGGAACACCAGAGTCCGCGAGACACTCAATGTCGACCAGCTACTTCTTCAAGCGGAGAGGTCCATACTTCGATGGTTTGGGCACGTCACTCGGTTTCCAAGACGTGCCATGGAATCCGTGCCATCAGGTATCAGGATGAATCATCACTAAAAATGCTCGCTTGCTTCGGATACTATGTCGTGGCATGGTTGGAAGAACGTACGATATCTCCTCATAATTGCGCAAAATTTAAGCCAAAACCAGGGGCAAAACTTTTCAAACGTATGCGCCTACTCCCGTACCTCAAGAATATTGATGTAATTGGTAGAAGCTGGCGAAGTGATCCGGTGTGTTCGCCAGTATACAGGCATAAGCGTCCAAAATGGGTTAACAGGGAGAGAGGGCAAAAGCAAGTAGGTATTCGCTGTCAAGAAGAAGAAGGTACACCATACATGGATGAATCGAACACAGCCACAGTGGACAGCTGTGATCAAGTTTGAGGTAGTAAGGTAGTGCTACTTCTAACTTCGACATCTCTTCAGAAATAGAACAAAGATTGACTCTGGTCAATTGCCAATTCTCTTGGCTGAGAAAGCAGCAAAGCAGTAAGGCCCTACGTCTTACATTAAGCATCTTAGGTCCACTCCATGCCGAGAAGCAAAAAGGGAGAGATTCACGAACAACGAGAGATGTACAAATGACGTCGATGTAGTAAAAAAAAAATTTTGGACATTTGAATTTGCTACGATATGTAGAGCGACAGGAGACAAACACGCCGGTCGGCAGAGTCTTTGAATCTTAGCCGAAGAGACAACGCAGTAGAGGAAGGAATTCCCTACAATGGGGCGTATCTCAACTATTTTAGAGTGCGCAACTGGAAGCAGTGAGCTTAGAGCTGGGCTAATTGGAGATGCTTTGGTAGAGGTTCAAGTTCACCTCGAACTGTAGGGTGATCTAAGTAAGTAAGAAAGTTTGGGTTAGAGGATACACAAATATTAAGGAAAACTAACAGGCAGAAACCTAGTGCAGCAGTGGCCAGCCTCTGGATTTTTGATTCCTAAATCATTCGAAAACCATTCAACCTGGACGACGAAGACCAACAATTCCGTCCACCCGACCTGGACGAGGTGAAGACAGCCATATCGAAGCATAAGTCCAACAAAGCTGCTGGGGCTGACGGCCTAACTGCCGAGCTGTTCAAAGCAGCAGGCGATGACTTGGTAAGGAGCATGCGCCAACTCATCTGTAAAATATGGTCGGAGGAAAGTATGCCCGATGAATAGAACCTCAGCATTGTTTGCTGTCGCTACAAGATCTACAAGTTTAACATCGCTACAAGATCTTATCTGCCGTGTTGTGTGAAGCCTGAAGCCGTTCGTCAACAACCTGATCGGTCCATATCAGTGTGGTTTCAGGGCAGGAAAGTCCACCATCGACCAAATATTCACACTGCGGCAGATCTTGGAAAAAACCCAGGAACTTCAAATCGATACCCACCACCTCTTCATCGATTTTAAGGCCGCGTATGACAGCATCTATAGAGACGAGCTATACAGAGCAATGTCTCGTCAAACGCGCCCGTTTGTGCAGAGAATGCACCCTGTTCCATCGGGGTCGGTCAAGACCTTACCGAGACCTTTGATGTCAGAAAAGGATTTAGACAAGGCGACGCGCTGTCATGCGACTACTTCAACATCGTTCTTGAAAGAGTTGTGCAAAATTCACGCGCCAACACCAGAGGCACAATCTTTCAAAAGTCCGTCCAATTACTCGCATACGCCGACGATATTGACATAATCGGAAGAACGCAGCGTGATGTCATCGGCACGTTCGTGAGTATTGAGATGGAGGCGGCGAAGATGGGTTTAGCGGTCAATGAGGGCAAGACGAAGTATATGCTGTCAACAAGAAAGGACACCCAACACCGACGTCTCGGACAGAACGTCACTATAGACAGCTATAACTTTGAGGTAGCTAAGAACTTTGTCTACCTAGGCTCCGCTATAAATTCAGACAATGACATTGGCGCTGAGATTAAACGAAGAATAACTCTTGCCAATCGCTGTTGCTTTGGGCTAAGAAGGCAATTGAGTAGCAAAGCCCTCTCTCGAACAATTAAGGTGACCCTTTATAAGTCCTTAATCGTCCCATAGACTCTGTCTAAAGGGGATGAGGTTGCTCTTGGCTGTTTCGAGAGGAAAATTCTTCGGGTGATTTTTGGTCCCGTCTGCATATACGGGGAGTGGAGGAGGAGATACAACGACGAACTGTACGGGCTGTACGGCGGCATCGACTTAGCCAGAAGAGTGAAGGTCCAACGACTGAGGTGGCTGGGACATGTAATGCTTCAGCTCGGAAAATCTTCGAATCCACACCCGAGGGTCAGCGCAGTAGAGGAAGACCGCGACTCAGGTGGCGCACGCAAGTGGAAGGGGACCTCAACCAACTTAGCGTGCGAAACTGGAGACAGCTGGCAAAGGATCGAGATCGCTGGCGACGCTTGTTGGTTGAGGCCCAGGACCACCCCGGTCTGTAGCGCCACCTTAAGTAAGTAAGTAAAACATTCGAACCACTAATCAACACCAAATTGACAAAACTAGCGAAGGACGACAGGATTTGGAGATTTTACTAACGCTTTACAGTTTATTTAGCTTCGAGGTAAGTGGGAGGAATTGATTTTGAGGAAATGGTCACACTTACTTTGCTCTTGACACTTCGTCCGATCCCGAGCTTGTGTAAAAAGCACATAATTTACTCAGCACAACTCATGGCTTGAGGAAGCCAACCTTTTGTCGATTAATTATTATTATTAGAATCTATCTATGTAGGTGTAGGCAAATCTGTGAAATGGCTTCCTACTCCATCCTACGTGGGGAATACACCAAGCCAATTTTATCCTCTCGTCCCGAAAACTATAAACAATTATCAAATCGCCTTGCCCGCTGAAAGTCAAAATAAATTTATCGCTGATAGTACCAATACATTCAGGCACCGGTCGTAGGGTCTCATTAAACAATAAGACGAAGCACATATGCATCCTCCATCCTCAAGCATCCAGCGCTAATAAAGAGACCACGGTGGAAAGGCGCGCACGTTCATCTATATCCACATGAGTCTCTATCTAAATTAATAATTCCAAACACCTAGCCCACTGATTGAATCTTTGGTCTCGGTGTGCATCGGGAGAGAAGCGCCCTGCCCAGAATCACCGCTCTAGCTTCACGGAAAAGGCTTTGCTAGTTGCACTGATTCTTAATTGGATATTTATCAAACGCATGATATCTATGTAACGTGTAATCTTGGTGCAAAGCGTTGCTGATCGTTGGACGCGGTGTAGAATTTATTACTTCTGCCATGTCTGCATGTGCGCGAAGGCGGTAGTGATTTCAGGTCCCGGTTCGAGCCTATAAGGTATCCAATTGGGATCAGAAAACTAATTGAAACAAATGAAGAAGCGGAATGTTTGAATAAGGGATTAGCCTGTGCAGATTCATAAATTGTTGTCTCCTTTCGTTTTTCCATGATGGAGGTCTCTTGGGTATCCAGTCCACAGATCCTTATTTATTTTGTATCAAAGGCGGCTCGTACATATCCCATTGACCATTCCGATTCGAAGCTACAGGTTAGGAGACGAAAATGACGTGCATGTCATGCAGAACAATTTTATTGAAAGCGAACCGCCTGGTGTTTCTTGCTCTGTTGGAGGATGCTGTTGGTTGTTGCAGTCCTGCCCTGATATGACGCGCGAGTCATAATCTCGGAAGGCGGTCATAAAATACTCCTTTTCATGGGGACAACTCAATGGTTATTATCTTATGGTGCACCTCGTCGTCTTTTCGCAGGAGTTGGTACCTGTCCGCGGTGGATATCAGATGGCTGATATGCGTATATTGCATGCGTGCGTTCGCCAGAAATATGGGCTTCGGTGCTCTTTTATGTGCTGAAAAGTGGAATTGGGAACCAATTTATGGTACATTTTGCGAGTTCAGGAAAGAGAAATGCGGAAAGTGGAGTGCGTGTAGGTTGAATGGACAGAACGATGTGGGTCATGATTACAGTGGGTGAAAAGGATTTCTTAGAAAACGAAATGGAGTCGCTTGCAATTAGAGCTTTTATCGAACTGGATTTGTAGGTGTAGCAATCACATGAACATTGGTTTAGTGGCTGTGACTTCCGAGGAATTTGATTAGATTTTAGGTGCGTGGGTAGGCATATGTAGATGACTTGCGCATTGTTGCAATTGTGTGGTTTCTCTTCAGGTCTAGATCTGCCTCTCAAAGATGGCCACAACTGTCATGTCTTTGTCGTGAGGTGAATTCATATTGCAGAGAGTAACAAGTTTTCTTCAGACCCTGATTGCGGGCTGGAACTTGGTTACGATTGAGATTTATTGTTTGTAATAAAAATGTCTTTACAGACATGTGTCTCTAGGAAGAGCAATAGATTCACGCCAAGAAAATAATGACAGGGAACGTATCCATTTCAGATCACGGACCGTAATACTAAAATGACGCCATATGTAGACTAGAGATGGTTTTTTTTCGACAAAGACGCAATCGGATCTTAAGATTTTCAAGGCATAGCTACTTAGACATTTGAAGTCTCAAACAAGATAATGGCGGGTTCTGGTTGATGAAGGGCGGCATCCTCCGTTTTTGATACAAGAACGTCGAAGCGTTTGTTGAGCTGAGGAAAATGTATGGTTGCAAGTTGATGATTTCTGACTATACCGAAACCGATGCGTTTCTGGAACGTAAGGATCCCCATTCTCCAAACAAGAGGCGTATTAAGCGAATAGCAGTATCCACCCTTAAATTTAATAACGTATGCAAGCGAGAAGGCCTCTCGGGCAACAGCAGCACTATGCAGGCTCATGCCAAATACTGGAGGACCAAAGCAGCCGGTCAGAAACCTTTTGACGACCGTGAGCAAGTCCATGCTCCTGTATGCGGCCCCGATATGGGCGTCAGAGACGCACCATAAGTCGTACATCAGAGGGATGAACTCGGCGCATAGGATTGCATCCATAAGGGTATGCTGCGCGTTTAGAACTGTGTCAGCGGATGCTATAAGTGTAATATCAGGCCGCATGCTTATCGATCTAGAAACGAACGGCCCTGGAGGCTATGAAAGTGGTGTGGCAAAATAGATGGAACATCACAACGAAGGGGCGATGGACGTATAAACTGATCCCCAACATTGATGAATGGACTAGAATAAAGCACGAAGAGGTAAACTACCACCTAAATCAATTCATAACAGGACATGGATGCTTTCGGGAGTACCTTTAAAAGTACAAGCATGTGGATGACCCATTCTGCCAACACTGTGAAGGGAAACCCCAGAACGCCGAGCATGTGCTGATGGAGTGCTAAAACTACACGCGTGCTAGAACCATCCTTGAGAGAGAAATTGGAGCCCAATTGACCCCAAGAGGCCTAATCAGATATATGCTGGAAACGCGCAAAGGCTGGGAGACTGCAAGTGAAGTTATTACAAGCATAATGCAGCAACAGCGAATAGAGGAGAGAGCAGCGAGAAACCAAGAAACTGCTAGCTCTGGCAGTTGAGAAGGAGACGACGAAATGTCAAACCTGCCCCTGCGAAGGAATGCCTTTCACTGGCGGTGCCGCAGGGGACAAACCAGGAGACAGAGCAAGAAGGAGGTGTTTTTTTTAGCACGCAAACATGCAGGAGCATCACTCATGGCACGGGCCAAAGAGTATCCATTAAGAATTTTCACACCTACCTGCGCATAAAAAAAAAAAAAATAACCCTAAAATTTAACGGGGCTGCTATTAGGAATTAAGCAGCTGGAGGTGACTTGATAGAGAGCAAACTCAATTCTAAGATTTGGTCAGACGAGTAAATGATGAATGAAATTTCAGTTTTGTTTGCCGGATCCACAAGAAAGGAGAGTCCTCAACGACGCAAAGTACAGATCAGTGGCATAAGCATCGTTTACAAGATCTTATCGATCATATTGGGTGATCGCCTTAAACCTTTCGTCAAAAGCCTGATTGGCCACTATTACTGCGGAGAGAACTCAAGAACTTCAAGTCGATAGCTACGTATATATTATCTTTTTGCCTATTTTAAATCGACCTATGACACCATTTATGAAACCAAGTTATACTCGAACAGGACCATGCCTACTCGAAATGGGTTGTCAATAAGAAGGGATACCTGTCATCGATGAATTGAACAGAACATCACGGTGGACAGCTTCAAGGTTGTAAGGAACTTTGTTTGTTTTGGCTCAGCTATTACTCCTGACAACTACATGGAGGCTAACCTGGCAAAGCTGAAAATAAACACCGCCAAGACGAAGATTCTTTGTCGAATAATATCAAAAATCTAGAATTCGAACTCAAATTTCTTCGAATTTATTCGGCTAAAGACAGCTTCAGATGAAGCGCACCAGCCGTTAGTTAGCTAAAGATTGGGGAGGTTGGAGAAGGTTTTTGGTTGACGGCCCTATCCTCTCTAGATTGTAGAAGAAAGTAGCCAAAGTCACTAAAGAGTTCGTTGGCAAATACATGGAAACTAACACAGGCTATAGGTTCTAGGGAGTGAAAGAAATAATGCACTGGATATGTCAGTATCCTATCGATTTATTGTCGCTTTCCTGACGTTAAAAAATCAGAAGTAGTCTTGAAGGACATTTCTTCCGCCTCTAATAGCCAGTATACCTATCTGGTTTAAGTGCCCCATATTGAGGACGGCTTCACCTAACCAACTCTGGCTTTACGTGACTATTTAGCGTGACTGTTGGGACGATGGCCCCTGTAAAAGCGATACTGGTCAATTTTCTAGTAAAAATGAAAAGATCCCCATACAAATACATTAGAGAAGCAATCAGAACAATTGCCTCCGCACTGCAGTATCGGCCATTGTCATTTACCTGATGCCTATAACTATTATCCGCAAATAGATAGAGACTCTGGCAACCATTCGTTTAAAAGTCTCCTCTCAGTTGTCTACCGACCTTCCGAAACTTAGGTTAGGTTAGGTAAGGTGGCTGCACTTGATCGACAGAGACACTCTTAGACCAGATTGGCCCATTGTGATATCACGATGAAGAGCCGCCTTACCAGTATCAGGAACCAGAGTATGTAACATGTCGAGATGGGCAACCGTAACGTTATTAACCCATTAACTTATTGAACCATTTCATCCAGAAGATGAAGTTTCTTATTTTCTTGGAGTTTGTCGAGTTCGGCCAGATTGTTAAGATCCTCGTAGAAGTATTTCCCGAGAGTTTTTGCTCTTAGCGGCGCAAGGGCAGGATTTGTGCACAGTAGGTGGGTTGGAGTTTCCTTCTCCTCGTTTCTGCAGCTTCTACAGAAATCATTGCAGGAGATCTCCAATCTGAGTGCATGTCTGCCTATCAAGCAATGTCCGATGGAAAACCCTATTAGGGAGGTTTTTTTCCAGTTAGTGGATAAAAGCCTCTCTATCTTCGTTAAATCCAGGATAGGCAAGATTTGTATTGACTTAACTTTGGTCAACATTTCCAAACAACCATACCTGCTTCCAAGCTGCTGTCTTGAATGTCGACTAAATGCACTTCCACATAGATGACGCCAAAACTGCAGCCATATGCCGGAATGATGGGGCTGCATACCCATCCAGTAAACATATCCTTAAACTCGACTAGAATCAGAGAAACCAACCATGGAACGGAGGAAGGCACCTGACGCTAAATGTCCAGAGAGGTCTGGCTAAGGCTGGTCACTGTCCTATAGGCTTTCATGCCAAAGCGCTAGGCTTTTCTCAAACTATTTCTGCAGAAAATGTAAGGAAAAGAGGAAAAGGAGACTATTCTCCATTTCTTCTGGCCCTGTCCGAATGAAGACAGGAGCATCCCTTCTTTCTATATTGATTTAATCAAAATTACAAATACTGACTTCCGAAGCATCTTCTGCTGCACAGAAAGCTCTGACTTACTTACTTACTTAAGGTGGCACTACAGTACGGGGTGGACCTGGGCCTCAACCAACAAGCGTCTCCAGCCAGCTCGATCTTTAGCCAGCTGTCTCCAGTTTCGCATGCCAAGTTAAGGTTAAGGTTCCCTTCCACTTGTGTGCGCCACCTGAGTCGCGGTCTTTCTCTACAGCGCCGTCCCTCGGGTGTGGATTCGAAGATTTTCCGGGCCGAACTATGAGTGCCCATTCGCTCTTTATGACCCAGCCACCTCAGTCGTTGGAGCTTCACTCTTCTGACTAAGTCAATGTCGCTATACAGTCCGTACAGTTTGTCATTGTATCTCCTCTTCCACTCAATATCTATGCAGACGGGACCGAAAATCACCCAAACAATTTTCCTCTCAAAAAAGCCAAGAGCAACCTCATCCGCTTTTGACAGAGTCCATGCCTCAGCGTCGTACAGCAGGACTGGGACGTATTAGGTCTTATAAAGGGTCGCTATAGTTGTTCGAGAGAGGGCTTTGCTCCTCAATTACCTTCTTAGCTGGTGTCGTTGTCTGAGTTTATAGCGGATCCTAGGTAGACAAAGTCCTTAACTACCTCAAAGTTTTATCTGTCTATTGTGACGTTCTGTCCGAGATGTCGGTGTTAAGTGTCGGTGAAATATCACAATGGACGTCTTATGGTCTAAGTGAGTCTGTATCCAGGTCCACTAACCTATTCGGGAACAACAGTGCATCTTTTCGATTTCGAGGATGACACTATCCTTTAAAACGTTAACTACATTGCTCTGCATTTGTAGATTATCACAGAAAACTCAGGTGATACATTCTCAGAAACACAATCTTTTAGGTGTTTCACACCAACTAACGCTGTGTTACACATCTTGTTGCATAACTTGTTACATGATTCTCCTCTTCTTTCTGCCTTTTAAAATAATTACCACAGTGCAGTAAATTAAAACATATTTCTTCCTTAGTGCCGACAACGATTACCTAGCCTTCACCAAGGATCAGCAATAGCACGCAAAATCGCCATCTCCCCGACCCGAATGACCGTTCGAAACTCTCTAGATGCACACGGGCTTCCAATTCCTATCCAACATCCAATCCTCATCAACATGGTTCGTGCACTTTTTCTCCTTATCATGCAATAAGATTAAGCGATGTTGATTCCCGGCCCGATGGTATCTCCAGTGTTGCCTGCCGAAAAAAAAAAATAAAAAAAATTAAACATACACCCAGTAGTTGATGCCGATGCTGCGATTATTACCACGCGGGGCCTACTCCATTGGACCGATCCTGAAGACGCTTTTCTTAAGAATCGTGGAAATGTATGCCCCGCAATGGCCAAAAGAAGAAGAGGAAGCCAGGGAGCCAGCCACTATCTATGACCACACACTATCGCGCAGAGGCTCTCTCGAGAATGCCAAGATCGGTTTGGGTGGAATTTACGATCTATCTGGAATCTAATTCGGGATTCTCCTCTGAGGATGGACAAAAAAAAAAAAAAAAAAAATTATTGAAATTAATTCCGCTAAGTATGTGAATTAGACTGTGGGCGGAGAGGCAGACCCGGATAGCATCTGGTATCGTGGATCGGTTTGTTTATTGTATTGGCACGGAGGTATCATACTTTATCGCTGGAAAGGGTCAAAATTAATAATTCCAAGTTAGGAGGTGATTTTATAATTAAATTCAATAAATATCCTGCAGCGCACGAGGGAGCGAGAGATGCTTTCGTGTCGCCGAGATAAATGTTGTAGGCAGTTCCGCAAAGCGCCATGACTTCTGTGCACTAGGTGAGAGGCGTAAATAGCGAATACCTCACGCTAGTTTCGGTCTTAGTGCGCTGCCTCTGTTGTGCGATGGCATTAATCTGAGATAAAATTCTTCCTGCGTATGCGATGGATGCTGTAACCACAAGTGTATCTTATCTGATTCGGATTGCTGTCATTTGTATAGCCGAACGGAGCTAGCTGTTGGTTGTGGCATGCTTGTGGGACATTTGTGGAAGCCCACCGAAACATCCAACCGCACGCGGATAAATGTCAAACATTTATTTCATGCGATATGGAACGGTAAACTGGGTATAAATAATTAATTAAATTTTTTTAACCCACGAACGGGGTGTTTAGGAAAAAGTTCAAATTAAGAAGTTGCGTTCGCGTTGATATTGGCTGGGCGATAAGCGGGCGAAAATGGGTGTAAGACTCGCTGCCGATGAGCAGATTAGAGATGAGAGAAATACCTCAGAGTGGGTTAACACCTACTGAGGTGCTTTAACAAACTAGCGGTGATCTAGCAGTGGAGATTATCCAAGCAGGAGATATTTCAGTGCTTTAAGGACATGCGTGTGCAATGGTAAGTTTTTGGTATACCCAACGGTATTGATAAGAGATTGAACTGGGACTCAAGAGAGACTAGCTAAGATTAATCCTACGTTGTGCTCCTAATTGATTGACTCAGGTTTTACACAAGCTCTGCAGTAAAGATAACCTCTACGTCATACTACCTGGTTCGAGGGAGTCATTGAGTTTTATATTCGACTTAAAGGATAGAGGGTTCGGTAGGTAGGTAGGTAGAGGTGGCGGTTCTAAAGAATCCAATTAGCGCTGGGATGGGCCGTTTTGAAACCACAACTTATTTGACCTGACTGTTTTCGGGTGTTATGGGTTGATAGACAAAGGTTTTTAAATCCAATCTGTGGAATTAAGGAACATGATAAGTTCACCAATATTTTTCCTGGAAATATCTTTGTAGTCGTCTAAGAAAGGTTTGCCCAGAGTGCGCTGTGTGACCCTCGCTAGGGCCGGACACTTGCACAGGAAATGATTCTTTTTCGCTGTTATCCTTGCAACTGTTGTGGACAATACCTTGCTTGGCTGCATGGTCTCCCACTGGCCAGTGGCCCGTACTAGCGGCTACGATTCTCGCAATATCCTGTCTTGATCTGCTTTGTAGCTCGTTTATTTTATATTTATTGTAACCGGGCCAGGTCTTCCTTAATATGGCTCAGTTGCTTAGCCTACTCCACACTTGGTTGGCCGTTTTCAGAAAGTGGTGTTGAATATTGCCCTTAACGGCTCCTAGCGGGAAATTAACAACTTACGCCAGTGAGTTGTTAAGGCCTGATCCCCGCCTGGCCAGGTCGTCGGCGTTTTCGTTGCCATAAATTTTCCTGGGACCCAGGTGAGAATGACCCTGCACTGGACTCCCAGCTGATTTAACTCTTCCTGGCATTGCTTTACCAGCTTTGAGGATGTAGTGACCGAATCAATAGCTTTGATAGCGGCTTGACTGTCAATGTAGATGGCAGTGTTGTAGATGGGTGTTAGAGAATTTTTCAGCACACGGCAGGTTTCCCGGATGGCAAGGAGCTCTGCCTGGAAGACTTTGGCAAAATTCGGAAGTTGAACAATGTTGAAGTCAATATGAATTTTTAATTCCAGCTCCCAGTACTTTGACGACAATGATGCCCGAACCCAAAAAAGACCAAGAACACCAACCAGACTGCTTAATTTTAAGTACTGAAAGCAGCTTGCGCTGAATCGACTGTAATGTCTGAAGCAGGGGCTCTTCACGAGTCAGGAGTCTGCTAAGAATATAAGATCATTGTGATCGTTACACACCTCGGCAGCCTTGGTGCAGGCGCTGAATTCGAGGGGCCTATCCATCGCCCTTGTGCAGGAACCATGGACCAGCACAAGTAAAAAAATTCTGGGCCTATCAACACCTTCAGGTAGGACGCTGTGTTGTGCTCTGTCCAACAGACCCAGAACATGTATTATATTTAATAATAACATAAACTTCTTCCCACTAACAGAATTCACTAACCAGGACATCTGCGCAGCTATGGTGAAGACGAACAACTCCAGGGATACCATAGTTGCATCGGCATACTTTCCCGGAGACAACACTGACTGCCCCCCCGCCATTGTGAGCAAACTATTTAAGTTCGCGAAGGAAAACAATGCCGACATCATCCTGGTTCTTAACTGAAGAAGTTTAAAAGGCAAACCCCCTGGTGGAACAACGACCTCAATCATTCTAGGTCCAGAGTAAGGAAGCTTTTTAACCGAGCCAAACGGAACGGTGACTGGCAAACCTACTCCCAAGCTCTCACCAGGTACAACCAAGATATAAAAAAGGCCAAAAAAGAATCGTTCAGGCGATTTTGCGACAATATATGCGACACAAACTCTGCATGCCGCCTGCACAAAGTTCTTGCCTCTGACCGATCCGTCTCTTTGGGTTCACTCATAAAAGAAGATGGAAGTCAAACCAAATCTAAGAAAGAGACCCTTGAACTTTTACTTAGAACTCATTTTCCAGGATCAATCCCAATCGATCCACTCTCAACCAGACCATCACACCAGGCAGACTGTCCCTATCTGCCGACAAGGGGAGACTGGAAAATCGCGAGAGAAATCTGCAATGTGGGAGCCACCAAATGGGCCATCTCCTCCATGAAACCCTTCAAAGCCCCTGGAGATGATGGCATTTTCCCAGCACTACTGCAACAAGGAGCATAGATAATTGCTCCAACTCTATCCAAGCTGTTTAGCTGTAGTCTAGCCCTTGGATACCTACCCGCTGCGTGGCGTAGAGTAACTGTCAAATATCTACCTAAGGCTGGCAGAACCTCGGACTCAAGTCCCAAATCCTTCCGTCCCATCAGTCTTATGTCATTCATTCTGAAATGCATGGAAAAGATAATTGACAGACATATAAGAGGAGAAGCACTCTGCAACTTCCCTCTCTGCGACACTCAACACGCATACCAACCGGGCAAATCTACTGAGTCAGCACTCAATGACTTGGTAACCAGAATTGAAACCTCCATCGACAGGAAGGAGATATGCCTTGTCGCATTTCTTGATATCGAGGGAGCCTTCAATTACACCTCATATGAATCCACTAAACGTGCACTCAGTAATATGAACCTCTCACCAACAATAAGCAAATGGATTATGTCCATGCTGGAAAGTAGGGTGATACACACCAACATCGATGATGTTGAAATATCGGCGCTTACAACTCGAGGATGCCCCCAGGGTGGAGTCCTGTCGCCACTGATTTGGTCGCTCGTCATTGACAGTCTTCTCCGGTCCCTAAAGAACCTAGGGATCGAGGTCATTGGCTATGCAGACGATGTGGCGGTCATCGTCAGTGGCAAATATGAAAGCGTTGTTTCAGAAGTGCTCCAATACGCACTATCTGAGATACAGAAATGGTGCACAAAAGAAGGCCTCTCTGTAAACCCCAAAAAGACACATATAGTTCCTTTTACCAGAAGAAGAAACCTAAATCTCCTGATTCGCCCCTCTATCTATGGCGAAACCATTAAATTTTCACAAGAAGTAAAGTACCTTGGGGTTATCCTGGACAGCAAATTGTCCTGGAACCCCCAAATTGACCGGACTGTTGGAAAAGCGACACGAGCACTGTGGACCTGTCGCCGCATCTGTGGCAACAATTGGGGATTAAGTCCAAAAATCATGCTCCAAATTTACACCTTGGTCGTTAGACCCACCCTGGCATATGCGGCAATAGTGTGGTGGACAAAGACAAATGAGGCCGCCACAGCTAAGAAATTGGAACGGGTGCAGCGCCTAGCTGAAGTCTGCATGACCGGCTGCCTGCGCTCCACCCCCACCGCCTCGCTTAACGTCATTGTCGGTCTACCACCAGTTCGAGTCCATATCCAAACCCAGGCTAAACTCAGCCTGCACAGGCTCTTCCATCTAAACATTATCAGTTCCGAACATCCCCCTGATGGCCACCTTAACATGCTTTACTCCCTGCTCCAAAGCAGAGAGTTCAGCATGCCATTGGATGACTTTCTCCCAAGGTATTGCTTCAAACGAAATTACTCAGTAGTCATACCCCCCAGTGACGACTGGGAAAAATTCAAACCCCGTCCCTCAGAGCATGACCAGGTATGGTATACAGACGGCTCTAAAATGGACAGTGGATCTGGGGCTGGAATATTCGGAGAGTCACTTAGCACTAACCTATCGGTCAGTCTAGGCACGTACTCATCGATCTTCCAGGCAGAAATATTTGCCATAAACCAGTGCACAAGTTTAAGCTTGCTCTCTAACCCACGTGGCAAAACCATTTTTATCTTCTCTGACAGTCAAGCTGCCCTGAAAGCACTGAATTCAGCCACGATAAAATCAAAACTAGTTCTAGAGACAGTCAAATTGCTTCTAGAATTGGGAAAAAACAACTTGGTCATACTACATTGGATCCCTGCTCACAAAGGCTACGCCGGCAATGAAACAGCGGATTCACTGGCCAAGATAGGTGCGACCACCCCCCTCACTGGTCCTGAACCAGCCTGTGGAGTAAACAAAACCATTTTTAAAAACTTCATGAGGGAGCAATCCCTGCTCAAATCCAACGCGATCTGGATGGAAAGTATAGGACAGAAATGTACCAAATACTTCTTTCCCATAGTATCGCAAAAGAAATCCAAGTTTCTTTTAAAGCTAAGCAGGAACCACCTTAGAATTCTAACCGGCATCCTAAGTGGCCACTGCCGTCTAAAACGGCATCTTCACAAGCTTGGCCTGTCACCGGACCCTACCTGCAGACTGTGCCTGGAGAGCGATGAAAGGCAGTGAACTCGTTTCACCAATGGCGCTTGCCACGCTCCACCCAGAGAGGCTGATTAGCTTCCTGACATCTTCTGGAGTAGACAAACTGCTCTAAACTCTCGGGAAAGCACAATAGGCCTCTGTATGAGACCGCAGTGCTAGAGTGGACAAACCGCTCCCCACTAATAATAATAATAATAATAGTTACACACAGGATCAAAAGTCTAACGGAGATTCTGCTTTACTGCTTTAGTTGCTTAAGGTGGTTGCTGAGTTCGATCAACTTATTTATGTAATTCATCTTGAAAGAGATAAAATAAGTAAATAAGTAGCTGGTGCGACAACATGGGGTGGCCAACGGCACGAATGGCAAGGCCCAACAATTTATTCCTGACTCTGACTCCGAACGGCGAATTGAGAAGCTACTTTATGACAAATTATATTCTCGGATGGTTGGTATTCCCCAACAAGAGGATGTGTCGCGAAAAATGTTCGGTAGATATAGTTGAGGCTCAAATCCAGTCATCTCATACACCAATCCAAGGCACTAGCCACTGAACCTTCACCACTTCGGAAAGTGGCAGAAGAATATGGACACTTTCAATTTTATGTTGAAATCTTTATCTTCTTTGAGATATTGAAGGCCATACTATGCACAAGAGGATTATGTTCCCATTGACAGTGTTCTTCTTCGGAAAAAACGAGATAAAAATCTTTGTGATAAATTCTTGCTGGCCACACTGATTGCTGCCGTCAGACTGTCTTTGATTTGTACATCATGAAAGTCCACGAATTTGTGATACATTAAGCTAAAAAGTCGATATGTAATCATACAAGTAGTGATTCTCAAGCTTCTTTAACCAAAGCAGGCGAAGGTCACTAGGAAATTCGTACTATCAAAGACTGTCTGACTGCAGTACAAATCAAAGACTGTTTGACTGCAGCAATCAGTGTGACCAGCAAGAATTTATCACAACCTCAGTTTCCTGCATTTAGCTAACTATGAGCGAAGCTCATGGCGTGTAAGCTCATGTTGCTAAATAACGTGTGGATCCATTAGTACGAACAGAGACATCAACGGAAGTGCGTCTAAACAATACACAGCATCTCGCCAAATTAAAACTATTCGTGAACGACAAAGGATGGCAACAACCAACTATGACACATCTTGTTGAAACTAAACGTTCGTGTGTTAGATTCATTCATCACCACCACCTGCATCCTATCGCCAAAAGAAATTGATCCATTTCCTGAAATTTATGATTGGGTCGGGTCCATTTTCACATATAATCGCGTCCTGATTCATTAGCCCGGTAAACCATACAGCGGGTAATAACTTTTCCAAACCTTTTAGCGACACTTCTTCCGCATGGCAAGTGCTCAAAAAGTGAAACTATCTCCAAGCGAAAAAGGATCGTTGAGCTCATAAATTGATGCTTGGACATTTGGCATGCGATCGGCACATTTGGATGTCAAACAGAAAGTCAATGCCACTGCCCAGCACTATCCTGCGGCCATTTGAATGGACTTTTGTAATTACATTCGGGAACCCATCTTGCCGTTTCACGTGACACTTTAGCGCACATGTCGATAGGGGTCTTATCTTTATGGCAGCGATTCACAAGCAAGTGGACACGATGGCCAGGCGATAGGAAGACGGTCCGCAAACAAGATGCTTATCGTGCATCACATCACCACTGCTGGCGGAAGCATATTATGAAAATATGCTAAGGGGTCCACTGGCAGAGGTGATGGGAAAATGTTGTCAACTCTTTGATTGGATATCTCCACACCGATGCTATTTACTACTTTTTGCCAACGGTCGATAGTTTAACACCGAAATGGTATCACAATAAATTGTAAAAAAGTTTCACGTGATAACCTAGTAAATCCCCGAGGATCTCCCACTAAACACCTCACCGAACCTGTTGCGGCGTCTCATCGTGTATGGAAGGTATGGAAGCAAAATGAAAACTCTCTTGGGACAGCCGGGAACGTGAATCCGTACTTCGAGGGGAAACTATTCAAAGACTTTGATCACTTTGCAATCGGATGGCTTCGTTGTAGATAGCATCGGTGGATTGGAAGACAGAGAGATTCGGAATTCCGGACGACCAACTAATCAGCAATCTTAAGGAATACAAACATTGCTTTCACATGAAGATGGAATTTTGTCGAAAGGACGGTGTAGGTACAGAGGTGTTGAAAAGTGTGTGCACATGTGGGGAATGAGGAGCTCTGGTATTCGAGGCTTCACAACGAGGAAGGATCTTTGGTTCTCTCACATCCGTTGACTTGAGCTGCTTAAACTGTTCAGCCAATTCAGACAGTTCTAGGCGAAAAGTCGAGTTTATAACAAAAAAAGTGTCAGTAGATGAGTTGGAGAGAAATATTGTCAGAAAGCGTGCCCGATAAGGAGGCCCTAGGATTTCGTAAATGCTTCCCAGAAACTGCTTGATCGCTTTGACACAGTCGATAAAAGTTCAAAGAAACCTAGGGGTCCATCGTTTCTTCCGTAATCGCATAACTCGTTACATAAAAACGTGATGATTTGACACCAGAATGCTCATTCTTACGTGACGAGTTATACAATAATGGAAGAGACGATTAGGGCTCTAGTTTTGTGGGGAGATGATGAAGCCCATGAGATGACGTCCTAGAGATTACGTAGCTATCTACTCGTAGTTCGGCTTGGATCTAAGTGGAACGTGAACTCATTCCGCGAGATATCTGTCAAGAGTTGAACCTCACCTGGCCAATTTATCTGCCTCTTCGTTGCAACTTTACTTATGCCCCGATGTCCTGGGACCAGGTTAGAGTGACTCAGATTTGCAAGATACTTCTGACAATGTTTTACCAATTTGGAGGATGTGATACAGAAGCTATGGCCTTAATGGCAGTTTGACCATTGGTCCGTTTCGTTTAGGAGTTTGGTTCTTTTTAAGTTCGAGGCAGGTGTCGAAAGTTGTTAGCATTTCAGCAAAGATTATACTTAGCGGTCAATTCTTGTTGTATGAAAGGATTAAGGTCGGCACTACTATTGAGCCCCTGAGGTCTGGTTTGGTTCACCGACCGATCGAAAATGGAATTTTGAGTGGGATCTAGTGTCTTTGAACCCAACATTTGTTACACTTTTTCCACCGGATCGCGAATGACCGATCGATGGCGGAAAAATCAGTGCAATACCAATTTAGATATTGGCTGCGCCGACTGCTCAGCTGGTGTGAGTTCCGTTTACTTCGTCGCTAATTAGGGTTTTGCGAAATCTTTTGGAGGAAATGGGCGCCACCCAATTTTTAAGAGGGAATTGGGAAACCAAGAAGACACTTCCGCGTGAATACAACACAATAGAAACAAAAGTTTTCAACGTTTTAACGCTCTCTAGGAGATGGACATATTTTTTTATGTCTTTCGAACGTCTACTACACCATTTGGTTAAACGCACTATTCTGGTTTTCCAGAACAAGATGTCTTACGGGTCGCTTATTCCGCAATATTCGGGAAGTTTCACAATTTTTCTTTTACTCGATGTATAATGCGCTCTACGCTCTATAATTCACTCTAACTATACTTAACTTTCTCCTTTAGCTGCTTCCTTCCTCTCACCTTTGTCGTCTTTTAGAATACTTCTTCCTTATTTTATTTCCTTCTTTCTCACTCTATACGCTCTATGATCTTTCGCTCGTTCTCAGACACATCCCTTCTGCCGTCAACCAAGAAGTAACTTGCAGGGTTGCTACAAGCCTCCTTTTCGGCTCGGTTTGTCTGACTCGACCCTCTCTTCATTCAGTCCCAACGGGTCCTCAGTGCGGCTTTCTTGCATTGCTCCGCTTCTTTGCTAGAGACTGCTACCGTTTTTGGAACCCCGTTGTGGGCTTCTCTCACTCTCACACACTCACACCTGTGGAGTTATGTAGGACTGCGGGGTGCTGCCGCAGTGGTCGAATTTAGCCAAATTGCCGCTTTCCGAGACGCGCCTAAAACCGAGCATATTTAGGCATTCTTCCAAGTTATTTTTTCTGTGAACTTACGTTGACGGCAGGTGAAAGGAAGGACTTTTGCTAAAAGAGAAAGACAACGTTATTAAATTTAACCTTGCGAAAGCTAGCATTCCGGTAGGTTCTTACTCAGATTTGGGGAGGGATTCAAAATAGTGCGTTTTAGCTTACATAATTTTACGTTGGGCCCTCGGCCACAGATGGTGTGCACCAAGTCTCCCTCTCTTCTTCTCTGGTCGGCTGCTGGCTCGTTCTGTTGTTATGTATCGTTGTCTTAGGTTCTTGGGGTGATCGTCCGTTTCAGGCCCTTGTTTATCATGTTGGCTGTGACTTGCGAGACCGTCCGTCTCGTGACCTTGATAAGACTTGTATTGCGTTTGTCGGTGCTCTGCGAGACCATCCGTCTCGTCGCCTTGTTATGTAGTGTTGTCTGTGATTTACAAGACCGTGTGTCGTTGGAGACCGCCCGTCTCCCTTCATTCTGGACTGTCCGTCTGTCGTTGGAGATCGCCCGTCTCCCTTTATTCTAGACCGTCCGTCTGTCTTTGGAGACCTGGTTGTTGTTGTCCCTTCAAGTGGCTGGGGGAGTGGGCCGATGGCTGATGGGACCATGGCTGCCCTCCACTCTCACAGGTTTGAAGGGACAACGATAGAACGGGGAAAGGCAAAGGTGACTCTTGTTGTGGTAAAATTTACCGCAACGCACCAAAGTCTCGATACCAATGGAAATGTTTGCCAGTGTTTTGCAGGCTGAAATTCATGTTATTGTGGTCTATGTAAGGATAGAGGCGTTAATGGCGCTAGAATGCACATCTCTCAGATAGACAGGCGGACCTTAACGCTCTAAAGCACTACTGAGTGGAATCTAAGTCAGTCAAGTGCTGTTATAAAGCTTCTAATCACCTGCCAGACACAGCAGGGTCCAGTTGGATGCTTGGCGAAATTCAAATGTATGAATGCGATGTAAGTCGTCACTTCTCAAGAGCAAATTTTCGTTTGAAGTGGGGACCTAGTTAAAAATCAGGCTTAAGTCTAAAAAGGGTTCAATTTCAATACGAACTTGGAAGAAAGTGCTTCCGTAGAACAATTCTCTTGTTTTTCACATCGCACAACTAACACAGTCCATCCAGCTCAAGATTAAGACTTCAAAGCAATAAAGCCACCGCGCTAGTTAAATTAATACGGAAACTCACTTCAGTCTCTGCTTCTTTCTCACCGGTTGTCACCATAAAATCCCATTACTTCCTGAAATGCCGTCACATTTTACAACCAGCGACGAACAATTGCACCTACTACGTAGTAGCCTTACATAAAACTCACTTCCTACCCATGTGCTTGGTCACTGAACCTGCCTATGGAAGGCACAAACTATAAATTCTATTTGGAGAAGCCCACTACAAATGGCAGACCACTCTCTCGTAGGGCATAATTGCCATCAATTTCGTGCCACAAAAAGTCATGTTACTCTGGTTTTTACACGTCACCCTGAACAGATTACACCATTCCAGCGATGTAATCCCTTGTTGAATCGAGATAAACGCACAATCAACGTGATTATGGTTAATTGGAAAAGGAGTTAGAAGGAGTCATTCCTGACCTTGCAGCCCTTTTTCCGCAATCTGACATCTCTCAGACGATCATCATGTAACATCAACGATGACAAACCCGATGATGCACCATTTATAGCGACAAATGGACATAGTATTGGCTTGTTAACACATGTTTCTGTGCTGCGTTTTTTTTTTTGTAGATACTCCGAGTTGGTCCGCTTTTTTCACAGGAAGAAATTCCAAGGCAACTCTATCTAGCAAGCGGCGGCGTGCAACGCCTTGAATGGTCAATTGAAACGGAAATTTTTCAATTAATCTCTTCGGCGAGGTTCGTTGGTCACACGGCGCAGTGGCAACCACCGACCAGATTGCTCACGCGTTGCATTCTGCGCGCAGACATATTACATGTATCGGGCGCTCATTAGATGCGTCAAAAAATGGGCAGAACACATTCACCGCATTTGGTCAAAAAGGCTGCACCACCGGACGGGTCCGGCCAGAGGATGAAATTCAGTTGGCTTCGAATGGAATCTCCGCTGGAATTCGGCTCAAATAGAGAAATTTATTAATTAACAACAATTATTTTTATTAACGAACCCGGCCAGGCCATAACCGGCGCAGAAGATGGTATTCCCCACGTATCGAGTGTCGTCTGCGCGGCACAGCTGTGCCGCAGCTGCGATCTTCGATTGCTCCGCTTATAATTCAAAGTAATTAAGCAGTTTTCGATTGATTTACGGCTTTATAACACTTGATCAATCGGCCAGTTGCGCCTATGAGTCACATTGCTTGAGTCGGCTTGGACTTCCATTTCCATTTGCGGTGGATGCATCGTGTTTGCGCAGACAAGTGGAAGTTTTATCGTTATGGCGAATGGCATAATTTATGCGGTGGCACCTCATTGTTTACTATTGATTCAGTCTTCGTATTTGGTAGTGGACCACAATAGGCGGGTACAAGTGTTGACAGCGAACTGTAAATGGCAGACATACTGTCTCTATTGTTCCGGGCACACGTTTGAATATGTTGCATGTTAATGTTGCGGTGTCTGGTGCATAGTGCGCCATGACAGATGGTCTTAGGGTGTTGCGTTGAAGAATTTGTTAACAAAACTCTAGTTGTTATGAGATTGAGATTGCCAATTGGAATTCTTGAAAGGTAAAGAAAGGGTTTACATGGGGGAACACACTGGAGATTGGATTTAAACAATCTAGTTTATGGTCAGGGATTAGTATATTAATCACGTTAGGAATCAAGTTGAGAAGTTAGAAGGTTGCAGCTCTTGCAGGTCGTTTGTTAAGGATGATTCAAACAGAAGTGTAGGATATGGATGCGACATCGTATCCTTTCCATAAAATTCGTTGGGAAGCTGGAAAATTGAGTCTACGAATGTCTTGAAACAGTGCAAATGTTATTTTGTTCCAATAAGCAACATGCAACGTTAGATTACTTAGAGTCTATTCTGGTTTTTAGTGACATTTGAGGGCGTTAGATGTTTTCACTTGACACCATTTGAAGAACAAGGTTCCACGTATAATTCCTAAGCCCAAACACTATTTTAAAATCAACAAACTTTGAATGTTTAGATTAGGTTAGGAATCTAGGTTAATGAGGGAGAAAGCACTCGACCTCATCGCACTTAGGTCTTTGTGATGCCCATGGGGGTTGGTTCCGGCTCTACCGGGCTTCTACCTTACCGCTCATTGTTGAATTGGGTCTTCAGCCATCGTGATGTCTTCAGGAACCTGGAAAGATAATTTATTGGAACATCAGATAGTTCTTGTATGTCCTGGTAATAATGTCTTCCTAATGTTTTGTTTCTCAAGTGACATAGGCTTGGACAGTGGCAAAGAAAATGAGGAGTATCCTCTCGGACCTCTTCGTTACCACAGCCCCTACACATATTGTCATCGTTGAGTTTAAATTTCATTGTGTGGTTTCTTAGAAGGTAGGTGAGTGCACCTACCAACATTGACAGCGATTTCCTGCCATGTTTCAAAAGCTTGTTGGTTCTGGCTTTGTCGGATTTTGGCCAAAGTTTCCTTGATATATCACAGGTGGTGAGCGACTCCCACCTTCTGATGGCTGTCGTCAGAGATCTGCACTCCACTCACTCTCTGAGATTGCAGAGTGGGGGCTTAACCCATTGCAGTGCTCGATTTTGATCCATCATTGTAATGATGGACAACGCCAATGAAGCTTTGAGACAAAGAACTAAAGATTTGGCGGCTTCGATAGCTTTTATTGCCTCCTATCATGTAGGAGCACAAACTGTGCCACAAAATCATATCGACTGACCGAAAGGGAAATTCCAATCATGATGATTAAACAAATTGCCTTGGAAACACCAGTAACAGATGAAGAGTTGACTTTGAATTGGAATGAAATAAGTAGTCTGAAGCTGGAATACAGAGCTCCTTAGGAATCCTTAGTACTAGTGTTCCAAAACTTGCCTACTGCACTAAATTTAAAAAAAACGGCTTGTCTAGGCTGCACGGGAGCTTTTCTAAGTACGCCTGGCGCTGCTCTATACGCTCTGCTTAATCTACCTCCCTTGATACTTATATCATGGGCTGTACTATCAAAGAAATCTTACTCGGGGCGGCTTTTGGTATCATCTGGAATTTTGACACTTATTCTACGACCCTAGTTTTATGGATATTCCGTCTGATGCAATGACACCAGACATGACAGGACTGGCTTCGGCCAGAGTCGGAGCCTGGGCGGGACTGTAGTCGAATCTTCACAGATTACTCCAAAACTGGTGAGTCCGGTGCTGGTGTGTTCGTGGATGTTGACAACGCCAGATTTCACTACTCGCAAGCATGCCACTGTTTTTCAAGCAGGGACCTTTGCTATCCTAATGGCCACGGATTACATATATTGTTAGGTGGAAGGGTCGGAGCATTAGCGTCTGTAGCGATAGCCAGGCTGCACTTAAAGTCTTGCTCAACCCTTTAACCAGTTCCAAAATAGTGCGAGAATTCGGTCGCAAGGTTGAACTCTTTGTTTCTTGTCTGGATCCCGGGTCACACTGGGATCTCTGGAAATGAGATCTCCTGTGATATTGCTAGGCAAGGCTCAGAGAATGTTTTCTCGGACCTGAACCTGCGTCAGGGCCTCCATTGACAACAAAGTTTCCTACAAACATAATTGTGTATGGCATGGCTCTCCAGGATGAAAGCAGTCTAAACGAATGTTCCTGAATGTCTGTAAAAAATCAGCAGCATTCTTGCTGTCTTTCAGTACAAGAGACTCTAGACAACTTATTGGCGTTTTAACGAGACACTTCGCTTTGCCAAGCATAGTGTCTGAGAGAGAGCAATTATACTATGGATTATTTCCTTTGAAATTGTGCTGCCTTTGCTCGGATCAGGTGGCAGATTTTCGGTGCTGATGTGGTGAGTGCTGATAATGTACGCTTCTCATCATTGAAATGCCTTCTCGGCTTTCTCCGAAAGTCGAGGAAATTCCAGTGAAATGGATAAAAACTGGGTTCAGCTTTCTGGTAATACAATGGACCAACAAACAAAATGACATTAAGTATAGACAAGGGACTGCAAGGCTTAAAAAAAAAGATTTTTTTTTCGGAATCAATACACAAAGATGTACGCATGGTTGGCTTTAGATAGCGAAAATAAGTTCAGCATTCTCAACTTATGCTGGTGTTTCACAGGTCTTAGTCATCTGTCCCACTTCTGTTAGCCCTTTACCTCATTATGCATCCGAACTTGTACATGACAAGTTTTCAATTTTTACTGCATTGGTACTGGTCCGGTTATATGTACGCAGATTTGTCTATTTTTGGGAATTTAAAATTCTTTGGCAAGCTGTTCGGTCCTAGATCATATGGTATTGTAGCTGTGTTAAGGTGAAGAAATTCTTGCCCTTTGATCATCCGGGTGATTCAAGTGTACTTTTCTTGTCGCTTCTTATCGTATTTATTCGGACATCAATTGATAATGCGTGTTGTATTCTTCGCTTGAATGAAAGGTACACCTTCTCACGAATTGGGAGGCCGAATTGAGAAGCTTCTTCATGAAAATGAATGATTGGTGGATATTTCTGAGACTGAAACCAACACAGCTCGCGCAGAAGTCCACCGTACTAGCCACTGAATCACGGCAACCGACTCTGCCGAACGGTGACTCCGCCAACAATGTCTTCTTGATTGATGTGACTTGAACTTACTCTGATTGCTCCACAGTCTCAATCTCTCATTTAAGTTGAAAATAATTCTTCATGTGTCTTAAGTATGTTTTCAGACCATGTGTCCTAATTTTGATTAGAGTTGTTAATAAGAAGAAACCCTTTGCCACACTTTATCTAAATAGCCAACAAGACTTAAGAGTCTTAAGTTTCATTACCTTAAAAAAATCACTCCCTCTTCTCAATATAGAATGCAAATTAGACACGAATATAACCCCATCGCTGATGGCGATGTGTCCTTCTCTTTTGCAGATGCATCACACGCGGTGCGTGCAAAGAACTCTTAATCACGTGTAATTGCCATGTACCAAGGCTGCGCCAAGTGCTACTGCCTCAAGGCTCTTACTCGTTCTCCGGGAGTTTTATGTTTTAATCAAAGTTTTGTAAAACATTTTATGCATTGAGGTTCCGCGGCGGTGCGTAGAAATCGGATCCATGTAAGGATATTAATCGAACAGCGTGGCGCTGTAGGGTTAATCCTTGTCCATGGGTTTTATGATGCCTGATTTAAAAGATTAAAATGCACCGGGGTGTTAGTTATTATAGTTACATAAGTCGTTTAGGTTGCGATTATATTGTAAGAAATCGTTGTTTGCTGACATATTTCTGAAGTAAGTTGGCATACGCTAAGCAGTCTATGATTTGCATTTGATTAAGTTTCTACTGAAAAGGGTACAGTAGTGATCAAGAGTGAAAGCAAAAGTTATATTATTTTTTATATTTATTAACAATTAAATTTAAAATTAAATATTAAAATAAAAAAAAATTAACGAGCCTAGTTACGGAGACTATTGGCTGTGAAATATTCTACAGTACAGATCAAGCGGAGTAAGTTTCTATAACGTCCTGGAACACAGTGTCCTTAAAATTTAAGCACGACTATTCTTTTTCACACCACCGCACCAGTAGAATTAGGGGGACAAGGTGTCGAACCTTAGAAACCACGACGTATTCAGCGCTCACTGATATAAAATGTTTTTCAATAAGGACATAACAATTTTATGTTTAAATAAAATACAGAATAATTGAGATATCGGGCTGAAATTTATTTCTATTGTAAACTTAAGTACGAAACTCGATCTCGTACATATGACTACCGCGAGCATGTTCGCAGCGCTCGATTTTTTGGATTCAATTTTCCAGCACTCTTCCACACATGTCGCCCGGAACCTTGGCAATTTCGCCTTCGATATTGTTCCTGACCTCCTCTAATGTTGTTGACTTGTTGGCATAAACCAAAGACTTAACATAAAAATAAATCCAACAGCGTTAAGTCGTCTGACCGAGGTGGCCATTCGACCGGACCATTTGTCGAGATTATACGATTACCGAACTTCCCCTGTAATAGATCAATTTTTTGACCAGCTGTTTGGCATGTGGCACCATCTTGTTGGAAAAACATATCACTGATGCCTAGTACAATCAATTTTGGCCAAAAATAGTCTTCCAACATGGCACGGTAGCGAACTCCATTGACCGTAACATGACGATCATTTTTATTGACGAAAAAATAAGGTCCAATCACACTTCCGGCATGAAATTCACACCGCACGGTCATTTTTTGACTTTTTGGGGATGCAATGGAGTAGCTTGAAACACATGTGGGTTTGTTGCTGTTCAATGACGTATATTTTGCTTATGGACAGCCATTAAGCCAAAAATGATCTTCTTGGCTGAAAATGATTTTTCGATTAAATTCAACTTTTGCAGAGCCCAAGCGGAGAATTTTCGGCGCTTCAAGTGATCAAGAGGCTTCAGTTCTTGAGTTAATTTGATCTTGTAAAGGTGTAGGCCAAGATCTTTACGCAAAGTTTACAAAGTTCGCCGGGACTTAGAGACTCCCAACTCCTGTGAAGAACGTGTAACCGACTTATTTGGCAGCACTTACGGCTGCGATATTTCCGGTACTTCGTTGTTTCACTGGCACAGGGAAATTCAATAGTGAACATGTTGACTCAAATTTATCCACTATAGCACGCACAGGACGATTATTACGACCGAGAATTGGAGTAAGCGCTCTTAAAGTTGCGACACGACAACTGACTCAGAGTTTCGGTAGTAGTTTTTTTATAAATTTCCGAACGTTGCTCGTTCGTGAACTTCACCATGATAAAAATGTAGATCTTGATTGACGTTTTGACATTGACAGATCATAAAAAATGTTTAAGGGTGCGTTCGTATTAAAATACAAAATTGCTAAATCCCTATTAAAAAACATTTAGTTCTATGGAGAGCATCGGCCCTATCTAAGCCGCAGGAAAATGTTAAGATGGATCGTCGTCACTGGAGTCTACTTCCGCTTAATCGTTGATTTGTTTTCGGCTCGAAGAACCCAATTCTATTTCGCTTGACATGCAAATCAAAAATCTTCCCTGCTGCGAGGTACACCATCAAAGAAACCGCTTTTCTAATCTCATTTTCCGTCTAATGGTCCAACACCCCTGTAATGGCATTTCCCACGTCGTAATTCTGTAATTTCACGGAAATCTACACTTTCCAACCGGAGCACCCTATGGCACCGCCCAATTAAACGCGCGATCTGAGAGCACCTGGTGGACTGAACTCTCGCAATTCACCAGAATTCGCCAGATGCCCTTTCTGCGCGGATCAGATGGCCGGTCGAAACAAAAATTGCACCGCCCTGAACTACGCCGACCATTGCGCAATTAAGTCAACATGCGGCGCGCGGACCGCGGTCAGTGTGCTCCGGTAGCCACAGTAGCATACTATTACTCCCAAAGGAATTACGCTAAATAAATCATAATATTAACGAAGCGTTGATGTACACCCAGGGAAAGAGTTCCGAAAACAAAGGCCAACACCAGAACCCGGGTTATAACAATTCTCGACCAAAAGGTGGCGAACACCGAGGCTACCGCGCATTCATCTTGATAGCTATAGATCATTTGTAATAACAAGGCTGCGACTGCCGATATGCAGTACCGCTTGTGAGTCGACTGGCTGTCAGCCGAGCTGTCAGTGCCGAATGCATGCGCAGCCGAGGCACGTATGCAATTGAGCGCACCTGTGTGAGCTCTGTCCACTGCTGTGTTTAAGTGGTGCGACGGCGCAGCCACGTCGCGGTCGTGATCTCCACCGCGCACATATGCAAACCGGTGGACGATTTAAGACGCGTGAAGTGTTCATTCCCTTTTTTGGTATCACGACGTGACCGAGAGAGAGACAGTGCAGCCTGAAACCTCCTCCGGCAAGGATTTGCCTGGGAGGTAATTTCGTGGGGCTCGGTGTGGCGGATAATGAGAACCCTCGCATCTCGCATCTCGTGTGGCAGTGGCTTAGTTTGTGCACGGCCAGAACAATCGACGCGGCGATCATACGCATCGTTGACCATGTATGATAATCAGATAGCGTTGTGTTTAGCATTTGCAGCTTCGGCGGCAAGCTGATCAGGCTGTGCATAGGCGAGCTTAACTCCCCGATGAGTTATAGACTCTTTTATTGGTCGAGTTCGCATCCAGTTTAATGATGGACTGGTTGAATCTTTCGATGCGTTTCGAGTCTATAAATTATTCGCTCGAGCTGGGGTGGGTTATTTTGTTGCAAGGATTTGATTTATATTGTTATGTATGCAAACGATTACCGTTTAAAGATGATACATTCTGCTCTGGCTGGAACGGTGTTATTGAGACATGTGTGGTGAGATTTTGTTCCCAGCAGTGGGAGATGGAGCGAGGAGAAATAGTTTTAGAAAATGATAAACAGTCGAGGCGTTGTAATGGATTTGAGAAAAATTACCGTTGAAATGGACGCCGTCATTTTCCTGGTTATCGTGTATTGTGAGGTGATAACTTTTTACCAACTGTTGATGCAGGCTATTATCTCATAGAGTATGGCAAAAAGGACGGTGAGATAGACGGAAGGCAATAGGAAAAGCCAAACTGTTTGAATTCAAATGGTGGAACTTCCATCCATTAAACGATTGACTAGTAGTTGATCGAATTGGGTAACACCTAAATAAATCTTGAAAATTTTATTTACTGAACGGAGTCTGAAACAGTAAACGAGTTGGAATTCGAGCACTTTTGAGACATACAAAAGGGATCGCTGATGTTTTTATATTTCCTTTTTTTTATAATCCACTCGCTCTTCAAGGACTACTCTTTTGATGTTATCCACACAGCGCGAGCGAGGTGCAGTGGTTCGGAACTCAGGTAGTATTAGGTTTTAATTGTGTCCAAGGGTGGTGTCCAGACTAGTTTTGGGGAAATTTGTGGTGTTTGTCATTGCTATAATTCACTGAAATTTGTTTGAATCTCCTGATGTCATAATCATTGTCAGCTCAATCAACCCTTCAAGATACTCTACTGCCAGTATTATGCCTTCGCAGTAGAGTTGACATCAGCTTTTACAGTCGATCAAATTTTATTTATTTTAGACCCTGTTCACACAGGAGCAACGGACTGGATTTTTTTTGACGTTTACAGCCGAGGGGGGAAGCGGAGAGGCGACATGTTACGTCACTCCGAATTTTTTAAAATTCTTGGATTTTTTTTGACGTTTGTAGATGTCAATCGGCAGTCACTCGACAAACGTGTAAAAAAAATTGTTCTCCTGAATAAAACAATGCGTCTTTTGGGCTGGAGGCTGATCGCATTTGTGTTATTTATTTAAATTGTTCTAAATTTCGTGAAAAAAGCACGAAAATCAAATCAATTTGGTCGACACTGACAATAAATATGTCAAAAAAAGTCCGTGGAAGTGTTTAGACAGGATTATCAATCTGAACACGAAATGTCAAAAAAAATCCAGTCCGTTGCTCCTGTGTGAACAGGGTCTTAAGAAATAAATATTTTTTCCGACATCTGGAGTTGAACCCGGAATTTTAGCATGACAAGCGATGATGCTAATCACTACACCATGGCCACCCCTTCAGCCGAGTATTAGAATTTCTCTTCTTTGTCTTCTTATGTCTTGTTTCTCGTTGTGGGTCGGAGGGCCTCTACTACTCCTACGCGCCATAGTGTACGGTTTTTAGCAATATGTCTCTCCAATTCATTATCCAGGAGCTGATATTCATCTTCCACTGTTCTGCGCCATGTATTTCTCGGTCAACCATTTTGACGAAGTGGATTTAATGGGTCGGATTGACAGTGCCAGTCATGAAGGCAGGTTTCTTAAAAAAAAAAAAAGTGGATTTCATTGCCGCCTACTTTCGTTGTTGGCTGGTAGTGCTTAGAGATTCCTGACCCTTTCGCTGCTAAGGTTTTCATTAGAGATTCGGGTAGGCTATAAAATCCTTAAGATGTTACTTAGACAGCAGGTTTCTTGTAAAAGCAGGGGTCACTTATAGACGCCAAGTGCTGCACCTATATAATAGCTGGGATTCAACATTGGAGCGAAAAGACTTCTCTTTGTCAATCCGTCCGGTAATATGTATCTTGTTCAGTTCCAGTATCGGACGAGATATTCCCAAGTTATTGGAAGCTCTGTATTTTCTCTACCGATGGTCCAGTGATGCTTACTTGAGCTGATGATTTTGGTTTTGCCAGTGTTCCCCTCTCTCAACATCTGCTGTGATTTGATGGAGGTGCATAGTCCCATGTGATAGAAGGCACATAATCACCAACAAAAACCGTGTTAGTGAAAGAATGCAGCCTTGTCGCATCCCACTTTGGAGCTCGAATTCCTCTGACAGTACTTCTCTGTGAAAAACTTGGTGCCTGGATCCATCATAAGTTGTCTTGATAATAGTTATACCTCTCTTGCACAAGGCAGCCCAAATAAATTCTGTGTTGATACTTTCAGAGGTATTCATCGTACTGCTCAATGATGGTCTCCAGAGTGTTCATGTAGTAGACACAGGAGGATCAAGAGTGGAAACCTGCTTGTTCATCTTTTTTTTCTTAAGAACTAGAAGTGCTTAAGCCTTGGTTACTGCAGGCAGCACACAAATATCTCTCGAGTTTTGGTACTACATAAGATTGCGTTTACATTTTTTCTTCTATACATCGCGAAAGCTCTCGGCATCCAACGTATTTTTTACAAGTAAGTGCAGAAGCTCGGCAGATATTGTTGGTCCTAAAAGTTTCGGTAGTGATCTGATCATCACTGGCAGTTGTGGTGCTGATTCGGGTACTTGTTTTTGCGGGCAGTTCAACCTAGTTTGGGTAAAAAACACGGCCTAAAACATGGTTCAAAACCATAGCAAAATGCTCCCGCATTACTTGAGTATGTCTTCATCCAAACTTAGCAGAAAACGGTCTAGGACCCTCACCTGGTATTGGGTAAGCTTTAGCCATGTATAAGACCTTTCGTGATTTTGAGGACGATTCTGGTATTGCATCAGATTCTAGCTTCTTCTGCTTCTTCCGCCAGTGCCTTGATGTAATTGCGCTTGTAAGCACTCTCGTTCGTTCTTCTTGCTACTGGAGAAGCTGTAATGTGAGCTCTCAGTTGTTGTCGATTCGTGTCCATGAGCTTCAGAAAGCCACGCGCTATGTCCCCCCTGCAATCGACAGACAATCCTTTCAGCATCATATATGAACATGTTTTTCACAGATTTGAGATTTGTCTACCAGTTGGCATTCAGCCGACTTTGTGGTAGGTATTGTGCTCAAACATAAAAAAACATATAAGCGATTGGCCTTACAGAAATTTACAAATTTTTCAACATTGTCATTGCGGTTGCCTAACCTGTGCTTCCTGATTACATGACTAAGCTCTGAGGGCCTACTTTTGCATTCAAGTCCTTCAGAACAATGGAGTGGTCTTCATTGAGCATTGTGTTCAGAGCAGTGCCTAGCTCGTCATCACACAAGAGCTCCGTTGAAACGTAAAACTACGTCTAGAACCTGGATGTCAAAGTCTCCATTCAGCTGTCAGGAAACAAGGCCTCTGCGTGGTGTAAATGAAAACCGCAGTCCTATAGTAACATTAAGAGTTATGATAGTGCAGCAAAGAAGACCTTTCTATTTTGTGTGAACTGTTGGACCTCATTCAATTGTGCATTCCTACCGGCCTTAGTTTTCCTGTCACTTTTCCATTTCCCACGCTGGTCAAAGACAGGGATTAAGGCTTATGAGAGTTCGACTTCTATTCGTCGCGATAAAAAATTAACTTAACTGGACCGATGGAAAGATTTTTTATATCCCTACGTTGATATCCCAGTCACTTGCCAGTTTTTCCTGTTCGTTAGGTTAGGTTTGTGGTTTGTTAAAGACGTTACCTAACCTCTTTATCACACCTTTGTTTATGTAGACTCATTGGGATACCCATGGTTTGTCTTTCCTATTACGTGGCTTAATTTCTTGGTACCAATCATCCGTGCGCCCATCCAAAGTTGAGTAGATCTGATTGTGGGCTATCAGACATTTCTTCGATTTGATCCTTGCTTAGCAGATGTTTGAGCAGTGATAAAGAAAATGGATTGTGCCTTCATGTGTGTCTTCGTCACCACATCGCCTATAGAAGTCACCTTCGTTCAGATCTAGCCCCTTAGTGTGATGTCTTGGCAAGATGTGATCAGTAAAAGGTAACAAAATCGTTACCATACTCTAGAACCAACCAGAATCCCCTTGTGGTTATGGAACAATTGTCTCTCTAGATTTTTCGATTACTGTAATCTTACTGTGCCCTTTTTTGGGTGATGTGCAGAAATCAGTATTTGGAAGCATTCAATCTATGGTGAGAGAAAACCCAGATGAACAAATTTACGAGTTGATCCTCCAACAGGGTTATAAAACAAGCAACAGTTTGTTGTCAAACGTACAACTGCGAGTGACTGCAGAGGAAATTCACCAAAGCTTGTGCCGATGTAGCTGGCGATGGCTGTGTTGAAGGTGGCGAATATGGCTGTTGACTCTAACAGGTGTTCCTCGAGTTTACGAACCGAATAAAAGTTCCAGTTTCCTCGTTTCCCAAGATAAACCCCATAAATAGTTCAGGGGCAGTAAGCACCCCAATAAGAAGTAACGATGTTTCAAAAACCAACCTCTCCTCCGTGAAGCAATAAACAACTAACTGTAAACAATTATAGTCCTCTATACGACCTTCACTTCGATTGCTCGCTGGCATTAATAACACCACAACCATCCAAACGATGCAACTGCTTACAAACATCAATAAATTCTTAACGAGGGGATCATCGCTTCCACCAATCACCCCAAAGGGCCAACAAGGAAATTGCACTCACTCATCCAAACTACATACTAGGTCAATCCATGTCTCCCAGCCACGTCATCAGAGCCATAATTAAATGATAGTGATTATAAATTCTGCATTGGGCAGCACTCGCATCCATCACGGCGAGGCCCATGCACTGCGACTGCTGCTGGTGTTCCTGCGAACAGAACCAGGCTATGAATAGTGTGCATCCTGATGGAGGAAACATATATCAACGCATTATAATAGTATACCGTAGCTCACCAATCCATTCATTCATCGACTTCTGGCAGTGCGGCAGTAAGTGAGTAATTCGGCTCCGAAACCATCATGGAACCAAGCCCCACGGACCGTGCACCAACCAACGTCGACCACGGAAGAGGAAGGCTTTCTTCGCGCGCAGTCTTCCAGTGCAAGGAACTGCTCGCATCCACGCAGAGAATTTATTTCAATTACATTCTCCGCGGAACATGCATTCGACGTGGCAACTTAATGACGGCATTAATCAAAACAAAACATAATTATCATTTATTATCATTCGAGGAGTCGAAGCTGGCTATCGGGTTGCGAGGGGCCGCACTGAATTATGACCTCGGAGTGGTTAATAGGAAGACGATGCTGCCGCCGTGAACAGGTTCCATCAATCGAATTCGGGCTAAAATAGAGTCATTTGCACATCGATGCGGAGTGTATGTAAAGAAGATGCGCTGCTGGAGGCTTCCACTATCGACACCCGGTAGAGTTTCATCGCACCATTTGCTGAAAGGTTGTCCATAAACTGTTTGCCTTCTGCGGTCTTGCTCACTGGCCGCTGAACATTGACCTATAATTCATGGATGAGTAGATTACCAGAACCAGCTTCTACGATATCTGCCAGCCTAATGGTGCACGATTGAGAGATAAAACCGAGATTTTAGTTAATTACTGAGTTAGGAGATCCTCTGTTTAACCAGGGAACACTCTGAGGCGTAAGTGTATCCGTGAGTATCACTAATTAAGGCTACAAGTGTAAGGATTTTAATTTGAATTCCTCAAGTTTGACATGAATGAGGAACTCTCATGGAGTTTGGTATACCGACGCAAGTTAATGGCCGTTTTGCATTCCAAATCTTTGCCAAGCAACCTTTATACACATACGTTGGAATTTAGAGCCAACTTTCGTTTGGATTTTAGTTGAAAGAAGGAGGCACGAGAGTCCCGCCTTCTCTTCTGAGACGAACATAAACATTCTGTAACCACAGGTACATGGAGGAATCGTGTGGCTACAGAATGTCCATAACTCTAGTGCTTCAGACGTCCTGAGAAGCATATTTCACTTGGACCACTAAAGGGTACAGTATGTGTGTTAACTTTCACTTGACACGAAATCGCGCAGTTTGGTGAAAAATGAGGTCGAACATATTCAGTAAAAGGACCAAGACCTTCGGGGAATAACTGCTTCGCAGACAGCTGTCAAAACGGCCCTGCTCCGAAAAATTCGACAAATTTTTAGTGGACTCAGCAGAACCCGTCTAGATGGACAGAGTAATTACATCACACCAGAGCAATGATAATAAGAGGAGACAGAAAGCTTATCTTAGATATTGGAACTTCCTCGATCCAGCGATAGCAATGAATACTGTAAGGCTCGACCTTGGTACTAAGTCGTAGGCACAGCACAACTGACCAATTGCAGAAACGATTTTAAAACGCACATAGAGACAGACGTGTTTGGTCGCGAGGTAATGTCTCTTGAAGGATGTTCAATGAACCGAATTAGAGCTGAAGGCGCCATTTTAATTCCACTGTTTACGTGAGGTTAGTGAGATTAGGGATGATGAGGCATGCTCAGATCCATTTGGTGGAGTTAAGGAAGAGGACCAGTTTCCAGTCAAAAAATGCTTTGGCTAACGCAAGTTGCCTGGCTCCATGCAAAGCCGGAGGTTTCACATTTTGAGCAAAAGATCGAAGACCAATTGGCTGCAAGTTGGCCAATCGGACAATGACCTGTGCTAATCGCTACAATTCTGGCGATATCTGGGCGGGTCCCTTTTGGTTCTGCGTTTGTTTTATATACGTTGGCTACATTGCTCTAGGTACTATTCGGTTATTTGCGTTTCTCCATCTAAGGCTGGCCAGCGATAGAACAGCGCCCAGCGAAATATCGACTTGTTCCGCGAAGGAGCGGAGCGTTCCCTTTCGGCAATGTCCCTGTAATCCGGGACGACAGGAGCTTAACCCTGAATCGACCGCCTAGTAATCCATTTCAGCATTATTCTACTTCCTTGGAGGATGTGGCTGCATATGCCAAATCAAAGGCTTTGAATGCGACTTGGCGATCGACTGAGATAGCGATGTTATTCTCATTTTTAAGAAGACGACAGGCTCCACTTATTGCCAGGAGCTCGAACTGATAGACGTTGGCATGATCCGGGAGATGGTAGAATTTGGTTAAGTTTGGGGTATCCAAAAAAAGTTCCGCGCCAACTCCACAGTTCATTTTAAGCCGTCCATATAATTGTCCCAGGAACATCAAATCGATACCCACCACCTTTTCATCGATTTTAAGGCTGTGTATGACAGCATATATAGAGACGAGCTATACAGAGCCATGTCTAGCTTTGGCATCCCTGCCAAACTCGTCCGTTTGTGCAGAATGACTATGGAGAATGCACGCTGCTCCATCAAGGCCATTCAAGACCTCATCGAGACCTTTGATGTCAAAAAAGGATTTACACAAGGCGACGCGCTGTCATGCGATTTTTTCAACATTCATCTTGAAAGAGTAGTGCAAGACTCACGCGCCAACACCAGGGGCACAATCTTTAAAAAGTCCGTCCAATTACTCGGATACGTCGACGATATTTACATAATCGGAAGAACGCAGCGTGGTGTCACTGAGTATTGAAACGGAAGCGGTGAAGAAGGCTTTAGCGCTCGATAAGGGCAAGACGAAGTATATGCTATCAACAAGAAAGGACACTGAACACCGACGTTTTGGACAGAACTTCACTGTAGACAGATATAATTTTGAGGTAGATAAGGACTTTGCCTACCTAGGCTCTGCTATCAATTCAGATAACGACACCAGTGCTGAGATCAAACGATGAATAACTCTTGCCAATTTTCTTTTGGCTAAGAAGACAACTGATTGACAAAACTCTTGAATGACTAAAATGACCCTGTATATGACCTTAATCATCCTAGTCCTGCTCTACCGCGCAGAGGCGTGGACTCTGTCAAAAGATCGCGACTCAAGTGGTGCACGCAAGTGGAAGGGGACTTTAACCAATTTGGCATGCGAAACTGGAGGCAGCTGGCTAAAGATCGAGCTGGCTGGAGACGCTTGTTGGTTGAGGCCCAGGTCCACCCCGGACTGTAGAGTCACCATAGCTCTCCAGCACTGCTACCCTTTTCAACTGTGGATGGAAAACCTGCAGTGTAACTTTTAGTGAAAATTTAGTTGGGACTGATGTTGTCTGCCTGGGAGGACTCCAACTGTTTTGGTAGCAGGTCTAGATGTTAGATGTTAGAAGTTGGGTTGTGTGTGTGCCCTGCGACCTGTTTAGATCTATTGTGCTCCGCCGTACTCATATTGGCCGATATGTCTCGACCTAGAGAACCTCCTCCAATCCAATCACTCTTAGAATTCGGAGTATCTGGATTGGGTCCAACGATGGGGGATCCATTTCAAGGAAAGTGTATGCTCCCCGGTGTACTCTTCTTTTGTGGATCAATGCTCCACAGTCCATAAGGAGGTGTGACGGAGTCTCCTCGGAATCGCTGCAGAATCTGCAGTTTCCGTTTGCTTCTATTCCCATTTTCCTGTGATGCTCCCTGAGTAAAGAAGCCCGTTAGACTGCGAAGCTGGTTTTTTCTGGTACCTAGGCATGCCTTGCTCCTCCTTCGGTCGTAGTTCCCGAGAAGTTCCTTCGCCTGCCTTAGTCCTGGGAGTGTTTCCCAGCAGGTCTAAAATATAATTACGACCGAAGGGTACCCAGATTCCCTGCGCCTAAATGCGATACACAGTGCAATATTTTTGAGATAAAGGTCGAGTGGTAAGACATGCAGGAGGATGGCTAGGACATCAATTTTAGGACACCGACAATTTTTCGCGGCACCACTTCTCGTCGGGGAATGACAAACCTCCGGGAATACAATTTGTCGCAAACAAGCTTCTCAATTCGCTGTTCGGAGTCGGCAATAAAAGCGAGGACCCTTCCATTCGAGCGAAAATAAAACGGTGTACAAGCTTTCTTAACCCGTTGCTCTATACTCAGTTTTCAGCTTAGCTTAGGATCAAGGATAACACCAAGACATTAAGTGCTAGAGGAGAGTCAGAGAGGTTGACAGTTCAGGCGTAGGAGGGTGAAGTTATGTACTTTGGTTTTTGCGGCGACGATCAACGGAGGGGAACTTTTCGAACCTACTCGCACTTTATCGTCTGCACACCCGACCAACTTAACCATATCCCTGTTCCTTCCTATTAGGATTTCGTTTAAAACCAAAAGCTAGAGAAAAGGCGAGATTACCCTTCCTTGCGTTGCTCCTCTGTTGCCAATTTTCGTTAATTGGCTGGTGACTAGTATGACCTGAAAAATTCTTGTCCTCAACATGGATATAATCAAGCGGTTATGATACTCTTCTGTCATTAGTGCGGAACGGTATTCTCGAACACCTTCAGTGTACACATTATTGAAGGTCTCCTCGATATCCAAGAAGATCGCTAAGTTAATTCTTAGAGGTCGATTATCTGCTCAATCAAGAATCAAGACATCCACCTCGTGCATTCGCCTTTGAGGTAGGCCTGTAGGGATTTCGATAGCGACAAATCTCCTATAATGCGGTACAATAATTTGAGTAGAAATAGAAATGAGGTTAAGCTGAGAGGTCTGGAGTCAGTCTTTAGCCCTATTGTGTCCAGATTTGACCTTTAATTTAAACAGCCTTATCCTATTCTCAGGAGGGGAAAAAATCGTCATCCAATTATGCGAAATACATTTTCTGTCCCAAGCTTTTATGACTGTCATGACATGTGTTACCAGCTTTCTGTTGCAACGGTCATTACATAGCTTCGGTACACCAAACAGACATTGCAACCAGTTCGTCGACCTCTGCTTGGCTCTCCACATCTCGCTCATTATCTTATGCAATCCTCCTCGTCTGTCAAACTCCGAAATCTCATAGCACAGAACATTTATTCCTGAACTCCGAACGGGCATTGGAATTTACCTAATGATCATCGCAGCACACAACCACCGCATATAGCCCTGCGCTCCACGCCTTAACAACCTGTCGTCGTCAGACTATGAGTGAAATTGATCTGCCAGTCGTGTGACAAGTCTCAACTCTGTCCATTGACCATATTTAAAATAGATGACCATATACACCGTGCCCGGCGCATGTTAGTGGCCTAAAACGAAATAGAAACCAATGTTGTCGTTTCATAGTTCACTGGCCTGGTGCATGCGGAACAAGAGCTCCATCTGACCAGTCAGTCAGGACAATGGGTGGGACAATATTTAATGGTCTACCACATGAGCATGGGAACCTTGGGTCGCTACACTTTTACTGCTCGAATGTCAGTTTGTCAATTTTGACAATGGTCAGCGGAAGAGCTCTGTTTGACAGCGTGGTCTTTGAGGGGCGGATTGATGCCCCGGGATTCATTTAAATGCCAATCGGCTATAATTTACCATATTCGATGGGAACTTGGTCCAAAGATCAATATTGGCTGCCTGACAGTTATGCTCATTACCCGCACTAGAGTATCGCCCTGACAGACATATAAATACGCGTGGAAGGAGGATGATCCTCCCTGGGGCAATTGGTCGACACTGAAACCGAAGATGAAATGGCCCCAAGCAGCGCCACCACGGTGAGTTGAACATCGAAAGCAAGCAATTTAAATTGCTCCGATCCAGTCCGGCAGCAGCGAGTATGTAGACAACGACGATGCGAATGATAATGACAATTGGCATGGCGCAGATCCGACGAGATTGATTCGAATGAATCTCCACTGAGGCTGCTCGCGGAAGGAATTCTCCTGGATTTCGATTTCAGCAGTTAATTCCGCGGAATGCATTTTGTTTATTTTGGCTAATTGCCCTGGAATTGGACATTGTGCGAATGATTGCCCGCGCCGTCGTCGACCGGTCGGCAGATTAGTTCCGCATTCAGTTCTGCGGCTGCAACAGTGGGAGCACACCGCCGAGATTATTACCTTTGATTGGCAGGTTGTAAAGTGATTATTTATCCTTTGATTGATTGGTAATTGATAGTTTAATGACTTGTGGTGATGATTAAAGTTGCACTGATGGAACTTTAACTAACTGCCGGACTCCAGGCGGTCGACTAAGTATTAAGATTAATTAGATGTCTATGAAAATTGAAATTAAAATCGAAGCAAACGTTTAAGTATGATTGCGACTGTCGTCAGTTGACTTTAGTTGGGGGACACTTAACAATGTAAATTGGTAGATGGATCATTTCCGTGCTTAACACAAGAATAATTCATACACGAGGCTGGACTCAGGGCTGTGTTCCCTCCTCTAGATAGGGCATAGATGCTTTAGACAATCGACTTTTGTAAGCTAGAAATACTCCGCCGTTGAATTTCTTACAAGCAACTTGAAAAAAGGTTTTAATAAACACTGTCCTCTGTCTTGCAATCGCAAACCCACTAGGGCATCCTTGTGGACTTGCGAACTTAAAAGGTGTAGAACGGAGGTTAGACAGTTGTTTAGTAAAGCAAGAAAAAGCAATGCACAAGAGGACTGGACCCTCTACAGATCCGCCCTTAATGCATACAACAGAGACCTAAGAAGAGTAAAAAGAGAATCTTGAAATACCTTTTGTGAATCCATTGAGAACACTAGTGAAGCTGCTAGACTACGTAAAGTCTTATCCAACAACCCAACGGTCCCAGGGTATCTCAGAAGAGATGATAACTCCTGGACTGAGTCGAGTCAAGAATCGCTTCAACTCTTAATGGATACTCACTTCCTGGAATGTAAAGACCCCGAACAGAATGAGTTCACCCCGCACCCCATTCCATACAACGAGGGCATCGACGAAATCGTCACAGAAAGCAAAATAGGATGGGCTGTGAAATCATTCAAACCTTCCAAATCTGCAGGACCAAATGAAATCATGCCAGCTATGCTTCAGTACGCTCTTGACACAATCTCCACATGGCTAACAGTCATCTTTAAAAACTGCATAAAGCTATGTCCTATGGGGGAAGTAAAAGTCATCTTCATCCCAAAAGCAGAAAAACCCAGTCACTTCACTGAAAAAGACTTCAGACCGATTAGTCTCTCTTCCTTCTTCCTGAAGACACTGGAAAGGCTAATCGACTTGCACGTAAGGCATCTCCTAGACAGACACAATCTATGTGACAGTCAACATGCCTACCTTAAAGGCAAGTCAGTAAAGACAGCATTACATGACGTCGTCACCTGCATCGAGAAGAATATGTACTACAACTCTAGCCACCTTCTTGGCTATAGAGAACGCTTTTAAAGGCTCTATCACAGCTCCACTGAAGGGCCTAGGAGTAAAACCAGAACTGACTAGATGGATAGAGTCAATGCTCAACAGCAGAGTAATTAACTCGCAAATCGGTGAGAGTACTCTTAGGAAGATTGGTGGTGTCATTTCACTTCTTTTATGGCGTTAACAACAACATCCTTAGAACTCTCAAGATGAAAGGCACCAAAGCAATAGCATACGCAGATGACGTTGTGATCCTGATAGGAGGCAAACATTTACCCACCATCAGCGATCTTATGGAATCTACGCTGAAAGAATTATCCTCGTGGCCAGACTAAACGGTATAGGAATAAACCCCAAAGTAAATGGCGTTCCTCTGTTCCCCAGAAGCTAAGTATCTCAGTACTGTCCTAGACTCAAAGCTTACATGGAAACGCAAAACTGAGGAAAGAATGAAAAAAGCAATGTTTGAACCTTCGGTAAACGATGGGGAATGCGGCCGCACGTGGTACACTGGATGTATACAACGATCGTCAGACCTATACTTACATACGGGACAATTGCATGGTGGAAAGCAACTGAGAAGTCTACATATCTCACAAACCTCACAAAGGTACAGAGACTAGCTTGTCTAGGAGTACCAGGAGCTATGAGTTCAACACCCCAATTAGGTTTAGAAGTTACGTTGAACTTAGTCCCACTAGACCACTTCGTAAAGAGCACAGCGGCAAAAGCAGCACTCAGGCTAAGAGAGTCCGGCTCATGGAAGCACGGCTCCTACGGTCACGGGGCGATACTTCACCTTTACAGACATGGTGATTTTGAAAGGAAAACGGACTACATCACACCACATTTAGACTTCGACAAAAACTATTCCACCTTTGTATCCAGTAGACAAAATTGGGAAGCCAACACCCTAACGGGAGTGCAAGCTAGCCAAATCTACACTGGAGCAGCGGTATACAGCAGTGCGCTTAACATACGAACGATTCTTACAGATTCCCGGATGACTGTAGTGTCTTCCAAGCTGAAATTTTTGCCATTGATAGAGCAGCAAGAACAATAGATGATACGAGACTGAACCCGACTAAGATCACCATCCTCGTCGACAGTCAAGCAGCTATCAAGGGTCTAGATAATGCCAGCACCAAATCGAAAGCTGTGTCTGCCTGTCACCCACGAGGTCAACATCTGCTGGGTTCCCGCACACAGCGATTTCAAGGGGATCGAGAAAGCAGACGAACTTGCTCGGCATTGTATCGAGAACATTGTGCCATAGGTACCATGGCCAGCAGACTCGGCATCGATTCCCCAGACTACTATAGGAGTTGTCAGGATGCGAAAGAGACAGAAACCATCAAGCACTTACTCTGCGAGTGTTCCAACCTCCAAAACCGCCGACTCCGACACATGAGAAACAGGCTGTTTGGAGAACTGGAACATTGGAACATGGCCCACAACACAAAGGGGAACACAATGGACCAGTAGGCCCCCCGTGAACACTCAGTCATTGGACTGGGCAGTTCCCCCATAACCTAACTTAACCTAAGCTAGAAATGATCAGCGTGATATCAAACTTCTTGGCTAAATAGTTCTTATTTGGGAAAAGATTTCAAATCGAGATCCTGAATTGTTTGGGCTGGAAAACGCCGATTCTTGGTGAACACCAAAGCACTTACTTTATTACTTAAGGTGACGCTGCAGTCCGGGGTGGAGCTGGGCCTCAACCAACAAGCGTCTCCAGCCAGCTCGATCTTTAGTCAGCTGTCTCCAGTTTCGCACGCCAAGTTGGCTAAGGTCGTGCGCCACCTGAATCGCGGTCTTTATATACTGCGCCGTCCTTTGCTCCACATGACCCAGCCACCTTCATCGTTGGACCTTCACTCTTATGGCTAAGTCGATGCAGACGGGGCCGAAAATCACCCGAAGAATTTTTCTCTCGAAACAGTCAAGAGCAACTTCATCCGCTTCAGACAGAGTCCATGACTTTGCGCCGTAGAGCAGGACTGGGACGATTAAGGTCTTATAAGGGGTCACTTCAGGCTTTCGAGAGAGGGCTTTGCTACGAGTAGTGCGCGGACTTTTGAAAGATTGTGCCTCTGGTATTGGCGCGTGAGTTTTGCACAACTCTTTCAAGAACGATGTTGAAGAAGTCGCATCATGACAGCGCGTCATCTTGTCTAAATCCTCTTTTGACATCAAAGGTCTTGGGGAGGTCTTGACAGACCTTAATGGATATATATGGCAGCGTGTATTTTCCATTGTCATCCTGCATAATCGCTCGAGTTTGGCAGGGATGCTAAAAGTAGACATTGCTCTGTATAGCTCGTCTCGATAGATGCGGTCATACGCGGCCTTAAAATCGATGAAAAGGTGGTGGGTATCGATTTGAGGTTCTTGCGTTTTCTCCAAAATCTGCCGGAGTATGAATATTCGGTCGACGGTCACACTGATATGGATCGGTCAGGCTGTTGACGAACGGCTTCAGACGCTCACACAACATGGCAGATAAGACCTTGTAGGCGATGTTAAGAAGACTGATGCCTCTGTAGTTGGCGCAGTTCAGAGGATCTCCTTTCTTGAGGATCGGACAGACAATGCTGTGGCACAACTGTAGCATGTTAATGGGTCAAAGATGAATTCTGGTGTTGGGGCAGAAGTCTTAAGCTCCAATCGTATAGGCTCAAAGCCCAGTACATTCCAGGCCGAGCTGTATGCTATCGAAACCTGAACCAATATCATCTTTGACATCAAGGGTACAACCATCAACATTTGCACTGATAGTCAAGAAGTGGTCGCCGTGACTCCGCGATTAGTGCGTTGGGCTGTTGTGCGAGCTGCGTGAGTTCAAGTCCCAGCCATATACACTGAACATTTTTCGCAGCCTCGCCTCCTGTCGGGGAATGAAAAAACCTCCAAAGGTATAATTCGTCATGAAAAAGCTTCTCAATTCGCCGCTCGGTGTTGAATAACAAATTCCCGGCGGCGAATAAGTAAGTTAATCAGTGCTTACATTACATCAACAGCACTCTTGTGTCTTTTTGAATCGATTTATCCTTCCTTCGACACCCATCGTGCTCATCAGCGAACATGTAGTCAAGGACATTGTAGTCCTTGGTGTGTATATCTGTTTCTCAGAAAAGATACTGTGATATCAGAATCAAGCAAAAACCTGATCACATCCGTTCCCTCAACAAGTGCTTGAAACACTTTATTCTCAAATAAATCAACTGAAATTCTACAAGGCGACCTCCTCCTTCGAATGGCTTATCGCAATCGTTATGGCTGTTATGCCATCATGTCGGAATTCACTTGGACAACGATGAATCCGCCTCGCGTGTGGTGCATCTGCATTCCATTTCATTTTCTAAATGCTGTCCCGTTTAAAATAGTTCTTCTGCACAGTGTTGAAGTGGTGAGAAACCCTTAATCAAATAAACGGAATCAATTGGGTAAACATAATTCATTATCATAGTCCACGACATGAGGGTAATACCAGCCGCAGAGTCCTCCTCATGCCTTCACCGGTAAAGAAAGATGTACAAGAACATAACGCAGTGCTCTTCCTGGCTGCATAAGAAGCAGTAAAAATGCAAAATGACCATGGCTTCGAAGATCGGACTCTATGACTATTAATTTGCACGGTATTCAGCGGTTGCAGCACGAAGGAGGCCGAGCTGAGGCAGTGCCGTGTTATGTGTCATCTTGTGTGTCGATGGATGATGTACAATGTTGAAGCCAGCAGAAATGTTATCACGCCGGATAAACTCGTTCCTCATCGCACATCCATGGTATTACGTGAGCATGGACAGTTTTGGCCGCATCATGTTGGAAAATAGCCCATAAACTGTGCAAGTCTTGAGAACCACCATCACCATCACCGTCACCGTCACCACCCCGACGATGATGAATGACTCCTTTCAATGGAGCGTGCCTCATATTCTTCCATCACCATCATCATCTTTGTTGTTCTTCTCATCGAGGAAGACGATGACGACGATGGTTTGGTCATCATCATGTCCGTACTCACTTCGCATACACACAGAGCTCAAATTGAACATTTGTGTCGGGTCTGTAAGTATCACCTCGGGGCAGATATGAAGAAGTGGACTATTGTGCAACAATTTGGTCCATGAATTGAACCGTTTTTGATTACATGAAGGCGTGAGTAAACGAAGATTGAAACATTGGTTCCAGTGTTACCAAGTCATTGAAATTTTCAGAATGGCGTCTAGGAGACATTTTTTAATTAAAAATGGAGAATTTTGATATTCACCCCAGGATCAGGGTAAGTAAGGAATTTTCGAGGTGGAGCCGTCTGCAGTTGAATTTGCATTTACTCCAGTAACCACGGATGCGGCCTAAATCGTCACGTATAGTTCGCGAAGCTGAAGAAGCGGAAAGTTCCAGTGGTCAGTTTGGATTTCCCTGGAAAATTCAAGGGGAAAGCGTAAGACCTGCCGGTCGATGGAAATTTCGTCTTAGATTCTTGGAATTTCAGAGAAGTTGGCGTGCAGGAAATATAGCTTCAGTCTCAGTACGAGGCGAAAAAAAGGTGCGATGTAGTGTGAGATATGACAAGAAACACAAGATGAGGACAAGTTGAAGATGCAGTCAATATGTATGTTTATATGTATATACATAGGTGAGGCAGTTGGACCGTTTATAGAACCAGAAAAACCTAAGCACATTATCGGCATTACGCCATTTAGATTTGAAGCGGTTTCGAAAGTCGCGATCTGGTTAAGGCGGTTTAAGCCTTAGGTTGAGTTAAGAAAAGTGTCTGTTTTGACAGGACTGCATTGACAGTTTTACTACTATGAGTATCTTTTCGGAAAGTATGGAACCTCTGGAAAAGTTAATGGGCACCCTGTGATAATTCTCGTTGGCCGGAACTAGGCTTGGGCTCGTTGTTATCATAATATTATACCTAAAATGAGAAGAAAAGACATCGTTGGTCTAGAAATGTTGTCGGTTGGCCGGGTGTCTAATTAGATTTATCACATATTCACCTCACTTATGGCCTCCCTGTCGATCCTTTTGACCATAGAAATGAAAGGAATGTTTTAACGTTGGCAACTCTACCACCACTACTCATTCTATCAAATACCGCTAAATATTGCAAAATAATATTACATAATAGCATCATTACCCGCACCATGATGTATCTCTTTACGAGACCTTCGATGAATGCCAATATGATGATAGACTGGGACCCTAAGTTCATAGTCATCATTGCAAAATGGCATGGCAAATGGAATTCCCCTCCTTATTGGAGCCACTTCTAGTGCAGAAAATAACACCAAGAGACCACAAGAACCTTCTCAGTCCGCCCATACTTAAGCATCATTCTGGCTGACCATCGACGCCGCCACCACTCGTTCAAGTACCCTGTCCAATGCAGATCAGCCAGCCTCTTCGCTTGGAATGGTCAATACATCTTGTTTAAATGAAGGAAAAGGTGTGCATCCAGAAACGACTGATTGAACCCTGAGTGGATCGAAGGTGATGGTGGTCTGCGTCGTCGTCATCGTGGTCTTCGTCGCCGTTGTTCGTTCGTTTGTCTATTCGATGCTAGTGAACCATTAACCTAAGCAAACCATAGGCAAATGTTAATGCCACTACCAGGGTCTGCTGGAGCCCCCTCTAACCGTTTTTCCATGGACAATTTACAAAATAAACACTTCTCCCAAGGCCTATGTGTTCACAGCCATCGATGGCTAGCTGGTTGAGAACAGGAGAACGAACGATGGATGGATGGATGGATGGATGGATGAGAAGGCGGATTCGATTGTACAGCAATGGCGCTGAGTTATGCAAGAGATGTGCGGAGCTACCTGCTCCAGAGTTGTTATTCAAATTTGGATTTGTGTAACCGGCGTGCGAAAAGTCCTCCTTCGAATGGTTTTGGGGCAAGCCTAACTGTAAATCACATTCTTGTAGGTGTTACCGCGTCATCCTCAGAGCAGTTGGTCAACAGCTGTATCTAGTCGATGGATGTTACAGGCGGAGGGAGACGATTTAATTAAAATTGATTTGATATGCCAGAGCATGATGGATGGGCCACGACAACGACGACGGCGATGGACGGACGCCATATAGCTGAAGTAGAATTGCTCCGAGGAGGGATAACTGTTGACCACTTTTGATGGGGAATTTTGCAGGAAATTGCACCCGCATATGGCAGCGCGGATTTGATTTATGGCGATAATGTGATTGGTTTCGCGTCAAAAATGGTCACACGTCCCGCTAATGTCTGCTAAGGAATTGGAACAGTTTCAGTGGTTGGCAATGCAAATGAGGAAATGTTTATTCCAACAATACACTGGGGGTCAATTGTATTCGTTCCATAGGAGAAGTAGTCTTGAAAAAGGGTAGAAACAATACGAATGTTGCTCTGGGACCTCAGCCCGATGTGTGTTTCGGATCAAAAGTTTGAAGTAAAATGAATTTTTGAATTTATTATCCTTGACATATGGAGATTGGTTACTATGGAAGTGTTCAACAATTCATTTCCTGCTTGGGTTGGGCAAGCTGTTCAATCTTTTTAATCCCAGTGTGCACCCGATTAGTGGGGAATTCCTTCGATATCATCCGATAAAGCTGACCGGAAACTAGGCTTGGACTTTTTCTTTTTCTTTGGAATATAAAAATCTAGTGGAAGAGAAAAAAGGAAATGAAAAATTATATTGTACTGACTAAAGATGCCATAAACCGTAAAGCAGATCATCCACAATTTACCAAGTAACTACCAAGTGGGTTGTTTTAATGTACCGTTTAATTAACATCGTCAACCTGTGCTCATCTGAGCGATAATTATTTAATAAACATAAAACATACGGTCTAAGTATACGAACTGTTTTAATTGTCCACTTCCCTTATCATCTATCGATGAAATGAGTTAATACATAAAAGTGAAGTTACATCCTGCAAGGCATTATAAAAAAGAAGACAGGTATTGTTGAACATTACATATTTTTCATTGCCCATCAAAAGTGCGGGTAAAGAAACTGCTTTATCGACGGACGATTTGATTCATGGAGCTGTCAAACGAAGGAATTTTTCTTAAACGATGACGGAAACGACGAAAAAGAAGAACGAAAACCTGAGAATATATTCAAGAAAAATAAAGAGAAGTAAAAAAGAAAATAAAACGCGTGATGGTAGAAAACCCTTTAGAGAGGAAAAAGAAAACCTTGTAGCAGAGTCACAGTCGGTGCTGATAAAACTACTTTTACAAACGGTTTCAGATTTCAGACAAGGAATGTCCACAATCGACCAAATTTTGGCACACTTTCGCAATTCCTGGAGAATACCCAAAAGCCCCAATCAATACCCACCATCTTTATCCATTTTAAGGACGCCTATGGCAGCATTTACAGAGCCATGTCTTGTTCTGCTGAATGTCCTAAATTGACCAAATTTTGGCACACTTTCGCTGTTCCTGGAGAATACCCAAAAGCCCCAATCGATACCCACCATCTTTATCCATTTTGAGGGCGCCTATGGCAACATTTACAGAGCCATGTCTTGTTCTGGCATCCCTTCCAAACTTATCCGGTTTTATAGGATTTTATAGGATGATAGAGAATGTTCGCTACTACATCAAGCTTCTCTGCTTCGTCCTTTCCTTACAGAAAACATATTAAGGACCCAAATCTAGAAAGCATCTTTCGAAGAATCTGCGACACTGACCACAAATAGACTAAGCTGGTTATTGGTTAGAGAGAATGAATGAAGATAGAGGAAACCATATGACCGTGGTTTCCTTTAACACAACGCGCGTAAAGAAAACCCTACTTCCGCAATTTGGCGAAGGAATGGGTTGCCATTAAAAATCTTGACGTCCTATACGCCGCCATTGGTGCCTGTCTTTACGCAAATATCTACATTGTACCAAATCCCACAGGGTTCATTGCAGTTCCTCAGCTTGTCCATAGGTTACTAACCTCTCACAAGGATGAACACTTCCTGTGATTTCGATTCATTAAAGAAACATAAAAACTTTATTGCTTCAGGCAGAGGCATCATTTGAACTGCCAATGATGTCTACATTCGCACTAATCAGTTTCAGGACTTATCCCTTAGTTAGTCATAATCCGCGCAGCAGGATGAGCGCTGACAGAAGGCCATCTACAGTTCAGACTAGTTTTACTCGCTCGCAACATAGAGATGTTCTTGTTTTGAAGGATTTAATGAGGCGTTAAGGTTCGTCTCTTGTTTTTATCGCTGACATCCGTATGCATTAATGGCCCTCTTGGACGAGCCACGGGGTCCATTAATCAATAAAAGCCAACCTCAAGTGTCTAGCCATCTGCTGTCGTGTTGGAGTATTAATTTCAAACTTCGTGATCACCCTGTGTGCCATACGGAGGAGTTCCTACGAACTCGGTTCAACTTGCTTAATTGAAAAACTAATGCATTCGTGTTGCCCTCATGGAAGACCCGAGTGCCGTATTATCAAGTCTGACAAACAAATGGCACTGGCACATCGCTGCTGTCATATTGGCCCACTGAGTGCGTCCGCTGGAGATAGACCAGCTTCACTGTGAACTTGTTTCGTCTTATTTAACGTGCGGTGCCCCGTGTCTGGTTACAAATAGCATTGCACAACACTAGCTGGCGTGCTGTGGTGAGCACATGAAACGCATATCGAAATTGCCGGTTGGCATTGCAGGCTGACAGCACGAGTGGGAGCAGAAGAGGTTTGGATAGGAAACCACTTGGAAAGGTGCATGTCCACGGGCCACCAAGAAAGCTGTATGGCACCAAATTGGTGTTCCAGATTTGGCAGCAGCTGCCAGTCACATCCTTGGGCGACTTTATTAGTGCAAAGAAGTGCGATGCGAATGAGGTGACAAATTAGAGCAAGAGTTCCACCTTGGAGGTTAGGAAAGATTGGTGTAAGGAAAGTTGTGTGAGTCATGCTTTGATTTTATGTTATCCGATGTTTGGGTTTAAGTTTTCACTATGGATGTGCATATGTATGTACGCTGGTGGTGATGGGAATTTGAAGAGAACGTGGCACTTTGTTAGAACGCCCTTTATGGGGATTTTCAATAATGATGGTAGCAGTAGCACGCAGGAGGTGTAGAACCTGAAGATTTAATTCATTAAGGCAGACGCTGAAGCCTTCTAGAGGTAATGAGGAACAAATTCAGTAGGTGGAAGTGATGCTTGATTGGAATCTCAAGGAGATCCCTAGACAAGACGCAAAATTGCGTTTTTGTATTGATCCATTATTTCGTCTACTCTGCAACAGATTGAAGGTAGAATCAAGAAACACAATGGATCTGGTCCAATTGCAATATGACTTTAGTAAACCTCTTCCGCTGTATCGGATTCAGACCGACTAAACCCTATCGTTCTTCAGGTAATTCTACCCCGAAACTGCTTCTTGCATTACTTTAGGGAGGGGCACTTTAATTAGCCTCTATGGTGCTCCATCTTTTATGGCCCTGACGGATTTACGTCCTGTTCCCTTTTCTTCACTTTCAGCACTTCCTTGATGTAGGTGCACGCACGGCTTAAATTTTCCTCACTAGAGCGCATTATCATAACGATATTGTTCGGTGGATGCCTCCTACGACCTCTGATGCTAATCTCTTTCCATACCATTTGTGTAAATAGTCATTGAAACATCCGGGTCGCGTGAAGAACTGTGCAAAATTCACTTCCTCGTCAGCTTGCATGTATAGTGATCTCCTTGCCGTTTCCTTCTTTTTATTTTCTCACTTTTCTCTCTACCGCCCGGGTGGTTCTGACATTGTTCGGTAGGAGCTCGCCACCCGAAAAGTTCCTCTTCGCTATACCGCTCAGTTCAGCTCTCACAGGCTACAAAAGGATAGAATCCAAGTAGTGTTTTGGCTAACTTGACTTTGACCCTTCCAGGTTTACTATTAGATAGTCAGATCAGCGCTTTTGGAAACAAATTAAATCTGCTGCCAATATGTGAGCTTTGTGTCCAGCCTCAGTTCCAAATACTTTACTGCACCTTCAGTTGCTATTGTGTTCCGGCCTACCTGAACCTTAAAAAGATTGGACGCGTATCATGACCTATCGCAAGACTGTTGATAGATTTCGTTGCATATTATCTCAAGAATTCGTCGGGTGCGCTGCCAATCTTCTCAAAGGTTGGCTGATACCTCAGCGGTGCAAATCACTCAAATAAAGTTTTTGAAGGCTACAGTTCCAAAACTTAACACCCTTTCGCTTATGTCAATCTCTCTAACTTACGCTGAAGCGACATCAAGGTCCTTACTAGAACCCAAACCTGGATACCCCCAAGTCAAAGCAACATTATCTCAATGCAATGACTCTGACAACTTGGACTATTTTTAGTGTATTTAGCGAGGGTAAATCTCCGACAGTGTGGTCGCCGTGGCTCAGTGGTTAGTGCGTTGGACTGCTTTGCGAGCTGCGTGGGGGTTCAAGCCATATCCACCGAACATTTTTCGCGGCACCAATTCATCGCGAATGACAAGCCTCCGGGAGTATAATCTGTCATGAAAGAGCTTCTCAATTCGCCGTTCGGAGTCGGTAATAAATCGTAGGTCCCTGCCATTCGTGCGAAAAAATATAACACGCATAACATGAATGGTTGCGAGAAGCTAGACCTTGGTTCACTCCGATTTTATTTAGTCTCCAGTGCCCCGTAAGAAATCCTGTGAGTGTACGTAGCCTCTTCTTGGTCATGTTTATGCTGGTGGTGTATCTCTTTCAGTTGTAGTTTCTGACGAGTTTTTAAGCCTGCCGGAGAACTTGGACTTAAAAATCATTGCTACTTACTCGGTCTATGGAATGAGATGCTAGAAAAATCTAAAAGTTTGAACCCTTTTCGCTGACCTTAGCGGTAGCGCAGAAGATACTATCCAGTGTCCTTAATATCGATCCGTCTGTAAAAAAGGACATGGTGGCCATGGTGCAGTGGTTAGCTACATCGCTTGCCGCGCTGAAAGTCCGGGTTCAACTCCTGATGTCGGAACAATATTTATTTCTTAAATAAATAAAATCGACCAACATTCAACTGTCAAATCTGAAGGCGACTCTACTGCGAAGGCATAACACTGGCGGTAGAGGGTCATGGCTTGAAGAGTTGATTGAGCTGAAACTGATTATGAAATCAGGAGATCCGAAAAAATTCCTGTGAATTATAGCAATGACAAACATTAAAAGGGTATTCATATCCCCTTGATGCGCGTGTGGATTGTATAAAAAAAAACATGTCGTTTGCGTTACTAGCGTTGTCAGATTGCTAATCTTATCGACGTACATGGAACTAAAACGAAGTTCCATTCGTTACTAGTCTCTCAGGATCGATGTGTATTCATACGAGTGCTCTATTTATTTTTTTAAATTAGCTTCGTTTCGATGCCGATTTTTAAGACACTTGTTACGCTAAGACAGGCAAGTCCTTGAATCTTGGTAGTCCCTGTACTCTGTAAAATAAAATCTACAAAATGATGCTAAACTCGTTCAGTTGACTCATCAGACAATGAATGTTGCTGACCGATCTTATCCTTATCCAATTATTCATCGTCTGTTTACCACTGAATGGATCAGACGTGCATATCTCAACTGCTAACAAAGCGAAATCTGATTATGTACACTTTCCACGGCATGAATGTATCAGTAATACAATTAAACTTCCAATTAAGCAAAACTTCCAATGGCCTACCGACTATCGCCACCCCACGGGAGAGTGGAAAACTCCACAAATCAAAAGCAAACAGCGGATCCGTTTGATTTGTGCAACACAGAGTGCCTCTTTGATCTCTTGAGAGCTCCACTGACCCATATCTCACACACTTATCGGCAAACAAAACTGCTGCAACGATTCCCACGGATAAATTGGCTCGTGAAAGTGTGAAGCTAGTGAGTCCGACGAATGCTAATCGATTTATTGACCACGCTGGGTATTTCTTCAACTTCGACTTCCTTTCGAAAGCATTCATCGCTCCAGGGGGGCCAGTCTGCAGGACTCTCATCATTGCTGGACGCCGCCGTCCGCAATTGAGGCCTTTACCAACAATAAATAAACATTCATCAGCATAATCATCATCAACATCGGTTCCAGCGTCTCTCACATTCACATCTCCTGCGGCCAAATTGGTATGTTGCACTAGCATTCTTATGACGATCGACTTGGTATTTTCCACGGTTTTGATTTTCCCTCCGTTCCGCACCTCGAACGTCTGAAGGCCACTGGGGATTTTCGCACCTTTTCTTTGGGATGACGCGCGTTCGCCAGGAGTTTGGCCGACGATCCACAAACAGCGCTTAATGGTTCTTTATTGGACCTGAGACCAGCACTTTCTTGGGGCCAGATTGAATTTCTACGCATTAATTGCATCCCAGCCGACATTGTGGCCATTCGACTCGGGTAGTTAGGTAAATCAAGTGGAAACCTATCGATTGCGGTATCTAATCGAGGAGATAAGGTTGAATCGATAAAACTTCATCAATTTTAGGCTTTATTCGATTGAAGCGAACAAATAAAGCCGCCTCTCGGTGCTCGTTAGCGCGGTGGCAAATGTCTTGACAGTGTCGTCGAAAAGGGGCAGAAAAGGAAATTGTGTGGAACTTTTAGATGAACTTGTTATGTTTGAAATTAAGTGACGTTTGCAATCTACTTTGATCGGTAGTGATGTAGTGCTGATGAATTGGTGGTGGGTTTCGACTTTATAGGTTTGTTCGCGTACGCTCTCAAAACAGCAAATTTAAACGAAAAGTTAGGAATTTTTACGAAATCCTGTTGGAGTACGTACAAATTTCGTAGTTCTTTGTAAAAGAGAGAGTAAGAAATTTCCCCATGCTGCGAATTCTAGTGAAAGAAATTTCTTTGGGGTGGTTTATGAAATCTGTCAAATCTTCCAAACAGCTGTTCGTCATTTGTGTGTGGTATTAAAGTTGTCAGATATTGGAGAATTCTGGAACACCCATCTATCATGCGAAGAAATATGTTGGAACAGTGAATAAATGTTTTGCACACTTTTTTAAACTTTCCAAATGTGAATCATAAAATTATTTTCTGTATACTTTTCTAAGATTTGACGTTTGACGTTTAAAAGTTGGGCAGCTTTTTTTGTTGAACGCGTTCGTTTTTTTTTTTTTTCGAAAATTTTACTCCCACTCTTCAAAATTTGACAAACTACGAATTTTGGTGCAGAAAGTACTCGAACCGACCAAGTTTTAGGATTCGTTTGAAGATTGAAAGGACGAATGTTGTAGGAACTTTAGTGCAGGTACATACACGTGTGATGGTGAAGGCCAGGATTTTTGTTTACCGTTAAGAAGCTTCAGGTCCGGTATCAACATGGATCCCTGGGTCTTCTGGTGCTCTCTTTGGCCTTACATAGTTATCACGGTCTTGTATAAAACATTTAGCAGGAAAGGGTATTGTTTTGCTAAATTGAAAGGGACTCGGACCAGGACCCAAATTGTTTCTTCCATGATCGCATAACTCGTCGCGTAAAAACGAGACGATTTGTCCTCAGAAACCTTGTTTTTACGTGACGAACTATACGATTATGGAAGAGGCAATTTGGCCCTTGGTAAGATTGTAAGACTAAGTGACCGCCTTGATCTGGAAAATCAGTTCTTTTCACTTGGAAATGTCTTTTTTATGGTGCTGTGGTCTTGGAGTGCGACTTCGAGTCGATTTCTTCAAGGTTGAATGGATTTGAAACTATGGCCAGTGCATGTGAGCTCCTTCTCAGCGGGCTAAAATTTTCTTGATTAGTTTGCTTTCAGTTTAATCTAGAGGTGCCTTGGAAAGTAATTACAATTTAACTTGCTATCGCATTCGGTCTGATTGCTTTTGATTTTGAAGTAGCTGTCACCAAGATTACGAAGCAGCCTTTAGAACTTATGAAGAGAGTAGACAAAGCTGGTGCTTTCGAATGTGTGTTGCCATTTTATGGTTCGTGTTTCGTAGATGGCGTCGACTGGAGTAATTCATTAGTAGTTAAGGTTTGCAAAGGCGATCGCTTTTTTCAGGTCAGAGATGTATTGTGGCGAATATCTCCTCAGTACGTGTTTCGTAGCTATAAAAATAATGTCGGATGTCGGGTTGAACCGTCTTATATAGTTTACGGTCTTCGAAAACTTGTCTTAGGCGAAGGCCACGCAATGAGCGGCAGAAAATGATGGTCAGCGACTGCGTGATGATAACCATACGCTTTCATACGTTTTCATTTTGCTGCTCTGCTGGTTTACACCTATTGCAATCGGTCCGAACATCTGATGGCTGTGTGTTTGTGTGCGTGTGTGTGTGGTCATATTTTCGCCTTCGATATCGAGAACGAAACAACGTAGGACCATACAGTTTTTTTTGTTTTATTTGTCAGTATGAAAATTAGAACTGATTTGATTTTGAGCATAATCGGTCCAACGGATGCTGAGGAAATTGAATAAATGTTTTCTATCAAGTTCGCGCTGCAACTCTTTGTGGAACAATTGAATAGTGTGTATTCAAATTTTTCGCCTTCGATGAATGGTTTCTTAAATTATTACATAGAAAATAATAATTTTTTTTTTGAAATCAGCGTCAGAAGTCGCATGAGTATTTTGGTTGACTTTTATACCTACCTATAGTAGGGCAATGTCCTTTAGAATCCTTGAAAGGTATTAGCATTTGGATTTGCTTATACCTTCAATATTATGTTGTAGAATATGAATTGAAGGTCCAATTTAACGACCAAATTTTTCCTCCTTCTGATGCATAGGTTTCTCGACGTCGTTTTTGTCTCATGTCGTCTTCAGCACATCAGAGGCATCATTCATATTGACTTTTTGAAAATACTTCGACTGGACTGCTGTGCTTTATCCTTGAAGCTTTCGGGTTAATGAGAGATTTGGGGGAAACGTAATCGACGTCAAAGGTGAAGGCAGCATTCCTAAGACAGATTTTGTCAAAGATGTTGACACATTCTGGAGATCATCTGCTTCATCCTTCTAATTTTTTTTTAAATCCACTCGCGCTGCAGGGAGTTATGAATGCCCTTGTGATGTTATTCATACAGCGCGAGTGTATGTCGACCTATCTCTTCTAAGAAGGTAGTCTGGAGTTTAGTTCATATTTTATCCAAAACCCATCGTCAAAACAAGTTGGTTCGTCCCAAAATCTTCTTAGCATTGATATCATGTGTAAAAACTACTTACACTCAACCAGCCCCACTGTGCTCGAAATAAAATGAGCGCGTGCCGGGTAATTGCCAACTGGGTGGCATACGGCGAAGGCTTATTTGAAGTTCATTTCGCTCATCAGGACTGCAATCTGCCATTAGGCCGAACATCGGTTTAAGGAGAACATTTACTGAGCCCCCCCCGACCGATGTTGACCGGGAAATTTATTGTTTACTTGGAATTGGGTGAGTAAGTACAGTATATGTAACTGTTGTTTGAAAATTTACAAGAACTTGCACTCTTAAATGACATACTTCTCTTTAAATCCTGTTGGTGCACTCGGGCATTGGAGGAAGTCCGTAAATTCTAGTTTCAGGTTTTGATCGTAGTCTCCGATTATGAGGGTACGCTGGGCTACCCAACTGTGTGTTCTGATTGATGTCCATCTGCTTCTTTCTTGACCAATTGTGTTTGTTTCTTAATTGCGCACAAGCAAACAATTTTTTTTTTAATTTGGTGAAAACCTTTAAGCGGATGAGATAATTGCAGGCTTAAGGAGCATTAATTATGTTAACAATTTTGAACATTGTCTTGTGTCTATAATAAGCTTGCGCGAAACTTCTCTAATTAGCTCTTCATGGGCTAAGTATGGATTTGAGACTTATTCATCGTTTGTGGATTTGTAGGTGAGTGGAAAGTGAAAGGGAGGAAGTGGCGGTTGAGCTAGAATCAATGAACTATTTCACGAGTTGGTCATCATCAATTCAAAAAATAATGCTAGGGTAGTGGATGATAAATGTTGTGAAGAACTTTTAAACAACCAGTCACAAATCAATTGGAAATTTAAGCTTATTGGGGTTTGAAATGTTTACACATGATAATTGTGTGGAAATGTATGGAAAAAATTTGAATCTTCTCTGAAGAGCTCAGAGAAATAACATCGGAAATGCAGTATTCGAACGTCCCACCAGACGCGCTAAAAGGACCCGTCATTTTTAACGAGCTCGAGCTAAGAAGGCAATTCAGTAGTAAGGCCCTATTCCGAAAAACTAAGGCTACTCTATATAAGACCTTGATCATCCCAGTTCTACTTTACGGAGCTGAAACCTGGACTTTACCGAAAGCGGATGAAGACCTCCTTAGTTGCTTCGTAAGATATTCGGTCCCGTTTGCGTTGACGGGCTCTGGAAGAGAAGATTCAACGATGAATTTTTCGAGTTGTACAGCGAGATCGCTCAAGCCAAGAAGGTACGTAGGTATCCATCGGCTGAGATGGTTTGGGCATGTAGAGCGAATGGACATACATAAATGCTCTGGCTTGCAGAGTCTTCGAGTCTAACCCGCAGAAGAGGAAGACCTCGCCCAGGATGGCGCCCACAAATGGAAGGAAACTTCAACCAACTTGGAGTGCGCAACTGAAGGCAATTAGCCAAGGACCGGGCTAACTGGAGAGGGTTGTTGGTTGAGGCTCAGGTTCACCCCAAACTATAGCGCCACCTAAGTAAATAAGTAAAGGTTAGAAGGTGCTGTTGAGAGAAACATATTCAGAAAAATGTTGAAAATAAGTTCAAAAGTGAACTTATTTGAATCTATGGGTGATAAGTAGGTTAGGTTAGGTTAGGTAGATGGGTTGGCGAGTATTAAGTAAGATTCTCTTCAAACTGTCATCGAATTTTCGTCGATGGTTAAGAAATCGGCCATGGGTCCGGTGCTGATGTCTTCGTGGGGACTGACAACACTAGACTTCACTACTTGTAAGGCGAAGATTTATGCTATCCCAATGGATATGGACTGTATTTTAAAAAGAGGTAAAGGGGTTGGAGCGATAGCCAGGCTTTGCTCAACCCCTTAACCAGTTCCAAAACAGTTTGAGAATGCAAATATTCTCTGAATTTAGTCGCAAGGCTGAACTCTGTATTCCAGATCATACTGCGATTTCTGAAAATGAGACCTCTGATGATGATTTATCAAAAGAGGATGATTTATCAAAACTCAAACCTGCCCTGGATCTTTACGCGTCCTTGGTTAGGGCCTCCATTGACGATTGGGTGTCCTACAAACGCAATTATGTGTACAAATGGGTCTCTAGGAGCCAATAAATCAGCGGCATTCTTGCTGTCAGAGAGCTCAAAACACTGTAGACAACTTATTGGTGTCCTAGCACTTTGCTTTTACTCAGTATCTCAATCTCAATCAAGTGAAGAATGGGCGTTTGAAGTATGGGCGACTAAAGGTTAGGTTAGGTTAAAGTAGTGGCGGCTTGATGTTAGGCGCTGCCTCAATTGGATCTTCAAGGATCCATTGCGTTCCAGATGTGGGATGTACATTCATGTACCTGTTAGGAAGAGAATAGATTATTTATTGATCGTTATTAGCCCCTAAGCCACCTTGAATTTTAGGATAGCCTTCGGTGGCATGGTTGAAAATTGGCCTGGGTCACTAAAGAAGTAAGCTCCTAGAGTCATCTTTCTGCTTCTACTGAGGCTTGGTCAGTCGCAGCGAAAGTGCGTCATGTCTTCCTCCGCGTTTATATCGTCACATCCTCTGCAGAGGCCAGTCGTACTTAGCCGCATTCTACTTAGATTGGCCACCAGCAGGTTGTGCCCTGTGAGTATGCTTATCACTAGAGCTAAATGCGATCGTTCAGCGGCAGTATCTCGTTAGTTTTTTTCTTACTGAGTTTAAGCCACATCTTTCTCTATATGTGGCATGACGGAAGCGTGCTCCATCGCTCATCGGCAAGTTTCTAGAAGACTAAGTCTCGCTTTAAAACTTCTATCGGGGTTAGAACCGTGTGATCGACCATTATTTGGGTCAGTTCCGATCCCTTTCTTGCCGGTTCATCGGCCTTTTCATTGCCATCGTTGCATCGGTGCCCCGGGATACATTATGTCGTGAGCTTAGGATTCTAAGCTGGCTGCGGCAGCCCTTTACTACAAGTTATTTGAGTATTGTTGATGACATGGTTTTGATGGCGGCCTGGCTATCGATATTTCTTCTCGAGATTACCGGGGATAGGACTGGTGTGGTTTGGAAGTTTCATCGATCGAGCAATGGCGGGTTCTTTTGACTATATTCTGGAGCCTATCCCTTCATCCATTTTTGAGCCGTCGATAAAAATGGCAGTACTGCCGGGTTTAATGACCCTTCCTTCTTCCCAACTTCCCATTGCTGGAAAAAGAGTTTGGAAATTTAGTTCGAAGTCAGGGTGTGGCGTTATACGATCGGTTTTTGTTTCTAGCTTCACCCATCTACATATGGGAAACGATACTTCAGATCATTTCCCTTGTGATTGTCCTTCCTTTGCTAGGATCAGGTGGTGAGTGTTGATACTGTAAGATCTTCATCATTGAAGCGCCTTGTTGGTATTCTGCGAAAGTCGAGAGGACTCCAGTGAAATGGGTAAGACTGGGTTCTGCTCCTGGTAGTCCAATTGATCAGTTGCGTCTTAGATCCTTAATAGATTTATGCCCGATTCCACGAAGCAGAACATAGATACCGACAAATCATTACAAGCTCAGACTTCAATAGAAGACTTGATATCAAAATACCAAGAAGAGAGGACTGGAATGGGGGTATAGTCTGCACTCAAAAAGAGCGAGCCTTCTACACCCAAGGATCCAAAATGGATGTTGGTACTGGTGCCTGTATCTTCTGTGAATCCAGAGGGGTAAACCAATCTTTCAATATTGGAGACAGATGCAGCGTTTTTTCAAGCCGAGATAACTCCCATTCGGCAGTTAAGCTAATAAAAAATGACAAAATTTAAGGGAAACTACCACTATCTATGTATACAGAAATGCGGCTATCAAGTCTCTCCAGTCAGCATCGAGAAAATCGAAACTTCTAAAGGTTTGCAGACAATCTCTCAATGATATATCAATGATCAGTAACTAGGACAGGCTACGGTGTAGAACTACCATAAGCATACACCCTACCGATTGCAAGGACACCCATTAGCACTCTTTACAGGAAAACAGACGAGGAATCCATAATCAGGGCTAATACGCGATGGGGTCACATGGACACATGTACAAAAGCGAGATCACTGTGGCCAGCCTTCGAGGAAGAGAAATACGAATCGAAACGAACCCATGCGGAGCGTCGTGGATTACCCTACAATGACTATGCAGAAGCTGCAGGGACGAAGAGGAAATAGAATCCGTCAAGCATCTGTTAAGCGAATGTCTCACACTAGCCACAAGAAGATTGGGTATTCCTGATAGTATATTTTTCCATGGGCTGTGAGATTTCTATCCCTTTCTGGGTGGTTTCCAGGTTAGACTCCCATTAGTGCACTTCTTATGGGTACAATGGACCCGCTTGAGATCTAAGTATTTCTTTAGGACACCCAAAAAACCAATTAACCAACCATGACCGATGGACTCCTTTACATTCCTGTCGAATAATTCTCCATTAGCAGGCGAGAATACCAACATTTTTGCCACGGGAGCTGTCACTATCTTTTGCTTGCTGAAGGATGACCTGGCGTGGAACTATATTAGCCGACAGTACTGTGAAATTAGGGTTTTACCAATTTTGCCCAACTAAGCGAGGACTAGGCTATGGACTGAGTCCAGGATGGTTGTCATCTAAGGGCTTGAAAGTAGCAATCGCAGGAATGATGTTGTCCTTGCGGTGAGTTGACGACGATGGTACCAGAGATCGATTACTCTTCTTTGACTCTAGCGCAGCTAAATGGTGTTATTGTGCTGCGAGAAAAGGAAACAGAAGGATTTTTCTAAGATGTCTTTCAAGAATTTTTGTTTAATGCCAAGCCTCCGTGTTGTGGAGGAATCGTTTGAGGTAATGTTCTTACCCACGCCCTAAGCAACCTCCAATCCAAGACAATGGTTTTTCTAAATCATTAAAAAAATGTACATAAGTGATTTGTGTAATTGAAACCGTGCACGACTTTTCGTGACAATATCCAATTAGTTTAAACTTACTCGTACTCGTGCTTACTTTTATGTCCCATTGTATCACTTAACCTAGCAATTAGCGTCTATAAAATTACTTATAACACTAAATACTGCTTAATAGAAGAGTGATAAACAAATCGTTTTCAATTAAAGCTGAGCAGTAAATTGATTTACCATCGATTGATCTGATTCAAGTAGGAGCCGTCGGTCTCTCTGAGCTTCAGATTTTATTGGCTTCGACTCAGTTTGAAAAAAAAAAACCCTCATATCTCATTTCAACTCGAAATAAGACATAAACTGCATATCTCCGCATGAATAAAACGCATCTAGCCATCAACTTGGCATCACTCGTGGGCATACATATGTCAGTGCCACTGACAGGTCGTCATAAAACATCTCTCCGAATGCCTTGACCAGACTGCCTGCACTTGCGTGTCTTAATTGAATTTTATTAACTTCATTTTAGTTTGTGGGAATTCTGCATTGAAAGTAGGTGGATGTGTGGACATACCCGGTAGACGGATCTCTTCTAATGTCGAACTGGATATGACGGCAAGATCATGGGTTTGTTGCAGTACATGCCATTGGGGTCAGTGTGGCTTGTGGAAATTTCGAAAATTTTAATCATTTCAACTTTCAAGTGAATGCAAGGCTATAAAAAACGGAACAATGCACCGAAGATAGACTACAGACAGGTGATGTACTTGCATCTGAAAAACGTAATTCCTATGTAAATGCATGATACATCGGTAGTTACTCGTTATGGTTACAGAAACGACGTTTGAAGCCGTACCGACATGTGTCATAAAAATTTACCATTTTACTTTTATTGGTGAAATGCATCACAAGCATATGGGCAATTTGAGGGTAATACTGGTTTGAGCGAATTCCAACTGTGCGACTGGTAATACCGCGATTGGAAGTGTGCAAGGAATCCAACTAGTCGGGCGATTGTAAAACTCAGCGCTTTGCTCTGAGACGTCTCATTATTTATGAATTAATTTTGACGCCACTTTAAAGAAAAGATTTTGATGAGGACTCAGGGAATGTTGCTTAATCAGTTTTGCGATTATTTTAATGAGATCAAAGTGGGAGTAATGTGCCTTCCAATTACGCGCATCTTCAAGCGTTTATGTGAAGCTAAATCTCTTCAGTTATCGTTATTTTACATTAATGCCTACTAACCGTTGATGAGCCTTTCTCAGGTCAGCTGCTTATGGATGTGCAAGGGTTCAGACTGTGACTATGGACCATCTATTGACGACTTATAAGTGGTCATCTAAAAATACTGCACTCGATTCCAAGTGTGGACAAGTTTTGCACTATCCCCGACGTTATGCCCAGGGAGTACAGTTTCGGAAGGCTATTTAAGGTAGAAATATTTGACCGTGTCGACTGGTCTAATGGAGAACCCGTATCAGTCCCTTGATGTTTGTATGGCTTACCGACGGATCGAAAATGGTTTCCGGATAGGCTGCTGGCATCTTTGAACTCAACACTAAAGTCTTAATAACAATGTGGATGTATCCCAGCATGTTCTAGGCTGAAATCCAGGATAAACCTCGATAAAGGTATTAAGGCCGCAAAAATACATATCTATTCACATAGTCAGCCAGCGCTTAAAGCATTACCACCCCGCTTCGTGGAATATTTTTCAATCAAGTCCTGCTATGATACCCTACATTCACTTGCCAGGCACAACAAGGTTCAGATTGGTTGGGTGCTTGGCCACCAGGTCATTGCAGGCAGTGAAACTGCGGATGAACCGGCTACCTTCTACTGGAACCCTTCCTTGGCGTTAACTGTTCTACCGCCAATATTTTCTTAAACAACTGGGAAGACCAACTTCGCCTAGTCCATTGGAAAAATGTCTCCGGGCTTAGGCAATCCAAGAGACTAATAAAGCCTTTTCTTACAATAAAATTCTAAACTTTGACAGGAACAGCATGAGGAAGCAAGTGGGCTTCCTTACCGGCCATTGTGGCCTAAGAAGTTATCTCAAAAATCTAAACCTTTGTTCAGATACTGAGTATCGGTTTGGAAGGGGAAGAAACCTCTGACCACGTTTTCTGTGAATGTCCGGCACTATACTGGCTACGTAGATGGATTTTCATAGGAAATAGTTGGCGGACTTTAGAAACTCGGCTACTAATAACGTACTCACCTTTATTAAGAAGGCAGTAGACCTATTAAGCTAAGTAGACCGGAGATCTACCTAGATCTTAGTAGGTCGCAGTGTCAGCCATAAGGGAAGGTTCTTTAAAAAAGAAAAGTGGCCGGCTTGTCCCAACATTTTAGGCTTCGGGTTAAAGTCTACAACTGACTCAAAATTGACAGAATTATACAGCATAGACTCTGGAAACTTTGGAAACATACTTCTGTCTCATATAAATAGTAAAAAAGAAACAAATAGTGTCGTGTCCTGAAGAGTGAAAAACATCTTGAGCACTTGTCTTGTGTCAACACAAGACATCTATCGAAGTCAATGTACTTCTTATTACTGGTAATTTTGTAAGCTCCACTTAAGCCATCTTGGTTGAATTCTACCCTAAGTCCTGGGTAACAAATCCGAAAGCTCTAAAGCTTTAATTGAATCGGGTACCTACAAGTATTCTCCTGCACTTCACAAAAAATGACAAACGAGCTTCGTCCAGAATATTCTGTGGAAATATAGAAAAACTCTGTGAGTCCAAACAATCCTCTCTACAAATCCCCCAATATCTAGCTACTTAATGAATCCACAAGTACAATAGACACCCTCAAATAAGAAGACAACTGACCTTTTTCTAGACACTTTTCTAGTAGCTCCTCAGCTGAAATGTCTAATATGGGATACCAAGCATATTCATCTTGCAACACTTACCTTGTATCTGGTAAGATTTGATTTGATTTGATTTGATTTGATAAGCTACACAATGCTTCTAGCCCTTTAGGTCTTATATTTGAAATCTAGTAATTTTCGGATATTACACTTCCCCGGCAAGATATTTTTCTCAAAAAGCTGCCTAAATATAGTTGGAATAAGGTATCATAGAAATCATCTTAATACCTAAGACAGAAAGGAGCCCACACGTTAACCCAAGGATCTTCGTTATATAAAGCTGCCATGCTTGAAAAGTTTGCTGACGCCCATCAACGCTGCAACATAGAGACCAAACTGCTGTCAGTGTGAGCATGCATCCGGTACTAAAACAGCGGAATCTGAAAATACCACTCGTTGCATGGCTACCAAAGATAGAGAATGGAATCACATGTGGTCCCTTCAAAGAGATTTGGTTCATGGTAAACCTCAAACGTTCTAAATGTCTGATCTAAGAACAAGCACTGTAATCGGTGTTTCTACTGGTCACTTTACCATTGGTCTTCATGCCAGAAACGACTTCTGCAGGAGTTATGAAAGATACAGTCCTTCACTTCCTCTGCACCTGCTTAGTCATATCCCAAAGAAGGAAACTCTGCTTAGCACCTTACTTCATACTGACATGTGCAAGAGAATCCCTAAGGAAAAGAACCCAAGGAACTCGCATCGAAAACGTTCATCAACTCAAACCTAAACCAAACTATGACTTTATTTTGATCACACCCAAGACAAGTTACGAACCTTAACGGGCTGTCTAACGGGACATTTTCCACTCTGCATAAAATAAAATTATCAGACATCGATATTTGCCGGCTCTGTGGAAAAGAGAAGAAGACCACTGAACATATTCTGTGCGTATGTCCAGGAGCCGCAAGGAAAAGATACTCCACTTGACGCGGACCTCGGTCAACCCAGAGGAAATTTGGAAAATCGAATGTTTATTAATCGTCGGAACTGCAGGCTTCTGGAACGTATTTTGGAAGGGATCTAGGGAAGGTGGAAACAATTATGAAGTTGACACTAATGTACGTATGGTTTGGGGGATCTCCCTGTTTCTTTGGTGAAGGCCAGGATACCCCCGATTTCTTTGCCCCTAAAATGTCTAAGGTCCGGTACCCACATGAATCCCAGGATCTTCTGCCGAATTCTCCCCAGGGATGGGCAGTGGCATAGAAAGTCTCCTTCTTCTTTCTCGCAGTTCCTACATGTTTCTGTGTCAGCGAGGCCCAGTCTATGCATGAGTTTGTTGAGGTCAATGTGTCGTCTGATGATTCCCACCATCAGCCTCAATTGCTCTCTGCTTGAACCTAGAGTCTTCCTGGTGTGCAGGTTGCTTGGTTTCTTTAGGACTGATTTTTGCACATCGGGGGCTTTCCCCAGTGATCCTCGAAATCCCTTTGCATCCTCTCGTTTTATTAACTCTGACGACGCAATATATGTTAATGGAGAAGCTTCCTAATTTGCCGTCGGCAATAAAATTGTAGGTCCCTTCCATTTGTGAGAAAAATGTAACACTCACGTCAATGATTGAGAGAAGCAGGGCCTTGAGCCACCCTGGTACTTCATAAAAAGGGCAGGAGGACCTATGTAGTTGTTTTCATCCTTCAAAGCGTACTTAGAAATTACTCAACAATGCAATCACAATACAATTATAGTGGTATTAACTGAACCCAAAGGGCGAAGTTAAATGAAGATGCTAACAAGACCAAGATCCACACGAGGTTAGAAGTAATCTAGTAATTTTTATCCTTCTGCTTCCTTTGAAAGAAATTTTCTTGTTTCAATTACAATTCTAGGAGGTCTTTGCGCTTCTACTTTACTTGGGGATACGTTCAAGGTAATTTTACGGATTTTTACGGCCTTGTGTGCTATTCATTAGCTTCTTAGGATACTTCTTACGACAAAGTGGGTCAAACTAAGTGAATGGGAATTCAGAAGGATTTGGGTTGAGTTAAACTTGGAAATTCTGTATGCTTCGTGTGTACGTACATTTTTCCATTTATTGGATAATTTCCAATTGTGGCCGACACTCTCTTGGGCATCGTCGTCATTGGATGAGTTGGTCCTAATTGCATCCAGTTGGCATTGTGCAATTACCATGTCGGCAGTAAAATTTAATCGTTCTTAGGTACTCGTATCCTGTACACGAACTTAGTTTCAAATGTGATTTCCTTTCGTTGTAATACTTGATGACGTCTGTTGACCATTGCCAACCGTAACGATAGTTGGTCCCATCCTTGAATTTGAATGCTGTTCCAGGCTTTTTTATTGGTCGTGTGGATTTATCACTTGGATTGTTAAATAATTATCGAACTTTGAAATGGTCATGGCGCGTTTGGAATTGGAGTTCCAAGACCAGTGGCCAGCAAAAGCCCTAATGACATGCACAGGTGATGGGTGTTTGATGGGATTATACGGCGTAGAGTGAATAGAAGACCACACAAATATTCACAAAAAGACAGCATGCTTCGGTCATCAGTCATCTCGGATGCACTTGAATGTTAAGTATTCGTACGTATCCGGAATGGGTTGTCTTTAATGGTCGCAAGGTTGCTTGTGATGTTTTTTGTTTCATGGCCGCTAATGTTGATTAGTTTAAGGAAAAAGAAAGGACTTTGTCATCGACAGGAAGTCCGCATAGGAGGTGCTCGTACGGGAGGTCCTGCTAATTGAAGAACTAAGAATAATTCTTCCAGGTGCACTTTAATGGGCTGGCGGGGAAGCTTTAATTAAACCGAATAATTTGTTCAGCAGCAGTTGTCATTCCTTGCGTTAATGTCCGGTGAGATTTGCAAAGAAACCTTAAGATACTGTGGCTAGGTGATCGTAAATTTTGGGACCTTGTTTGACTTAGAAATAATAGGTGGCTCTGTGACGTGGAGCTGTAGGTACTTCAAATTCTGATGGTAGAATTTTTATGGTCACATTTCAATCGAAGTTGTTTAAAAGACAGAGTACAGCAGTCCACTGAAGTTTGGGCATTCGTAGAACAAAATTGTTATATGCGGTTCTGCATTTCCGCCTCAATATCCCTTGTAGAGATCAGTTGTCTCAGCGCTCAGTATTTTTGGAAAGATTTCTTGCTGCATGGTATGGAATGGTATAGGCCCGGTTCATTGTGTTCCGTATTTCAGGCGTCAGAACTATATGAATACCACAGGTTTGTTGGGAACGATCTAGTGTGCGCGTGGTTTGGCGAATCTTCTTGTTTCTTTGGTCAAAGCCAGGATGTTGCCGATTCCTTTATAAATGAAATACTTCAGATCCGGTATCCACATAGACCCTTAGGAATGTCTGTTGTATTCTCGCTAAGGCTGGGCGGCGGCAAAGGAAGTGGTCGAGGATCTTCTCTTCCTCCTGCGTCAGCGAGCACCAGTTTATGCAAATGTTAGTTGAGATTAATGTGTCCTTTGACAAGTCCTATTATCACCTTTAATTGCCCTTCACTTGAAACTAGAACCTTTTTTCTTTCAAACCAGGTTGTTTGGTTTCTTATTGAGTGATCTTGCCACTTTGGAAGTCTAGAAGTTTGCCCAGCGGCATATAAAATCTCTTGACGTCTTTTGGTTGGTTGCTGATTTAAATACTGTCGATGCGATTTCCACTGTGATCTTCTGCGTCATAAAAGTAGGTTTGTATTTCTCACCCGCAATCTTCTTTTCTTTTCCTCAATTTTTTCATTTCATTTCATCTCATTTCATCATATTTCTTGATATTGGTGATGGAAAGAGGAGGAAAGAATAAATGTACCGAGTAACCCATGCGATGTTATGGTAGATCTGATTAATTTTTCTGACAGAATATATGTAATGTACCTAATTATTCATCATGCTGGAGGGGATTGCGTTTCATGAGTAAGGGAAAGAGCTATTTTCACTCAAATACACGACTCAGCCAACAGCACCAATAATTGTCTGCTGAAGAAGTGGATGGTGTGGACTGTTTCTCCCTTAGCGGGCTCAGAGTCAATTGACCTGATGGAAAGAAGAAAGAAAAACCTGGAATATCGTTTACAGGGAGGTCTTGCAAAGTTAATGTGAGGAATTAAAAGTCTATAATTACTCATCAATGTCTTGAAACCCGAAAAAGGACATAGGGTATCATGTGACGTCTTTCCACGCGAACGTAGTCGCGAGTATCAGCTAGTTTTCAAGAAATCTTAAATCGACTGATCATTGTTTCGTTTAGTTCAGATTCTACTCTTGTTAAAGGGGTAGACCCAGTTGGGACTTAGCGTCGCATTAAAATAATTAATAACAAATGTTTTTTGACATGAAAGATACGTATTTTCAGAAACTATTAAAATTAGGTTTATGAAAAAATATTAAAAAAGTAAATGAGATACAGCAAATTTGGTAGGGCTCCAAAAAAAAAAAGTGTTTTGCGGTGATCACTGCTGCTCGTCACTTTAGTTAATGACATAATGCTCCGGTTGAACGAAGGGATTTGAAAAATTTTGAACTTTCACAAAATGGCGGATGTTAAAAGTCAAAACTCTTAACTCGACTACAATTTCGCTCGCATTTTCGCCTATATAAAAAAAAATTATCGTCCAAAAAAAAATTCTTCATTCAACCGGATGACAATTATGTATAGCACACGGTTTCGAGAAAAACGCGTTTAAAGTTTTTAGTACGAGTAGTTATGCACTAGAGACGACTCCGTTCAAAAATACTTATCTCCAGAAATAACAGTGCAATTTGTCTAAAATTTTCAGAGAATACTTTTGAAAACGCAAAAAAAAAAAAAAATTGATTTTTTCAAAATCCTAACTGGGTCTACCCACTTAAGTTTGTCGGCTTTTTCATTAGCATTGATAGGTCTGTCAGATGTTGTTCGAGTTTATGACTATAAGTCATCTCCTTTTAGCTTTGATGACTGTTTGACTATCGGTGAAAATGTCAACGTAAAAGCGTTGAAATCCTTCTGTGAAAATAGACGTGTTGCGCGGTTTGATTACTTTTGTCTGAAAGATCATCATCAGCATTTGCCAATGGCCCACTTATCCACTATGAGGGTGGCGGATTTAGGGTGCTTAAGTGGAAACGGAGAAATCTCATTTCGACAGCTTGTATCCGCGATCTTATACTTTCGGTCATTCCTTGTCTAAAAGATGTGATGTTTCCATTGACCTGACTGGTGCTTGACGACATCGTCTTTTGAAAGCTGCTATCCAAGTGCCCTTTACTCTGCTGATTACAACGATGCATGCTCAATTCTGAAGTGTCTTGGAGCTCGGGGCTGGGATCGATCGAGAAACTACTGACCGCTCAAAACTAGAATTAAGCCAATAGGGAACAATCAAGTTCGTAATCAAATGCTTAATCCCTGTGGAGGCTAAAATTGTACGTGGGCACGTGGAAATGGTCTGGGGTTTCTGAAATGAGATTATAATCAGCTATCAAAACCGGTATTATGTCTCGGATAAGGAATGACAACAACGGGAATATAAGAACGTTCCTCGACTCAGTGCGCGAAGGAACTCAGAACGCTAGATTTCTTTAACTTATGCGAAGATTCATGGCATATATCAGTAACCTGAGCCTAACACTGTACAAATCTACTCCGAAAAACTATTAGTAGACTGTTGTTGCAGGAACAACTAGAGCATCTATAAGTTGGTTCATTGGTTTGTTGTTGCGAGCCAGAGTAGGACCCTAAATCTAAATAGTCTCTCCTGGATAGAGTTCGTCGAAAACCAGAAGTCTTTACTTCTCACTCTATAGAAGAACGTTTTGTCCTCTCCTCTACGTAACAGCTGCTTACGAGATCAACCACCATATCAGGAACACTAGACGACTAGATGCAATCACAGAGAGACACTTCAGTACGAAGTTCAAAGTTGCTGGTATTCAAAGGCGATACTGCGTTTAACTAACTTTCACTACCGAGTCTTTCTCCAGTTTAAATCCAACTCGAGCTCAATGTGGGTGGTCCAGCAGTAATGAGAAAAATCCACATCAGTTACTCTCGTTTGCATACGGCACCCATTTCAGAGTCCCTCCCCGCACTGGAGCCGCATTTAGACAAATATCCCCAAAACAATTAATCGATTTCCAAAAGTGGTTCGCTGTGATCTCCCATCTCGATCTGTTTTTGGGTGGAATGGACTGAAGAAAGTTCAGGAAAATGCCAAGATACTCTCACTTTTCACCAACATCGCACCAGTTCCTCTGCCATAATTAATGGCTGTGATGTGAGCTCTCTTCGACTGCCTAAGATGAATGGAGTGTCTTCGAAACAATCCGACAGTCTATCTATCCCTCGAGACCACCAATTGTTCAACACAAATGATGATAATAATCCCGTAAATCCGCCATTGTTCCAAAGATACATTAATATGCAACTTCGAGACCGCCTGAGATTATTGTCCGAAAATATTTTCATAAACTGCGGCATCTCTCTTGCTGGTCGGTCATAACGGATTCCAGAGTTTTGCCACAAAAACAGATTTCATTTGTTCTTCGCCTGTACTTACTTGGTCGGAATTTAGGAGGGGAAAGTCATCATCACCATTATCGTTCGGCCTTAAAATGCCATAATTCACTTTTATTCCAATTCTTCGCTTGTGCTTCTGGTTTATGGTTCATTGTCCATTGAGGCGTTTTGAGTTATGTTCGGGTATTGTTGGCCGGAAAGATTTAGACTACTAGTTCAGTGGGTTAGAATTCTTGTGACGGCACGGCAAAGCTAGACCGCACGGCTAACTGGTTTCACGAAAAGCCGAATGAAAGTAAACTTCATGGGCATTTGGGAAGACCTAACCTGATGGATGGTAGGACGACGAAGAAGAAGTGGAAGACGACGTTTATTAATTGGGAAAATGCTATTAATTAAGCCGTTTCCCGAAGTGGTCGTTGACGTGGCCGTTGTTGTTGTTATCGGGTTTAGGGCCAATCAATTGAAATTATGCAAACGACAGATCGGGTTATGGGAATGTTATGTAGTGGTCGGCGGGGTTCCCATAAAGTTGTCGACTGCAGACGGTGACAGCGGTAGTGGCCGTTAATACGGTCTTGTAAACGAGTATCGGTTACAGTTTATGGATTCCATTGTATGACAATACAATAAGCAAGCAATTAAGAACGTTTTGGGGACTATACCTCATAGGGTATATCAACTTGGATGCAAAGCTGTGTGTGGAGACAAACATATTTGAACATTTTAGTTGGTTCTGTCGGATGGGAATAATCAAAAGATTAACAAATACATTTTTGAAACGTCAACGAGTTTCGAGTAAGGCTGTAACCATCGAAGGACAGAACAGCACGGAATAGAGTTGACGGATGAAGACTGCCTTGAGTTGAAATGAAATTATAAGTAGTAGTAATCTGTCAATGGAGATATACTGTGCCAAGGAAGGTGTAGAGTGATCCGGACTTCATTCCGTAGAAAATAAAAAAATGCTCCTTGACTTCAACAATCCAACCTTTGGTCCATCACCAGATGAGTGAACATCAAGGAGAAAACCAATTATTTAGTATCAACATCTGAACTCAGCCTAGACCTCGAAATCAAATTCCACTTTAGAAGGAGCTCGACAGAAAGAGAGGTCATAAGCCACAACCACGGATGGTTCCATGTAGAATAAAACGACAAACTGTACGGGCTGTATAGCAACACCGACTTAGCCAGAAAGTTGTGGAGATCCAACGACTGAGGTGGCTGGGTCATGTAGAGCGAATTGACACCAATGCTCCGGTTCGGAAAATCTTAGAATTCACACCCGAGGGACGGGGCAGGAAGACCGCGACTCAGATGGTGTACGCAAGTGGAAGGGGACCTTATCCAACTTGGCTTGTCAAATTGGAGGTAGCTGGCTAAAGATCGAGCTGGTTGAAGACACTTGTTGATCGAAGCCCTGGTTCACCCCGAACTGTAGCGCCACCTTATAAAAAGTAAGTAATTCCACGAAAGATGAAGTGTAGATCCTGGTACGGTTACACTCATTTGTATCCCGGGAAATAAGGGCATCATTCGAAATGAGAAGGCAGATGAACTCGTAGGACTAGGATCTAAAATAAACCATATAATCGTCGATATTGACTTCTGGCACCTCAAGAACTTCAAAAACTTGCGAATGAGAGATGGAGTACGCTCACGCCCGCACCTCAAGGATGCTCTGAGAACAAATAGATGGTCAAGGATCAGGTGGATAGATGACCTAAATCCGATCTCAGGCTCTCAAGAGGACGACACATACTATCTGCTATGTGAATGCCCTAGGGATCGACTTATCGACTTATCAAATTTACTGCCCACCAGGACTTAAAAGACAAAAAGCCTGTGTGTATACTCTGAATAGGATCAGAGCGATGATGACAATTTGCTGTCAACAAAAATGGACACCCAACACCTACGATTCGGACAGGACTTTAAACGGACAGCTGCTATAAGTTCGAGGTAACAGGATTACCAACGATATCTCATAAGAAATCAAACGAAGAACAACACTCGCCAATCGTTGTTTCTTTGGGTAGAGAAGGCAATAGAGTAGTAAGGCCCTATCACGAACAATTAAGGAGAATCTATATAAGACTTCAATGATCCAAGTCCTAGTCTATGGTGATGAAGCATGGATTCTATCGGAAGTGGATGAAGATATCTTTGGTCGTTTCGAGTGAACAATTCTCGATAGGCTTTTGAGTAGCATATGCAACCACGAATTATAAATACAATCTGTACAGCGACATCGATTGAGTCAAAAACTCCTCATTGGACGTTTGAAACTACTCAGTTCGTACTAATCAGGTAGAAACAAAATTGTTCAAATTGGTGACGTCCAATTAGACTCTGTTACGAGCTTAAATGGTGTCCCACAGGGATTCATTTTAGGTCCACTACTTTTATCGATGTACGTTAACGATCTGCTATCTATAACGCCGATGTATGCCGATGACGTACAGATGGACTTGAGCTCCGATCTCGGTCTTATTGAGCACAGTGCTGTTTGCGTTAATGAGGACCTCGAAAGTATAGTGCGCTGGTCTGAATCGAACAGTCTTTTGTTAAACTGGGCAAAATCAAAGTGCCGGTCATCTGTGCCAATTTATTGGACCTGGCATACTTTCCCTTTGAAATTTTGAACAATGCTTCCATTAAATACGTTAAGATGGCCAAAAACCTTGGTATGGTTTTTAACCGAAAACTGACCTAGGACAGTCACATAAATGTTGTGATTGGTAAGGCTAATTGTGTTTTTCGAACTTTGTGGGCTACTTAAACTTCTACTTGCTTGAAAACCCGGCTCATGTTCATGCCAATATTGGCATACGGGTGCGAAATTTTCGCCAAGTGCAGCTTCGTCTGGAAAAGAAAACTCTAGGTCGCTTACAACAACACCGTTGGGTATGTTTTTGAACTACGAAGGTATGATCGGGTGTCACATTTCTCTACGCGCCCTTTCAACATGACTTTCAACAGCCTACTACAGTTTCGCACCTTAACCTTTCTCTCAATTGTTCTTATAACACGACAAGAGGGCCTCAACCAACTCAACCAGGTTAAAGTGCGCAACCGAAGCCGGCAAGCGAGGGATCGAGCTTACTTAATATGCTAGTTGGTTAAGGCCAAAGTTTTCCCCAAAGTGTATTAAGATCTTAACGAAATGTTTACGTTTCGAACTTCAGCAAGTTCATTCTTGGTTTTCTGATCGGATCAAGATAAAAGGGCGTTGGGATTTTTACTCCAATATCACACGAATATTATGAAGGCCTGGACAGTTAGTTCCAAAATCTGTTGGAAACATTGGGGATATTGAATTTCTATCGCACGCCAAACTGACCCATCGTCTTTTATGTTTTTAAATCCGAACGGTATCCAGGATCAAGGCGAAAAAATCTAATGAGGTATTGCTGTCTTCCTTAGTTTAGATTAGGTAAATGGGTGCCTTGAGACATTCGTCACTGCTTAGTTAGACCACCAATGGGGTCCATTGTGCCTGTCTTCTAAATCTACTCGGGGAACCTGTAAAGAGAAGGAGAGCTGCTGGTTTTAAACCACCCAGATAAGGATATGAATCTCAGGAGGTCCTTCAGCTCAATGTCACACAAGTCCTCCCTAACTACCGAGAGTCCTCATTCTTCTACCGGCGAGGGGTAGGGCATTCACACAGCAGGTGACGGTCAGATTCGATTTCTTTCCCGTTCCTACAACTTCTGCAGTAGTCTTTGGCGCTGCCCATGAGAACCAATGTACCAAAAGTGATCAGTAATGATGTCGGAGACTATCCTTGCTTCGCGATGACTAAGTTTGACCAGAGATAGAGATTTCTTCTTGTTATAACTCGTCCATAAGTTTTAAGCCGTTGCAAATGTGTCTAGATGGATCCAACGTGTATTGGGTCGACTCATGGCTTCGTCTTCAATATACTTTTTGACAACCCTACTGGAGTCCTCTTAAAGAGGAAAGCCTGTGAGGCATGCAGCGCTGCTCCCCTTCATGCAAGTTCGCCCACCTTTTCGTTACCTGTGATATCCATATGTCCTGTGTCACCATATTGGCTCTCGACGATATCTCATCTACATGTTTTTTCCTGTTGTTCTCAAGTGACTTAAATTGGCTCTAGATCACGGTGAAAAAAACCAGGGCTGACAAAATATCTATACAAGTATCAAGCCATTATTTCTATTCCCGCATTTCTCTGCGAGCTATTCAGAAAAAACTCCGAAGAGAAGTTGTTCGCCTGACCTAAAAGAGTCCCGAAAATCAATCTCTTTAACCATCATGTTGCCAGCAATGATTCGATTACTACGGATGTGTTGTTGACTGAGCCTAATGCAATTTTTGTTCCTTTTCTTTTTATGGAAGAAATAGGGTATCATAGAATTCATTACAAATGGACTGTAGCTTTCGTATATTTCTTCCTCTTTTTTTTACCAAGATGACAAGGGGATATTTTATGATGTCGTTATGAATTGTAAATTCTGGAAAGTATAGCAGGCTGTTTGGGATGGTTGATGAAATAATCGAAAATTTATGGGACTTAATGGTCTAATTTGGTATATGTTTTAGAATTAATTTAGAAAATTTGTTTGTTTGGGAAAAGGCCGTTTTAGGAAATGTTTGGTTTAAAGCGAATGCAAATTGATATTGGTGACCTTGTTCTATAAATAATAATTTGTCGAACTTAATCCCTGGGAATTTACCCCCGTTTAAGATTTCCTTGTAGACTTTTCAATTTGTGCCATAGACCACATATGAAGTCTGTCCAGTTGAGGGTGCTAAAATCTCATCCATGCGTCAGAATGCAATCGTCCACTCGATATTATGTTTGCAGACAAGCATGTTGCTCGGTTTTGACTCGGCCTTGTATTATTCCAACGCTCTAGCAGCATCAGTTACGGTTTTTTTCCTTTCAAAATGGGCAACCAGAAAACAACACAACGATCAAGAGGACTATACTTTCCGCAAAAACCAAATTGTTTAAACACCTTGGGTGGATATCACCCTGCTAGGTTAGGTTAGGTTATGGGGGAAGTGCCCAGTCCAATGACTGAGCGTCCACGGGGGCCGACTGATCCATTGCGTTCCCCTTTGTGCTGTGGTACATGTTCCAACCTTGGGTTCTAGATGGGTGGTGTCGGAGTCGGCGGTTTTGGAGGTTGGGACACTCACAGAGTATGTGCTTGTTGGTCTCTGTCTCTTCCTCACCTGACAGCTCCTACAGTAGTCTGGGGAGTCGATGTCGAGTCTGCTGGCCATGGTACCTATGGCACAATGTCCTGTCAGTATACCTACTAGGATGCGAGTATCTCTTTAATTCATAGCCAGAAGACATTTTGCTTTATCCTGGTCTATTCTCTGCCATTAGCTGCGGGATATAATGCAGTCGCCTCTGGCAGACCAAGAGGTGTTGATTAGCTCTCTCATCTTGTAGTCGACGTTACCTTTCAGTACACCGATAGGTATGTTTATCGATGTGTGGGTGTTCTCTCTTTCCAAAGCTGATCCCTGCCGAGCAAGTTCGTCTGCTGTCATCAGGGCTAAGATCATCATGCAATTGCTATGGGCAAGAGGCATCCAACAGAATCAACCAGTACCTGCAGACATAAGGCCTCTATGGGACACCTTTCACCACGATCTTTCAGTATTGAAACGCATAAAGATCCTTAGGTGGATTAACACCGAAGAAACGTGCAGAGCCATTGAATTACATGGCTTCAGCGACACCTCGACGAGAGCGTATGGGGCGGCATTATACATCCGTGTACTGAATAATCAGGGTAACATCCATATGCACCTCCAGCAGTTAGTTTTGCTCGGCTCTCCGGAGCAGTCCTGTTTTGTTTTCTAATGAAACACACAGCCAATATCCTCCATATATCACGCCAACATTGGCATACATGGCCAGACTCCACGACAGCTTGGATAAAAACTCCATCTCCGAGTTGGGCTACGTTTGTCAGTAACAGTGTATTTGAGATCCAGCACGATGGACTCTTGCCATCGGAGTAACTGACGCACGAGTTTTGGTGGAAGGGCCCGTTTTTCCTGAGACAATCCTGGAAATTCAAAATGCCTGACCAACCAGTCACCGATGGCCCTCTACTGGGTGCCAGGTCATGTAGCGATAGAGGGAAATGAGGCAGCCGATGAACTGGCAAGGAAAGGGTCAGAAACACCATTCGTTGGACCCGAGCCATTCTGCGGGCTAGGACCGCATCGAATCCAAGAGGAACTGAGAAGAGAAGAAGAGTGCAAAAGAATGATGCTACGGGAAACACTCCCAGGACTAAGGCAGGCGAAGGAACTTCTCGGGAACTACGACCGAAGGAGGAGCAAGGCATGCCTAGGTACCAGAAAAAACCAGCTTCGCACTCTAACGGGCTTCTTTACTCAGGGAGCATCACAGGAAAATGGGAATAGAAGCAAACGGAAACTGCAGATTCTGCAGCGATTCCGAGGAGACTCCGTCACACCTCCTTATGGACTGTGGAGCATTGATCCACAAAAGAAGAGTACACCGGGGAGCATACACTTTCCTTGAAATGGATCCCCCATTGTTGGACCCAATCCAGATACTCCGAATTCTCAGAGTGATTGGATTGGAGGAAGTTCTCTAGGTCGAGACGTACGGGGGAGCACAATAGATCTAAATAGGTTGCAGTGCACACACACACCCCAATTTCTAACATCTAACATCTTACACCATCGAGACCGAAGAAGAAAGGCGTACCGTCAAATGCCATTTAGCGGCAACACCGAATGACTACCAATTGGATGAGGTAGGGCGAATCGTCCTTAAGTATTTGCGGTTGCAGGAGGTGTTTCGTGTTCTAGCTTATTGGCGACGCTTTATCAATAATTGCAGGTCAGACAACAATTCGGACCCCTAAACCTAGAAGAATTGAATTCGTGCAAGAATTCTTCGTGGAACTCATAAGCATTTGGTCGGTGAGAGCAAGTTGATAAGAAAGAGTTTTTCCGTGTCTAGGAAAAAAACACTTGTTCGGTATCTATGGTCCAACCAAACGGGGACTAGGAACGTCTTTAGGACAATCGGAGGGACATCTCTCGTTTTGGCGCAAACTGCACTTGTCATTGGACGGTCGGCATCAAGACTGGAAATCTCCTTCAACACTAACTGTTTCGGCTGCCAAGATGTGCCGTCTCAAACAGGCATCGTACAATCCATCTAAAACTGAGGACTTCTAAACTTTGGAAAACTTATTGGTGGGACCAGTCGAAGTTAAAGTCATTAAGGTTACCGCTCTGTTCGAGACTGTTTCTCGGATTCGCCGTTACCACAATGCTGTTACACCCAACACTTGCAACCAATTCCTTGAAATTGAATTCTATTGAAACCCATTAAAGCCAAAAATCATATCAAAAATACATTAAGCACGAGTAAAGATACAATTGGGTGGTCACAACCAACATCGTCACAGTAAAACTGTCCGTTTGTCCACCAATTTATCAGCTGACGTTCCAGTTCTTTTCTGCACACATTTCATTGCTAAAAAAAGAAAATTAATTCTCTGCTCCAATTAGAAAACCATCCAACAATTAAAATTGTTCTTGGAAGGCCCTGCTTCCATGTTCGGTTAATGACCAACACAGCAAGTATCTCGTGTATCTGACGAGTGAGCGAGAACAAAATATCCAATAAGCTCCGTCTCGTGACCGTGTCCAACCGGATTAATTAGGATTAACATGGTCGTGTCGTCGGTATTGATCACTTCCCGCGTACGCAGCACAATGGGAAAGTGTGAAAGCCCCCAGTCTGTGCAAATGCTACAAGAAACTTATTGTCATCGACAGTGCCAACTGTACGGGGAAAGGTCATTGGATTCCGACTTGGAACTCCAAGTGCGCAATGAAAATGAAAGGCTGACCATCTCATGTGAAATGGACGTCCACTCTCGGGCATGTGTGGCTGCTTTGACAAAACGAAGGTAGTATGCAATGCACCTGGGAGGAATTATGATGTCTCGGGCCGGCCTGATGACCACATTTCCATGCGGGAAAGTCATGTGAATCAGAGTTGTGCGAGCTGGTGGACATTTAATTCCCTCGCCGCAGAATGCAGGGCAATAAATAACGAAAAGTGAATCGTGAGACGAAATTATAATTAGAATTTGTGCGAATGGATGTGAGGAAATTGCTGGCTTTTTGCGCGACGAGGAAATTCGAGGTCAAGTGTGGAGAATACTTTCGCTGGGGCAGTGGGAGATGCGCAGATGCAGTAAGAGCAGCAGTATGTCAGATTGGACATTCATTAGGGAATTGAAAGTGGTCGGAGTGTTAGGGTTTTAAGGAAATCAGCACATGAGCTTTAGAAGAGGCCAAAGGATCAACAATGAGGCTAAATTCCGTGGTCTAGTACCTCCTCGACCGAAATTCATGTCTAAGAATGCAATTATTACCCCAGCCAACATAGTTAGCATTACCATCATAAGGCCTCAAGAGCACCTCCTCAAACCAGTAAAACACTCGTGATAATTGAGTCATTAGAACGATACTAATCGCCAGAGCACGCCACGCTCCTTCAATGGCGGTGCACAATCCGCTGAAAGCTGTGCTGGTGGTGCGGTTTGGCCAAAACCAACCGCACACCTCCGACCGGCATTTAGTTTTAATGGTGAATTTAACAAGAAGAAAATTAACGTTGAATCTAATGAATGATCCAATAAATAAATCCGTACACCTCTGGGCGGTGCGGAGTAACTTTTCATGCCTCCTCAATGCTGGACTCATACTCGGGCGATACTTGGGAGTATGAGGCGTTTTGTCGATGCTTTGAGGAGAAATGAATGTCTGACCTATAATCGTTGAGAATTGATAAAAGTGTACTTCGCGTCCATTTGGCCTGGGAGCCATTAACTGTCTGAGAAGTTTATTTTACTGATTCCGAGGGGTGATATGTGGTTTGCTGGAGTAATTGGGCGAGTATGTCCGTAGAAGGGGTCACATTGTTGCAGGTTGACTCAGGATAGAATGAATAAACTTGACAAACAGTATTCTTCCACTTCTTTCTGAAGAGAGGACTGGATTAGGGTAGGGTAGCACATGATTACGCACGGTTTTCACCCCGAAGCCAGGCATCAGGCTTATTGAGCTGCCTATTATTAGTATTACTGGGGAGCAGTTTTTCCACTCTAGCCTTGCGGTGTCATATAGAGGCCTATTGTGTTGTCCCATATGTTCTACAGCAGTTTTTCTGTTCCAGAGGCTGTGAGGAAGCTAATCAGCTCCTCTGGGTGGAGCGTGGTAAGTGCCGTTGGTGACCCGACTTCACTGCCTAGGGTCCGTTTTCTTACGTGAATGAGGGCGGGCTATTTCGTGACGATATGGAGTGAGCTTTCGTCGCTCTCCAAGCATAGTCTGCGGGTGAGGTCCGATGACAAGCCAAGTTTGCGTAGTTGCCGTTTCAGTCGGAAGTGGCCTCCTAGGATACCGGTTAGAATTTTAAGGTGGTTCCTGCTTAGATAGGGGAAAAAGTATTTGGTACATTTCTGTCCTAAACTTCCCATCCAAATTGCGTTGGATTTGAGCAGAATTTGTTCCCCCATAGGTTCCCTTGTAGGTCGCCGTGGCTCGGTGTTTAGTGCGTTAGATATCTGAGCGAGCGGCGTGGGTTCAAGCCCCAGCCATGTCCACCGAACATTTTTTGTGGCACCACCTCTCGTCGGGGAATGACAAGCTTCCGGGAGTATAATCTGTCATGAAAGAGCTTCTCAATTCGGCGTTCGGAGTCGGCAATAAATTGTAGGTCCCTTCCGTTCGTGCGAAAAGTGTAACACGCACAACATAAATGGTTGCGAGAAGCTAGGCCTTGGCTGATCCTGAGCTGTTGCGTTAAGGCTGGTTCATGTTCAGTAAGAAGGGTTGTTGGACCTATCTTGGCCATTGAGTCCGGTGTTTCATTGCCTATGTAGCCCTTGTGAGCGAGGGTCCAGTTTAGTATGACCAAGTGGGTTTTTCCTAGTTTTTGAAGCAATTTGACTGTCTCCAGGAGTCGTTTAGATTTTATAGTAGCTGAGTTCAGTGTTCTAGGGCAGCTTGACTGTCAGAGAAGATAAAGATGGTTTTGCCACGGAAGTTAGAGAGCAAGCTTAAGCTTGTGCACTGATTAATGGCAAATATTTCTGCCTGGAAGATCGATCATGCCTAGACTGATCAATATGTTAGTGCTAGACGACTCTCCGAATTTTTCATTCCCGGATCCACTGTCCGTTTTAGAGCCGTCCGTTTACCATACTTGGTCATGCTCTGAAGGACGGGGTTTGTATTTTTTCCCAGTCGTCACTAGGGATGACTAGTGAGTAGTTTCGTTTGAAGCAGTACCTTGGGAGAATGTCATCCAATAGGATACGGAACTCGGTACTTTGGAGTAGGGAGGAAAGCGTTTAAAGGTGATCGTCAGGACGATATTTGAAGCTGATGTTGTTAAGGTGGAAGAGCCTGTGCAGACTGACATTTGCCCTATTTTCTACATGGACTCGAACTGACGGTAGACCGATAATCAAGTTAAGAGAGGCCCAGACAACCCGTCATGCTAATTTCGGCTAGGCGTTGAACCCGTTCCAGTTTCTTGGATGTGGTGGCCTCATTTGTCTTTGTCCACCAGACTATTGCCGCATAAGTCAGATTAGCTCTGACGACAAAGGTGCAGATTTGGACCACGATATTGGGACTTAATCCCCATTTGTTGCGACAGATGTGGCGACAGGTTCACAGTGCTCATGTGACTTTTCCAACAATCCGGTCCGGTGAGCTACCTAAGCCGTATCATCCTATTAGTCTGACAGTACTTAGGTTTAACTTGTGCATCGAAAGAAAGGAATAAATAGACTGAAGCGGGCACAGAACATCGAAGTTGCTTAGGCTACTAGTTTTTGGCAGCGTTTACCATGTGGTAGAACATTTTAACATTCACCTATGCTGGGTACCCTGTCATAGGGATATTCCAGTGGTACTACTCTGGACATTCTTCCGGAACGAAGGAATCTGGGTATTCCACTCGCTACATGTAAACTTCTATTAGAGCACGACGCGATCAGCAAGATTAACCAAAGATGGAGCAACGGCACCACGTGCCGCATCTCCAGGGAGATATGGCCTACGCTAAATCTCACCCGTTCTAACAGTTTGATCTTGCTCAATAGGTCGCTCATCAGCACCGTTATTGGTGTTCTCACTGGCCATTGTCCCATTGGTCTTCATGCCAGAAGGATGGGCCTCTTTTCAAATGACTTTTGCAGGAGCTGTAGAGACGAGGAGGAGGAGGAAACGATTCTCCACTTTCTCTGCAACTGTCCTGCCCTATCCCAAAAAAGGAAGCTCCATCTGGGAGCCTATCATTTCGACAACTTGGGTGAAATTTCACATACTGATGTCAAAAGTATCCTCAGCTTCATCAAGAGCTCCAAATGGTTCCAATGAAGTGGCGCGGTTTCAGGGTATTGATCCGTGTGGTACCACAAAGGGTCTTCTTGGCCTACGTTTGTCTGTGCTTAGTACAGACAACCACCCCACCTACCTACCTTACCATGTGGAAATGCTATCAATTCTCGTTGCATGTCTCGAGCTACACAGACAGCCAAACGGCCATAGCCTCTGTTGCTATATCTCCGAAACGGCTAGAACAATCTCGGAAAGAACCGAACGGTTCAAAGACACACAGGCACCGGGGCGGGAGTATACGGTCCCCGAACTTAGTTCTCGGAATCCATGGAAACATCGCCCGGTGTTTTTCGAGCAGCAATCAAAAGATGTGCACAATTCAGGCTCTACTGGGTGCCAGGTCACGTAGGTTTAGACGCAAATGAGACAGCCGATGAATTGGCAAAGAAAGGGTCAGAGATCCCATTTGTTGGACCTGAGCCATTCTGCGGGCTGGTACGGCATTCAAAAGAAAGTGCAAAGAAAGGAAGACCCAGAGCTAATGGAACTCATCCGGAACTACGACCGAAAGAAGAGCAAGGCCTGCCTAGGCACCAATAAGAACCAGCTTCGCATTCTAAAGGGCTTCCTAACGAGCCATTGCACACTCAGGCAGCATCTCAAAAACATGGGAATAGAGGCGAATGGAAACTGCAGATTCTTCAGCGATGCCGAGAAAACCCCATCACACCTTCTTATGGACCGTGGAACACTGATCCACAAAAGTGAAGCACACCTGGGAGCGTAGACTGAAACCATCCCATCCCATCTTCCCTCAGAGCAGTTCCTCAGGTGTTATAGATAGAGACTCATCGACCAAAATGAGTTCGGTGGAGTACAATAGCTCGCAATGGATACCCACCCCAACTTTTAACATTTAACATCTTCGATGTAAAGGCATGTACGTGGTGACGAAGAGGCTTAGGTAACGAAGAGGCCTCGGTTCAACTTTTGACAACGCTTCGCGGAACCATTTCACATTGCCTGTCCCCTCCCATCCCACTTCTTTCACATCCACTCATAGTGATGTCTGCTTTACAGCAATCTTGAGAGCTAAGGTTTCGTATACAAATCGGAATAAGACCTTTCCGGGCCAGGCAGTTTTATTCCAATAGCACATGTGTTCTCATACGACGAAGAGCTCGATGAACCGCTCCTTGTAGACCTAAACTCCGAAGATGTCGGAATTGTGGAAGGCACCATTGATTTCAACTGGATAATTTTACCGCTGCCGGCCAGATTAAAGAAGAAATAGCTTAGTAGAAACAGCCCCCCTTGAGGTACTAGATATCCAGTGCGCACCACGTGAAGGTAGGAGTAAGAGTTGGAAGACGAAGGCTGCTTGTGTTTTCCTGAATACACATGTCTACCTCCAATAGAATTGTGCGGTCCCTTAGGGGGAAAGATTCCAACAACCACTTCTATCGCTGTAGGTGTCGATCTATTGGATACTTACTGTGCTCTGAATCGGGGTCAGGTTTCCAAGACAGCATTCATTCAAGAGTCAACCTAGCCCTTTCATCTTCATCTCTTCACACAAATATCCCAGGGGCTAAGGCTTGGGAAGTTCATTTCCTCATTTAGCATTAACGTAACCCCAGGTTAAATGGTTTTCGCGGTTCTACTTTTGTCATATTAGTCTACAATTTGTGTCAGCGATTACGTCCCATTACCGATCCTTCATCCTCCAGGCAAACAACCGCATGGCCAATAAATTTAAACAGAATTCCCAATCGAACTCGTGGAGCACCAAGTTCGACAGCAAATAAATCATGGTCCAGTTTATTGTCATCCTTTTCCGGCAATAAAATTGCAAACTTGTGGTTATCTTGTCCCGCCGATGATGACGGCATGAGGTATCAATTGTTCCTGACGCTGCTGCCTCTTCTTCCGTGTCGTCTGGTCGTGGCTGCTTTACTTGGGCGATGGTGGCGCCATTAATAACGAATTTCGCCACAAAACCCCACCGTGGCAAAAGGCGCGAGTGCTTGGAAAAGGTCTGCACATTGTGTCCAAAGCTGTCGCTACATCGGTTGGAGTAGTAAATAAATCGATCTCGGGATCAATGGATCAGTACTGAGCGGAGATTCGATGGCTTCCAATGAGGAAGCCGCGCATCTTCTTCTCCACCGACACAATATGCCAGTATATCTTCCTACACTTTATTGTCATCGACGTGGCTGTGTGCCCGGGTCTGGCCGGAGGAGCTTGCAATTGCCATAGATTGATGCCATTTTATTGTCCAGCTGACAGGTAAATAGTGGTGGCGAAATGTTCATCTTTTACGCGCTCTCGCTCGGCCAGCACGGAGGATACCATTGAAATTGCCTGCAACTAGAACTTTCTTTATGGAAGTTATTAGTCGGATTCGAGGGCTACCGGCTGAGGGCGGCCTCTAGCTGTACTGCTGCTCTGGGGGGCTTTCTCTTTCAATCGCTCCCCGTCTCTCGGTCGCGTTGGATAATTTACATTAAACGATGACGACGACGACGAGCTGGTGGAACAGACGCAGAGCTGGAAGGAAAGTTATTGCAGGCAATTTGTTACCGGGACGGAAATGGTGATCATTAAGTTTCGCATTCGCGGAGTCCTTTTGGTTGATGGTGGTACATTGCGTGTCTACCTCTGGAAGATTCTCGTTGCTGGTAGGAAGGAATGTGGCCGAAACGTGAGTTTGAGCATCCTTTTGATGGTTTTTTGTTTCACGGCAGCTGATTGAAATGGTTAGGTAATGAATGGTTTGAGCAATGACGGAAGGGTCATTCCGGTTGTTGACTTTAGTTCGGACCATGGTCCCGGAATTGTTGAACAATTTTATGGATGGTAATTTGTTGAGAGTGAGAGCGTGACTAGGAATAGTTGGCGGGAAGGTAAATGTGTTGAAGGACTTGGGAAACATTTACGGAAGGCTGTGTTACAACCGTGCGTGGAGCAACGAAACCATTAAAAAGTAAATGAATTGCCCAACATGATAAAGGTTTTCCTCGTTTCGAGTAAAGAAGTTTAAGGTGCTGTTTAACGATCTTTAAGGTACTTACGCACTACTTAAAGGGTAGGTGCGTTTTATAGTATTTGTTACGCCCATTTTGAACACGGAAGGGTTTGGTAATGTTACGAGGCCCTGTACTAGTAGATAAAGGCTACATTGCCCCTTTAGAGCGAAGACAGGGGTTCGCGTGCATCAGTATGAAGGGAGCACTGAAAATAATCTCAATCACTTTAAATCACGATCCACCTTCTTTCCTTTAATATCTTTAAAGAAATATTGGCTAAGGGAATCCGAATAGTTGACTAGAGCAAGAACACTAGCAAATATGTTAGGAAGAACAATTGAAGGATATGCATGTGAAGCGTGCTACATCTAATATTGTACCTGATACACCCTGTAGGATGACAGCAATGGCAAGGGCCCCCTTATCTGCAACTGGCAGTTGTCTATTGACGAGATTAACAAAACATTTCCAATCCAAACTGCAGGTACTCGCTTCGAGGTGTAAGTTCTTGAAGCAAAAAATGCTTCCGGGCCAAACCTACGCTGAATGGATCGCAGACCTAAAAGCTCTGGAGAGAGACTGTGCTTTCGTGTGCTCGAAAAAAGGTTGCGGATGTCATGATTAGGGCTTACTAGTCGACACAGCTAGCATCAAGCATTTTAAAGGAAGCAGTGCATGCACGCCATCGACATTCACCAAAGTGAATCAGCTGAGCCCACCGAATTTCTGGAGATCTACTAGTAGGTTGCATGAAAGTTTAAATATTAGGAAATCGTGTCCATCGGGGTAGATTTGAGAAGATAGTCTTGAGTCTCCGTACATATGCTTGTACAAGGTGGCCCAAAAGTTGTCACCCGATATTCTTTGGCTGTAACTTTTTTATGAATGATAAACTTTGGTTCTGCTTTTAGATTATGTTTATTTCATGTCTTAATTTTTCCATCAAGTCGGGAAAATGATACCGGCTAAGTGGCAGCCGCCAGAACTGATTACCATTCAGGCTCGTTTTATGGCATACTAGCTGAATAATACCCGGCGTTGCTCGGGGTTATTACATTTCAATCCAGAAATCGACATCTTCTTCAAACAATTTATGAAAGACTTATCCTGATTATATAATATATCATAATCTCATCTTAAATCTGAATCGGAATTTTATATTCAACCCAATCGACTGTATTTTATTCTGCCACTTTTGCAAATGTAATCAAATTCTTTAAGTCGAACCGAACCTCCTTCAACTCTAATTTCCCTCTAACTCGAGTTTATTCACCTATTGTCCCCTGTCAGTTTTCTTTCGAAAAGTCATCCTCCAAGTCAAATTCATTCAAAATCAGCAGTCCTTGGAATTTGAATACATTCGTTAAATAGATTCATACATACATACATACATACATCCTTTGCAAAAAATAAAATCAAAACAAAAAATTCCCCTCCCGCAACTGGCAATGTTATACCTACATCAAGCACACACAATCCCATACCCAGCCTGTCGCGTCGCGTCGGCGCGCTATTCCTTTATCTACCGAAAAAGAGAATCCATAAAAAAAATTGCCAGGAAAAATGTGTAGACAATTGCGCATATGGGTAAAAAAATTAATAATCCGGCTGGCTCGAAAAAAAGATGATGTGTCATCATAACAATACCAAAGTTCACTCGCCCAAAAATGGAACGGACAAACTGATCCAACTGCGCTATGACCTTTTCCCTCATTAACTCAATTCTCCAGAGTTAATTGAATTTGATAATCTGTGTATGTACATACATACATATGTTAATACATATGTAATGTAATAAATATATAAATACAAATGTACAGATGTATATCCAATGTATGTATGTTTATATAGGTATCTACCGTACCAACCACCAAATCATTACCCTGTACACACGAATAGATAGAAGCAAAGAACGAACAAAAAAAAAAAACAACAACAACACAGCAGAAAAGGAAATGAAAAACTACCCTTGTGAAGCTGGGCAAAACAAAAACAACACGTACGATCATCAACTGATGTGGCTCACGATCGAGAAAATATCTTTTCGTGTGCGGCAAGGAATTTCTTCTGACTTGCTCCACGTTTTTGTTAACTGCTCGGCTCTTGAATAAGATAGCTCTTGAAAACATAGCCTATTATATGACCCGATGTACAACCATTCTGTGTGCAAAATTTGAGGTTGATTGGTTTAGTAGTTTTCGCATAGGTAAAATCCAAACAAACAAACAAACAAACAAACAAACAAACGGACAACGTTTCACTTTTATAATATTACTAGTGATAGTGATTTCATCACTCTTGACAGAACTTCCGGCGATAGGTATTCGCATTCTTGACGGATATTCTCTTTGAGGGCATCAAGACTCTGAGGCTTGTTGATAAAAACTCGTGACTTCAAAAAACCCCACGAAAAGAAGTCTGGAACGGTTAAATTAGCCGATCTTGCCGGCCAGTGCAAATCGCCAAAACGAGAGATTAGATCAGTCCTCAGAATTTCGGTTGTGACTCGTGGAGTATGCGCCGTTTCTCCATCCTGTTGGAACCACATGTTCTCCAATTCATCCAATTGAGGAAGGAGAAAGTCGTTGAGCATGGCTCTGTAGCGCTCGCCGTCCACAGTAGTCGTTTGGCCCGCAATGTTTTCGAAAAAATAAGGCCCGATGGCGCCTCCAGCGTAAACAGCAGAATTTGAGCAGATGTAATGGCTCTTCGTGGGTTATACGAGGATTTTCGGTGCTCCTGAAGCGATAATTTTGCTTATTCACATATCCACAGAGATGGAAATGGGCCTCGTCGCTCATGTGGATTTTCGATGAAAAGTTGTTGCCCTCAGCTAACAACTGATGCAAAGTGTTCACTCAACTTTTTGGCTAAAACACTCAATTTGAGTTGAATGAAAATGTGTTTCGTCAAGTTTCAGAAAAACTTCCTTGAGGAGGGCTTGCTCAGAGTGTTCCCTTAGTTTTTATTCACACCACATACTGTCTGCACTTTGTAAGGTAATATCTTACAGTCTTTCATCAAAATTCTCTGTGAAGACTGCCGATTGGTGCCCTATTGCGTGACACGTCGTTTGGTCGATACTCCGGGGTCCTCTGCGACATCTTCAGCCACAGCTGCGATATTTTCAGCAGAACGGTTGCTCCGGGGCCGGCCAGACCTGACAGCATCTCGTGTTGTCCCACACTCTTCTAGGTGAGCGGCTTAACGTCGTAGTGTTTGCCCAGTTGGTGTCGGACGAACGGGAAATCTGCACCGAAATTTAAGCTACGCCAACACCATCGAAGAATTATTCCGCGTTTTTTAGGAGTATAGCGATTCATGACGTGTATTTTGTATCTATTTACTTCACAAATGTCAAAGTAGAATTGACATTTGCCGCCATTTGCAAAAATTATAGCTATATTCCGATAGGCTAATGACTTTTTCGTCACCTTGTACATAGGTGAACGCATCAAAGATGAAATTCCTATCTTCAACCTCATGTATGCTCACTCCCGCGCCCTCACAGAAGAGAAGGACCATACCACCAAAGACAGTTAGAATGAGCTCCGTAAGAAATGTCCGAGATATGGCGATAAGATCGTCCTTGGAGGGTTCAACCTCAAGAAAGGAGGACATTTCAGAAAATATAGCCTGCACTATACGATCTCCGGCAACGAGTACCGGCTCATTGTCTTTGTCAAGGGATAAAGCATGGTAGTGCGGGGTGGGATATTTTCATATCTAAACACTAACAAGACAATCTGAAATGTTGTTGTGTGTGCGTGTGTGTGTGTGATCCTGTTTTTTGGCTTCGATACCTTGAGAATGAAAAAACGTGGGACCATAGAGTCTTTTTTGTCTTATTTGTCAGCATGAAACTTAGAGCTGATTAGATTTTGAGCATAAACGGTCTAGTGGATGCTGAGGAAATTGAAGAAATGTTTTTTATCAAGTTCGCGCAACAACTCTTTATCGAACAATTGCTGGGGAAATTGTAGAAATGTTTTCTTTGACATTAAATTGATTATCCAATTATTTTATGCAAAAACAAAAATAAAAATAAATAATATTAATTTAACTTTATCGTTATGTGTGCGGCGGGAAATATAGGACTGGCTCCCCACTCGAATTTTTTTGTTTGAGGCACTTAGCATTACATTTGTTAGCGTAGACTCTTACATGACGGGCTGTCCACTTGACGGGCTGTCCACTTCTTGCCTTGCTTCCCAATTTTTGCCGAAACTCCTGACCCACACAAGAAACCCATCTGTAATGTTTTTCGACTCATAGTGCCATGTCTACAATGACGGAAGTTTATTCGTATGCTCCACCATTTAAGACTTCCAAAAGTCTTAGATATCTCAATCAGCTGCTGTCACAGGTACCCTCCCATTGAAAGTCTGTGCCGAATTCTGCAACGGCTGTCATGCGAACATGAATCCTTTGGTACTACATTGACAACACTGTTTTCTGCTGTCAAAATTCCTATTTCCATCGACGATTCCTCCTCTTCCTCTTTTGTAGTCATTCAGGAATCTCATTGGAGCCATAAATCACATACTAAACGACACGCAACAATCCTCGGCCATAAGTCTCTATTATGAATTCCATGATTGAACTGTCTTCGACTGGGCTCTCCGTGCATGCAGTACAGTTGGTTCTACCAGTGGAACTGTATCCGAGATGGGAAGTTCCCACAGCATCTACCTTTGTCCTACATTTTATGACTTCATCTGGAACACACTAGAGCTGGCACAATAGCCGTTTCATTGCACCGGAGATTCGCTGAATTTGGCGCACAATGCATATCCATGAGAGATACAACTGAAGATATGGGAGCTACGGGTACGGGCTATGCCATCATCACCACCACCAGGCGCATGGAATCCGGTAATGTTCATATTTACGACACGAAGTCTGGAGGGAGAAGCTCCCTAAATTCACTTGCTGCCATTGTTGGTGTTTTGGGATGAAGTCATGCTTTGCATGCATCCTCCACTTCTCCGTTCTCATGGTGTAGCTCATTTTTGGGATTCGACGAGAGCGCGAGAACTATGAGGTGGTTGTGCGCACTGCGTTGAATCGCTGTCGTCGTAGTCGTCGTCCTCGTCGTCGCCGTCTCAAGGTATTTTCACGAATAAATCACCTCTCGCCTTTGGCCCAGGTTCGATCGGTGTTCGATTGGTGGTGCAGCAGTCGAACAGCATTACATCCCAATCCACAATGGCGCGCTCTATTGCCAGTCGATCCAAGCCCAAAAGCCTATCGGAAGTGTGCATCTCTGCTTTTGTGGTGGCATTGAGAGGCAACCAGAATTGTGCCAGTGGTGTGGAATATCTGTAATAATAATAATTGTATATGGTGTATCGGATGGCATTGTGAATTGGTGCTGCTGCTGTCCATATTGCACCTGGGTTGGTTGTAAGCTACTTTTTTGGCGGAGGGATAGTGTGCCGTCGCTTCTGCAGGTACATAGTTTGCAGTTTTTGGGTGAACACAATATCGTGTGGGTAGAGTGAGGTAAGGTGAATCTTCATCGTGAATTTAAGCGTGGCATCTTCTTGACCTAGTTGCAATTAGCCAAGATAAGGACAAACTTTCTAGAGCCAACACCAGGAATGAACTAGTGTGTCCAGGGTCGGGGTCAACTGAACGAAAGGCAGATGTGATATATTTTAATTTTTATGTTCAATTGGAAGGCATAGGAAGGCTGGTGAGAGGTGATATCCTAATTTAACAAAGTGGAGCGGACATAGACTCAATTTTGGTGTAAGAGTTGTGTCTGAGTTTGATGAGAGTTAGGTGCCTTCTGCAAAAAATGAGCTGTGAATTGTTTATGAAGCGTTAGTGGGCACTCTCTAGTAGAGAGTCGTTGTGTATATTCTTGAAGTCTAAGTCTCTAGGGTTAAGTCTATCATGAGCAGGCTCTGCATAGGTATTCTCTTCTTAAATGCATTTTCTCGAGGTGTGGCGCCAATAGGTTGTTCCTGGTGAGAATTCTTATGAAGAGCGGTGAGTGTGATATATTTACACTAAGAATGTGCCACAGTTTGGTTGTTATTTGGATAAGAATGCGCTTTATCTCTCGTCAGCTTGTCGTGCTCCATTTACTCCATTCACGATAGTCTGGTCCAGAATTTATATGGACCTAAGGGAATTCTCAGAAGTCAGATCCTTATTTTATGTCTAGGACATTGTTGATTCCATAATTTGACATTTAAGGGTTTATAGTCCAAGGCCATCGCAGTAGATCTTACAGGTCGGTTTTGGGCTTTGAAATGTAAGAGCTTTGACTTCTCTTTGGGACCGAACATTGGATTAGAGAGGCTACCAGCATTTAGTAGCCGACGCACTTAGACTGGCAGTAATTCCATTGTGATGCGTCGTGATGTAGAAGGAATTGTTCGTCATATTCGCTGAATTAGTGAGAGTTTTTGATAGAGCGAACTACGTTACCGACATCTTGTTGTGCTAGGTCGCCCAGATTGTCAAAAAGAAACCACAGATGGTTACATCTTGAGTAAGCGCTGGACAGGTACAGAGAAAATGGAGAATTGATTTTGCCTCTTCCACTTCCTAGCAGCTTCTGCATTGGGCGGGAAGGCCCAATCCAATATTTGCATATTTGTCTAAAAGGTCTTGTGTCCTGTGATGACGGAAATGGATCGACACCGCCAAAGAGATAGAAAACAAAACTTCTCAGAGGAACCTTATCTAGCGCTAGCCTGCCCTTTAATCTAGGAACAAAAACCTCAGTGTATTAAGCCGAGTTGTTGCACCTGAATGAGGATCAGGGGAGGCATTAAGAGAAAAATTCGAATCCTTTCCACTGGACAAGGAAACTTCAGAGGTCTTACGTAATGTGACGCTGTAGTTCGTGGTGAACCTGGGGTCAATCAACAAGCGTCTCTATCCAGCCTGATCTTTAGCCAGCTGTCTCCAGTTTCGCATACCACGCTGGTTAAGGTCTTCTTCCCCTTGCATGTGTCACCTGTGGCACTCTATTGCGCCGTCTCTTGGGTGTGAATTCGAAAATTTTCCGGGCCGGAGCATCAGTGTCCATCCGCTTTACATGACCCAGCCACCTCAATCGTTGTACCTTTACTCTTCTGGCTAAGTTGGTGTGACTGTACAGTTTGTTGTTGTATCTCCTCCTCCAATCACCGTCTAACCAGACATGAACGTCAGAGGTCACCTAAAGAAAATGGGGCTGGTGGATGATGAATTGACAACTCCAGACAATGCCTTAAAGGTGTGAAGACAACGACGCATATACTTTGCCAACGTTCAGCTTTGGCTAGCAGAATCCGAGAGGTCCAATTGTCGATAGATCAGGCGGCGGATAGATCAGGCTGAATTTGAGCGATGGCACGGGTTACGATGACTTTGGGGGCACTCGTCCTTTGCGGTTTATTGGCAAAGACCTGCAACTTAAGGGTGGTCGCCTTGGCTCAGTGGTTAGTGCGTTGGACTGCTGACTAAGCGGCGTGGGTTCAAGTCCCAGCCAGGAACACCGAATATTTTTCCCGGCACCACCTCTCGTCGGGGAATGACAAGCCTCCGGGAGTATAATCTGTCATGAAAGAGCTTCTTAATTCTCCGTTCGGAGTCGGCAATAAATTGTAGGTCCCTTCCATTCGTGCAAACAATACAACACCAACAAAATGAATGGTTGCGAGAAGCTAGGCTTTGGCTGATTCTGAGCTGTCGCGCCAACTATTTATTTTTTTTTTTACCTGCGACTTAAGGAAACTCCACAAGAAAAAGTCTAGCGGGGTGAAATCGCACGATCTCGGTGGCTAGTTCACTTTGCCTCTGCGTGAGATAACCTTGCCCTCATATCGCTCGTGCAGGATGTCTACTGCGTGAGATAGCCTCGCCCTCAACTCGCTCATGCAGAACGTCCATTGTGGCTTAACTTGTGTCGCACGTAGCGCCCCGTCCTGTTAGAGTCACATGTCGTTCACATGCATATCATCCAATTTGGTTATCATCGATCGGTAGCGCTCTCCGTTGATGGTGATGGCAATGCCATCGTCGTTTTCGAAAAAGTGCGGACCGATGATGCCGCCGGCCCACAATCTACATCAAGCAGTGATTTTCTGTGGATGCATTGCCACTTGGTGGACCTTGTGTGGATTGGCATCATCCCAAATCCGGGAATTTTGCTTGTTGACGTACTCGTTCATCCAAAAATGGGCCTCGTCTCTGAAGGTGATTTTTTTTGTTGAATCAGGGTCCGCTTCCAACCAGTTTTGTTATTTGCACGTGTTGCTTGACGCTGTAACTTGCCATGCTGATTTGTCTTTAGTGTCTGAAAACTAGAAATCGGGAAAACTAACAACAGATAAAACAACATGGCCGCCATGAACTGTCAAAGTCTACCCGTCCCTATTGGAAAACCCTTGATAAGAAGTTTGGATTTCGAATTATGTGTATAAATCTCCAAGGATTTTTTTTTGGAAGTGTGGCTGAATTCTGCCAGAAGTCTCTTGTGGCGATAGTTTCTCCTGAAAGACTACCTCGGGATGGCAAAGTCTGTGTTTTTTGTGAATTGGATCAGAGAACTGGAACAATTTTGCCTCTACGAAGGTCATCTAAGAGGTGCCGTTCTGACTTCCAAAACTTAGACTTACTAGTCTAGTCCGTTTCCGTCCAAATTTATGAACGGTTTTCAAATTGGACTAACCTTCTCTCCTTTGCTGGAGTTAAACAGATTCATACCACGTTTCCCCTCAAAACCTATAGTTCAAGACCTAACGACCTCCTTAAACGTTCCAAAGTTCAACCAAACCACCGCTATAAACAGAACTGATTGCCCTCATTGTACAAGATGACTCTCACAAAGTATAAAACATTTTTTCCCGCGAATTCACAACAATGGCGTACTATTACTAAAACTACAACTCACCGGATGGCAGGAACACTAAAACTTATGATGTGTCAGTGTTTCTATTATTGCCCCGCGCTTATCTAACAAAACGCGAACAATTAAAGGTGGCTCGAGGCCCCGCAACACGGGCACGTTTTTCCGCTGCGAGGCATTAATAAATGCCGCGTATGAATCACGTGCACGCCGTCGCCCATAAGTCTACTTCAGAATGATGAAAGCGGCACGATGACGACGATGACAAGAATCACCGATAGGGGATATCCTTTAGCGCGCTGCTCATCGCCTCCTTGTCTTGTTGGCGCGCGAGCGTACAACAATAAAATCGCAATATCCAATCTGACGATCTCACGGTTTTTGTACTCATTGCAGGAGTCCTACTCCTTCCTCTGCGCATCTGAGGGAAACAAATAAAGAAGAGACCGACCGACAAACGTGCGAATCGTTTCCTTGTTTACGATTAGATAACAATGCACAACGGCCGCCCTGCCACTGTGCAGGCGTGCTCCTTTGATTTTTCGGGATCTCATCGCACAGTAGACATGGGCACAGACACGATTACACCGATTACACTTGCATTGTTGACGATAACGTGTCCGCTAGCTGAGCGTGTTGTGGGGGGTAAATTAATTTCAGACAGCTAGCAGGAGATGATGGCGGTAAAGGATAATCAGTGTTGTCGGGTCGGCGATGATTAATTGAGGGAAATTTTAAACAGCGGTAAATTTCGAGGTTAGACAGTGGTGTGTTTCGGGTTATCGATTAGATATGGCGGTAGGTTATCTGCAGCAGATGGTTCGCCGATGGAAGAAGACCAGACGCATATAACGGGTATATTCCCCGCTCAGTTTCGAGATTACCAGCTCCTGGTGCGTCCCTGGTTATGACTCAATCGCTATACAATTACAATTCACCTTCCCCATGTTGTGGAACTCTCATCTCCATTAATCCTGGCACAGAAATTCCTCGGCGTTTAAGTCTTCTTCCCCATCTAGACACAGAGTCAGATTAATTTAAAGTGATTTACATTAAATCGAACATCAGATACTACGACTTCGTGCAATAGTTGGGTGCTGGCAATGTTGGGTGCAGACCATACAGTACACCGAGGCCCGAGAGGGAACATAAATTTACATTTTTTTTTCTCTGCTTACATAAGGATACAAGTGTTTGAAAGTACAAGCCAGCAAGAGCTGGTAACCGAGCAAACAAGAAAAATTCATATCTACTTCATGTATCGGAACAATGTTAACAGAAGTGTTACAACAGGACTCTTCTCCCTGCTACGGAATGTAGTCCAGGTTCTAGCCGCGATGGATTGTGGTCACTTTTGGGTATAAGTTCATCGGTGGAATAAATCATTTTTTCGCCAGCGGATGGGAAGGAGATTAGGAAAGTTGGCGATTGTGGTGGGACAGGAACTGGTCTCCGAATTAACTGGTTCCAACATGAAATTGTATTATGAGATTATGTTCAGTTGGTGGTGTGTTCTTAGAGAGGCAAAGCCCACTTGCTTTTGGACTGACAGATGGATATATTGAAAGTGTGAAAGGGTAAATACTTGCATTCAGGAGGACACAAGCGTTTTTCTAAACCAACTTAAATGGCAACAAAATTGTCCACAGTTAGTCTGGGCACCAACCCCAGACGCCATTGAAACCAAATATCCCCTGAGTTTCGAACCGCGTGCGCATGTGAAACATTTGGACGATTACAACCCCTTGAGCGTGAGTGGATTATAAAAATCACCTTCTCTCACCTCCTCTTGATGAACTCCGAATTCCTTGACCTCAACTCCAGACTAGGTGATTTTGTTCTGTTTCCAAGGAGGGTCATTGGAGGAGAAGATTTCACTGCGAGCTCTACGAGGTGTAGAAAGATGTGGCTGCATTTCGTGGAAATTCTCTGCTCTACAACTCCGCTGTGCAAAGTTTTGCTCTGCTCTCTAGGAGCTACGGCTCGGCGGGAAGGGTCTGGAAGGCAAACATTCGTCGACTACACTGGTTCGGCCATATCGCGCAAATGGAAGACAACGTTTCAGCCAAGAAAGTCTTCGAGTTCCACCAGCCACCTGGTTCGCGAAGGAAAGAGAGACTGAACGTCCGGTTTAAGCATCAAGTGATCGCGGACGCAAGAAAGTTTGGTCTATTCAACTGGAAGCCTGGGACAGTGGAGACTGAGAGGCAGCAGTCCAGGCTCTGAACCTCTAAAAGTCGTTAGCCCAAGGTAAGGGTGAAGCAGATTTCACACATTTAAGGGAATTAGAATCCTGCCAGTCCTGTTGCAGAGTATTGAAGGAGAGGGTCCGTTCAAAATAAAGACTTTGTTCGAATCTGTGGTATGTTGAGTTGTTCCAACTCTTTCCAGATGTGTAAGTAGTCCAATTCGACCTGGAAGCTACACTCCTAAGCCAGTTATCACTCTCGTGTTTCAATCGAGATCGGTGTCAATTTTTCTTCATGTCGGCAGCTTATGGGGGACATCCCAGATTTCATGTCGTAGACCTACAGCATTTGCACACATCGTACTCTCTCCAACTGAAGTGATCGACAATTCCCGTGTGAAATTTGCCATTCAGACCTGTTCTTCTTCCAGAAATCTCATTGAACTTTCAAACTAACATCGTTGTGGCACTCCTAATCCACCATTTATCATCGCAGCCACTTGGACGTTTGGCAAATCAATAATGCCAGTCACATGACACACACCATTCATCATGCTAGTCCAGTGATTGCGCAGCAAGTTACGGAAGACATGTTAAAACCAATCTCGTAACCGAAGCACTTTACTTCCTCTGCTGCTTCGCTGCGCAACCAACTCCATTCATAACTCCTTTTTGGCTTAATTTCCATGCCTCTTGGCCCAACCGATCGGTCCCACACGAATTGCAAACCAATTTCTCCAATTTCAACTCGTACATACCCTGACCTTCGTGGCATTTTCTCACACATTCCCCCCCGCTCGTGTTCGCAGGTAGTATTCCGAAAATTAATTCCCAAAGACACAGACGGTGCACTGATCATGTACCGCTCCAGCTCGGCGAGGAATTCAATTTGCAAAGACAAACATCCGCTGGTTCGAGAGGCATCCAACCGAAAAATCCATTCCATGACGACAACGATGTGATACTTTCACAGATCTCGATCTCTGAACCCTTCGAGCGCAGCCGCCGCGCCGCACACAACCGCATACACGGGTGGATTGTGGGCCACCTTCTCGATACCATACCGAAGTTCCTCCTCATAAAGCAGCGATCAGATCGGAAACGAGCGAACATTTGTTAACATTGCAATTATTTAGGTTGCTCGTGTCAGGGCCAACCGATTCGATGCACAATTGAGACCGATTTGCAGTTCTACTTATGGCCTTGCACCAGGCTTTCCTCCACGGGCCTGATATGAGTTTAACTTTCGCCTGGCGGGCTACTCGGTAAGTGTTTTGTCCTCCACAATCATGTGGAGTAACCAAACCTTTTTTTTCGGTGGGCGTTTGAACTAGATATGCTGTGGTGAGGGCGACACTTTTTGTGGCAGGAATTCCGGAGGACCACTTAGTCCTGGATCAGCGGAGTGATGAAATTAGCATTTGAGGCGAGGTCTATCTAAGTTATAGTTGGGTGGTGCTTATGTGGAATTCGATTCGATTTCAAGGTCATGTTGTGGGGTTAAGCGGCTATAGGGCTGTCAAAGCTGAAAGGGACATAAATTCGAGGGCAGATAATGGTTAAGTCGTCTGGTTTGGCTATTGTTTCTCGGATAAGGGTGTAACAGCGTACACACATTGTGTAACAGCGTAATTAGCACATATGCTTAAGATAGAAGGGAATTGCGTGCGTTTAGTCCAGCAGCGACCTGAGAAATTTTTGGTCAGGAGAACGAAGTTTAACCTTGTCTGTAACCTTATGTGTATTGTGTTCCTAGACTTCGTCTAGACATTACTCTTGTCAAGATCTCACGAAACTAGGAAATGTTTTGTGAGTTGTCGTGGGTGTCGCATACTTTTAACCAGGTTGACGAAACTGAATGACAGCGCATCGGACTGCTTAAAACCTCCATGGCATAGAAGAGCAGTGAGCGTTCCCAGCACACCCCTGTTCACACTTCCATATGCGCCCTTGAAATCGATAAATGGGTTTAGGATATCGGTCTGAAACTCTTGGGCTTTGTTCAGTATTCGGGTTAATGTGAAGACTTGGTCGATCGACGATTCCGTTGCATCAAACCAGCGATCCCTCGTACGAAACCAAACGCCTCAGATGGTTTGCTGACAATGCTGTTTCTGGTCTTCTGTGCTTGTATTTACTGCTGGAGGACTTCCCGAGAGCTCTAGGGAACTCGGACGGTAAAGGTTCTTACGTTCGATTGCATTTCCAGCCTTTCAGCGTTGAACCTTCTTAAAGTGGTGGTTATGGTCATCGTATGACTAAATATTCGCATCCAACTTTTTTCTTATCGCCTTTTCCAAGTTGATGTTTGCACCTCAATACATTTGAACATCTAATACATAGGAAGATTGTCTTCTGCCGATCGCTAGGTGATCAATTTGGTTGACGGTAGTTTTTTGAGAGTGGATGCTACTCTCTCCAGCAAAATGAAACACTGCATCATAAACGTCATTGAACACGCCAACGATCGCCTGTAATTCGGCAACAAAATCAAGAAATTCGGAGCCATTCAGGAGAAACTAACATGTCAATGCTCCAACAGGCCACCAAATCGATGGCCTACACAGTCGCTCAGAACATGGAGCCAGAGAATCAGAGGGGCTGCCATTTCAAAGGTCTTCGATTCAGAGTCCGCCTGGTTTGTATGTGATGACGCGATAATAATTCTCGGCGGCATGGGACACACCTGAAGGACACCAAAAATTGGATTTGGATTGGATCCATTATTCGAGAATTTTCCGCTTCTTCGAGGGCATCAATATCATCCCGCATCAGTACGTACTAATTCAGTATGCAGGCTCACACTTCAAGAAGTTGCAGAGAGCTTTCAAGAATTCAGCAGTCAACTTGGGTCTCATTTTCAAGGATTCTTTCAGAACTGTTTGCCTGGGCGACGCGCATCTCCGCCGGATTGTGTATTTAGAACTGCAAACATACGCCAAACAGACAGCTGAATGTTTTGACACATTCGGCCAGAGAGCAGAAGTTTTTCTAATCAACTTGGGAAACGAAAAGTATATACTGACACGTTCGGCTGATGCGGCAATTAGCATCTATGCCAGTTTAGTGACCCAAATGAGGGCTACCCGAGCGGCGAATTTGAACTTACCCACAACTGACCATGAACCGGCGCTCGCCAGAGCTAAAGTTTTTCAGGCCCATGGTCGCTGCCACAAGGACCTAAGAAAGACGACAAACATTTAGCATTTGGAGCTGTACAGAAAGATGGGCTTCATCGCCAAGATCATCTGCGGCAACGAATGTATACACACCATGTTAAATGACTTTCCTCGAATGGTCCCACCTTCCGATCTTGTCTATAAAATCGACAAGGGCGATCTTTACGTCATATTCGGGCATTGTTCGTAAATTTACGCAAGAAGCTCGTAGAAACAATCTTAAACGGCATCGCCTTTCTTGTCGGGTCATGAACAGAAACGAGGCTGAACTGGAGGTTGGGAACTGGAGTTTACTTGTCAGGCAGAAGTTCAAGACTTTTGCTTCAGTCTACCTCTAACACCAAAAACGTCTCAAAAAAGACTGCTGCCTGTCTTGTGTGTTACTGCGGGTTAAATCTACTTCCGTTCGATTTCTGCTAGTTTTTAGATGCATGCAGTCTGTTTAGAGTGCGTCTATATTCTGAAATCGTTGTCCTTTATACGTTTGTTAGGGTCGTCAATGGTTTAGTCAGTCTTGAGGCTCGTTTTACAAATATTCACCATTCTAGTGTTTCCCTTTCGCGGTGAACAAGTGATGCCTGATTCATCGTGGGCGTTCTTTGCTGAGAATATAACCAGGTGATACGAGTAGTGGAACCAACGCCCGGCTATGGTTAATTTTTCGGGTTTTCAGTGGATGTGATGATGCGTTTTCGCATCCCAAGTACTAATTGCTTTTCAGTGAAAGACCAACTAGTGCCAAAAGGTTTCGATCAATTCAACTTCTGAAGCTATCCATGTCAGTTCATTAGCTGCTCGATCGTTACCGTTATCGTTTCCAGGGCTGTCGCCAGGGTGGTTTCTATAAAGCTGGTTTCGCAGATGCATATAATGAATTATGGCTGGCCAAGGTCCGTATTTCTCACCAAACAAAAGCACTCACCTATACATTGCACGTCTCCTCGAAGAAATTTCCAACTGTCAACTTCTTTCTGCAACGCAAAAGTTTTCTTTCCTTTCTTTCTTTCTTCTTTGAGGTAATCATCCCTCCTAGGTCATTCTGGGATGATGCATTCTCAGAAGATAAGTCAATTCACTTTTACATCGACGGTTCAAAAACTAGCAACGGGGTAGGTGGTTGTGTTTTTTCCGACAGGATTAGCCTAAGCCTAGCCTTCCGTCTTCCGTAATCATGGCGATCATAGAAGTCTTATCTTGGCTGAAGAAAAATGTGATATAAGGCACGGATATTCGCATCCTTTTGGACAGTCAAGTGGCACTGAAGTCTTTGGAATCAGTTGCTTCCGCAAACCTCCACTTAGGAGCCTTCTTCTAAACCAACTTAGGCGACTTGATAAAGGTCAGTGTTAGTAGCCTCTTACTCTTCATAAGAAGCTCCAATTGGTACAATGAGTAGGGAGGAGATCTTTTTGAGATCCTTGTGGTATCAGAACGAACCTCTCATAGTTCTAAGGGTGTTGGCTTTAGCTGGAAGCCACTTCAACCTAACCTAATCTAATCTTCTTTTTGCAAAAGCTCATAGTCTCTTGTAGGGAGTTTCCAAAGTATGACAACAGAGGCCGTTTGTTTTAAAAGAAATAGGAATAACTATCTCTGGGAATCATCATCAACGAAAAGGAAATCTTTAAAGACCAACGCAGTTTTTAAGAATCTTAAACCCTAAAGCCGACGAAACTCATAAGTTTCTTGTGTTCATACTTTTCTGGAACACATATTCCAGCTTATGAACATGGGTGAACCAAGACATGCCTGATGATGGATGGAGAATCAGCTCTGTATACCTTGATCCTTTCCTTTATGTATACATATTTTATAAACATCTGAGCCTTCAGGCATAATATTCGGTTTCGGTTTGGGCGATTTCCTATTTGCACTATACTATTCACAGATTCTGGAAATGACCAAATTATCGTAGAAATTGACCACCTATCCATAGATTTATTGGTCGCCGTGGCTCAGTGGTTAGTGCGTTGGACTGCGTGGGTTCAAGTCCCAGCCATATCCACCGAACATTTTTTGCGGCGCCACCTCTTGTCGGGGAATGACAAGCCTCCGAGAGTTTAATTTGTAATGAAAAAGCTTCTCAATTCGCCTTTCGGAGTCGGAAATAAATTCTAGGTCGAAAAATGCAACACGCCCAACATAAATGGTTGCGAGAAGCTAGGCTTTGGCTCATCTCGAGCTATCGCGCTAGCTATTTATTTTTATTTATCCACAGATTTTAATTTTATCTAGAGCTTCTACGAGAAAAGTGTAGAGTCCGAGATCCAGCCATTGCTGATCGCTGAAAGTGTACTTCGCAATTTGAACCATTTTTCTCCAAACTACTCAAAACCTTCTCCGAATAGTAATGGAGAAGTTAGGTGTCATGTGACCTCTTTAACCTCGTCCTGGAGGAGCCTTAGACACCTTTGTCACATGGGTTATACACAAGTCGTCAAGATCCATATCACATCTCACAGAGAGAATACCTCCCTATGCCTTGAAAATCTGCACACTCCGAAGAAGAACCAAAACTGTAACTGTACTCTAAAGGTCAATTTGAGCTAATTCCACGATTAGAATCAAAGAATCTCTCATTTAAGTTGAGCAATCCAACATGCCAGCGGATTATTGATAATCAGTTCACGCACACACACATTTCCTAACCACGAGACACGCCACTATAATGTCCTCACCTCTAAGTCAACACATTAACTGTTCAAGAACACGGTTCCAAGCGCCTCGGTGACATTTCTGTTAGACCTGTCACCGTACACAATATTAAGTTTAAAATGTAATCGCGTCGACAGCATATGCGCGCACACACAGCTTCATTGTTTATTTAACAGCTGCTTGGACGAGCGGCAATCAGGAAGGCATTCCAAGACAATAGGACGGCTCCGGCAGCAGCATCGCGCCGTACCAAACCGAATTACAATAGTTACCGTTTATGTCGTGCATTTTAAATCCGACAGCCTCGAGGCAGCAACATCCCAACAGCCAGCCAGAGTTCACCATGGATTGGATTCCATATCGAGATAAGCCAGAACTAATGCAGCGCGCGCGCAAGAGAGACAGCGCACAGCTTCGTGTGTTATACTGAAAACAGTGCGCCATTATGTGGCGAGACCTCGGCGTTCTAATCACTTGGAACATCTGGTATCTGTTGTAGTTGTCAGTGTCTCGCTCAGAGTCAGCTTTTGAATTTTGAATTCCAAACAAAAGTTAGTTTTGACAGCGCTAACCCAAGATGGCCAGCGAAATTAGGACAACACACCGTCTAGATTGAATCGAAGACGCTGATGCCCTCGACAAACAACAAGATATTTCTCATCCACCACTCGGGCTCAATCACGATCCACATCTGGAGGAAGCCACTGAACTACTCCAGAAACAAGCAGCCGATGTTCTGTTGTGACGCCCACCAAAGGGCTCCGCGCAGACTGCCTTTGTCATCTGGGTGTGTGATTAAAATTTAAATCAGTAATGTTCCCTGCCCGAGCACAAGGCACTGACCAGAGCAAAGTCGTGTGGACACCACATCAGTACACAGTCCTATCCCTTCGATTCGATCAGCCCAGCCTGCTGTTTTGCCTACGCTGCTGTTGTTGTGTGTCCAATTAAGCACAAAGTTGCACACAAAAAGCCAAAGATTCTCCCACTTAGATCACATTCGATGGTTCGGTGGCCCGAAAACACACTCACACACACACCACCCGAAGCCAGGGGTAGGCTAATGCTATTTATCGGAGCCACCCTCCACTTGGACCGGCAGATCATTAACAAAGTGATTTGCAAAACAGTAGAAGTCTGTCGCCAAATCCGAGTTGCACCAGCCAACGCAGTGGCCACGCAGTGAACACCGATGGAGTACCTCCCAGAATGCGGCCCGGAATTAGCTGCTAATGGACTTGGCGTGTATTTTTCACGGGCCCTGCAGGGCCTGCACTTATGCATTTTGAGTGTGTTGCGCGACCAAATGAGCGGGGACAAGGTTACGCTACACGGTTTATTACATCCAAATGTGGGCATTATGACGAAACGCGCAATTAGAAGGACTGCGGAATGCACAGGGCATCTGCACCACCGGGAGGTGGCATGAGTGTCTGTTAATTGTGGTAATTTACATGCCAAATAGGCAAGGAAGCCGGTGGCAGTGAAAATAAAAGTGTGAGATTTGGATTTGAAGGAAGCGAGGGAGACGAGGTGGGATTTGTATGGCAATTCAAGGTTGGAGAACAACCTATTCCATCTGCAGACTCGTCAGGCCAATTAAAATAAATTAAAAGTACTCGTAACGTGAAATCCTGTCATGTGTCAATCATGCTACTTACTACCGTCGGCTCTGTCATCTCCCTTAACTGTCATGTGGCGCCACCTATTGTATGTAATTACTTTGCTTTATTTGCAGTTTTTTTTATTCTCCAATAAAAAAAACGTCGGTTTTTATTTTAGCAAACTTTTTCGGCCTGCATTGGACATTGGACGTGCTGCAAGCAAAACAGGAGGCGTGTTAAGCGGATCTGCAAAGGCTGAGGGCTACTCGCAAGCGCTACGAGCGTAAGAGATGGGAGGAATATCGGAAATGGCATGGAACACATGTGATCTTCAGAGATCACACTCTACGAAGAATTTTTTGAAGTTTTACGAAAAAGTAAATGTAACGTGTCAGGGTAGCCCATATAGAAAATTTGAAAAAAATGCTTTTGCATAATGGCAACGAAGATCCAAATTCCGCTTACAAGCCGAATAAACTATTCAGCCTAGAGACGATAGCCAAAACTTCCCTCCATCTGATCAAAACGAAGTGCGCATAGCATGATCGAAAAAGACTGCTGGACCTGACGGCTTAAAGACCGCGCTTCTCAAAACATCTGAAGAAGACTTGCTAGAAATGAGTTCTAAGATTTGGTTAGAGAAGTGTATGCCTGAAACTTTTAAGCCAACACCACAGGTCTGTGCAATTACTTTGACAATGTTATCAGAACTCAATGAGCTGTCATCAGTGCATTTGGTAGATGCCACTGGAGGGTTTTTCGATGAATGAGGGCAAAACCAAGAACTTGCTGGCAAAAATTTCAACATTGACGAATCGAACGTCACAGGGACTGCAATAACTTTCAGGGACTTTGTCTACTTTGGTATTTCTGTTCCTTTGGGCTGAATAGGCAATTGAGTAATTGGGTCCTATCTTGAGTAACTAAGGAGGCTCTGTGAAAGATTTTACGCATCAACTCTATCGACGGTGGATAAAGATATCTCAGTCTTTGATCTTGTGCTCGTCAATGTTTATACCAGCGACATATGTACCTGAAACGACCTCGAAGGAATATTGAGCCACCCAGACCTCAACTGCACTAACACTGCGCTCTTGAGTACTCTATTGCTGAGTAGGTACTGTCATCGAATTGAATTGAAATTGACAACAAGGTGTTGGTCAAAGAAAAATTGAGGAGTCAACGTGAGCTTATTTTTATTGGGTACCGGATCTTGGGCAATGAAAGACCTGATAAACTTGGAAATAAGGAGCGGAACTGAATCCATTTTTTTGTACTTGTCTCATTTATGGTATCCGAAAGTAGTGATGAAGTCGCAAGTGGGGCTGGTATACACTATGCTTACAACGACAATACTTTGGCCGTCAGTATGGGCACTGTGAAACGTTTAAGCCATTTCCCGGGAAAGCATTAATAGAAAATATTAATAATACTATTATGACTCCAGACAACTTTAAAATAAGAAGCGTGTCACTAGCGGAACTTTGTGAGGTAATAAAAAATCTAAAAAATAACAAGGCTCCTGGATATGATCTAATAACCGGACAGGTCCTCAAGGAATTGCCAAAGAAAGCTTTGATAAAACTCGTTTACCTTATAAATGCTTCGCTAAGACTATTATACGTTCCAAGGCAATGGAAAGTCGCCGAAGTTATAATGGTTTCAAAGCCGGGAAAACCGCCAAACGATAAAAAGTCGTACAGACCGATATCGCTCCTGCCGATAATTTCAAAGGTTTTTGAAAAACTCTTATTAAAACGGTTAAAACCAGTAATTGAAGAAAGACATTTCATTCCTGATCATCAATTCGGGTTCAGAATCAAGCATTCCACAATTGACCAGGTTTATAGAATAACCAACGAAATTGAGAAGGCCATAGAAGAGAAAAAGATATGTTCTAGCGCTTTTGTTGACGTTTCTCAAGCCTTCGACAAGGTGTGGCACGAAGGCTTGAATTATAAACTTAGACAGGAACTTCCGGAAGAGTTGTACAAGATCTTAGAGTCGTATTTGGAGAATAGACTCTTCCGTTTCAAGCACGGAGCCGAATACTCGGAATTCAAGGAAATCGCTGCGGGAGTTCCACAAGGGAGTGTTCTTGGTCCAGTCTTGTTCTTGCTCTATACTCGAGATATACCCCAAAAAGAAGGCACCGTTGTTGCTACATTCGCTGACGATACGGCTATTCTGGCAACAGATAATTCAGTCGAGTCAGCAACTGTAAAGCTTCAACGAGCTTTGGATAAAATCTGCGAGTGGACAAAGGTTTGGCGCATTGTTCTCAATGAAACCAAATCTACGCATGTTAACTTTACGTACAAGAAAATAAACAACTTACCCATTTTCATTAACTCGGTACAAATACCGTATGCAAACGAAGCAAAATATCTAGGAATGACACTAGATGCGAAACTCAAATGGAAGTCGCACGTTAAAAAGAAACGCGACGAGCTCGAAATTAGATTTAGAGAAATGTATTGGCTGCTTGGAAGATATTCCAAATTAAGCATGTATAACAAATTGCTCTTATATAAGCAAGTCTTAAAACCTGTATGGACGTATGGTATACAACTTTGGGGTTGTACCAAAACCAGCAATAGAAATATTTTACAAACCTTTCAAAATAAGGTGCTTAGAACAATCGTTAATGCGCCGTGGTACATTAGAAACGACGATATCCATAGAGATCTCGGTCTAGCCACCGTCGAAGATGAAATAACAAATTTTGCACGCAAACTCCGTGTTCGCCTTCATGGACATTGCAATAACGCCGTACTCCAAATTCTGGACGTGACAAACCTTGTGCGCCGACTACAAAGAACGAAACCGTTCGATTTAGCGCAATAAGGAATAACCGCTTATAATGACGGTATTAGTAGGTGCTTTTATTGGAAAGCTACCTGCACAACGCGAATTTTTATTGCGAAAGTTAAACTACTTGATAAGGCTCTTTTGTACTAAGTCGTAGTCAACACGAAAAGGGGAGGTGTTTTCAGTGAGTACGAATCTCTCATGAAAGATTTTCACCTACCCTCGTAAAAAAAAAAAAAAAAGTATGGGCACTGTGATATTAGGATTCACAAAAAGTGGCCCGGAGTAATTTACAAAGGAATTGCAGAGTTGCACCTGTTATGCGAGTGTCCCGCTAGTAGATTACATAAAATGCTTCCTCCATCTGAAGTAGCCGCTTTTCGGGGATGTTTCTGAAGTATTATTCTCTCTTCTAACCTCGTTGGCATACATACGTTTGGGAGGAAAACATTCCCTAAGCTTTTGTGTTTTTTTTTTCAGTTTCCTCTTTTCTTAATTTTTGTTGATACGGTTCCATGAGTATGCGGGAAGAAAAATAAATCATTGTCAGGGCGCCTGGAGGATGGGTGACTGATTTAACCCTAAATCGCGCATGCTTGGCTACGTTTTGCTATGAGCTCACACCTTCACTGGAATCAAGTTTTCTCTTTGGTTTGAGGCCTTACGCAGAGACCTTATGGCTTGGGTGATTCTTCTTTAATTCCAACCAATGTCAAGGCAAGTTATTGAATAACCACGTCGTCGCGAACAAAATAGGCCTGCCAGTCGCCCCGATAAGTTCAACCGACAAAAAAAAATCGGCTAAAATGTTCCACACACGCAACCGCATTTTAGGTTCAGCGATTCCCGATGAGATACATATACTTAGGTACATTTTTATGCAACTGAAAGTAGCCAGTGGAAGATGTCATATCCTTGCCACTGTTTCCTGATCGCGTGATAAGCACTTTATGATTATTTCTGAATGTCACGAGATGTCCCGATTCTTATGAGGTTTCATCTGGCATCCCAAGAGCAAAGCTAGTAAAAATGGATACTTGTGAGATTTTCTATGAAACCCAGTCAGTAGGCGAAGGCGCGATTAAAATGCCATAACCCCCTCCAATACTAGGTTAGATTAGGTAAATGGATGCCTTGTGACATTCTTCACGGTTCACGTGTACCAGCAATAGTGTCCATTGTGCCCATATTCTAATTATACCTTGGATAAGGATATGAATCCCAGGAGCTCCCTCAGCTCGATGTCACGCAAGTCCTCCAGTTCCGTACAGAAGTAACTACTAAGAATCTTCATTCTACTACCAACGAGGGCAGGACATTCAACCAGCAGGTGACGGACAGATTCGATTGCTTCCTCGTCCCTGCAACTTCTGCACTCTCCGCACTGTCCCTTCTTTTTATAACCCGTCCATAAGTTTCTAGCCATTGCACATGTATCTAGTTGGATCCAACGTGTATTGGATCGGCTGATGACCTCGTCTTCAATATATAGTTTTTAACGAGCTTATTGGAATTCTCGCAAAGCATAGAGCCTGTGAGGCATGCAGCGCTGCTCCCCTTCATGCAAGTTTGTTTCATTAACTGGGATATCAATATGCCCTGTTACCCAACATAGAGTCACCGTATTGAATCTTAATATCTCATCTAAATGCTTTTTGAAGATTCCTACAAGCCTTGATCTAGTTATCGCGGACTCTAGAGCCTTAATGGCTACCTGTCTGTCGACGTAGACCGTAATTGTCCTTGCGGTGCTCCTCTTCTCGGCCTGAAAGAAACTGCAGTCACCGTTTATTCTAAAGGAGTGTTTTATTTCTAGAGTCTTGCAGTAGACCCCGGCACTTGTACCAATTTCCATCTCAAAACAATCGGTGTTAAAAGCCATTTCCTTTTTATTGGTAGCTTTGTGGTTCCTCCAGTCATCTACGTCAGAAATTCTGATTAAATCTCTCTTCTAATACTAGATCTCTTTCTGTCCCCATTTCCAATCGAGACAGCACAGAGAAGTGGCATTAAGGACCTGGTCTCCATTGTCGCCCTTCTCTCAGTCTCTGTGCAGTTTTAGCTGTCGTGTTGCTACAGTGCAGATTCAGATTCAATTGTCGCTGTCGGTGTTTTTGTCTTTGATCCCAGGATTCCTATGCAGGCTGTCCTCTGAATCCTAGTGAGGTGTGGAAGCTGATATTGCTTCTCAAGCACCTTACACGCCGTGTACAGTCAGTGTACCACAGCCGGTTTAAAACCTCATGGTTCACTGAACGCCTTCTTCCCCTACCCTCCACTACTAAATCCCAATAGATTGACAAATAATGACCAACTACTACATCCCACGAGTTTGCAAGTCCTCCTAAACTTTCATCTGTCAACTATAAATATGTGTATCCAATTAGCTTTCCTCGTATTTTGTTTACTGTCTTCGAGACCACATTCCACCGCCGACAATTCAAGCCAAAGGCGTGATTTCCTTAAAGGATCTAATTTTTGACACGGCACTCGGTCTCATTAGACGTCGTATCCGCAACCGCTTAACTCGTGCAAAACGAGCAACAGTTCGAAGGTGAACGCTACCATCTAAGGTGTCAAATCTCACCAACCATGGACGGATCAACACAGAGTGAGCGCACTCATTTCATCCTTCATCCAGCCGCCATTAAGCCGGCTCAGGTGCTCAGAGTGCAAAGCACACACCGTGTTGACCCGCTTTTCCAAAATTTACTGTTTGCACTAAATTTTATTCGCAATTAAGCCAACTTTTTGAGGTAATACCGCGTGTCGTGTGGAAGTCGCCAGAGGATCACGAGGAATGTGCGCCACCGGCGTTTTGCATATGACCACTAACGATGCTGCCGTATCTAGATAGATCTCCGAAAAGAGCTCACTCCGTCGACGAGATACCATCTCTCCGTGTGAGTGAGAATTAGTCGGAGAACGTGGTTAATAATGCACAACAATCTTGGGCATGCGTTATTGTTCTTGTGTCCAGCGGACTGGGGATGGAGCGACGAATTGGGTCAGTAGACGAAATGTTCCGCAAACGAAATTAAATCGAAGCGGGTAATGTTGTGAGACTCTGACCGAAAGCCAGGAGAGGATTCGTATCGCCACATTAAGTCCAATCACTCTGCTCAATCCGTAGATGAATCTGGAATGCATATACGTAGCTACCCGTCAGCCGACGCGAGCGAGTTGGCTTAGTACTTCGTGGCTGTTGGGTTTTAATTGCAATTATTGCCGCCGGTCAGTAGAGGTATAGAATAATAACAGTTATTAGGTGTGTTAAGTATTTAGCTGACTACTGTCTGTACGAAGAACCGTAGCTCAATGGCATCGAAGGGGAAAGTGTAATCAGTCAGCCCGGGGGGTACTGCTGACCGAGGAAAGTCTTATAAAATAATCACTCAATTAGATTAGGGCGAGGGTAGGAAGCAGAGGAATGAGCAAGTAGGCTTCTGGAGAGCGTAATTGACTTAAATTACATTTTAAGGCTAATTTGAGAGTCTACCGGAAGTTGAACGAGTGTATCCGAAACAATCCGAGATAATTGGCTTCTGGGAAGGAAATACGAACAAACACGGGAAAGTTATTGCTTTACGTCAGAAGACGCATCAATATCGCGGATACAAGCTGCCGGAATGAGATTTCCTCGTTGTATTGCTGGGGTAACGATCGAGTTAGGAACAGCTAATTGTCTGAACGGAGCGGTCCATGCTTTGATTATTTGGGCACGGTAAACGCATGCACCCATGCGTTCTGATGGAATCCGTGCCATCAGATTGGCGTCTCCTGGGTTGAACCAAGACCGAAATCTCTCCTTATGCAGATAGCGCCTGATGGTTCGATGGGGAATGATCAAGAAGTATGGAGGCTTCACTTAAGCACACTAAGCCTGCGACCCTCAGAGAGGATAAGCTATGAAAACACTCAGGTTTGAGATTTTAAATTTTTTATCATGCAATTTATTGCCACTTGTAAGGGGCAGTTGTAAAACAAAGATGACCCATCTCTATCCCTGGAAAACTTCCTTTAAAGTACGAACCTAATAATGCCAGATGAAGTTTGCCCACTTGGCCGATCGGTTTAGGTTCACACTGCTCTGGATTGGACAGGGCACAGTGACATAAAGGGTCTTTCAGTAAGCGCTTCCTATCTTTAAATTTAAATAAAACAAACTGCGACTTGAGAAAACCCCACAAGAAGAAGTCTAACGGGGTCAACTCGGTGGCCAGTCACATCACCTCCACGTGAGATGACCATGTCCTCGAATCGCTCGTGCAGATTTCCAATGTGGCGTGAGCTGTGTGGCACGTAGCGCCGTACTGTTTGAAACCACATGTCCTTGGTGTCCATATCATCCAATTCAGACCAAAAGAAGTTTGTAATCATCGACCTATAGCGCTCGCCATTGACGGTGTCGTTCTCAAAGAAATATGGACACCAGACGCCGCCAGCCCAAAATCCACCCAAACAGTGACTTTTTCGCGAAGCATTGGACGCTCTTGGATCTCATGTGGATTGTTATTGTCCCAAATTCGACAATTCTGTTTGTTGACGTACCCATTCATCCAGAAATGGGCCTCATCGCTGAAGATGATTTTTCGATGAAAATTAGTGTCAGTTTCCAACTGCGCCAGAGCCCATTTAGCGAACACACGTCGTTGTCTATGGTCATTTACCGTCAGCTCCTGGGTCAGTTGAACTTTGCATGGGTACAGGCCCAAGTTACGACGCAAAATTCGCCAAATTGTGGTCTGCAAAAGGTTGAGTTCATGTGAGCGACGCGAAATCGACTGCCTCGGATTCTCCTGCACACTCTCACGGGCAGCGGCAATGTTTTCGGCAGATCTTGCGTTTCGGCGACGTACGGGTGTTGGTTGATCATTTACTGAACTAGTGAACTCAAATTTATCCTCCACACTGCGAATAGTCCTCTTGGAAGGACGTTTATGGCGACCGTAAAATGGGCGAAGCCCGCGGAACGTTGGCCGAACAGAGCACCCATTTTGAAAAAACAATTTTGTTATTTGCACGTGTTGTTGAACGCTATATCCATCCATGGTTATTTGGCAGAACAGACTGAATAAATGACAGCGAATTTGACAGATGTGGCTTCAACAATATGGCCGCTATCAACTGTCAAAGTTCAGAAATCGGTATTGGAAGAAAAGACCACTTGGATGAAGGAAACTCTATCCCCTTTCCTCTGAAGATGTCCTACATAGGGACAATCTCCGTACGTTCAATAAACCATTTTTCGATGACATCAGGGTAAAAATGTAATTTCCTCTCTTAAGTTCACTATGATCTCCGAATATGATCCAGAGACATTTCTACGCTGTGTTCAAAATGTTGAATCTGTCCACCCGAAATATCCTCCCGTGGCAAATATAACTGCGATCCAGGATAAACTCCTATGTACGTTGTGGTCACCATGGTTAGTGCGTTAGAATGTTGTTCAAACTGCGTAGGTTTGGGCTCCAACAATATCCACGAAATACTCTCCGCGTCACCACATTCTGTCGGGAAATGGCAAATTGTTGAGATAATAACTTGTCGAGAGAAGTTAATAATAAATTGGAGGTCCCTTTCCTTCGTGTAACACGAACACCAAGAATGACTGCAAGAAGCTAGTCCTTGGCCCATCCCGGGCTGTCGCACCAGGTATTTATTTTTTTTGCACTCTTTTTTGATTAACGAAATTTTCTTCAGCACCTTCAATCTTTCCAGTCAAACTCCATCGCCAACTTAATCAGACCTTTTGGCACAACATTGGTCATGGTCAACTTGAAAAGTTCCTACCATCGCGGTTCCTCCATCACAAACATACCCGCAGTTGCAACGATAGTCTATGACAACTAAATTATTCTAACCTTTAACTTTGAAGACGTACTTTACTGGACAGCCTAGAGTGTATCTAATGTTTATCTCGTTGAAGCGGTATGTACTTGATTAACCACCCGCCGAATCTTGACCCATTCGCAGGATGCGTTTACCTGAGTGCGTCATGTCAGCAAGCGGACCCCTAGGTCTTGCAACACACTTTATGGCCCACTAGACCTTTAGGACAAGAAAAACCTCTTTCGTGTGCATGTCAAAATTATGTAATTTAAGTGCCTTTTGGCGTCTTGGAGCATCTGAAGCGCAGATGCCTGATAGTCAAGGTATTTGTGCAATGTTGGCTGTAGAATATCACACCGATACGGACTTCAAGTGCGAGGATTACCCATGGAAATGGATAATTAGTTTCGCTTTCATTGATTTGCACGGACATTATCCTTTCATTCTCTTTCGATGGAATGCAAATGGAGTCTTGTGCCGTAGGTGATGGAATTCATTTGGAAATTAATGGTGTTAACATCACTTAATGGAGATGGTGGAGATGTTATATTTGTGGACATGAGTGTCTGTAAAGGTATTATAAGGAAGTGATGTACATAGATGCCTAAGCCATTGAAAAATATGAGTGAGCCTGAACTTGAATCCGGAACTTCATATCACTTTGAACCAACTTAGCTCTGACTGACCAAATACACTATTCCTCATGCTAATTACTGTCCAAGTCCATAATGACAACAATTCGAACAACCGTCTTCCGCCATCAGCTTTAGAAGCGAAACTCTGCCAGAAAGAGTGAAAAACTATTGAGTTCAGGAGACACAATGCAATCTCCCACGAAATGACATATCCAATTAGAATCTGAAACACCACCCGTTCTGGGATGGAATTCGCCTCGAATGTTGAAGCAAAAAATAATGAATTCTAACTTTTCGATAAATTGGCCGCCCGCAGCAAGTACTTCAGGTGAGAAAAAGGCACCACCAAGTCTTTACCCTCATTACGGGCCAACACCACCACCACCGCCGCGTCGTCTCCGGCACCAAATCGAATGCAAATTAGAGAAATATTGTAGCATCGGCACCAACAGCAGCGCAGCTGTGGCGGAGGCAATCGGAACAACTTATGTGCTCAGGTCACATTAACCATTCCACTGTGGTGCAATGGAACCATTAAAATTGATCAATGGTATCCAAAATGAAGGAGGCAGAGGACAGAAGGCGCAAAAAGAAGCTGCACAGCTCTAAGGCTGTGTGTTATTGTTGATTCCCTAATCAAATTGGCCGGTTGTCATTGTGCACACAGGCGGCGCAGCCCCTCGTGAGCCCCTTCGGTGGCGGGGCATGTTGTGTCGTTTGTGTTTTTCACGATGCAAGATTAATCGCGACTCGTTTGCATTCATTACAAGAGGATGAGGTATGGCATTGGCTCACCCACCCTCCGCAATCAGAGAAACCAAGTGGAACTTACCGATATGTTGTGGCGCGCTGGTGCGGAGATGTGAAATATTCTCTTGGTTCATTGTTGTGTCCGCGACGAACTTCAACTTCGACAGCGGATTGCAAGATGATAGACTTTGCAAACATGACTTTGACGTGTCATCCCGGAATCGGAGAAATACACTAACAAGCTCTGGATAGTGCTGTGGTTTTGTGGCTTGACAAAAGTGTTTGATGACCGTTGAGATTGGAGTTTGGATGTTGAAGGTTGAAGGTGGGGGGTAGGGGAGAAGTGTGTACCTTTGCCGTTGAGGGAGGGTTGTTTTAGCGGAAGCCATACAAAGTATTTTGAAATGACTTCCACAAACATTTGATTTTTATAAGATGTTATAAAACGTGTGTCACAATATCTTCCATGATAGCGAAATGGCTAATCTTAGTAGCGAGTTCAATCTTGGTAATATCTGGCAGGAGTGCCTCTTCAGATCTTTAGTTACAAATGTTTCACAATGCTGCCTTTGTAGGTCAGTTGAACAGAATTATAAGTCAATTTGTGCACTTGTACTACGTATTTTCTGTCATTTGGTCAAAGCACGTGCCGGGATTCAATCTCAAGGCGCCTTCTATAAAGTGGAGGGGAGGGAAAAAGGTACCGCCTCGACAGGAAAAAACCATATAAATGCAGTGGCGGAGAACAAGCTGAAGAAGCTGCAGACAAGAGTTTAAGTGGTACCTTACTAGTTTCGGATAAGGATCAGCTGCATCACATTGTATAACAAATGGAAGTATGCTCTAAAGTTGGAAGAACTCTCCGATGCCAAAAATTCTTGAATTCGCATTACTCCTCTTACAGTACAAGAGATCATAACAGAGACTAAAGTGTTCAAAAGAAATAGGGCGGACAGGATTTATGATATTCCTGCAGAATTATACAAAATTTTTGCAAAAAATGGCGGCAGCCATTCCGTATCCTCCTGAGGGCTTACATTACTGAGACTTACATTGGAGGTGCCCAAGGCTTTGGGTGAAGAGGGAGTGAAATGGCTCTCTCGTGTCATAAAAGTGGCCTGGGAATGCGATAAAACACCTAGTGAATGGCAAACTGGGGTAATTGTTTCTCTTTTAAAAAAAGGAGGTAAGAGGGCTTGATCCAATTACAGGGGTATATCTCCTTTAAGTCTCCCCAGAAATAAGATGCTGTTAGAAGCGCGTTCCATACCTGTAGTCGAGTCCAGGTTGGGCTATGAGCATAGCGGCCTTCGACCAGCTAGAAGCTCAACTGACCAGCTATTCGGGTGGTAATGGTGAGAAGGCCTGTAGGGTTGAATTTCGTCAGGGGTGCGTTTTGGCATCTCTCTTTTTCGTTGTGTATACGGATAAGATGCTACAGAGCAGCAGTGGCGAAGAATAGTTCGAATTGGGAAATTTAAGGATAAGACATCTGCTTTTCGCCGATGAATTTGTCATTAATTTGTTAGGTCTTCAATTAAGTGTTTGCTCCGACCCTCACCTATGGTCATGATCGCGGATACAAGCTGCCGAAATGAGATTTCTTCGTTGTATTTCTGGGGTAACTCGTCGAGATCGAGTTCGGAACACCAGAATACGCGAGGCACTCAATGTTGAGCAGCTACTTCTTCCAACAGAAAGGTCCATGCTTCGATGGTTTAGGCACGTTAAACGCCATCAGGTAGGCGTCCTTTGGGTAGACCCAGGATGAGATGGTTGGATCAAGTCCGAATCTCACCTCTACCCGTATGTGGATAGCCCCTGATGTTTTAGAGTCGATGGCAGAAGATCGGGAGATGAGGAGAGTCCACTTCGGCACCCGAATCCCGCGGACCTCATATTGGATATTTGGGTCGCTTGGAAATGTATGTATGTATGTATGTCCTTCGGTGTATCTAAGTCGACCTTCGCTACATCTTTTGTTTATCGTCTTAAATATTGTCCACTGTTCATCTGGCACGCTTTGCACAGGAGAGGCAAGGTATTCCAGAGAAATTGATAAGTTTTGTCAAAGCAAGCTTTGAAGGCGCAAAACGTCATGTCCGTCATAGGAGTAGGCTGTCAGAGGCATTTCATATTAAAAGCGGTGTCCGACAAGGTTGTGTACAATCTTCATTCTTGTTTCTGGTAGTGATTAGTGACGTGCTTCAAATGACTACCGGTGTGGTAAGAAAGGCCAATCTGGTGGGATTGAAGAAGAATCTGGAGGGGGTTGAGGCTTGGATATTGCCTCAACTTTGGAAATACAAGGTAGGCCATTTAAACCTTTGGGATAATTTTAGAAAAAATATATTATTTGCTGTGAAGTCATTTTATGTTTATTTTGAAACTCGTAAATTCATATCCCTTTTGAATATGATATCGCGTAAATGGTCGCCGCCAGAGCGAATGGAGCAATTTGGACGTTTTCGGCATTTTTCATTACTTTTCGAAGTCTTTTGGGCTGAATACCGGCCATTTCCCGTCGTATTTTATTTTTCAAGGATTCTATAGTCTATAAACATAAACTTTGGACTTCAAACAAACCCACAAGAAGAAGTCTGGATGCGTTAACTCGGGCGATTGCGGGCCTCCGGGTCAAAATCACAGCTTTTCAAAATTAGGCGTCCGAGGAACAGAGGACACAAAAAAGCGATCATTGCTGTGGCGCCATCCTGTTGGGACGAAAAGTTGTCCATGGTATTATCGGAATCAAAAAATTCGTTATCAGGTCCGATAACGCTCTCCATTGACGGTTGCAGCTGCTCCAATGATTCTTTCTGCAGAAATTTCACCCCAAATAGTCACGCCTTGATTGTAGAGGGGTATTTCGTGAATCAATTGAGGATTTTCATTGACGTAGAACCGACAATTGGTGTGGTCTGAAGGCGCTTCCCTCACTCGATATTTTGCACGATAACAGCGCGTTGTGGTGGCGTGTACTGTTCCAAGACACAAATTCGCTTGGGCTGACACTTCAAACGCGGGCTGTCATAAGTCGATTTAAAAACATATATCAAAGGTATAGGGTTCCCAGATGCAGAAGGTTTTAAATGGCCTACCCTGTACATAAGCCTTGCTGACCAAGAAGTTGAACAAGTACAGGACTGTCGGTACCTTGAGAGTATTATATTGGTTGATGGCGGTACTGAACTAGCACCCGAATCGGATAAGCAAAGGCCGTTCGTGGTGTGCTGTCAAAGATTTGAAGAATTAGTGCAATAACCCGTAAGACCAAGATGCAGTTGTTTGCGCTACACGTGGCGTCGGTCCTTTCTCAGACTTTTTCCAAGCGAGACAAGTGCGTATACGTAATAAGAATGGAAAACGGAAGCTTGCATAGCTAAGCGATGCAATGGAAACCCCTAACCTAACCCAAGGAGTGGTAGGTAGGTAGAGGCAGCGGTTATCAAAGAAACCAATTAGCCATTAGACCTGACAATTCGCGAGTGCTATAGGTCGATGGACGAAGATATTTAAATCTAACCTGTGGAATTAAGGAACAGGATTAGTTCATCAATATTTTTCTTGGAAATATCTTTGAGGTCGTTGAAGTAGGGTTTGCCTAGAGTGCGCTGCCTGACCCTTCCTAGGGAGGGACATTTATACAGGAAATGATGCAGAGATTTTTTTTCCGCTATTTTCTTTGCAACTACGGCAGAAAGTGATGTGGGGGATACCTAGCTTGGCTGCGTGGTCTCCTATTGGCAAGTGACCTGTGCTAGCGACTACGACTCTTGCAATATCTGGACTTGGTCCGCTTAGTAGGTCGTTTGTTTTTTGTTTGTTGTAACCGGGCCAGATCTTCCTTGAATTTGGCTTGTTGCCTTTAGAAAGTGGTGTTGAATATTGCCCTTAAGAGCTTCTAGCGGGATATTCACAAATCCCGCCAGTGAGTCATTAAGAGCTGATCCCTGCCTGACCAGGTCATCGGCTCTTTCGTTGCCGTCAATTTTACTATGGCCTGGGACCCAGGTGAGAATGACTCTAGTTGGTTTAGTTCTTCCTGGAGTGAATCACACAAGAAATATTTAACTTTTGAATAGAAGACAAGGGAATTGGAGAAAAAAGGAAAAGATTTGAGCCCCTTCGCCAGTACTCGAATGCGCAGGTGCGAAGGCGTAATTGGCACTCTTAAGATCCTTAAAAAGACAGAAGGCCTAGCCTACCATGGCCTCCTGCTAAGGATTTTAAATACAACTTCTGAGATCAAAGCAAATCCATCTTTACATCCTGTGGCACTTTCTTACTCATGGCCACATCCAAGAGGGCATTCAGGCATTCTGGCATGTTGGCACTCTTATTTCTATACTCCGTAGTTGGGCTCAGTATACAGCAGGTACCGAAAAAACCAAGAAGTGTCAGCTGCTGTGGGGCTTTTCCATCGTTTTAAGGACAGGACACAGCCTTAGAGGAGAGTACTAAGTCTTAAATTGGTTACGTCAATGAAAACCAATCACATCGCAGTTCAAGACCTTGATACCAATCGTCAAATGCTATTCCAGATTAATTCCTCTGATTAATTGGTTTTCGAGCAATCAAATTACAGTTGTAACCCCACTAACCCAGAGACTTTCAGATCACTTTCTTTCCACCCAATTACACTGCTCTGAGTTAGCTCTTCGCCAATTTAACACAAAAAAAAAAAAAAAGGTTTCGCCGGATCACCATTAATCATCGAGGGCTCATCGTTCGGCCGGAATTCCATTAGTTACTGACAAAACGCTTTCGACGGCGCACAAATCAATTACTTCTCCGGTTGCATGTGAAGAAATGCCTTGAGGGCGTCACTCGATCGCAGCCATAAATTTCCTTATAAACCGTTCACAGTGCATACTTCCTACACCATGTGACCTTCGCTCTAATGCGCAAGACTCGTCCTCCATCACCACGTTGCGGCTCCACCTGCGTCGCAGGCGCGCTCCGTCTAACGTTACCTTTAAGCGCGCGAATTTGCTATCCATTAGAGGTGGAACTGACTGTGGTGCCCCTTTTTGTGTGGCTAGAGTGGCCTGTGCGGAGCGGAACGGTGTTGGGTATCCTTGGGTCTCGGGAAGTGATTATGACGATGGTGGGTGTGCAAATGTGTGTTTATGTTTATGACACAACACAGTAACGACGTGGACAGAGTGGACACAAATGTGGGACAATTCACGCCCGTAACTATCCGATTAAATGTACGGAACTTGTGTTGGTATGGATGATAGCTGGAAATGAGAATGCCAATTGATACACTCTGAGGGGGCAATCCTTTTTCCGGTATTAGATGCGAGTCACACGTCGCCAGATTGATGGTGATATCGCCGAAAGGGTCAAATACGCTGATTGGCAGTCATCTAGGGCAGGCCAGACTTTGGCGTCGAAAGGTGAAGCCATGAGAAATTAGTCGATTTAACCACTAGATCCTGCCACCTACGGGACATGTTGTAATCGGTATGCCATTTGCTCGGACGCATAAATTCGATGTCACCTAACGAGCTATTTACCTGCGCCGAAACTATTCCAGAGTGCCGCGTGGAATGTTCAAATCTGTTAGGATTGTGTGGCGCGCTCTGTCAGGATCGCATGTTACACTCGCTGTTGGAAACTGAAGGAGGGAACCGTGTGATGCGTGTCCACTTTAATCGGTGTGTTCGTGCATCGGTGGTTTTGGAATTTATGCGGTCGACATTTAAGACCGCCTACGCCGTTGTGCTGACTGAAACCGTAGGAATGGCTCTGTTTGTGGAACTATTGCAGCACGAGGACCGCTTAAGTAGGACATGAGCGCAATGAATGTTATTTGACCACAATGGCTGACGTCTTATTTTCCATTTTTATTGCGTGTCGGGAATTGGTTTAGGGTATCGTTGTCCTCAAGTGGCAGTCATATGAAATTGGGGCAATATTTTTGCAAAAACTTGTGTGCATTAGGATGTGGATCGTGTGGATTACATGTGGGTTGAAGGTGAATGCTAATGGAATACGTTGACGTTTTTGACTCTGTAAAGTGAAACAACTCCTGACTGTGCGCTGGAACTGGATGTTAGGAGGATGGAATGATGGGTATCCGTATATATTGTAAATAAATCGAGACAGGGTTAAAAAGGGTTAAATGACGGACGTTTTATGAAGGCCGATGATCTGGTGAATAAAGTTTTGGAGATTACATTTGTTGGACTGAAAAAGCTGAGTTCAGGCGAATGGGTCAGACTGTAATTTAGTTATCACTAGAGTTAGACTGTGTTCAGAAATTCAATGCATGTGCAGCTCGGAATGAACTGACTTGGGTTAGGTAAGGTTAGGTTAGCGGGCCGATGAAGACGATAACATCCTCCTCATCTCACTTAAGTCTATGTAGACCCGTTGTGATACCCATGTGTTTACCAGCTACTTCCGACTACGTGATTTTATATGTCTGATGACAGTCAACCGGCTCTCCTTGCGAATTTGAGCAGGTCCGACATTGAACCATTGGACAACTCCTCGATGTTATCGAAGAGGTACATATCTGCAAAATGTTCTTTTCCTAATGTTGCAGAGGCTTGGGCAGTGACAGAGGAAGTGAATAGTGTCCTCATGCACCTCCTCGTCTCCGCATCCTCTGCAAAGGTCTTCCCCGGTCAGGTGCAGCTTCTTTGCATGATACCTGAGCATATTGTGGCCTGTAATAAGTCCTACCAGTAATGACAGGGATTTCCTGTTCATAAGTAGTAGCTTATTCGTTCTGTTCTTATTGTATTCTGGCCATAGCCTTCTGGAGACTTCGCAGGCGGTTAGTGTTTTCCACCTGTTATTCGCTCGGTTAAGGATCTTAGTCTTATTATTTCCTTCAGATGACGAAGTGGAGGTTTAATTGTACCATCCCCTAGGTCTGGTTCCAGCGCTGATCCCTTTCTAGTCAGTTCGTCAGCAGTCTCGTTTCCTGACACACCACTGTGGCCAGGGATCTAGCAGAGTTTTACATTACGCTGCGTGCCAAGAACTCTCAGCTCTTCGCGACAGCACTTTACAAGTTTGGATGTGATTAGAGTAGCAGTTAGTGCTTTTATAGCCGCCTGGCTGTCTAAGAAGATCGTGATATCCTCCCGTGATACCGTGGCCATTGACGCCAATCAGGCAGCTCTGGTCACTGCTAGAACCTCTGCCTGGGAAACACTCTGTTTTCAGGGAGTCTTATTTAACTGCTGAGTCCTAGATCCTCAGAGAAGACATCAGCACCCGTGCCTATGTCCACCTTGGGGCGATCCGTGAAGATGGACTTTGTCTCAAAAGGAATTTCTTTGTTCTCCCACTGTTCTCTGCTTGGAAAAACGCCAGGGAACGGTTTGATGAAGTGCAGATACGGAATCTTGTAATCAGACTCGTACCCGGGTATTTGCGCAATATCTGGGCGTGTCCATATGGGCTCGCTCTCCAGAGTTCAGACTGGTCTAATCTCAGAGCGCTCTTTGCTGCGGATTGTTGCATATATAGATCAAGGGGTAGCAGATTGAGAATTGCCCTGCTGTCGGAGTTGATCTCAGTGCAGTGGTCGCTCCAAGGCAAGCTAGCCTTTGTATCTTGGTCAACGCTCTGCGATTAGTGGTTTTTGTTGCAGCTTGCCACCAGACTAAACCTCCATACGTTAATATCGGTCTAACAATCAAAGAGTATAGCCATAGGACTATACTGGGTTTAGGTCCCCAGTTATTCCCAAAAATCCTGCTGCAAGTATAAAAAGCGATCGAGGACTTTTTGATTCTTTCCTTAACATTAAGATTGCAGTTCAGTTTCCTGTCCAGAATAAGGCCCAGGTATTTCGCATTGTCAGATAGTTTAAGGGGTATCCCTCCAATACTAGGCAGTGTGAATTCTGGTATTAGTCTTTTATTGGTAAACAGTACCAATTCGGTACCCAGGCCGCGTTGTTTAGTCCATTCGTTAAGCGTGTTAAGGGCGCCTTGCGTAAGCTGACTGATAGTGTCCAGATATCTGCCCGTTGCAAACAGGACAACATCAACAGCGTAGGGTATAACCTTCACGCCGCCGTTCTTCAGTTTCATAAGTAGTTCATTAATGACAAGGATCTAGAGTAAGGCGGATTTCTACCTGACCTAATCCTAAGAGAGATATAAATCCTGCTTGTCTGGAGACAGTCATTTTAAAATGAGCTTCTCCTAGTTCGGCATTTATGTGCCTATCACTCAGCAAGTCGTATAGCTGATTTATAATAGAACCGTCAACATTGCTGTTTTCCAAGGCCCTCTTAACCGCAGATATTTCGACATTGTTCAAGGCACTTTCAATGTCTAGAAACTGACTTGGGTTACAGGACATGAAAAGGCAGACGTTTTAACATAGCAGGGATCAACTTTGAAGTTTTAATAGCTCGAACCGTTCGCTATCATCACTAGGGGATGTACCATATTCGTTTGATCCAACGCATTTCATGGCTTCTTTCGTCATCCTTAGGATCGTTCTGTTCACGCCGATCTTTACCACAAGATGTGGAGCTATTGTCCCGAATGTGATCACTGGTGATTTGTAAGATAATATACAATACATCCATCTCATGATGCTTTTGCTGTCACCATTCCCAGTACAACATGCGTTAGATCTCCGTGGTGGTCATTCGTGAGCAATGAAGTGTCCAGCAGGATGGTAAATAATTATCCTTAGGCACATCGTTGTGACAATGCTTTCCTTTGATAATATTCAAGCCCACCCATCCACAGCTAATTTCACCGAGTCATAAAGTGAAATTTTTAATACTCACATCTAAAACAACAAACCCAACCATTCAAGATGCATTTTTAGCCTCACAGCTCTCCTAATGAGGAAATGGCGAATATTTTACAATCACAAGGGGCACATGACCGTGATCTTAAGCTTGTTACTTGAAAGCATCAAACGGTATCGGCCCACATGCCGAGATAACTCGATGTACAGACTTCCTGGTTCATATGTGGGGCTATTTGCCAGGAGCAAAATGCATTGTCCTGCGGAACTGAAGTTGTAAATCTCATTCGAATGCCATCATCATTTCGACGTGTGTTCTTTGAAGTAAAAGGCCAGCCGATGTGATTGTAGGTGAAGCTCTAGGTGGTGAAACCTGTCGACTTGTTCTTGTCATATTTACGAGCCATATTAGGCTTAGTTTTACTGCTTAGGCACACACACTCCACTCGGGGCAGACTATTCAAATGCAACGGTTACCCAAGGAGTAATAAATTCCACAGTCGACGTTATGGTGCTGGGAAATTGTCCGGCACCATTTCTACTCTAGCGGTGAAGGGAATTACGATGCTGGTTTTTGCGCTTGCGCCTGTCAATCGGATCTCAAACGGACATGAAGTGACTGGAGCAGCTGAAACGGAAGCCCTTTGTTTTTGTCACGGACACCAATATGTCAATCTGTCAGCGAACGTGTTGTGTTTATGGTTTGAGTGAAATAATAAAATTTTCCATCGCGGCGGCGCGGCCGCTTGACTGAGTATCTGTGCTGTTAAAGGAAATCACGATATAATTTGCTCATCAGTTCGCAGGTGATATGACATTCTGTGGTGACAACAATGGCAGTATCTGGTGCTGGTTGTGCTCGAGAAGGTGAAGTAATGAAATGTTGCACTGAACGCGGAAATGTCAGTCGTAAATTGGTTCACGTTTGCAATTGCTGTAGGGATGCTCATACTTAGTTTTTTGTTAATGTTGCGCGACCGCGACGTGTTGAGAATCGGCAAACAAGTCCTTCGTGAGAGAAATTTATTAAGTTGGGTGAGGCTAGAAGGTTGTTGGCCTAGGAAGGCTTGCTGTGTTTGGACTAGGAAGGACTTAATGTAGAAATCCTAGAGCACTTTTCAGGAAACATAAACTGAGACTCACTGATGTAGTGGTTTGTAGGAACTGTGAACACTTCTTTTGCCACTGACCAGCCTAGACAGAAGACCGGATCTGAAGTATCTTATGAATAAGGAAATTGGTTGCAGCACGGCTTTCACTAAGAAAATAGAAAGATTTGTCGCTCAGACAACAACTGAAACACTTCAACCTCCGAATTGGTTGAGATTTCCTTTCGACTCTGATATTTCTTGTTCCTCGAATGTCATATACATACATACCTGTAGGGTTTCAGAAGATGAGACATGAGTTAGCGTTGGCTCGAATCGTCTTCAACTTCTAACACTACGCCATCGAGTCCATCATGGTCTTTCAACCCCTACTGCGTTTGAAAACCCACTAGGTTCCTATGCACCATGCTCAACTTCCTTCACCTCTGGGTAAGGTTGGAAGAGTCTTATTAATACTTTTCGCATTATGGCCACATATACAACCATAGATTCTTCCTACCATTGAGTATGTCGTCTGACTTTTTCTAGAAGGAAATCATCACAGTTATGGCTGCATTAGATGGCTGCCCCCGCTTAGACAGGGAAATACTTAGATCGGGTTGGCGCATTGTGATATCACGATAAAGAGCCGACTTACCAGTACCAGGAACTAGAGTATGTAACACAGAGTACATCGAGATGGATAACCGTTATGGTGTTTACCCTAAGAGTTGAACCATTTCGTCCCAGGGATGAAGTTTTTTTTCCTCTGAATGTCAAGGCCAGATCGTTAAGATCATCATAAAAGTATTCCCCCTCAAGAAAGAGGGACCCCTACCTCTGAACTGTGCCAACTACAGAGGCATCAGTCTTCTTAACATCTGCCGTGTTATGCGAACGTGTTGTGTGAACGCCTGAAGCCTTCAGGCCAGGTAGTCCGACATCGACCAAATATTCAAACTGCGGCAGATTTTGGAAAAAGCCCAGGAACTTCAAATCGATACCCACCACCTTTTCATCGATTTTAAAGTCGAGTATGACAGCATCTATAGAGACGAGCTATACAGAGCCATGTCTAGTTTTGGCATCCCTGCCAAACTCGTCCGTCTGTGCAGGATGACGATGGAGAATGCACGCTGCTCCATCAAGGTCGGTCAAGACTTCACCGAGACGTTTGATGTCAGAAAAGGATTTAGACAAGGCGACGCGCTGTCATGTCAACTCACGCGCCAACACCAGAGGCACAATCTTTCAAAAGTCCGTCCAATAACTCCCATACGCCGACGATATTGAGATAATCGGAAGAACGCAGCGTGATGTCATTGGCACGTTCGTGAGTATTGAGACGGAGGCGGCGAAGATGGGTTTAGCGGTCAATGAGGGCAAGGCGAAGTATATGCTGTCAACAAGAAAGGACACCCAACACCGAGGTCTCGGACAGAACGTCACTGTAGACAGCTATAACTTTGAGGTAGTTAAGGACCTTGTCTACCTAGGCTCCGCTATAAATTCAGACAACGACACCAGCGCTGAGATTAAACGAAGTATAACTCTTGCCAATCGCTGTTTCTTTGGGCTAAGAAGGCAATTGAGTAGCAAAGCCCTCTCTCGAAAATCTAAGGCGACCCTTTATAAGACCTGAATAATCCCAGTCCTGGTCTACGGCGCCAAGGCATGGACTTTGTCAAAAGTGGATGAGGTCGCTTTTAGCTGTTTCGAGAGGAAAATTCTTCGGGTAATTTTCGGTCCCGTCTGCATAGACGGTAAATGGAGGAGGAGATACAACGTCGAACTGTATGGGCTGTACAGTGGCATCGATCTAGCCAGTAGAGCTAAGCTCCAACAACTGTGGTGGCTGGGTCATGTAGAGCGGATGGACACCAATGTTCCGGCCCGGAAAATCTTCGAATTCACATCCGAGGGACGGCTCAGTAGGTGAAGACCGTGACTCAGGTGGCGCAGGCAAGTGGAAGGGGACCTCAACTAACTTGGCGTACGAAACTGGAGGTAGCTGGCTAAGGATCGAGCTGGCTGGAGAGGATTGTTGGTTAAGGCCCAGGCCCACCCCGGACTGAAGCGCCACCTTAAGTAAGTAAGTAAGAAGTATTCCCCGAGGGTTTTCCTTTTGAGCGTCGTAAGGGGAGGATACGAGGACAGTAGGTGCGTTGTAGTTTTCTCTTCCTCCTCGTCTCTGCAGCTGCAACAGAAATCATTGGAGGAGAGCCCCACTCTGAGTGCATGTCTGCCTATCAAGAAATGTTCGTTGAGGACCCCTATTAGTGAACTGTTCCGGTTCGTGGATAAAATTCTCTCCGTCTTCTTCAGTTTCTTGGTCAGTTTCCTGGCCTCTATGTTAAGGAGGACTTTGATCGATTCAATCGGCGGAGGTGGTTCCCCCAGGTCTCATTTTTCCAGCTCATCCGCTCTGCAGTTGCCTGGAATGTCCCTGTGTTCTAGAACCCAGCACAGGACTACGTCGTAAGTGTCTGTAATTTCATTAAGAGATCTGCGGTATTGCTTTATCAATCTTGATCGTATTGTCGGCCATTCCAAGGTTTTAGTAGCTGCTTGGCGATCAATGTATAGTACAATAACGCTACATTCAAGCACGTTATTTGAAAGTCAAGCCGCACCTTCGCAGACTGCCGTAATTTCCGCTGAAAACGAGTGCGTTAAAGAAAACTCCCGACCGTACCACACGCTGTCTTGGATCCGTCTGTGAATATTTCTATCGCGAAGTTGCTCAAAACTTGCTAGGAATCCGTGTTTTATATCTGACTTTGAAGTCAATATGGGGGACACGTAGTTCGATTTACTAGGAATAGCATGGTTGCCCTTGAGGATCCTAGAGTGACCCGTTGCTGTACTGTGCTCAGACTGTAAATCAGTCCAATTCCAGAGAATGGTTTAGTACATTAAATGCTGAGGTTATCACATGTCCTACAGTGGAATATATTCAGGAACTACCCTTTAACCACCCTGGAGAGTATTTTAAAAGTTTTGTTTTCCAAATTCTTCTCTAAGCCGTTGCGCTCTATTTAAGAGCTGCTATTTTACTCTTTCCACAAAGCACCCTATTCCACTCTAGTCAATTTGAATGCACAGTGCACTACAAAGATTTGACGGTTCACTTTAGAATTACAATGCCATCAATCGGTAGAACACACAATCAACCGACTCTCGGCTAGACACTTCAATAAGAAATCAATTTTCCAACTTGCTACCGTTACAAAACCAAAATGATTGGAAAATTCCAAACAAATCCAATTAAAGTCCCCGAAAGAAAGTACTACCTTTGCCAATACCAATGGCCAATAGTCGTCCGACCATGGTCAAGGTCCATAACTCATGCTCTGGCGAGGAAGAAATCAAAATTCCTTTTGCGGTCACCGGGAGCCCCTTTACAGAAGTAATCGAAACTTCATAATGGAACTTTGCTGTCAAATCGAGTCTGCCGGAGCCCAACAGAAACCGCCAATTGCTCTCCCTCTGCCTGGACAATGCAAATAGGTCTTCCTAATGAAACCAAAGGAATATGGTAGCTCCGATAGCACCAGCAGTGTGGTGTATTGCTTCACAGCCCCAAATAAATACACAATTCCATTTGGAACATGTCGGCGGTGGCGTCGTCGTCGTCGTCATCGTCGTCGTTGTGCACCACCAGGAACTACAACATTTTGATCCATCCGCGGCAATACGGCCCCACGGATGGATGGATATGAGCTATCAGAATGCGGCTCAGCCTAAATGATTTCCTCATTGGCCAAGGTTACCCCGGTGATTCTGGGTCCGCCCGTGATTTTCATCCATTTGCGTAGCGCGAACTACACGGCAAAACGGTGCTAATAATGACTCCAGTTCGGATGGACGACGCTAGCATGGTGGCGGTAGTGGCGACGGTGGCGGTGGTGGTGGTGGTCTTTATGGTATTTATGGACGCTCTCGCTGTCTGATCCTCGGGATTTGGAGGAAGGAACACAACAAAAGATGATTATAGGTTTGTAACTGGTGGTCAGCTGGCACGCAAGGTATTGTTCTGCGCGCTGCACCACACTCTCGTCGGATTGCGATACTTATCGGCTTAAATATTTGCTTATTTCATAATAATTGGCAATTGAATGTCGACCATGAGGCCGGTCGGCCGGAGGTGGTGTGCAGACCGCACTTCGGTTTGAAATGGCTCGATGCCATTTGTAGCTCGGAGGCGATAGCGAAGGAATATTGCAAAATAAAAGACACGAATGCGAAATAAATTGAGCGTTTTTCAAGACCGTTAGGGTTTTTGCAGCGCGCACAGCGAGATGGTCTCCATGCAATGTTTGAGATTCATTTAATTCTGATGTTGATGGCCTAATGGAATGCAAATGCCATGAATTACAGCGGACTAGGTGGTTCGCGTCGCTTGGCAAGAAGTAATTATGTTGGAAGGAATTCAAATAAATTTTTGAGATACAGATAAGTCGTTCTTGTCGAAAAAGTGTTCACAAGAGTGCGATGGAACTTTGACGGGTCGTTTAGGTTATTTTGACAAGGCCCTTCGTTGCCTACATTAGCTGTCTCCTTTTTAGGTGTTTTGGTTTCAACTAGGAGGCTAGTTTTTAGAAGACACGCGACGAATCGCTAAAAAGGTATAGCCACATCGAAAAAGAAGCTCTTTCCATAATCTACGGTGTGAAGAAATTTCATCAGTACCATTTCGGTAGACAGTTCAAGCTGGTGACGGATCATCAACCGCTGGTCACATTCTTCAGCACTGATAAAAAATTTCCCCACAATTTAACGCCTACAACGGTGGGTTACACGTAACAAAACAACATGGGAACGCAGACTACTTGTCGCGGTTGCCGCGAGGCCCGGATGAAAATTTTGATCGGTTGGAAGAATCGTTTCACCAGGCGGATCCAGCTTTTCGTTCGACAATACCTACAGAAGCAGAAGTGGAAAGCAGCGGTGGTGAAGAAGAACTCGGGGAGACGGATGTACTTAGTGGACACCAGTCTTGGAGAATGTCGACGTCATCAGAACCAAATAAGATGTCGATCGCCTTGAGACGCTCAAACAGGTAAAGATCCTGGACATCTACTAGTGACTATTCCACAGATAACGCCAGCCGAAAGTTCATCAGAAGCCACACTTGCCCTGTGAATATTGACTTGACTTCGCCAACACCAGCAGCAGATCGAAGGTCGCCCATAGCTGTTGCTAGAGCCTCACCAATGGCCGGAGTAACGGAGCCAGCAGCGGAACTCAGGCGGTCATAGCGGCTACGCAATAAGCAAGGTCAAGTGACTCCAAAACAAGTGTGGGGGTAACTGATGTAATCTGGCAGTTCTACCGAAGAGTGGATCCAAACGAATGACAGCTGTCATCGGGAGAACTGTCATCTACTGTCCCGTGCAAATCTCCAATATAATCCCTTGCGTAATGTTATATGTTCTCTTGTATTGTAAATATATTCTTGAAGTCGACACCGTCTGGTCTGTCGCTGCAGTTAGGATTGCGATTGATTCGGTAGCTGACTACGGACTGTGTCAAACCTTGGTTTGAGCCAGTAGCGCAGCAATCAAGTTCGTAGCTAAGTTCGCAGCTGCATACATTTGGCTAACATTGCAAGTGCGAACGGTCTCGCGGGTCTAGAATAGGTAAGGTGGGTAAGCATTCTAAGCCGAGATGCTTCCAAAACCGATTCTATGCATTGATCACTTAAACTTTTGGCTATTGTATCTGGACTTAGATTGGTTTCTGGTACGAGAGAATGCTTCTCGACTCAAATGGAAAGGAGCCCAGAACCCAGATATCTTCAACTTAAGCTAGAATTCATGCGATTTAAGTTGGAGCTATGCGAAGTGAGGTGATTAAATGCGGAAAAGTTCCACTCTTCAACGCGTAAAGGTAGCATTTCTAGCTAACCGACCGGAAATCTACGGGAATCTGTAGGGTAATGGGGCCATATTTGCTGGCAACCCCTGGCGTAGAGTACGACGCGTCACTATTACGGGGGTACGCTCAAACGGAGCTCTCGTGTCATGACGAGAAGGAGGAGAATGGAGGCATCGTCATGGGAATAGGGTACCTGTGTGCCAATGATAACGAAGAGCTCAGGCATGGCAGACGATTTGTAGATTTCTGGAATGCCATTCACCTTTTTACAGGAGACACCATATTTGAGCACAAAATCTGCCACAAATTCAGCTAGGCGTCCACTCATAGGCAAGAAAACTTCAAATAAAATTGACCATTTTATCATTTTAGGGGAGAACCGGATCAGACGAAGGGCCGTGCCACCAAAGATTGTTTTTACGCGCTCCTCGAGAAAACCTACGAGTAATGCCCAAGATTCGACTTAAAATCGTCCTTAGAGTTCGAAAAGAAGAAAATCTTTGGTATGAACACCGGCAAACATAGCCCGCATCACCTTTGTCACGGGGCAGAACATGATAGTGTGCAGCATGAAATTCCTTCCTCAATATATCACCAACCAAAATGATAACGTTGCGTTGAATGGGAGACACTTCGTCAGCGTATTGGGTGTTCGAAAGTTTCAAGGTGTAAATATCGATTCAGACCATGTTTAAGGATGACCACCTTGAGAAATTTCAATGTTGACAGCCTGCAATGGCAATTGACCTGAGGAGCCTTTGCCGGTCGAATTTCCTTAGAGCTCTAGAAAAATCCCTCAGCACCTACAACAAGTGCAGAAGGCCAGTGGCCACCACTGCCAGTTAGCCATTAGGAAGGTCGTCACTAAAGCTCATTTGCGCACAGGCAGGCAGCGCCGCAAAAAAGAATAAGAACCGCTCGTCAGCTTTGCGGGCAGAAAAGGAGAGACGAACTGGGAAACGGCGACGGAGCCGAAATTGATCATCGTGGAGCACTACCAATCATTACAACCACTGGACCGGAACAAAGGTGAAGTCATCATAGCTAGGCTCAAATCATTCAAGGCCATAGGTCCGAGTGGCCTGGGAGCTGAGCTATTCAAGGCTGCAGAAGATGACTTGGTGGGGAACATGCACCATGTTATCCCATCTATAAGAAAAATGCGTGTCCGATGATTGGAACTTTAGCACCATATACTCGACCCATAAGAAAGGGAACCGTCTTACCCATGCTAAGTACAAAGTTATGCCTCCATATACAGTTCTGCACTAGTCTTGAAATTTCGCGTTATGCTGAAGGCATTGTGCGAGCAGAATCCAGTAAGACTTTGTTGGGTGCCGGGTCATTGTGACATTGAGAGAAACAAAAGGGCCGACGAACTGGCCAAGCTAGGTGGAGGGAGGCAACACACGGAGGGGGGAACCACCATGGATCCTCCTTCCTGTGTGGCTAAAGAAGAAATCCTAAGAATAACTGTTAGTAAAGCAAATCGGGGATGGTCCAACATAAGTGGGAATAGGGTATCCAAGGCTCTATGGCCTGCTCTGGATCGCAGGAAAGCAGAAGATAATATTCTTAATTTAAGCAGGGCACAACTACAATTAGTCACTGGCATCCTCTCCGGCCACTGTCGTCTCAGGAAGCACGCTAAAAGATTAGGGCTCTCAGCCACAGATGATGAATGTCGGGGAATTGCCAGGACTCGCATGAAACTTATCGGCAACTTTTTCTTTAGTAATCTAGATGCGCTAGGCTATGTCAGCTATAAGAACATGGTAAAACTCTGCAGGGAAATCAAGTGCTTTCTGGAAATCGTTTAGGTTTTGCCTTTTTGGTTTCACAGGGATCGCGATGGGCTCACTATGGTGCCTAGTGTCTTACGCAAGCGCTGGCTGCATTACCCTACTCTACCTAAGCTAACCTATTCCTCTATATAAGATTTTGTCTGGTGAAATGCTGAAGCACTTGAAGCCGTAAGTTAACTGACGCAGATAAAAACCAGCACCAGTGGCTGGAGTTACCAAGAAGGGTGCAGCAGTTTACCGTACTAATTGCGTTATGTAAGTCTCAGTTGTTGCTAGACGGTACTATGAAAAGGTCAAAGCATTACGTTGCTAATCTGTTAGAAGTAGAAGCTTCCACAAGAATCAAGTCTTTTATCACTTTCACAGTCAAGACTAAATGGTCCCCTGTAACTGTACCTAAAACCATTTAAGTTGGTAGAGATTTCTAGGTTAAAATATCGTCACTTCGTCAGCACCTGAAACCACTATCCTGTGCATAGTTGACCAACATTTGACCTAAAATCCAATTCCGCTGTGAGAAAATTTCAACTAAATGCAACAATGTCGAACCCAAGTACCAATCAAGCGAGAAACCTTGACCAATTTCGCAAAGCCACATGACCACTTTCGTTCTCCTTCCACCACCCATCCGTGTAATTTTTCCACCACCGAATCAATTTTCAATTCAAATCTGATTTTCCCATAATTTCCTCTCGAGTGACCATCACCACGCCGTCATGATGCACCATTATCTTCGGTGTCCTCGGCAAATAGGCTTCACTGTGCTACCAAATGTCAATCCAAATCATCCGTGAACGATCCACAGGCGGGTAGGACGGACGGAGTACTTTCATTTGGTCAAATCACACATGTCATGTTGGTAACCCAGACGGACGACGACGTGTGAGTATGCCCACCCTCTACCATCAAAGCCAAATACCGTGTCCAGCCGTGTCATGGGAACCGGGTTAATTGCTGCACTTTTGCTAACATCGCAACGTAGCGTGCGTTCTACTCCTCCACACATTCGGGTTCAACCGAGGTTAAGAGAGAAACTCCACCGGCGCAGTACGAATCCCATCGATACGGGATGACCTTATACTAATTCCAGATACTGACACGGATCCATCTTAATTAAGCGCAACACTCCACGGCAGATACTTAAATTTAATAGCGAATTCGTGGATGCTTCCTTCCACCAGTTGTCTGTTTGTTGGCTGGTGGAGTTGTCGCTCCAAATGTACCCCTTGTGGGTCTTCCTTTTTTTTTTTTAATTAAATTCAATTAATTATTGACACATTTCATTACTGTTCCATTACACGTTGTGTTGGGAGGGTGAACTGGTAGGCGGGTGCTGCTTACCAGTGCTCTGCACGCGGCGGCCTGGCGACAAAATCGAAAAACGTGAGAAACTTTATCTACGGGACTGGAGAGGACTCCTCCGAAAGTCAAGCCGTCTAATACGGTTCGGTGTTTTTTGTCTTTTTTTTGTGGCGATTTTCTGGTTCTTTGACTTTGTGAAATTCTGGTGTAAATCGTGTTTTTGATTCCCCCGATACCAGTCGGGGAGTTTAAGTGGGTGGTTTGGAAAATAATTAAATATGCGGACGACAAAATGTTGTTGCTGTTCGCTTCGTTTTTGTGGGTTGTGTTGGTATTTTTTATTTGGATCGTGAGGCGTTCTTTTCGTTTTACTGTTGTGTTGTGGTGCTCGGTGCGGTGTGATGTCTTGGTAAGGCTCACCGGCTACGATTCATTACGTTTCATCAAATACGGAAGCAGATCGAATACACGAAATGTTAACGCCGTTAAGTGTAACAACAGCCATGGCAGCCTGGTGTTGACCCAGATATTTGTGTGATTTTCGTGTGACATGAGGCATGTGGGGTGCAGTTTGTGGTGTGGCCTTTGAAAATTGCCTACAATGTCTAGAAACTGGAAATTCTTTAACTAGGTTGACTGGAGGTGGTGGGTAAAGGTTTAAAAAAGACTACTGCATGTATGTAGATCTTTGGGCAGTCTAAGGAGAGATTTGGTGTGATTGAAATGAGATGGTTGAGAGAAGAAGGATTGCGGATCCCTGGGATATGATTTGTGTAGATCCAGTTTCGAAATTGAGTAGAGGTCTCCGACTGTGGTTGATTAAACATTTTCCCTGTTGTTTCCTTTATGGTCTACGACTGCATCCGGTTTATGTGACAAAAATGTTGGTGGTATACGACAACGGTCTTCAGTTCGAGAGAAAGGAGTCGCTGTGCGCAAGGTGTCGATCAGGTTGGCATGACTGGGACCATTTGACGCGATTTTGGTGGGATGAGAATTGAGCTCACTGCCTATAGCTTCCGCTGGTTCTGCTCCATATTGGGGATACCCTCCATCACGTATTGGTCGTTTGGTAGCACCCTGGTTACAATGTAGGGTCCATGATATCGCGGTTAAAACTTCCGAGACTCGCCTGTGGCTGCTGGTTCATTCTCAACTAATGTGAGATTCCCTGCCTGGTATTGTATCGGCCGCCTATGTTTCGCATCAAATTTAGCCTTTTGGTAGCGTTGAACCTGCTCAATGTTTGCCAAAGTCTCGCCTCGCCGTCGTTCCATTTTCCCAGGTTCCACCATCGTCTGTTCTCCCAACTCGAGCAGCAGTTTATCACAAAAAATGCTCCTCGGGATGTAGGTGAATGGGAGCTCATGTGAACTCGCCCTCGTTGTGCAGTTCCGAACGGTGCTCAGTGCCCACTGACGTCTTCATGCACTTAAGTGATGCCAAGATGGTTCGGTTGCGCCTTTCAACCCGACCGTTGGCCCTGGGCGTCCGGACAGCGCTCTGTATGTGTTGAATCCCGGTCTCCGGGTAAGACGCCTTGAATATCCTCGACGTGAATGCAGTCCCTCTGTCGGTGACGATCCTTTTCGGCAATATAAAACAGCTGGCAACCTCACTCAAGACTCAAGCACTCCCTTGCTGTTTGTCATCTTGACGGCTCGTAAGATCGTGTACTTGGTGAAGCTGTCAACTAGGGCAAGAACGTACCTAGTTCCACCTCTTCCATTCATAAAGGGTCCAAGGTAATGGGAAGAGAACCCGTTAAACGTTATGCAGCTCCCCTTCGATCTTCCGCCTTTCTTCTTGGCGTAGGCACATTCTTGTACATAAACTTTTTGTATCTACAGTCTTAGCTGCAGGTCAATTTATACTGACCCTCGATGTTACGTTACACTGCGATGCATATGCACCTTTATTTTAACTAAACTGTGGCAACTCAATCGACCGAACCAAAAGCCACACAAGCACTCTGGAGCTGTACTCCCAAAATTCTACTCCAATTTTACACCTTGGTCGTCAGTCCTAACTTAATATGATGGGCAAAAACTAACGAGGTCATGACAAGAAGAGAGCCGTCTGTCGCCACTGTAAGTCCACGGAGAAATACAGGAAAGGCTAAGTCTGCATAACATCGGGTCTAAACGTCTCTTCGACTGTCATTTCAACATGCTTACCCCTCTCCTACAAAGCTCCGAATCCAGCCTGTCACTGAGTGATATGCTTCAAATGAAACTACTCAGTACTCAGTCCCCCAAGCGATGACTGCGAAAGGTCCAAACGCCGTCCCTTAGAGAACTACCAAGAATGGTATAGGGGCGGCTTAAAAATGGACAGTGGATCTGGGCCTGGATAATGTAGCTATAACATAACAGGCCCATTCTTAACCGTCATTTTGGCAGATATATTTACCATCAATCAGTGCATGAGCTTGAACTTGTTTCCTTACGTACGAGGCAAGACCATCTTTGTCTACTCGGACAGCCAAGCTGAGCTCAACAATGAAAAAAACGAAATTCTAACTTGGACATACTATTCGTGGATTCCTGTAGATAAAGGCAACATTGGCAACAAAACAGCGGACTCACTGGCCAAGATATGCACCATCACTGGTTCTGAACCAGACTGTGGAGTAAGCAAATGGCTTTACGAAATCCTCACGAGAATGACATCTCCAAGAGCGAGGATCCTGACTGATAGTACCAAGTGCTGCTCGATAAGGTAAGGAGACCTGATTTTGTTTCCAAAAGAGGGCGAATTGACGGGGGAAACAGCCACGAACTCTGCAAGCCGACATGTGGATGAATTCTTACCATTGTTCTTAGGAAAACTCAACTGATGTCACCAACTTCTCAATCGTTAATCAGAATACTGACGAGAGACAACACCTTTATTAGGTTCCTAGCTAACTGCACCCAAATCTCAACGCAAATCCCATTTCAGACGAAAGATCCCCAATTTCCCGCTAAAAAAACCAAAATAACATTTCCTTAGCCTCTACAACCCAGAATATCCGCTGTGAAAAAGCGCATCCACCTCCAGGCGGTTTGCACAAGTGCACTCCCGCACATTCCACCCAACGTATGCTGGAGGCAATAAAACTGTGATTCTTCCAATTCAGTGCACGCACACACGCACACGGAGGGGCACACATGCACACAATAAATTAGATATTCTTGATCAGATAGTAAATCATTAGATGCAAAATGGCATGTGCATGCTTAAGATGCCAAAAAGCTGCGCGCGCACTAAACTCTCATCTAAGTTGGTTATTAGCGGAACGTGAACGAGCACTGTGCAACCCACGGAAGAGGCCGATCTAAGAGACGATTTTTTATGTGCTTTCCGGCAGTGATATTCGATCTCATGGCATTTACGGCGGCAGCTACCAAGACCAACACTGGCGCGCACATCCATTTGTCCATTTGCCCATTTGCACTTCGCGACGAGGAACGCGCTCCCTTTCCGTCCGAGAGCGCGGATGGGCTTTGCTTCGCTGTGAAAACAATTCCTGGACTCATTTTTACCAACTTTACAGATGAAGATTGTGATTCTATTCGCCTGCTCTTCTTTTTTTTTTTTCCGTTGCTCATTCCCGGGGCGCACTGGATTCTAGGTGTTTCGTCTTCCATGGGGGAAGACGACCATGCAAATGGCATTTTCGCAAACTAGCTCGCGGAATATATTTGAATTTTCAATGGACTTCCTTAATACTCAAGATGAGAGATAGTGGAACGTAGCGTTCTTGCAGGGGCTTCCAAAAAATTGGTACCACCAGTGTGCTGGTGGTGTGCATCTCTATCCACCGCCGTCACCTCCGCCGGGGGCACCACCTTCGCATAGTGTTTCGGGAGGTGGAACCATTCGCAGAGTGCTCTTGTTTCGGTGTTTGCGCTTATCGCGGGGACATGGCGGTGCAGCCGAAGCTCGGTGGTGTTTGTTGGCGCAATTAGGTGGGATATTATACAATAGGTGCTTGTAATACCGTTGCAGTACGGTATTTGGACATTTGGCTCTGGGTTTGGTGATGGAATTAATGTCAGTTTGGCTGGGGATTTTCGTTTTGTGAGTTCGCCTGGCTAAAGGAACTCTTTTGCGTTTTCCATTTGAGTTGGGCTGATTGATGATCTGAGCTGATAAGAGGATGAATTTCTTGTTGCAGTTCATTTAGATGGCTGACTGGAGTTGAGTTTGCTTAATTGTGTGTGTCTGGAGGCCTCTTTTACGACTACAATGTGTTAAGTTGCTTTTCCACAGAGTATGGCATTACCATTTGTTTGGGTGAGACCAAGAGGCGATGACACTTGGACAGAAGGCAGTCAATTGGTACGTGAAGTGGGCAAGTTGTCTTCTTAAAACTTATGAAGCCCGCTGGAATGTTGCAGATTTGAGTCATCACTAGTGAAGAGTTAATCCTCAGATTTGGAGGTTTCGCACTCTTTCATGCAATGTTGCTTAGGAACTGCGAATTCCGGTAGGTAGCTGGTGTCCTTACATGCTTCGTCGAAGTCATTTGCGTGAGTCGAACTATCTTTCATTTTACTGAAATGGTAGATCGGATATTTTATAGTTGATAGTTCCAGGTCTTTGTCCTTATGTGGTAGAAAGTATCTTCTTAACCCAAGTGAACGCAAGACAGAAAGATTACCGAGAGAAATGGGACATGCGTGTTGGTTTACTCGCCATAAATTGTTCTGACATTGTAAAGGACGCTGATGATATGTAGATGTTGACGTAAGAAAACAAACGTTAATCTAAATCCAAGCAAGGTTGCCTGGAGAACAGTTTGCTTTTCGTGGTGAACAACCCCCGAGAGTGTAATTTGTCATGCACACATTTTTAGATCGTTCACTCAAGACAACGCCAAACACACATTCTTCGAATGCATTGGCTTGCAAAGAGATAAACCTGGATACGGAGGTAGGCGGGTTGGCTTCTACATCGCAGAAGTGTTGACGAAAAGGAGAGAAAACAGGGGATAAATCCGTCAAGGCCGTAGAAGATTGAAGCCCCAATAGGAGCTAGGAAAAGTGACACCACCCTAAAGCAAAGAAAGCAGCAGTTCCGGGGATGGATGGTCTGAAGACGAGAGGTCAACGTTTAACACACAGCACACTAGCGAAATCGGCCACACCCGATGGTCCATGATGCATTAAAATAAAAAAGAACTGGCGCGGCAGCTTAGGGTGAGCCATTCATGTTGTGCGTGTTGTCGCACGAATGGATAGGACCTACAATTTATTGCCGACTCCGAACGACGAATTAAGAAGCTCTTTCATGACAACTTCTACTCTCAGAGGCTTGTCATTACCCGATTAGAGGTTGTGCCGCGAAAAATTGTCGGTGGATATCACGCAGCTCGCACGACAATCCACGTCCTCCTGTCTACTGCCTTCTGATTGCTTCAAGTTAAGGGACTGATGATGTTTTAGTTGGTACCTTGTGGCCTCGTCAGTCATGCAGTTTACTAGCATGTCGCTGTATCCTGGCACCTTACTTACTTACTTAAGGTGGCGCGTCAGTCCGGGGTGAACCTGGGCCTCAACCAACAAGCGTCGCCAGCGAGCTCGATCTCTAGCCAGCTGTCTCCAGTTTCGCACGCCAAGGTGGTTTAGGTCGCTTTCCACTTGCGTGCGCCACCTGAGTCGCGGTCTTCCTCTACTGCGCCGTCCCTCGGGTGTGGATTCGAAAATTTTCCGGGCCGGAGCATTGGTGTCCATCTGCTCTACATGACCCAGCCACCACGGTCGTTGGACCTTCGCTCTTCTGGCTAATTCGATGTCCATACAGTTCGTAGTTGTATCTCCTCCTCCACTCCCCGTCTATGCAGACGGGACCAAAAATCACCCGAAGAATTTTCCTCTCGGAACAGCCGAGAGCAACCTCATCTACTTTAGACAGAGTCCATGCCTCTGCGCCATAGAGCAGGACTGGGACGATTAAGATCGTATACAGGGTCATCTTACTTGTTCGAAAGAGGGGTTTGCTACTCAATTGCCTTCTTAGCCCAAAGAAACAGCGATTGGCAAGAGTTATACTTCGTTTACTCACAGCGCTGGTGTCATTGTCTGAATTTCCTTAACTACCTCAAAGTAATCGCTGTCTATTGAGACGTTCTGTCCGAGACGTCGGTGTTGAGTGTACTTTCTTGTTGACAGCATATACTTCGTCTTGCCCTCATTGACCGCTAAACCCATCTTCGCCGCCTCCATCTCGATACTCACGAAAGCACCACCTTGCGTTCTTCCGATTATGTCAATATCGTCGGCGTATGCGAGCAATTGGACGGACTTTTGAAAGATTGTGCCTCTTGTGTTGGCGCGTGAGTTTTGCACAACTCTTTCAAGAACGATGTTGAAGCAGTCACATGACAGCCCGTCACCTTGCCTAAATCCTTTCTTGACATCAAAGGTCTCGGTGAGGTCTTGACCAACCTTGATGGAGCAGCGTGCATTCTCCATCGTCATCCTGCACAGATGGACGAGTTTGGCAGGGATGCCAAAACTAGACATGGCTCTGTATAGCTCGTCTCTATAGATGCTGTCATACGCGGCCTTGAAATCGATGAAGAGGTGGTGGGTATTGATTTGAATTTTCTGCGTTTTTTCCAAGATCTGCCGCAGTGTGAATATTTGGTCGGTGGTGGACTTTCCTGGCCTTTAGCCGCACCACGCATCTTGGTATGCCATTCTTGGAGTGGCCAATGGTTCCAGAGACTGATTGCCTTTTATTGTCGACGAAAATAATTTTTTTTCCTAGAATTCCTACCTTCTCGGACCGATCCGGAAGGGACATACTCTGATGATTTCAGACTCGGTCTGTTCTCATACCTATGTATCTGACGGAAACCGGAAATATATTGCGAACGAAAGATATTTCGTTTCAAGCAATAATCTCCTAGAACTGGAAAAAAGAAAACTCCGGCTAAGTTTGACTTTGAGGAGGAATCTCACCTTCATATTTTGAATTCAAAAAGCTTCAGGATCATGCCAGCAGGAGCGTGGTTGATTTGTTCTGGGAAGGTTTCAGTCAGGGGCGTAAAAGTCCCTTCCGTGATCGTATAACTCGTCGTGTAAAAACAAACGTTTTGGTCCAAGTTTGCACGCTGCAGGACCAAAAGAGACGATTTGGCCCTGCGGCGTACTGTCGTAGGACAATCGCACTAAATATGCTCTTAGGAGCTTATCGTCACTTGTGTTTAATGACTACACCACTTGACATCTCTTGTTGTTTGAGGGATTGATGAACTTCTTGGATTGGCGAAGTCCCAGCGTTGACTTCTTGTCTGGTAAGTTCATTTGCTATCTCGTTGGTTTCAATTCCTCAGTGTCCGGGAACCCAGTAAATGGTGAAAGTGCATATATCCAAGGCAGACATTACTACGCATGTCAACCAGGAAAAGGGTTCCTTAAACGCCATTATTTCCTCTTGAAATACGATACAGTGATCGGGAAGTCGAAGCGGACTGATGACTCACATTTAGTTTCTGTACTCCCTGAGTGTACTTGGTTGTTAGTTGGATAGGTTAACAGCTTTGATTTTCATCAGAAATCTCTGCACAGATTTCACGTTTTGTTTGCCAGATCTGTGATGACCCAAACAAATCATTTTGGTATTCCAACTCCTCTTTTCCCGTAGTGCGCCATATGCATTCGATCATTTGCCTCACACTGCATCCATCAACTCTGAAAAGAAAACCGAAATTCGCTTCCCAATCAACGATAAGAGTTCCTGCTTTCACTGCCGTCTCCCGTAGGACCACCGCAAATAATTGCAGTGGAAACACTAAACGTCACCAAATGTCGCAATTTCACCTGCGACAAGGCTCGTCAAATCGAAAGCAGAGGTTGTTCAAATCCTTTATGAGCCGTAACGAAACCTTGTCTGTAAATTTCGAATCAATTTGACATTCTCAGTTGATTTGTCCACACTTAACTATCAATTTATGCTCACTTCACGGCACACATCCCTATCGGAAGAGTAAATTAAGCAGCGGTTAGTCACAGGGCGTAGAGTGATTTTCTCCTCTACACGCCGAGGCTGTTCCGTGTTATTTTCCTGGCCAAAGCCTATGCAGCAACTCCGTATCCATCATATCTCTGCTCCACTTTGCAGAGCCCTATAATGACTCACTCAACTATTCCTGCGCAGCCTCCCAACACCTTTAGATTCGCGGCACAAAATCGATTGCGATCGATATTCATAGCAAGATACTCCGCACTGTTTACTGCAGAGCCAATAATCTTTTGTCCTGGATCTGGTTCATTCACAAAGTGAAGAACGGAATTCTGCGTTGGATGGCGCACGGCATGACTCGGTAAAATGATGCCTATCGGGTATAATGGATGATGAAGAAGGCAGTGGTTATGGAAGCGACATCAAAAAGATTTATGATGTTGCTTTCAATTTGTCGGCACATATGACAGAGTAAGGGCGGTTTGCGGTGAGAGAAAGTATACATATCTTGGCCTCTGCACTTCCTCACCAGAAGCTGTTACTGCGATATGAGAACAAGTGACGAATTACCGTCGATATTCAGTGACTTTATGGTCTCCACTCCTGCCGACGTGTGCGTTATTGAGTGTGGGTGCGAGATTTTCATGCAGAGATACCGGAGTAAGTGCGCTGAATAGTCTGTACGTGCCGAGGATGGGGAAAACGGTTACGAGTTGTTTTATGGGTTTACCTCAGACCGGTAGATTATCTTTTCACTCTCGAAGTCTGGAATGTAGAATGTGGATATGGGTGCTTTGTTGTGAAGGTGCCTGTTGACAGCGAGTGCTAATATGGGCAAACGGATACAAATATGTACGTGCAAATCATCGACGCTGGAGATGTTGTCGCCAATAGATTTGTGATAAAATGATGGCTAATCGAAAGTTATGCAAATCTGTGAATTGTCATTCTGATTGTCAGTGGATAGGAATTGATTGTCTGTTTAATAGGTGGGCACCAGCGTATCAGGATCTAGATCTAGCTCAATGAAATCTTTGGAATGTTGGTTTCTTTTTCGAATTCTTTGTCACCATTTAAGGATGGTGGTATCGGATTACAAGTAAATTAACATCTCGAGTATGAGAAGTGTGTTTCGTCTACAGTGCAGTTTTTCGGCCGACGTTGTTGTCCTTCTTTGTCGGCTTAATGGCCCATAAGTCTTCCATGCTCCGGTGCAGTGTATCTGGGTCGATCAGAGTGGCTCAGTAGTCAGCATGTTGTACTACAGCGCGTGCTATGTCCACCGATAAATTTTCGAGGTACTTCTTCTCGTCAGGGAATGACAAACTTCCAAGAGTATAATTTGCAATAAAGAAGCTTCTCAATGCGCCGTTCAGATTCGGCAATAAATTGAAGTCTCCATCGATTTGTGCGAAAAATGTAACACGCACAACGTGAGTAGTTGCAAGAAACTAGGCCTTGGCTTATCACGAATTGTCGCGCCAGCATGCAGACTGACCGCACATCTACTGACCTTTAAGTACCTAGGCTGAGTCTTACTTGGCTCGATTCTAGCAATGCTAGACCTCATATGCACCTACAACGTTCCGATTTTTGATATATGTCCCCTTGGTGAATCGAAGGGCAACGACTTCAGGACAAATCTGGATCCTTTTCGGCTTTCAGCTCTCATCTTGTACATTCCTGAAGCCCCTGTATCGGATACACAACATCCCCGATCTAAATTAACCAGAAATGTGTGCAATCAAGGATCTGTTCTAAAATTTTCCCACCGTACAATCGAATGGACTGCCGTTTCGACCCTCCATTGCTGGCCGACCATCGACATTGGTTGTCACGCATTTAACTTGGCCGCATTAAATATCGGGCATTGATATCAGGATATTCTGGTAATTGCTTGTCATCCAACCACGGTCGTGTCTCAGATGTCGTCTTTTTTCATCGCCACCGCCATGGTTCTCACGTTCGTCCAGCCAGCGACAGAGAAACAGATATTCCACTATCAATTCCCCAGTGCTCATGCAAACAAGTCAAGCTAAATTGATGCAGCAGGCAAAAAAAAAGGATCGTGTCCCGTATTATCATCATCAGCCCAATATCGGTGGTGGATGCCTATTACCTACCACAAAAGTGCACACAAAAATCTATTGCATCCGCGCGCTCGCGATAATCGTGAATTAAATGACCCAGTCGAGCACGGCGCGCGCATCCGCCACATAGCCCGAAGCAGAAGAGCCCACCACATCGCCATCATCTTAGGCAAATGCCAATAATCATTATCGAACTTGGGGGCTGGCAGAAGGCAAGGAAAATGCCAACGAGAAGACAGCTGAAGGCGCTGCAATGAATACCTGTTAGAAACTTAAATCGCGATACCGACGACAACGACGATGAGGACCACTTCTCCTGCTGCTGTTGCTACAATTTGGCGATTCGAAGTCGAACTGTAATCGAAAGTGGGTCATAAACTCTCTGGGAAGAGGAATCTTCCTATGTCAAGTGAGGTGCACTCTGGCAGCAATAATAATTATTCGGTCCGGTTCTCAAGGTTTGAGATAATCAAATTCATCGCTGCGACGATCCACGGAGGATATCTCGTGAGTTGGAGCGCGCACGCGCGCCACCGCACTCATCGAACCATGAAAGCACAATGATCATTCCTCCGTATTCTATGGATTAGGGATAATTGAGACACTCGTTGCATCGTTGCATCGCTGCAGTGAAGAAAGTTGCCTCCGGGATGGCCAACTTCACTTTCCTTGCAGGTTACTCGTACCTGCCTGCTTGCCTGTTGCTGCTGGCCCACTATACGCAAATGGTAAGCGATGTGACCCTGCTACCATACTACCGCCGAAGACCATCGGTCTTACGTCTGATGAATTATTTATAATGTCAATTGAACGGGCCGTGTGCGTGCTTGGTCCCATCTACCACGACATAGTGCCGGCGACGGATAATGGCCAATCGCGCGCAATCGCGCCAGTGACAGTGCTCAAGTGAAAAGCGGTTTATATGGTTTTTGGCACCGATTAGCGTCAGCCCGGTGGTGTGGTGGTGTACTGTGGCTGTACTGCGGATATTACCATATTTGATAAAGTTGATGGTGATTTTTCAAGGTCTCCGGTGGATGGCATTTGATTTCGAGTCACGAATTTGACCAATATGAGCGAGCGCGACTAAAGAAGAAGATTGGCTTTGGATTTGGATTTGTGGACGGGATACCATCATCATCGTCGTTATTATCGTATAGCCAAGCTTGGATGACATGGATTTTGCACTGAGTTCTTGAGTTTTATTAGCAAAACGAATGAAAGTGCGCGATTAATGTCAATTGGAGATGTGCCGTTGAGAATAAAATTTAAGACGAATTTGTAATTGCGGCGTGGGGTCTTCTGCATCACAGCTTTCAAAATGAAAGGCAAGAGGATGTTGCTCATTACTCATAAGATGAAGTGAATGTCTCTTTGCGGAAATGATTTGTTTCTGGTGGTCAATTCAAAGTCCAAACCAAGTATTGATGCCAGCCAGGTTAAGTAAAGTTCTCTCCAAGGAGCAGAGCAACCCCTTCTTTATAAGAAGGTCAGGTGGAGGTTGGACAGAATCTTCTGCGGAGACTCTGGAACTCCTAATGAACACACACTTCCCAGGATGCACCGATATAAGTATGGAACCCGAAAGTTCTCGGTTAGTACAACGTGCATCCTACGACAATATTAAATCAATCATTTCCGAGGAAAAGATTTCCAGGGCTATTAACAGCTTCTCTCCGTTCAAATCTCCGGAGCCTGACGGCATCTTACCCATTATGCTACAAAGGACGCAAAACCTAGCAACACCATGGCTAGCGTCAATCTTCAGGAGCTGCTTAATACTGAACCATGTACCCCACTCTTGGAAACGTGCTCGAGTGGTTTTTATACCAAAGGTGGGGAAACACGGGCACGAGACCTAGAGGGATTTCAGGCCAATTAGTTTAACCTCCTCTGTACTTGAAATCTTGGAGCGCGTCTTAGACATTCACATGCGAAGCATTCTAGAAGAATCATCGCTATCCAAATCACAGCACGCTTACCTCAAGGGTAGGTCCACGGAAACGGCCCTCCATGAGGTAGTGCAAACAATCGAAAAATCCATACATTACACTAGCCTCCTTCCTGGATATAGAGGGAGCCTTTAATAACGTACACGCTGAAGCTATTCATGAATCTCTGATCGAGCTGGGCATAGCATAGTCACTTAACCAAATTCGCCCACAGAGGAACGCCAGAGGGTGGCGTCATTTCTCCTCTACTCTGGCTAATGGTTATGAACAAAATTCTCGTAAGACTAGACAGAGAAAGGGTCAAGGTGGTCGCGTATGCGGACGACGTGGTGATACTAGTGTCAGGAATGTTTTCTTCTGTGATAAGTGAAATCATGGAGACAAGGTAATCACCTGGGCTACAGGGTGTGGCCTTGGGGGTGGTAAAAAACTACGACACGGGTATCAACACTGACGAATCAAAGATGGACTGCGGTGTGGGGGCCGGTGTCTACTCGGAATCACTAAAAATAGCAAGATAATACCGCCTGCCGGATTTCGCCAGCGTCTTCAAGGTGGAACTATGTACTGGCAATCCGAGAGGCTTGCACGCAACTTAGGCGTGAAAGATCACGCAAACAAAACATTGCTATCCAAGCCGCTATCACGGCCATTGACTCCGCTACCATATCGTCCAAACTGGTGCTAGAGTGCCGGAACGAGCTTGCCCGTTTAGGCGAACGGCTCAGAGTCTCACTGCTCTGGGTTCCATTGCTCTGGGTTCCATTGCACAGCGAAATAACAGGAAACGAGAGGGCGGATGAGCTAGCCAGGCAGGGGTCAGCTCTATCTGGCTCACTCGCGGCAGAGGTCCACACCTCGTTAGGAGTCGTTAAGGGACAAATCCACTCGCACTTCCTGCAGAAGGCCAATCTCAAATGCCGACCTACGATACGACCAGAACAAGGGATCTCCTAAGCAGAACCTTTCCAGATAACGCCAGAATAACGGCAGTTATCACGGGGCATTGGCCAATTGGCGACCATGCGGTTAAACTAGGCATTCCATACAACCCCTACTGCCGCAGTTGCGGAAATGAAAATGAGAGGGTTGGATCTTGAAACTCCCGGCTGTCTCACACATTTTCAACAACACACATCATCAACCAGGTCACACGAGTCGTGGTAACAAAAAGGCACATCCTAGTGCTAATTTGGTTCAGTTGAACCGCCACCGCCACATTACATACTGCCTACCATTGATGCCACTTCTTGAGCAAAGTTATGTGCGTAGACGCAGTGAAACTGAGAGGATGGATCAATGTGAAGAGAGAGAGAACTCTTCTCTGTAGGGAACTACTGCAGACTTTAATAGATTCAGATGTATGTCCTCGCTTGGCGGAAATTATCCTGTTGCACAACATTGAACAAATGAATCTGGATGCTATTTCTATGGAGGCAATTGACGTGTTGTTAAAAGCTTCATCGATGTCCAGAGATAAGCTTTTTCTTCAAGCCTCAGAGTGCTTCCGCCCTAACGATATACATATGTAAAACTCTTTCAGCTCGGAAATTTGGTGTCAACATTAGCAACCGACTTCAAGTATTCTCTGACTCATGTATTTCGTCTGCACTACGTTTTAAGTTGCAGTTGCTCTCTTCACTCTTCTAGACAGTTTTCGCTTCTCCAAAAAGTTAGCGGTACCTACTCGTAAGATCTAGATCCGATCTCATTCGGTATGTTAGCAGCTCCTCCTCGAACAATTCTTGCAATAAATTATGATCTCCAGTTTAGGTAGGTGTATCGGTTCTCAGATCTCTTTGGCTGTTCTCCCTCCGGACTCGATTTTCTTAAGCACGTGCTGAACCGCTATAAATAAAAATTAATGACCATCAAATATTGGTAAACGTTTTTTTAATTAAGTTGCTTTGGAATTTTATCTGATTGAGTCCAAAAATGTTGTTAAATTGTTCGTCGGTCAGCAGGTGGTTAAGAATCCACCGGATGCAAAGTGGGTAGGTGAGGTAGAAAACATCAGACAAGTCAAGTGAATCTGATTTCTCTGCACCATTTAACTTGTATAAAACAGAGAAATCAAATCAAGAATTGCAACAAAGTATCAAATAGCATATCGACATTATCGGCACGCAAGGATAAATCGAAAGCAATTCAATTTGCACACGCCCCTCGGGCTTCCCTTATTAATTCTCATTGTCGCCTGTCAAATCGTTTTTTACTCAACTTCAATTAACCCTGTGTATCTTTGCAATCAACAATATCCAACACACGGACACTTAATCCCAACTAGATCAGGTTCAACAACACCAAGTTCGCTTAACAACTCTTTCGTTTCCACCATCGATAACTGCCATGTGCAGACACGGAAGTCGCATAACATCATCCTTAACAACGACAATTTTCTAAATGAAATCATTCATTTATACAAATTCACACCGACCTGCAATTATCCACCATCAGGCGGTGGCGCGAGTAGTTAACTCATCCCAGAGCCTGGAATTTCGCCCTCAGTGATTTTTCCCATAAGATACTCATAGAGAAGAAAAAACATATTTCTTAATTGGAAAATAAAGGGGCGTGTCACAACGCGAGAAGACACAAAACCTTCTTCAAAGGCAACACTTCCTGGTCGTTAACTCAAGGTCATTGCTAAGACAGATTGCATGCGAAAAAGCGATTACAACTTCATAATCGACGATGTACGTGTTACGTGTGGGTAAAAATTTACTGCGCCACTTTGCAATCTGGAAAAACCTGACAATCGATGTCAACACACCCTCTGGCAAGCGGCGATATATCGGTCAATCAACAATCGCTCGCCGCTCGGCGGTTTGAGGAATGACTGAGTGAGTGAGTGGTCATGACACATCCTCATCCAACATCAGCGTTGCCTCCGTCTATTCGTCGTTCCTGTGCACAGCAATTAACTGAACGCTGTGCTGCTGATGATACATTAGTTGGTTGGCACCGAGACTACACTCACTACACCATCAACTCTCACAGATTACGTCGATGGACGATAGCATTACTCAATTCTAGCCGACACGTTATCTTATCCGAAACACTACCCCAAAGCTAATGGACACTTGATAGCCACACAGATCGCGCGAGCTTGCCGATGTACTGCACCTGTCTGATGGTGCAGCAGAGTGGTATTAAGTGATCGTAGAGCGCCCCTCAATTGAGAAACAATTTTACAGAAATTATAATTAAAATATACCGGTGCGCGAGTATAACTGACTATCAGCTCCTGGTCAATGCCGAATCCGAGGCGGGAACGTGTAAGCTGCAGCACTGATGCGGGCATTCTAATCAATCGACAAGCAGCGGTAATCGGCGTGAATTGACAGCGAGTGTGCACTAGCTACACCAGTGCCAGCAATCTTTCATTTCAATTTCCATACATGAACACTCTCGACGACCACACCTGACCGGAGTACAGCATGAGCCTGTACAGCAGTGGAATGGTGAATGACCGGCTCTGCGTTCTTAAGTTTCACACCTCGAGGCGGTGCAGGTAAATGTTTTGCAACCACAAATACACCTTTGCAATGGCAATGGTTGGAGCCTAGTGTGTACCTGGATGTGAACGCGTTTTTTCACTGCATCAACACTTTTGCTGACCAAAAAAAAAGAGAGAGAGAGACATCCGCGCGCACAGGAAAATGTAAGTGCTTGAGATTGAAAAATGTTCCGGTGGATGGCGATTGGTGGCTTATTACGTGCTAATGGATTGACAGCAATGCATCTGCCGCTTGGTAGTACATTTTGTGGCGAGCACCTTGGACTGACATTAAGGAGGTAAGTGTGCGGATACGAACTGGAATAGGATGGGATCATTCCATTCTGCATGAGTGGCTCTGAAGCTCTACACCTCCCACAACATTGTAAATGTCCCGCGATAGCATCAGACTTCTATCGCCATCGTGTGTGTAACCAAATTCGTTGCCGTCACTACCAAATGTGTGCAATGACCCCATAGTCGTGCTCTTTAATGCGAAATCCTGTCACCATGATCGTTACAATAATATGAGCACCACCGAACCGCAACAGCACGCCGGCACAACGAATGAACAACCGTAACCAGGTAGCTCAATAAATTCCAGCAAGTTTCGAACAAATGGAACACATTTCGGACATATCTCACCCGCAGTTAGATAGAGTCCACACATGGTGGTCCTCCATCGTGGCAATAATAACAATAATTCTGCATCCACCTGGAATAGTCATCATGATATACAAGCAATGATGCCCGAAAATGGTACGAATATCTCCCGAAGAGTGCCACAAACATGTCCGACCACCACTTGTGGCACACGTTTGGCTCAAAAAAAATCAACAAACTATTAGCAGGAACAAGATTGCATCCAATCTATGCTAACAATGCGTTCGAAATGGGCTCCCAAAAGTGGACACACAATGCAACACCAGCAGCAGCAACAGCAGTAGCAGTGCTTTGTAGGCTTAGTTCAACACCATGCGGGACTTTGGTGCTTCCTTCACTTTCAGATCAAAGATTGCGAATGGACAATGGTCGTGGTAGTGACTACAGAGTTGTCCTCTCGTCGCCACTAGACAGAGCGGTAGCGCGAGACCATGGAGACAATTCTTCCGTGTTCATGCGCACAAATGTCGGGCAGAGTTAAAGAGGCGCGTGTTGGTATGTGCGATGGCCATTGGGAAGCGAAAAGATGATTATTATTATTGTTATCGATGCAACAAGGAGTTTGGTTCATTTGGCGGCTGCCAAGGAATGAAATGTCTGGAATGCAAGCATAGTTGAGTTGATTTGGTTCCATGAGTGGATGTTGGTGAATGCATTAGGTTGTAGGTAGTGACTTGTTTAGATGTAGGCTGGGCGTGTTGACAGACTAAGACTGTAACTATCGCCATCTTCTTAGAGATAAAGAATGTCTACTGAGCGACATTCATACAAGTTGGTGTCGACTTTTTTAGGACGATGCGCCAGTCGAGGAGGTAAGTAGCTTGATTTTTCACCTTGGTAGAAACATACATGGCACATAAGAGAAAGCCCTTCCACATCATTTTGTGTCTCTGGACATCAGTAGATGTAGTTGAAAAGTTACCGGCCTCTGTTGAGACTTAACAGTCCTGTGATACGTTCTTAGAAAAATATGCAACTCATGCTTCACCATCCCTTGATATTTGTTTTTCTTGCTGACTGTGAATGTTTGGAAGACGGTTCTGGTCCAGTGAAGAATTAAATATTGTTTCAAGTCCTGACAATATTGTGAGCAGAAGGGGAGGGAGGAAGGAGGAGGTCTGAGCTTTGGGATAGAACTTTATTATTCGCAGGAGGTATTGCCGTGTTCTGAAGGTATTCTCCAGCGCTTTTAGCACATGCTATGGGTTGGCTAGGGGAAATAAGCCACCAGCGCCACACTCAGGCCAGTAGAGACCCATTATGATGCCCATTTATTGGGGGGGAAGGTACCACTTGCTCGTGGAGCAGTACCCAAAGCATTCTCCTATTGCGCCGGGCTTTCGAACCATTTGGAGGCCTTAATGAACCTCCAGATGTCCCTGATAGGTACGTCTCTTAGTTCTTCAGTATCCTGGAAAAAGTGCCTTCCAATGGATCTATGTCTGAGGTGGCAAAGACCTGGATAGTGGCAGAGGAAGTGGGCTGTGTCCTCACTGACTTCCTCGTTTCCACAACCCCTACTAAGGTCGTCTTCACTTAGCTTAAGCTTTTTCATATGATAACGCAGAGTATTATGACCTGTAATTACTCCTACAAGAATGGAGAGGATTTTCCTGTCCTTCTGCATCAGTGTATAAGTTCTGGCACCATTGTACCTTGGCCATAGTTTTCTAGTTATGTAACAGGAGTCCAAACAGCTCCATCTTTCATTCGCTTCCACTAGAGTCCTGGTCCCTGCTTCATGTTTGAGCATATATGACGGGATTTTTACTGACTGATCAGCCTGCTCCAGGTCTAGTATAGATCCCTTCCTTGCCAATTCATAAGCTTTCTCATTCCCTAGTATGCTCTCATGTCAAGGAACCCAGCATAATTTTACCTCATGCTGTGTGGCAAGAGCACTGAGCTCTTAGCGACAGCACATTTCATACCAGAAATCGCTTTTAGTGCTGCCTGGCTGTCAATGAAAAAGGTGGTATTACCTTCAACAGAGTCTCACGGGTAGCAATTGTCACTGCTAGGACCTCCGCTTGGAAAACGCGGCTGTGGTCTGGGAGTCTGACTGATTTAAAGAGGCTAAGTTTGTTTGAGAATATACCTGCTCGCACGCCAATGTCCATTTTGGATCCATCAGAATAGATGGCTTTGGTTCGCGGGTTTGGTATTGTTCCCCTTGTCCATTCTTCTGTGCTCGGGAGTGAACAAAAGAACGGTACTTTGAAGTCTAGGTAGGGCACGGTATAGTCAGTGGTTACTACACTGCCCATGTACTTGCTTAGAATCTGAGCATGTACCATCGTACTTCACCTAGGCACTTCTGGCCGCAGATTCCTGTATAAACAGGTCTAATGGAAGCAAGTTCAGAATAACCTCAAGTTCTGATGTTGGCGTAGTTCTCAAGGCACTAGTAGCTGCTATGCATGCCAGTCTTTGTATTTCCATGATGGCCTTGAGGTTGATGGTTTGAGTAGCAGCTTGCCACCAAGCAACGCTGCCATAGGTCAATATAGGCCCCACAATAGCCGTGTACATCCATAGGATGATTTCAGGGCTTTGTCCCCAAGTCTTCCCGAATATTCTACTGCAAGAGTAGAAAGCTATCGTGTCCTTCTTAATTCTTTTGTTTTCCATCCACCTAACTCATTTAAAGACATTTCTTACATTGAGGGGAGCGAACAAGGCAATTTTCCGTGAGCGGTGACTACCTTGTTCGGAGTCTTGGGCATTTCTGGTCCCACGCCCTCAATTGCTCTCGACTCCAGGGCTACGGAAAATAAAGCAAGATTGGTTTCTCAGATGTAAGGGGAAGTTTGATGCTTTTGGCTGCTCAGAGCAAAACAGTGTTACTAGTGTACGATTGGTACTCTCTCGCGTCCAGTCATTTCACTTTACCCAGACCCAAAAAATCCACCTGTGCGAAAAATCTTGTCTTGGACAGATGAGTGATGAGTTCGATAAAGCGAATAGACTTTGTGAGTTATGAGAGGGGCTGCAGAAGTTGCGAAAAATTCGAAGAGCTCATACCGACGTGCTCTGGGAGTTCTGTGGTCGATCAGCGTTCTGTCGTTGATGAGGACATCGATAAAGAAATCCATACCAGCTGCCACCGCTAGAATCAGCGATAGATGTTGCTTCAGAAATATACATATACTCCGTTCGGAATGTTACAGGGATGATACTGGAGTTCAATCCTGAAGGAGACGTTTGGCAGGTGCCTTTCCAATGAAAGTTGCTGCATGTTCCGCTATTCGTGATTCCGTGTTCCGTCTCTATTTCGTGATAAAAAAATTGCTTGATAAGTTCTTACTTAGTTGCAGTAACTAACAAGTTTATATCGAAGGGAGGTGTTTTTTAGTGAGTAAGAATCTCACACTACTATGAGCACGCGTCTGCGGTCCTCATAGTGTCTATGCAAGATTTTCACCTACCCCGGGGAAAAAAAAAAGAAAATCCTGAAGGAAGTTGTCTTCATGGACTTGGAGAAGAAATGCGCAAGACATACAACGAGTGTACTTGAAGCTGTAGTACTACGGCGGAATCGTTAGATGAATTCTTTTGGCCTGGGTCGCAACTTTGGGAACAAATTAAACCCAAATGAAGACACATTCAGGATGAAGATGATAACATCCTGGGACTTATCCAAGATTGCTCACTATTGAAATACATCATCCAGGAGATAGTGGAATTGAAGTGCCAGGAGGCGTTTCGGGCAGTGAAGTTGACCCCAGTAAACGACATACTGGATAGGGTTGAGCATAAGTTAGAACATTGAGAGGTGAGTGTCCAATTTTCCTTTTTTCAGGATGTTCACTCATTGGCCCGGAGAAAGAACCAATCAATGACTTTTTAAAGTGCAAGCCTCAGATAGTGACACGAGGATGAGCGGACTAGGAGATCCAGTTGCAGGGGATCTCTCTCGCGAATATTTCGGGGATGCATCTTCCACGAAATCCTAGGCTAGTCTTGGCATCCAAAATGCCCTCTATCGTTCCTGTTTTACGACTTATTTCCTCCACAAACAGGTAAAGCCTGATATATACACATTTAGCACTTTTGATGGCAATCTACACGGGACTACTGCAGCACTCTTAACCGTTTTGTCGTCCATCCAAATTTTTCCAGCTCAAAAGGCTTTGGGAGACATGCGTCTTCTTTCCTTGTCAGCATAAGATTCATTTTCCCCACTAAGATCAAGTCAAACCACTGGGGAATTGCAATCTCATCCTTGGCTCATGAAATATTCAAAACCATACTCCAGTCACACTGCTATACGTCTCCCATATACGCAACTCTCCCGATACATTCTGTAGAACTCTTCCGGTTCTGCGCTTCCTAGTTCTGGCTCCCTCGAAACCAATTCCACAAAGCAAACATTGTAGCTGAGGGTAAATTATAAGAATGAATCTGTACAACAAATTAACATTTAAGCGTGCTCTTGCCGCGCAACCTCAATGCGCCTCTCTTGCTCTTCCTCCACTAAGAGGGAAAACAATCGCGAATGCAAATCCCGAAGAATAACAATTTTCCCTCCGTGATTTATCTGCCCAGGCCAATGACTGACAAGATCGCGGTTAGCCGAGTTATTTACGGTTCTCTTCACCGTCCCAGCAGCAGCAGCAGCAGCAGCAACTGTGTGTGATTGTTGTGCGCTCCACGGCGCGACCCAGGAAGACACACGGCCTGAGCCGTGGAAATCTGACCAGCTACGGTAGTTGTGATCTCCGGCACATCTACTACCGCTGGTTCTAATGATGGTGATGAAAAGTGCTGAGAGTAGAACACAAAAGTACGAGAGCGCAGGCCGCCAAACCAAAGTAAATTAAAAATTTTCCGGAATGTATCTGGCGCACGGCTTGGCTCTGCACTGCATTTGGTCAAAGAGTAAATTAGCTGTAAATCCGTACTCCGGTGCCACCTTCCGTCTTCCCGAGTGTGTGTCCCGGAGTCAAATCACTTCTGGCACGTTCCAAGTTATTGTTTTCATTCGGATCTCATCCGGAACATATGCAAATGTGAGCGCTGCACACTGGTCAACCCAAATGAAATTGTCCAGGAGGAATGCATCCCAACGTGTCAGCGCACACGCTCATCGACAGCTCACCGTGAATGTCGTGTGGTCACGAGTTCCCACACGCCCCCGGTGGAGCGCTGTTGGCGTCGTCACCAGTTCAGTGGGTCATCCACGAGAGTAGTGTTCTAATGAATTGACAACTGCTTCTCGGTCAACCGCATCGAATGGCTGCGACGGCGGCGGCGGCTGTCAATTGTCAGTGGCAGTGGAGCGCGTTTGTTTCTCCGATCATCCGGACTGAAACTTCTCCGCTTCGGTTATCTGGGACATGTCACAGTACAATTCAACTGCACACAGGATGTCTACATTTAATGAGAGTCCACCGCCGCTGCTGCCGTATGCATATCGGACTCACCGACGATTTCTGCTCGACTAAGTCTGCACACTGTTGGTGTGGAGGTACACAACTCGCAGATACCCACTCCACTGTGTGCGGAGGGAATCGGTTTAATTAGGCACAACTGGTTGCAGTGCTTTCGTTCTGTTCGGCCGTCGTGGTAATTAGACGCATCGTTCGGTCGTGGTATGGTGTATATGACAAATTGATGTTTATGTGGAGGAAAATTAATTTTCAGGCTGCGCCGGCATCTGTGGTCTAATTGATTTGTTTTGGCTCGTAAATGGTGGGCTTGTGAATGAATTTTTTAGCTTTTATGTCGAATGATGTGCTGTAGCAGGTGTTTTGTGGGCCATAAATCTTCAAATTTTCACTTTTCCGCAGCGCTGTACTAAGTGAAGGGCTAATTAGGGGGCGACTTCCAGCGAAGGCTGTGAGTTATGGCTCGTTATTAATTAAGACTTTCGTTTTCATTGAGCTTCGGGTGTTAATGGATGTTGGAAACGATGAATCTGAAGATGCACAAGATAAGATGTGAATCGTATGCATAGTCTATGTTTCAAAACAAATAGATAAAGGAGACTTCTATAGTCGGAGGTCAACCAGGCGCCTACTCACTGATTGGGTTTAGTGTTACAAGAACTCTATTGATGTTTAGAGTTATGTGACTTTCTTTAAACTCAGCTTTAAACAAAGAACAGAGTGGTTTTGCTTGTAAACCTTGAAAGGAAGAATATCATGCTTTGCGAACTGGTTATGTGAGAGGGAATTCACGGCGAGATGTACAGAGAGATGGCACAATGGACAACATTCGATAGCTGAAAATTCTCTTGATTGAGAAAATAGGCCCCTATTCCCTCGTTAGCTAGCTTCCTCCACCCTTACACTGTAAAATATTGGGGAAAGTGCAAAGATCATCGACTTGCTTTACTTATTTTTGATAAGCAGTCAACCGCTAGTGTAGCATTAGGTTCAGACCGAGGGTTGGCTCGATGTTGGATCCTCTAGAATTAATGCCGAAAAACACCGAGTATATACCGCTTATGTTTAACTTCAATCTCAACGATCGGAAAAATATCGTGTACAAACATTACAAATGAGAGCAATTAGTCTAGACACCCTCCGCGGATGTCATTGAAACCTAATACTTCCTGAGCTTCGAACCATTACATATAACTCATGCTGTTTTGTAAAGCCCAAGAGGCATACAAAGCGGCGCTGCATAGAAAGACCAGAGCTGCTCGCGAGCTCTACGGGCAGAAGAGGAGAGACGAACACAAGCTTTTCAGGAGGAAAAAGAAAGAGCATGAGAAGCGATAGAGGGATGTTATAGCAGGAATGAGGTTCGGAAGTTTTACCCAAGGGTAAAAAGAACTTGTCAAGGTTACAGAGCCCGAACCGAGGCCTGCAAGGATGAACAAGGGAACATGGTAGTAGAATCGCAGTCGATGCTGAGGATATGGAAGAACTACTTCTGCAGACTGTTTAACGGCGACGACGAATCAAATCCCGCTGTCAGGCAGAATGAACCATTCAACCTGGACGACGAAGACCAACAATTCCGTCCACCCGACCTGGATAAGGTGAAGAAAGCCATATCGAAACTTAAGGCCAACAAGGCTGCTGGAGCTGACGGCCTAGCTGCTGAGCTGTTCAAAGCGGCAGGCGATGACTTGGCGATGAGCATGCACCAACTCATTGGTAAAATATGGTCGAAGGAAAGTATGCCCGATGAATGGAACCTCAGCATTGTTTGCCCGATCCTCAAGAAGGGAGACCCTCTGAACTGCGCCAACTACAGAGGCATCAGTCTTCTTAACATCGCTTACAAGATCTTATCTGCCTTGTTGTGTGAGCGCCTGAAGCCGTTCTTCAAAAACCTGATCGGTCCATATCAGTGTGGCTTCAGGCCAGGAAAGTCCACCATCGACCAAATATTCACACTGCGGCAGATCTTGGAAAAAACCCAGGAACTTCAAATCGATACCCACCACCTCTTTATCGATTTGAGGGCCGCGTATGACAGCATCTATAGAGACGAGCTATACAGAGGTATGTCTAGTTTTGGCATCCCTGCCAAACTCGTCCGTCTGTGCAGAACGAAGAATGCACGCTGCTCCATCAAGGTCGGCCAAGACCTCACCGAGACCTTTGATGTCAAAAAAGGATTTAGGCAAGACGACGCGCTGTCGAGAGGAAAATTGTTCGGGTGATTTTCGGTCCCGTCTGCATAGACGGTGAATGGAGGAGGAGATACAACGTCGAACTGAATGGGCTGTACGGCGGCATCGACCTAGCCAGAAGAGTAAAGCTCCAACGACTAAGGTGGCTGGGTCATGTAGAGCGGATGGACACCAACGCTCCGGCCCGGAAAATCTTCGAATCCACACCCGAGGGACGGTGCAGTAGAGGAAGACCGCGACTCAGGTGGCGCACGCAAGTGAAAGGGGACCTCAACCAACTTGGCGTGCGAAACTGGAGGCAGCTGGCTAAAAATCGAGCTGGCTGGAAACGCTTGTTGGTTGAAGCCCAGGACCACCCCGGTCTGTAGCGCCACCTTAAGTAAGTAAGTAAGTAAGTCTTGTAAAGCCCAGATTGGTTTTTGAGTCTGAGTTTCTATCATCTCAATGGAGTCCAGATAAGATGTTGCTTCCATTCCGCAAATTTTTTTAAGCCACCGTTTCGTCTGTCGTCTTGTTTTGTTTTGACCTTCGATCAGAACTCGTGCTGTTAAGTTTAGCAAGTCTAGTCTGAGTGGACAGTAACCAGTATCTAATGGCAACCACTTGGAGGTTGTACAAGGACAAACGACATGATAGTTAAAATACAGGGCATCACAAGGTTAACGCCAGGCAATGCTTACCATATTTCTACAACACCAAACCACCAACTGTTACTTCGAAGTACTTCGTTTGGAAACATTGAAAACAACTTCAAGCCGCCTGTTAAGTACCTTTCAATTGAAGTGGAAGTACGCTGACTCGGTTGTGACCGTGTTGAAAGTTCCTGAGTTATTCCTTCTGAGAATCAAGATCGGCTGTCAGTGTAATAATAATAATTATAGCTGAAGGAGCAGCTCGGGATGAGCCAAGGCCTAGCTTCTCGCAACCATTCTTGTTGTGCGTGTTTGTATTGTTCGCACGAATGGAAGGGACGTACAATTTATTGCCCGAACGGCGAATTGAGAAGCTCTTTCATGACAGATTATACTCCCGGAGGCTTGTCATTCCCCGACGAGAGGTGGCGCCGCGAAAAAATGTTCGGTGTTCCTGGCTGAGGCTTGAACCCACGCCGCTCCGTCAGCAGTTCAACGCACTAACCACTGACCCACGGCGACCACTGCTATCAATGTGGCCCCAATTAAGTAAATGTCATGGGGCGGTGCAGCCAAATTAAAAGTGTCTCCATAAACAAAAGAAAAGTGGAGTCAAGGCCAATATTTCTGTGATCACGTCATAGAATTGTGTTGGTTTGCTTGTCCTACTCACCACTCGAATTATTAACTCATCTCCTAGAAGATCTGTCAGTAGGGGCACTTCATAGGGTGGGGTCCTATCCCAAACAAGCTAACCAAATGGGCAGCTCGGTGTGCTTTGGGTGTGAACCCCCACAAAACAGAGTTGGTACTCTTCACTAAGAAGTATAAGATCCCATATATCGACCCTCCTACCATAGGTGGTAAAAGTTTAACTTTCTCCAACAAAGAAGAATACTTGGGTCTTATTTTGAAAAGGAAATTAAGCTCAAGCTATTCTCAAGCGAGAGTAAAGAAAGCTACTGTAGCCCTTTTCTCTTGCAAAATGGCCATCGGAAATAAAAGGGGTCTATAAGCCCGCATAACGAATTGGCTCTATATTTCGGTACTTAGGCCAATACTTACATACGGGGTGATGGTAATGGCGCCTTAATCGCGATAACCTAAGCAAAGTCTAACCAACAGCATGCATGTGTATCAGCGGAGCTCTTCGCATGACTCCCTCTGCAGCACTCGACATTTTGTTTCATTCATTACCCCTAGACATTTTCGGTAGACAAATGACAGCTAGTGCAGCCATCCGCCTCAAAGCAACCTCACAGTGGTCTAATAAAGATTTTGACCATACCACCATTTTGAAAAATGCCAAAATTTCTCCCAGAAACATAGACTATATCACACCCTAGCTAAAGTTTGACAAGAACTTTGACTCTACACCGACGCGATGGTTCAAAAACAAGCAATGGAGTAGGTGGTAGTGTTTTCTCCGACAGACTTCAGCTTAGTCTAGACTTCCGTCTTCCGAAAGAATGTAACGTGTTCCAGAAGGAAATCATGGCGATCAGAGAAGTCTCATTTTGGCTGAAGAAAAACGTGATATCAACCACGGATATCTGCATCTTTTCGGACAGCCAAGCGGCACTGAAGTCCTTGGAATCAGTCGCTCTAAATTCAATAGCAGCCCTAGATTGCCGATCGTCTTTTATAGAGATGGCGGAGCAGTTCAATGTCCACTTTTGCTGGGTGTCAGGGCACAGTGACATTCCAGGAAACTGTAAGGCTGATAAACTCGCCAGATATGGCCCAAATTACCTATTGGGCCTGATAAGGGCAGCTTAGGTATACCGATCGCTACTTGAAAACTTGAACTAAAGCTAGATGCTCTCGAAAGAACAAATCTTAGGTGGACACGAGGTGTAACATGTCTAGCGACAAAGCAGATTTGGCCAAAGCTGTATCTGAAACGTTCTAAGTATTTGATTTGTCTTAATAGACCGCAGATTAGCACTTACTGGTCTAATAGGCAATCATGCTACTAGGCTTGGCGTCTATGCAAACGCCTCCTACAGAAGCTGCATGGACGAGGAGGAAGAGGAGACTATTCTCTATCTTCTTTGCACCTGTTCAACTCTCTCCCGCAAAAGGAACATGGGAGCTTTATTCTTTACAAAAATGGGTGACCTAATTAACATTGGTCTTAGTAGCCACTTAGGTTTCATTAGAAGCTCCAATTGCTTTCAATGAGTAGGCAGGAGATCTTTTCGAGATCCTGGTGCTATCACAATGGACCCTTCATGGGTCTATTACTGTATTACTGTATTAGGGGTCCTAAATGCGCACTGGTTATATTGTGGCTTTTAATAAACCTGAGTATAGTTTTAGGTTTAATTTTCCGGATTTCCGCTGGGTTGACCGAGGTCCGCGTCAAGTGGAGTAGTCTTTTCCTTGCGGCTCCTGGACATACACATAAAATATGTTTAGCGGTCTCTTTTTGTTCTCCACAGAGCCGACAAATATCTGTATTTGATATTTTCATTTTATGCAGATGGTATCTGAGTGGACAATGTTCTGTCAGATAGCCCCTTAAGGTTCTTAACTCGTCTTTGGTGAGATCAAGTAAAGTGTTGGACTTATATAGGTTGGAATTGATAAACTTTTCCCCTTGTCTAAGGCCCCAGAGGTTGGCCCAGTTGTCAGCGTGTTTGTGGATCTCCCATTGTGTTATCTTGGAGTAGGCACTGTTGGGTGGTGCCCGAAAACAGGGTTCGGGACCGACGAGTGGGCGGCAAGCGACTCTTCTCGCCAGGCAGTCAGCCCGTTCCTTGCGGGTTCCTTGAGTTCTTCTCCGCAGGCATTCTCTTGCACACAATTCAATAGCGTGGAGCTCCGCTTGAAATACTTGAGGTGACTTTCCAAGCGCTGTCGCGCGTTGGAAGTTGGGACCGTAAACTCCAGCACCTGTGCTGCCGTTTTCCAATTTTGAACCATCTGTACACCGGATTTGGGAATTTGGTAGTGTAGTAGGGCCTTCATTTCTCCTCATGGGTCTAATTGTGTTGCCTTTAGCTGGCAGCCACTTCAACCTAACCTAACCTATGAACATATCTAAGAATTTTTGTACATTCTTTTATTCGATTTACACGGCTTAAAATTTCATTCAAATCCTCATTTTTTATATGGAAGCTATGGAAGGATAGGTGTACTGCGACAATTTTTAACTTTTTTTTTTATCGTATCTGACGACCAGTGGTGTCTTTTCAACCTTGGCGAAATAACAAGCGCTTTTTTTTTTTTTTAATTTGTCAAAAAAGAACTTCCGACTCCAATAAAAAAATTGGATGGTGTCTTGAAAAACACGGTTTATTGCGGGCACGGAAGTAGTAGTATTGCAGTCAGACAAGTAGACCAATCATCAATCACATACCCACCACAGGCGAATAAGGCGAGTGATTGTTCGTCGAATGAAAGAAGGTCGACCAAAGGCAAAACCCTTTCTTCCATTATCTTATCTTAAATAACAGTGTACAGATTAACTTAATGCATTTTTTTTGCCTTAGTCAAAACTGCATATTCCTTGAGATTCTTTAAAATTTCTTTTGATTTGTTGCGGCCATAAGCGTTTTACATGTGCGCATATGTGCAAATAAACAACCAAAGAGGTCAGTCTCAGCTTTCATATTCTATTCAGTTAAAAACGAAAGTAAAACCCTGTTTACGAGGCATTAACTATACAAATTGGGCCATTTACGCTTTTGTGTATGTCGACTTTATTTTGGTGAAATTCCTTTCGTTTTATGATGAATCGCCTTTCGAAATTCTAAAAATAATAACCATAATTAAAAAATATGGTTCATTCATATTCACGAGTTGGAAGTCGTATCATTTTACAAAAAAATGAATTTCTTTCAAATGAGTTGTATGTATGCATAATTCACTTAAATTTATGATAGATTTGACTTTTCTTTTGCAAAAATTATGGAATAGAAATAGTGGCTGTCACATGGGCTTCACTTGTACTTTCTATAAGATCTGTTGGGTTTTTCAAGACACAATATCAATTCTACTGCCTTTAACGATGACTGTGTTGATGGTCAGACTCAGCAGGTCTTGAAATGCATATGTAGTTCTGAAGTCAAGTGGAGAATTTGCATATCAGTGAGGTGGGTAGGTGGCTATCTCGTGACACAATTATCATAAATATTTGGTACGACAAATCATCGAATCTGTCCTGTGGAGATAAAAAGTTAACGGTGTTGTGGAATTCTATGGCAGAAGTCTGTACCGAGTGTTCAAAAAAAGGGTTTGTCTAGTGTGAGATGCTTCTGCCGGGGTAATTACAGAGAAAGTGAAGTAATGAATTGTGAAAACTATGCCAGGGGTAGCTTCCATCTTACTGTTCGTTGTTAATTTGGATCTCCATTTGGATGTTCTTAGAAATCTGGAAGGATCGTTTACTGGAATATCAGATTGTTCTTGTATGTCCTGGTAGTAGTGTCTTTCTAATGTTCTGTTTCCAAAGTGACATAGGCTTGGGCAGTGGCAAAGGAAGTGACGACGCACCGCACAGCATATGTCTTTTGTCATCGTTAAGTTTAAATTTCATTGCGGGGTTTCTTAGAAGGTTGTAGCCAGTGAGTGTACTTATTTACATTGATAGCGACTTCCTTTCATTTTTTAAAAGTTGGTTGGTTCTGGCTTTGTTGTATTTTGGTCAAAGTTTCCTTCATATACCACAGGTGGTAAGCGACGTCCACCTACTATTGGTTTTCGTTAGGGTCTCACATTCCACTCACTCTCTGAGATTACAGAGTGAGGGCTTAATCGCTCGGACTAAGTCCATTGTAGACCATTTTCTTTAAGGCTATCTCATTTGTGGTTATGTCATGGTGACCAGGGACTTGCTGCGAAGCAAGAACCTTAAGTTCCTCGCAACAGCGTCGAACTAACTTGGATTTGATTGCAGCAGCAGAAATTGCCTTAATTGCCGCCTCACTGTCAATAAAAATTGCGAAATCATTTCGTGGTATTGCCATCATTGAAACGATACCTGACTTAGCAGTGTGTGTCAATTGACCAATGGCCTGTACTAGTTGCTCCTATCGTCCCTGTAGCTCCAACAGAAGTCTTTTGAGAAGAAGCCCATCGTTCTGGCATGAAGGTCAATGAGCGACCTTTTGCGCAAAATCAAATTTTTAGATCGAATGAAATTTAGCATAGGTCAGATCTCCCTGAAGGTACAACACGTGGTACCATTCTTCCATCTTTCGTTTGTCTTACTGAGCGCGTCGAACTCTAAGAGTAGTTAACATGTAGCGAGTGGAATATCCAGATTCCTCCGTTCCGGCAATATGTCCAGAGTAGTACGACGTTTGGTGAATTCATCGGCCTTACAATTCAATGGATGGTTCCTATGCATAGGTGAATGTTAAAATGTTCTGCCATCTTCATGAGAGATGAGCGACAATCTGAAGTACCTTTTGATGTACGTGTTACTGATTCCTTATATTTTATAGCAATCTGGCTCTTGGTAAAGATTGTAATGTTCTTGAAGGATATCACATTAATCCTTAGCCAAAATAAGGCTTCGTTGATCGCCATACTTTCCGCTTGAAAGACACGCTACAGTGGTCATGTTGACGGAAAGCGATGGTCAGGTTAAGCGTTTTGGAGAAAGCACTACCTCCCACTCAGTTTCCTGTTTTGAAACCTTAGGTATAGAAGTGAACGGAGAGATCATCTTTGGCGACATCACTCTCTTCCTACCCTCTTGGGAAGGGATGGATGATCGGTAGTTTTCCGGGATAAAAGTAAGGGGATCGTAGATCGAGAAGTGGCCAATATGGTTGTTTAACCATTGGAACGAGGCCTTCAGTCTGTGATTTGAGAGAATATTAAGGGCACTCGCCATGCTGGTTCCATTTTTTGCAAAGCATTAGTTTCATTTATAGAGATTTGGATGTAGTCCGAACCCAAGCATGAAGACTACGTTGGCCAGGCCACTTCGAGTCAAAAGGACCTTTTAATGCTAACCCCGGGAAGAAAAACCGACAAGAAAACCGAAACTTCGTTACAAAGATCAAGTAATCATGAATGCCAGAAACTTTAGTCTGAAGTACTATATAAGCGCCATGGAGGTCACTCGAGAATGAAAGCGATGACGTCAAGTCAAGTAAATTAAAATCTCTGAATATTGTTAAATTTACAAGACCCTCTGACCTTATCTTTTCGCACCCAGATTTTTCTTTTTAACATTTTTGTCGGTAGATCAACTTAATTTCCTGCTGATTCTGTCACAGGCTAGACAAGGAAATGATTATAGGTGACCTAGATATTTATGTTAACCCTAAAACTTTGGTCTTAATATTTCATGTTAAAAAAAAGTGATCGCTGTTTCTCAGTGGTTAGTTGGACTGCCTTGTGAGCTGCATAGGTTCAAGCCCCAGCCAATTCCACCGAATATTTCCGGGGTACCACTTCTCGTCGGGGAATGACAAACCTCCGGAAGCATAATTTGTAATGAAAAAGCTTCTCAATTTGTCTTTCGGACTCCCTTCCATTGAAGTGCGAAAAATGAAACATACAGAACACATATGTATGGCTGCGAGGGGCTAGACCTTGGCTCATCCCAAGCTGTCGCGGCAGGTATTTGTTTATTATTTCATGTAAAAGAAAGTTAACCCACTATCAAACTATCTCCGTCCAGAGCAAACAATCTCCGAGTTAAACTGTTTCATTCATTGAAAATCATTTAATCGGGAAGTCATCTCATCCCAACCCAGCAATGCACACCATTTGTCGATACAAACAAGAGCTAATAACACAATTCTTAAAATTACGTCCAGAGTTTCACTTTACAACTTACATAAGTACGTTCACCGTTAAATGAGTTAGTCGTTAAAAAAAAAAAAAAAGACGTAAACCCATCAAATACTTATAAATACATATTTCTTCAAATTATTATTGTTTGCCCGTGTCATTACACTGCCTTCCTATTGATACAGATCGGCTTTGACGGAGTGCACACACAAAAACAAAGCTGCCTCTATAGTATGGCCATTAAAAAGTCATAACTCACGACTGTGTGGTAAAAGTTCATGAAACTCTGTGCATGTATCTGGAAAGAAATGCCCATAGAGAGTCCATCATCGCAAACAGGTCTCGGTAGAAAGTAAAAGCATCCGCACTGGAAGTGCAACCAATTTACGCGCGAAATTATCAAACTCTGGCCAAAGAATTAGTTAATGTGTTGAACGTGATTTTTGTACCTCGAACTGAGCGTGGCTTCCTGTCGAGAAATACTTTCTACCGTAACTCTGCTTAGTCTGTGTGCGCATCGTTAGCATCCAACTAATGCGTAAACTCTCTTGAGGAAATCTTTTGAAAGTCTGTTTGACTCTGCAGATTATCGGCAATATGCCCTAAACCAGATACAGAAACAATCAACACATTAAATTAATCGTAAATGAGTCATCAGTGAAGATTGAGATTGATCGCCAGCGGCCCAGTGGTGGGGGTGGATAAGTAGTTTAGAAATTTTTGAAATCGAAATCATGAGCTTTATGTCTTTCGATTTGTGGTTTACAGCCTACGAGGTGGAAGGAAACAACATGTTTGGTCGGTGGTGAGTGGACTCCATAAGTAGAAATATTCAGGATATGACTTGGTTTCCTTTGATTAAGAGTTTAACGATCTTGCTGCTAAGATTGGGATTTGACTGAAAAAGAGGATCTAACCCATTGGCATGTTCGTCAACAAAACCGTGGTTTTTGATGAGCTGAAACTTTGTAAGAGAAATAAAGTTTCTTTAGAAGCACACAATATTGTTTTTTTAACAAAACTAGTCCTGTATCTGTGTTTTGTTGCACTTTTCGATGGCTGAAATGCGAAATAACACGACTAACCAGGCGTTGGCACATAGCCTTGTACAGGCCATAACAAATTGGAGAAAGCGCTCTTAAAGTTGCAACCACCGACTCAGAATTTTGGTAGTAATTTTTAATTATTTCCAAACGTTGTTCGATCGTGAATTTCACCAAAATAACAATTTAAACCTTGACTAACGTTTTGACATTGTTAGATCATAAAAAAAGTTTAAGAGTGGATTTGCATTATTATACAAAATTGTTATGTCCCTATTGAAAGCGGTTGCCAGACCACAACCCAACAAATTACAGACAGACATTGTTACTTCGCACAGTTGATGGCGATCCTTTTCGAGCGGCACGGCGTTGAGATTGTTGTTCCAACAAATTAATTTTTTCTTACGAAGTGTGATAGGTTTTTAAATGCTGCTGGTGCCACATATGATCAAAGTCTACAGCAATCAGTAGAAGCAATAAAAACTTAGTTATCGTGGTGCCGTAACAACGTCCAATATTTCCGGCATTTCTATCGAAAACTTCTCCCAAATAATTCCACCTGTCAAAAAAACAGCATTAAGCAGGGACTCGTCAAGGATGCTGTAGTCACATCACTAAAATATTTTGCCATTTGCACACATAACTCCATTTTGCCATTTTATACATATCTCGCTTCAACATGTATCTTAAGGGGGGAAAGGGGTAAAAAAATCGATTTTTTTTTTAAATTTTTTTCCGATACTACAACTTGTAGAGAATATCGTCATTTCAAGTCATTTGGACTGACACTTTTCGAGTTATAGATAATTTTGTCTCCGGGCGCTCGGTCACCTATATCGTCACTGCGCTCGGTCCGTCTATTGTGTTGTACGATTTAGCATCGTTCGTCTTACTGTATGGAAAAAAGATGCTTTGAATATTGCAACCGCTGCAGGAGAGCTGCTTTATGGAGCTGGAATCGACGACTCAATGTGACTTTTAAAAAAAAAAATGTTTTCTCTATTTTATTCTTGGTCAAACTTCAATCGCGTTTTTCTCAAAACTTTGTTTTTGAGCCGGTAGACAAAATTTCTCGAAAACTTTTGGACCGATTTCGCCAAAATTTTTAACACTTCTTTTACATACTCAATACTCGAATCTGAACGAAGGAATTCATTTTTTTTTTAATAACAACTAACTTTTTTATTAAAAATATTGATTAATTTCTGTCAAAAATCAGAGTTTTCTGATTCCACCTTTACCACAAATCCAAAAATGAATATTTTCTTTATTTCTTTGGTCAAATCCAAGATAAACTTACAAACTAAAGAACTCTTTTTGGTTTTTTGATATCGGATGAAGCAATCGCCAGTAATCCAGCCTACCGCATCAAACATTTTTTTTGAAGGTGACGCGGTTCTCCGCACTACCACTGCCTCAATTTTAAAAATATCTTTACAGAAATTTGCCATAATAATCTTAGATATACGCTTAATAACATGTAAAAATTTCATAATCATCAATAAATTACATCCATTGAAAAAAAAATCATTTTAACATGCTTCTTTTTTTATCAATTTGTTTGACCCCTTTCCCCCCTTAAAGAAAAGGAAACCGCCTATCATTTCACGGAAGAAACAAATTTTTTTCTAATTATTTAGTCTTTTCGACTTTTAGCACAAAGGAGTGGATTTATCGTGACCCGTAGTTCAATAACTCTTCTTGCCGCAGGACATTTCGCGAAAAACAGATATTAAAATTCTTCAAACCCTGTTTCGAGATTACTCCTAAATACATCCTTCAGGGTGTCCTAAGATAGACTTGATAATTGCCTCGGCATAACTCCACATCTATCACGGTTCATCCAAGAATGTCTCTGCAAAGTCATTAGTCCATCACTCCTTCGGGCAATCTATGATACTGAGTGTAAAAGTGTTAAGTTATATATTTGCCAATCGTCAGCTCGTTAATCATTGAAAAAAAATACCCCATCCGGTTGTTAACAAATTATATACCTCCACCTCTAAGTATCAGCACGTGGAGCGAGGTTATCATCACAAAAAAAAAAGTGATCCACACAAGCTACACAAGAAGTCTTAGACACAAGAATTTAGTCCCATTCCAGATACATTGTCGGGGCCATTAAAGAAGAAATTGCATTTTCATTTGACACACTTGACCGATCAAAACCAAGTCATTAATGTCACCCGGACAAAAACATACTCCAAGTCCACACACACAAAAACGCCATTCAATAGGAGAAAGTTGTCACAACAATTAAAAAAGTCTAACTTCTGAATAATATCTAAATCTCGTCTAATCACTCCAAGGCTAAGAATATCAACTTCTTCATTCTGTGACCGAGAACCTGTCAACTCATCCGTGCACAAGAAGCGCAGAAACCCAGGAGAATTCACAAGAAGCCAGTTCCATCGCTCGATAACAAAAAGAAAGTTGTTCTGCCACAGCTCTTCGCTGGTAATCCCCTCGGCCATTGGGACACAATGAAACTGTTTTTGCGACGGAGTCGGTGGCGGTGGCACCACGACAGACAACATGTATTGCGTCTTCTTTGGCATTCTGTGCTGAACAGCCTGGTCGGAACCAATGCTTGGAAAAAATAACAAAAAATCTTACAAGCTTCGTAGTGGTCCCTGGTCATTTAGGGAATAAATCGGAGTCCGGCGAAAAAATAAAGAAATAGTCATCCGTAACACGGTTAATGCGATGGTCACGTCCAATTTACCTCGATAGCTGCACTATTGCGCGCGCGTACAGGGCCACACTGCGACAGGTAGATATGCCAAAGCGAAGCTGTCACCGCCAGTCGTATTGACAGTTCACATGGCGACATTAAACCGAATTCTGTGGAACTGGTAAACGCCTCCACATTCTGTTGCTGCTGCTGCTGCTGCTGTTGATGATGATGATGATGATGTTGGCGTTGGTGGTGGCGTCGGTCGTTGGTCACTGGTCACTGGTCGCTACTCGTTGGGAGTATGCTCACAACACATTTATGGTAATCGACTGACACAATTCACATAACGAGCCACTTTGTTAGAGTTGGCTATGTGTGTTTTGCTGGTGCTTCCTGATGCGCCATCGAGTTATTGACCACTGATCGGCAGGTGCTGACACCTGCTTTCTTCCGATCGGGGGTTTTGTGCGAAATGCGAAAACCTCCGTTGAATATCAATTTTTTTTTCGGATACCATTCGCTTCCATGTGTTTTCGACCGTGGGACAATGCCCGTGAAACTTTTATGTTAATTCGTTCAGATACACTTGTCCGATAAGGGACGAATACACACGTAAGTACATGGTGCCGCAAATCAAAAACTGTTTGTAATTATTAGGTAACGCAGGAAGGTGGGTACCTGGTGTCAGCTGCCTCAAGACCACACCGCGTGAGAACTTTTAATTAGTGTTTGCGTTTTACGTTTGTTTCGTTTGTTTCAGTTCGAAGGCGGTATTGTGTGATGTCGTGAGAACTTTAAGCCGGCGAAAGATTTGGTTATGTCAGTGAACTCGAGGATGGTCTTTAGAAAGAGCGTTAAGGAGATACATTTAATTTAACAAAAAGCTTCCGATTGTATGGGAGATCATGGTAATCAGAGCGTGAAATTGGCAATCAGATCAGAGTGTTCTTTGAAGTTTGGGTTCATTGGGATGGGGACGATGAGGTCATGAAGATTTATTATGCTCTTCGATTCTCATTTACAAACAGATGCATAGATAAATGGCATCAAAGTCATGAAAAAGGTATTTTACGTGTCCATAATTGCTAAATCGTTTTTTGCGCGATCAGGTTGGCTCCAAGAGTCTTTGACCGTACTAAGCAAGGTTGATATTGCCGTAGTAGAACCTCGTGAGTAAGAGGCAGTTGTCCATGATGTTGTACAGTGGACCAATTTATGACATTCTCGCGCCTCCTTAAGGGTCAGAAAATACACTATCGAGAGCTTTAATATCACTAGAGGTTAGGACGACGCAACCTGATACGATTTCCCCAACCTATTCCAAGAGAAAAAAGTGCGAAATTTAGGGGTCAGCATATTAAGGATTCAACGGTGGCGTCTATAACTTCCGGATCGGGAGCAATACCTTATCTGGGCTACTTCGACATATTTGGAGCTGAGGCCGATAAGGATTTCCAGGAATCGGTTGGGGTCTTGGAAAAGAGATGGTGGCGGATGAGCCCTACAGGGGCCAACGGCAGCGCTCACATCCCCGAAGTGGGTTACCGACATCGGTTACACCGGCCCTTCGTCCTTGGGGTTATAGCAATGGACCTGGTCCTCCAGGTTGGGGGTTGTGCGCAGGGGTAACTGCCATATCATGGAAAAAAAAAGAGTTACGAAGCGACAACAAGCCTCGGATACGGACGGATTCACTGATGACAACCCATGCAAACGAATTAAGGACAACGAATTTCGGATCTGCACGTGGAATGTTAGGTCCTTTAACAGACCACGTGCAGCCGAACAATTAGCGGAGGCCCTCAACTGCTGCAAAGCAGATATAACCGCAATCCAAGAAGTGCTGTGGGATGGGCCGGGCAAAAAGAGGACGGAAAACTGCGATGTATACTACGGCGATTGCTACCGACAACAAAAGCAGCGCTTATTTGGATGTGGATTTGTCGTTGGAGGCAGACTTAGGCAAGAAGTCTTAAGCTTCAGGTATGGAAGCGAACGCCTCACGACAATCCGCCAACATTAACCTGATATGCGCGCATGCCCCCACAGAGGAGAAAGACGACGACACCAAAGACAGGTTCTACGAGCTCTTGCACATGACATACGAGCAGTGCCCTAGCTATGACATTAAGATTGTCCTATGCGATTTTAACGCAAAGCTAGGAAGAGAACGCGTCTTTGGTAGTACTGTCGGAAAGCACAGCCTACACGACACCACCTCCGATAACGGATTTAGGCTGGTCGACTTTGCTGCGGGGCGGAACGTTGTCGTAGCTAGTACGCGGTTCCCACATCTCGATATCCACAAAGGAACATGGAGATCCCCTGATCAATCAACCGTCAACCAGATTGACCACATTGCGATCGACGCAAGGCACTCCTCCAGTATCATGGATGTCCGAACGTTCCGAGGGGCCAACATTGACTCGGACCACTTCCTTGTTGTAGCCAAGGTACGACTGCGGATATCCCGAACACCGCCAAGACAAGGGAATACTGTGAGGAAGTTTGACGTCGGACGGCCGCAATCGCAAGAAATCACCAGATCCTTATCCGATCGAGTCTCTCTCAATCTCTCAAGAGGTCCTATGCCGCCAGCATCAAGTATTGAAGACCAGTGGCAACATTGCCAAAAAGCGATCAGAGATGCCGCCTCTGATGTGCTGGGTTTCACACGGCCACCACAACGAAATCCCTGGTTTGACGACGAGTGCCGGCAAGCACATGCACCGAAACAAGGGGCATACAAAGCGGCACTGCATAGAAAGACCAGAGCTGCTCGCGAGCTCTACGAGCAGAAGAGAAGAGACGAACTCCGGCTTCTCAGGAGGAACAAGACAGAGCATGATAAGCGCCCGATCGAGGAAATAGAGAGATGTTACTGCAGAAACGAGGTTTGGAAGTTTTACCACAGGGTCAAGGCTACAGAGTCCGAATAGAAGCCTGCAAAGATGAATAAGGGAACATCGAAGCAGAATCGCAGTCGATGCTGAGAATATGTCTTCTGCAGACTGTTTAATGGCGACGACGAACCAAATCCCGTAGAATGAACCATTCAACCCGGACGACGAAGACCAACAATTCCGTCTATGGGACCTGGACGAAGTGAACTTACATAACTTACATAAGTCCAACAAAGCTGCTGGAGCTGACGGCCTAGCTGCCGAGCTTTGAACAGCGTGTTGCACTAACGGAAGGGACGTACAATTTATTGCCGACTCCGAATGGCGGATTGAAAAGCTCTGTCATGACAAATTATACTCCCGGAGGCTTGTCATTCCCCGACGAGTGGTGCAGCGAAAAAAGTTTGGTGGATATGGCTGAAGCTTGAACCCAAGACGCTCGCACAGCAGTCCAACGCACTTACCACTAAGCCAAGATGACCAGTGCCCGCTGCCATATCCACCACATGTCGGCACGTATGTACGCCATCCATTGACTACCACCTGACCTGGGTTGACCTTATAAACATTCTCATATGTCCCAATACTCATTTCCTTTTTACCGACTCACGCTGTGATCCCTAAACGATCATTTATTTATGAGGTCATTCTCGTGCCTATTCAATCACGAACATGACCTCATCATCGTCTATTTCAAGAAGTTCATTTTTATGCACCGTGGGAGGTGTCTGAACTCTTCATCTCTCCATCCAAACTCATTTAAAACACTTTGCAATTCGTCCAATCCTAACCTTGGACTAAAATCTTTCCTCCAAAACCAATTTCATTAGTAGTCACACCATGAGTCGCCCCATTCACGCACCATTTCACTTTTTCTCCAGATAAAAAAACCACCAATCTAAATCGGCAACAAAAATGAGAGTTTTGGACACGAGCAAGAAATCGCATCCAATTTCCAGTAAAATCTTCCCATAATCGGTCCTCCTGCCCACCGCCCATAAAACCCTCAATCTGAGGAGGAGAACTTTTGCGTGGCGCACGACGAGCGACGAATTGATAATGTGGATGAAAGTTGTGTTTCCAGCAACGATCAGCGGGTCCGATCAACAGCGCGCACTCCAGGTGGTGGGACGATTACCCATCGGAGACCGCCTAACATCAATTCGGAGGATCTCGTTCTGTCTTCTCTTTCTCCCGAGGTTTCGTGGCTCCGTGAAATTGGCTAAATAGCAATTTTGTGGATTCCACGGATCTGCGATTGCCCTCGGCAAGAACTGTTTAGCAAATTGATGGCGAAAATCAATCGTACAGCACAACGCCAGATTAAAAAGTCATTAAGCCCTCCAAACACAACACCAGTGCCACCCAACCCGGCCCAATCGATGGATGAATGAATGCGATCGGAACCAGATCAGCAGGTGAGCATGCCGCACACAATTCTGTCGACACTTGTCGAGGCTCAGGTGATAAATTGATTGATTGGCGGCGGTGTCGGTGCGAACGATTTCATTTTACCCGAGATTAGCGCGAAGATTGGAGGAAGCGAACGATAAAAATTCAAATTAATGATCATTGGATTTGAGGTTTGCCGGCAGAGTGTGGCGTTGGGCACTTCCTCCAGCGAGAGAGTGTTTTCGCGAAAGAGATTTGTTGGCTGTTTGTTAGAGCTGCTAATGAGCCGTCATCATCGTTGGCATTCATTATCATTTGCAAATCGCTGTTAGTTCGATGGGGGAAAGATGGCGCTTACATGATCAGCGGATGACAGAAGATCTTGCAGGCGCATGTGTCTTTTGGGGAAATTGTGTGGTGCTCGTTGCTGCCTAATTGGAACGGAACCGAGTTAAGAGGAACAAAAAGCCAACACCGGATGTGGGTGATGATGAAAGCCGCTCAGTGGACTGCCGCTTTTCATTGCAATGTGGGCCACGATGGCAGACTTGATTGTATGACGGATCGTTCTTGTTACACATTTTGCGATAATAAATGATATGAGTGAGGTTTTCGTCGTTTTTTTTTGAGAATTAACGTTGAATTTATGGACTACAATTTCCTCACTTAATTTACTTTTCCGCTACGGAATTTGTTACATTTTGATGCACGAGGCTGATGTCAACAATCTGTCTGGTATTTTGTTAAAGAGAAGTCTTAAGGCTTGTAAGCATGCAACAAGTTCTTTTGTGAGTACAACTGTGACGATGTATAACATTTGTAACTAGAAAGCAATTGACGGGGAATGATGTACCATGTAAACTTGACCTTGTTCTTAAATGTACCTTAGGCCGTCACTTGACTGTCTTCATAGTTCCTGATCTGTTGTTGTTGGAATGTCATGAAAACTGGGAATATCAGCTGACTTGCTCAGGACAAGCACAGAAAAGTCTCATTCGAGTTAAACAAAAGAGTTGGTGCGCGAACTTGGAGAATGAGAATACAGCCCAGGCAATTTGTTTGATAAATTGCAAATGTATGTAGATTCATTATCAGTAGAAGGGCGTTTAGAACCGTTGCTCCGCGAAATAGGTTTTTTCTTGTGTGGGAGATTCGATCATTCTTCAGGGTAGAGCATTGGTGTTTATCCGCTCGACATGCCCTAGACACTAGTTTTTCGATAAGTACCTGCATAATTATTCATGTATCGTCAACTCAGATATGACCACAAATCGAACAGATGACTTATCTCTTGATGAATCAAATTGTATTTGGTTGTGAGTCAGCATAGAGTCATGGGGGCTACATTCGCGCAACGGATAAAGGCGGCGGCACAATTCGTAAGACCACCCACTAAGCACCCCCAAATCCCGATCCAAGTTAAAATAAGAAACTAACTAATAGAAAAAAAAATCCGTAGTTCCCTTAATTGACTACCAGCAGACAGAACAGCGAAGTAGATCTATGTCGAAGTTCGAAATCGTGGGGCAAAAGGGACTTCTCCACGAGCAAGGGTTACCTTTCTCCCCAAATGAGCGTAGTAATTCGTCTAGACTAACCTGGGTGTGGCGCGGAGGGTTCTCTCTCTCTCTTCACCAACCCATCTACCTAACCTAACCTATGTCCAAGGTCATCTGCGAATACCTTGGATATAGGCTAAAAAAGAGTTAATGGATCAACACCGACCATCGTTCAATAAATATTAAAATCTTAACAAACCAACCGTGGCCGCCGTGGCTCAGTGGTTAGTGCGTTGGACTGCTGATCGAATGGCGTGCTCTCAGCCATTTCCACCGAATATTTTTGGCATCGCTACCTCTCGTCTCCAGTATAATTAGTTATGAAAGAGCTTCTCAATTCGCTGTTGAAATCGGCAATAAGTTCTAGGTCTCTTCCATTGCGAAAAATGTAACACGCACCACATGAATGGTATTGAGAAGCTAGGCCTTGGCTAATCCCGTGCTGTCGCGCCAGCTATTTATTTATTTATTTTTTAACAAACCAATCACTAAGAATCAAGACCCTAAGCCTAGCTTAATCTAGCTTAAGACCATCCTAAGCGCAACTCCTGTTGCAACTCTGAGACATGCCAGAAGTTGATGGCAAAGGTAGCTAGAGAGTCGAAAGCTGATTTGAGAAGTCTCCCACCAGTTTCCACGTCCTGTTTTCATGTAGATCGTCGCCTGTTTCTAAGTCCGTCCGTTTGTGCACAAATCCATTCGACACGGGAATGCCTAGTTTTGGTTTGTTTTCTTTCTCAGTTTATCATACTCTTCCTTGAGAAATAATGACAAGTTTGAGTTCCTTCATATTGAGATATTGATAGGGTACAGGGATTTTTTTCCTGACGCCCTTCCCAAGCTCTATCACGAAGTCACACTTTTGAGGTGTATCTGGTCAGGGGACAAAACCAGACCGACGTGATCATTAATTATAGCAAAAATTGGCCCTTCCTCAAAGACCTTAAAATACTTCGCTGACTTGATGGCCGCATACAATGTGTATTTAAGTTACATCGATCTGTATATTTGCCGGGCCGAATTAAGTTTCAAGAGCGCCTAACAGCGAGATTTTGGCTTCTATTGCCGCTTAACAGTCCGCAGGAATAACACTTCCATATAACAACAGCAGCTGTTTATCCAGTACAATAGCAATACATTCGGTTGCCTTCTTTACCTTCATTCATTCATTTATTTATTTTCAATGACCTGTTTATCCACCATGAGGGTCGCGGGGTTAAGAAGCTTAAGTGGACCCTCCACATCTCCCGATCTTCCGCCATCGACTCTTAATCATCAAGGGCTATCCACATACAGGTAGAGGTGAGATTTCGGACTTGGTCTTACCTTCTCATCCTAGGTCTACCCAGGGGAAGGCTTCCTGATGGTACGGATTCCATAGCACGTCTTAGAAGCCGAGTTGGGGCTTCTTTGCCTTTTTATAGATTTTTGCCTCGATTTTACGTTTCTTATGCTCATTTTTCTTTCTTTTTTTTGTTGACGAGCGACTCAAGTCCGTTTTCTCAGCGAGCCTTCGATTAGATGCCTTCCAAGGTCTGTACTTTGTGAATATTGAGATGTGGGCATTTCGTGATACACACTACCATGTGAGTCTGAGTCTCTTTTCAGAGGTTGTGCTAAGCTAGCTATGTGTTACGATGATCTTGGCATAAATTAGGCTCACATAAGACTGTTTAAAATTTATTAGTAGCCAGGTTTTGACATGTAATGAAATAAAAATAAATGAGTCCGCAGAGGGCCCAGGAAAAGGTTCCACAGTTCATATTGTTGACTCCGAACGGCAGCCAATCGAGAGACTTTTTTATGATCAAGTGTTCTTCCAGAGATTTGTTATTGCCTGTTTGTTTGATTTTGCTAGACCCGAACCTGTGTCGAACGCACTTGCCACTGAAATCATGGCTTTGTAATGAAAGCATCTTTCTTGATTTTAATCGTGGACACCAGAACCACGGCACGCATCACATTGGCCATTGCTTTACAATAAACTTTATATCATTCGCATAGTTCCTAAAATCGCTTTGTCCAACTGATCTTCCATGGCTAAACTATTTCAACCACTTGGACGTTGTGAAAAGTTCAATTGAAGTCGGCCATGAACCGCACATCGTAAATCACCCAACAGTGCATTCCGGGAGATTGAATGTAAAATACCAACCTTAACGCGAGGCACGATAAATTAAATATTTGTCAAGAGCGTTGGTTTTCCAAAACGAATTTCGCCATGAATACCCACTTTGCCAGCGCGCCAAAGCGCTGCTATTATTCGTCATTATGTCCCTGTGCCCGTGTGTGCGAAATGTGAAAATCATAAAAATTGCTCTAAACTCTGCAAAAACGGAACAATTCCACTGGCAAAAATCAATTAATATTTCCCACACTAATTATGGGGGACTTCTCGACAATTCGGTTCGTCGGATTTAACACCATGTCAGGTGGGGAGAGCCCTGTCAGGCTTTGGCGATTTCGTCTAATCGCCACTCATGTGAGCACTGCTTCCAATCGTTAATTTATGCGAAATTTATCTGAGAAAGGTATCTCAGAACGTAGTAGATTGATTTTTTTGTCCGGAATTGGGACAATTGCTGATTGAGAGAAAGTATTCTGCTCGGTGGTGGCTGCGATATCTTCTTTTGTTTCGCCGAATGAAACTGAAAGCATTTTGGCATTGTAATGCAGCAGTAGCAGATCAAAGAGAATGGCGATCGTTTCGTTTTGTATTGTTTTTATTTTATTCTTTTATTTCGGCAGAAATGGCATCTCTCTTTCGTCTGATTGATTATTTATTGTGCTCCATCAAAGTGGATTGTGCCGGCTTAGCACCGGAAGGAGCAATCGAAATCTATTTTAGCGTATTTTGAGGTGAGAAGAGATATTTGTTTTGACGGATTTGCATGTGAATGATGGTGGCTTTTGTGAAAAATTACGGTAAAGAGATAGTGGAGATAAACAGATATTTGGATGAGTAACTAGAGCAGGTATGTAAATAAATCGAGTATTTAACGGGCTAAAAGTTGTTTCGATGATTTTGGATGTAAGTCAGTTACCCAGTGATGGTGCAGTTGTGACTGATCTTTTGTGAGTTAGATAGGAAAGTAAACCGAGGGTAAGGAGAGTGAAAAGATTCACTGAGATCAGATAAATTCAAGATTGACTTACAAACCTAGATGTCATTCATATTTGAATGGGATGGGAAATAGATCGTCGTACTGTATGCTTGGATGTTGTTTGAGTTATTCTGAGACTTAAATCTGTAGTGGGATTCTTGAACCTTTATCGATCAAGTATTGTTATCACTAGGTAGCGACGTTTGTCTCTTGTGGTGATGAATAACGTACTCTTAATATTTGAATCTAGTTAGTTAGTTAGAAGTAGCCCTCCGAGAGGAGCTTAGACCAGAAAGTAGGTCCATTGTGATGCCACTGAGTACTGGGGTACCCTGCTTACTCCTGAAACCATTAAGATTTCCCAACGTAGCTGTTAAGGTCGGCCATGCTGGCGACGTACAGATCATTAAGATCATTAAAGAAGTATTGGCCCAGGGTGACCTTCCTGATATGGGCCGGTGCGGGACACGTGTAGAGGAAGCGTGCGGTGGACTCCTTCTCTTCCTTATCCCTGCAGCTCCTGCAGATATCGTTGCATAATATCCCCAGGCGTTGATCATGCCTTCCTAGGATGCAGTGCCCCGTGATGGCGTTGATGAGTTTTGAGAGCTGGTCTCTTTTGAGTCGTATTAATGCTTTTGATCTTTTTAGATGCAGGACAGGCCAGATTACCCTGGCATTGTTGCAATAATCGAGATGTTGCCATCCACGGTGTGCTTTCGACAGAGCGTCGGTGTGGGCCAGGTGTTTAACAAACAACATAGGCGCTTGGTCATGGTCGAGCTTCCTGCCGTCTGTACATTGGGAGCCTATTCTAGCTACCTAATTCGTCAGCCGCACAGTTCCCTTGAATGTCACAGTGACCAGGGACCCAACAGAGTGTGACGTTAGTGTGACATTATACTGTTTAGCGATCTCGTTTAGAGACACGCGGCAGTCTTTCACTGCCCTAGATTTTATAGTGTTGGATACGAGGGACCTGATCGCGGCCTTGCTGTCGATGTACATCGTAATATCCCTGCGTGATATTGGATTAGCCTTCAGCCAAGCGGCGGCTTGATTTATAGCTGTGACTTCGGCTTGAAACACACTGCAGTGGTTGGGAAGACTGACAGCGTGGTGAATGTCCAGGTCTTCTGAGAAGACACCGGCACCATATTTGAATCAAACGTGACAACAGAATTCGCTAAGTAAATGGTGGTTCAGTAAGAGGTGTAGGACTTGCATACAACATGCCACTCTAGATTTTCTCGTTTGGAGCCACAATCGATTGAAGAATTGCAAGACCGCATTTGAGCAGGTATAGCAGAAATAAGGCCACGGTTATACAGGGTTTTTCAATAAGAGCCCTACAAAAGTTTTTTTAAGTAAAACAAAAACGGTTTTGGATATCAATGAAATTCTTTATTCCTGTGAAAGTACATTCAATGCCATTATGTATGGAATTCGATTTCTTTTGCATGGCCACCACGGGCACGCTTGCAGAAGTCCAGACGCTGAACCCAATTTTCGACGGTTTTCAAGCATAAATCGGCCGATACTGCTGCAATTTCACGTTCGATATTCGTACGAAGTTCATCAATCGTCGCTGGCTTGTTGGCATAGACCATAGACTTGACGTAGCCCCACAGGAAATAGTCTAACGACCATTTCGTGAGATAACACGTTCTCCAAACTTGGTTTCCAATAAATTGATTGTGACATTCGCTGTGTGGCTTGTGGCGCCGTCCTGTTGGAACCACATGTCCTCCAAGTCCATATCATCCAATTGGGGCCAAAAATATTCGGTTATCATTGAACGGTAGCGATCCCCATTCACAGTTACGTGCCGGTCTTGATCATCACGGAAGAAGTACGGCCCAATGACGCCGCCGGCCCATAAACCACACCAAACCGTAATTTTTTCGGGATGCAATGATGACTCATGGAGTACGTGTGGATTGCTGCCTGACCAATACCGCATATTTTGTTTATTGACGAAGCCATCCAGCCAGAAATTATGACGACCATAAATTGGACGTAGCGCTCTTAACGTTGAGGCCACTGACTCCGAATTTCGGTAGTAATTTTTAATAATTTCGACTCGTTGTTGGCTCGTATATCTTTCCATCATGAAATGGCAAACCTTACTGAAGAGAAATGTCAAAAAACCGCAAGAAAAATATGGCGTCGTTTGCTGTCCCTGTCGCTCTACTTTTGTAGCGTCCCTATTGAAAAACCCTTTACCTAGAGTGATGAAAAACTTGCAAATCCTTCTTTGTCCAATAGTCTCGTTGGATTGATAGTCTATACGTCGTGGCGCAGTGGTAAATAAGTTGGACAACTGTGCGAGCTGCTTGGGTTCGAGCTCCAGCAATATCAACAAAACAGAACATATCAGCGGGCAATGACAAATTTCTGAGAGTATAATGCGTCATGAAGAAGATAAGGTTAGATTGAAGGGGTGGCGACTTGATGTCAGGCACCGCCTCACTCGAATCTTCAAGGATTCATTGTGTTCCGCATTATGGGACCTACATTCTCGTACCTGTTGGGAAAAGAATTGATAGTTGGCCTGGGTCACTTAAGAAGTAAGCGCCTAGGGTCTTATTTCCGGTTGTTCTGATGCATGGGCAGTCGCAGAGGAAGTACGTCGTGTCCTCCTCCGCATTTATATCGCCACATTCTCTGCAGAGGTTAGTCGTACTTAGCCGCATTCTCCTTAGATGGGTCGCCAGCAGGTTGTTTCCTGTGAGTATGCTAATCACTGGAGGTAAATGACATCGTTCAGCGGCAGTATTTCCCTTGTTTTTCTTTTATTGAGTTTTGGCCACACCTTTCTCTATATGCATGACGGAAGTGTGTTCCATCGCTCATCGGCAAGCCTCCAGAAGTCCAAGTGTATCTCTTGTTTTATAACCTCTATGGTGGTCAAAACCGTGTGATCGACCATTATTTGGTTCAGTTCCGATCCCTTTCTTGCTAGTTCATCTGCCTTTTCATTGCCATCGATTCATCGGTGCCCCGGGACCCAACAGAGTGATACATTATGTCTTGAGCTTAGGATCTCAAGCTCGCTGCGACAACTCTTTCCTACAAGTGACTTGAGTATTGTTAATGGCATGGGCTTGATGGCGGCTTGGTTATCGATTTTTCTTCTCGGGGTTACCGATGATGTCCCGGCCTTGGTTATCGCTAGAACTTCAGTTTGGAACACACTGGCGTGGTTTGGAAGTTTTATCGACCGGGCAATGGCGAGTTCTTCTGAGTATATTCCGGGGCCTACCCCCTCATCCATTTTTGAACCGTCAGTGAAAATGGATGTATTGTCGGGTTTTTATGACCTTTCCTTCGTCCCAAATTTCCCTTGCTGGAAAGAACATTTGGAAATTGAGTTCGAAGTCAGGGCATGGCGACATGAAATCAGGTTTTGTCATGAAGAAGCTTCTCAATTCGCCATTCAGAGTTGGCAATTGTAAGCGAAAAAGTGAACACGCACAACATGAATAGTTGCCTTGGACCATTCCTTGTATCGGCGGCGGTAGACTAAAACTCATCACTAAAACGGTGACACCAACCACTTCAACCTCTAGCAAGAATTAAAAACAATCAACAGCTCAATGTCTGTCACCATTCAGAATCCATCGTGGTCTGTAAAAAATGTTAACATGTTTGGAGCTGAATAAATTTTCGGTCGATTACAGAGAAGATATAGCTTGTGGCTTTCAGAGACAATCTGCAGAACGGTTGACGAACAAATAAGTCTGAAAGTTCGAATTGCATCTACTCTAGCAACAGGAAGAAGCAAGCTGCTTTTCCTTGGCACTACTGTTGGCATATGATTTTGAAATACAGTAACTTAACGAATGGCAGGGTATTTGATAATAAGGAAGAAAGACCTCGCATAAGGTGTCGAAAACAAGTAGAAGGAGACCTCATCCTGTTTGGTGAGCGCAACAGGAGACAATTACTTAATGACAAGGCCAACTGAGATGCATTGTACGTCATATGGCATCATGGCTTATGCCCTTTACCAAAGGATGGGTGCTGAGCGCTTTAAAGGACATACTTCCTCCTTTCGGTTAGTGCCACGTTGTAACCCAACTGCGGTCAGAATTTCATCAGAGAATTCACCACTCGAAATACAAAACAGAAGTTAAGCTACAAACCTCGTTAAATGATCCAACTTCTTTTCAATGCCCTCGTTCTACTGCAACAAAGTCGATCACTTACAATTTTATTTTAATGTCGTTTATCTCTTGCCAGCAATTTCTTAGATCAACAAACATTAAATAAACTTTCCCATCCGAAGCACTGTAGTTTTAACTTAATTATGATATAAAAGTTTATGGGAAAAATCAATCTACCCTCGAATGGGCAACTGAGAAAACAGCAAGGCGCCTCCTTTTAGTCATTACATCAATTCCCGTCTAACTAGCAGTTTGTTTTACAACCGTCAACTCCCATCTAATCACACACAACCGCAAGAGGAAGAAGCCAAGGCCTAGGAATAAACATCAGCCACGGTTCGGAGCATTAAATTGCATCGCTCCCACAGACAGTATTGTTCATTTCGGAAATCTCCTGCACAGCATTAAGGTGAGCCCATTCAAAGCCTGCCGCCTGCTTCCATCAGACAACTCACCCCATTACCTGAGTCCCGAATAAATTTACGACCAGATCAAGGCTATCCAATAAGTTTTGATACTAATTCCATCAAATCTATTGCCGTGACTCCCTTGCGCTGGTAAGGCATGCGCCGGGCATTAATTTAATGAAGACTTGTAACGCAAGGCACTAGACGGACAATGAAAATGAAAATCTCTGCTTAAGATGTAATAGTTTAAAGATACTTTTTTGTAGAGTGCCAATGGGTGTCTCGGTGCGGCATAGAAGTTTAATTAAGAAGACGATAATTCCTCAGGGATCGTGTTGATCAAAAGTGAAAAGGGGGAAGGCAGAGGGACGATGGAGATGAGTGATGTTTAATCGAATTCATTGCGTCTGAGTGGAGAAATATGGCTCTGGCCTTTAACGAATTTTTGGTTAGATTACGTTGCATAGAAGGATTTGTCGAAGAAGGATTTAGCTGACGGAACGTTTATACAGTGGGAGAGTGTTCATATCAGCTACATTCCTGTGATGGGATAATCATTCACAATCATAGAAGACACACTTTTTGAACCCCGCAAAGCGGTGAGGACTGCCATATCCATAGTACTTAGACCAGATCACAGAACTTAATATCTCCTTAGAACCTAAACGCCTACAGAAAAGGGAAATGGCTTAATATCACTTTACTACGGTTATTATAGGCCTTAAGACCCACACAATTGCCCAATAGCTAAGTCAGGGCTATCTTCGGGATTTAGATAGTTCACTGACCTGGGTTCCAGATGTTTTTTGAGATATAAAGTAGTAATGTTTGAAAATGATAATGAAGTATGTATGTAGATGAACTGCGACTTTAAGAGATATATTGTGAGTCAAGTGATGAAGGAGCGGAGAAAACAGATATAGCCAATGAACTGACGAGAGTTCAGGAGAAATTTTGAAAAGAGGAAGAATGCAAAATAGGAAGATTATTGAAATAACACCCAGGAAATAGAATTTAATTGAAATTATGACCAGAAGATGTGCAAGAACCAGCTGCGTACCCTAACGAGATTTCTTACATATCATTCAAGAAAATGCAGATTCTGCAACTAAGCTAAGGAGGACCTATCGCGCCTCTCTAAGGGCGGAGCGGCACTTATCCACGCTTGGAAGCCTACCAGCATCTTTGGATCTCATCCGTATACTACGATTCATCAGAGCACTTGAATTGAAAGAAATATTATACTTCGAGAAGCACATCGACTATCATGGCTATGATGCTTATTTTCTCTAGCCATTCATACCCAACTTTGGACCTGATTTCAAAGAACCTTAACGCCTTGATGACAGTCTGTCCAACTGACTCTAAAAAACTGTCTAAAAAAAATAAATAGCTGGCGCGACAGCTCGGGATGAGCCAAGGCCTAGCTTCTCGCAACCAATCATGTTGTGCGTGTTGCATTTTTCGAATGGAAAATACCTACTCCGAAGAAGCTCTTGTCAATGGAGGCTCGTCATTTCCCGACGAGAGGTGGTCCGCGTAAAACTTTCGGTGGACATGGCTGTGGTTTGAACCCACGTCTCTCGCACAGCATTGCAACGCACTAACCACTGAGCCACGGCCACCACGATAATTCTCTGTTGAGCTTAATTTGTACGCATCTTTCGATCGCATACACCACTTTTTGAAAGATACTAGGTGATGACTAGTTTGAGCCCATGTTGGCCAGTATCCATGTTTATTTTAAAACCTTATGCGTACTATTTCATGGTGCTGAGTTTGTATTGTTCAAGTCTATTTTACTGCTAAGTTTTAAATCGAATTCCATTTCAAAGCATCATCTTTGCGCCTGTCCAGTAGTGTGACTCATTTAGCTTTTATACCTTTCCCCTGGGCGGGCGCCGTGGCTCAGTGGTTAGTGCGTTGGACTGCTGACCGAGCGGCGTGGGTTCAAGCCCCAGCCAAGAAAACACCAAACATTTTTCGCGGCACCATCTCTCGTCGGGGAATGACAAGCCTCCGGGAGTATAATTTGTCATGAAAGAGCTTCTCACCTCGCCGTTCGGAGTCGGCAATAAATTGTAGGTCCCTTCCATTCGTGCAAACAATACAACACGCACAACATGATTGGTTGCGAGAAGCTAGGCCTTGGCTCATACCGAGCTGTCGCGCCAGCTATTTATTTATTTATTTATTTATTTTTACCTTTCCCCTTCCCCTTTTATTAATCTAAAAGCGGTTTCCATTGCAAATGTTTGTTACACAATAAACAGTAGACTAACTCCCAGGATCGCCTCTATTAAAGCCATGGGATAGCTTTTTCATTGTCCATATTATGGGGATACCTGCTAATCACTGGAGTTTTCCAGGGTTTCTTTTGCTGAACTGGGTTTGGTTTTTCTTACCCAGGCCATTGTTCCATAGATGATGACGGGTCTGACCGTACATCCATATACGCAACCCTGGATTGGATCTCTCAAGTGCTCGAGTGGTTTAGCTTATCATCGATTCCATGTGTAGATGTTGCAATATATTTGACAGGGCGAACAATACTACTATCACAGTCCTAGTGAAATAAATCTTGAGTCATACTTATATACACCATTCTTGAGAAAGGCCCAACAATGCCATGGACGATGTTTTCGAATTTTCTACTAGGAAAGGCGACCTTCTTGTCAGTGTGTCCTTGGTAGTCTATGCCGATTTCTTTCCACTTTCGCAAGGGCTTACAACCAGGCTTCATATTGTAGAAAAATTACTGTCCCCTGTGGCCTCTACGCCCCACCACAGTTTCAGCTGTCCTGATTTTTAGTATTTCGCACATTCACCTGGTTCACCCTTTCCTTTCATGAGCTGACTGACATCAGTACAGCCTAGACTTGACTCGTCAGCTGGAAAAGTGATAATTTCGTGTGTTTTCCAATTTGATATGCATTTTGCTTGTAGTGGAGAGGTATTCCCCAGCACAGTCGTCCCCAAGTAGCTCTAAAGGATCATTTTTTTCGGTTTGGTTTTTCGGCGTTCTATTTTTGGCAATTCCCGCGTGGTTCGTGACATGTGTCAAAGTCAAATATGCTCAGTTAGCATTGCCATTTCATCATGAAAATTCTAACACCCGAACAACGCTTACAAATTATTGAATTTCACTATCAAAATTCGTGCTTCGACCATTTTACGGTCGTCATAATCAACCTACTGAGCAAGCAATTGATGCTTTAGTGACCAAATTTCGCATTAATTTCACGCTATTGGACATCAAGCCACCTACCCGCATGCGTAGAGAGAAAAATATTGCTCAACATGTAGTTCCAGCAAGACGACGCTACAAGCCACATAGGACGCGAATCGATGGACAAATTGAGAAATGAGTTCGGTGAGCAATTAATCTGTCGTTTTGGACTAGTGAATTGGCCGGCTAGACCGTGCGTTTTGACGCCTTTAGAATATTTTTTATCAGGATACGTCGAATCATTCTTCTATAGCGATAAGCCAGTCTCAATTGCAGCCTTGGAAGACAACATTACACGTGTAATTAGCGAGATACCAGCCAATATGCCTGAAAAAGTGACTCAAAATTGGACTCTCGTGGACAATTTCGTGGTCAACATTTATATGAAATAATCTTTAAAATGTAAATGGCAAGTACCTATTGATTTATCAACTTAAATGAAAATTGTATATACTTCTGCAATTTTTCGGTGTTTTTTTGACAATTAAAAACCAAACTCTTACAAAATCACCTATTATAATCATTGTGATTGTTTCCACTGTGATCGATGTTGATTTGAACTTATTGTGCTATTCTTCTTTGACTGATGTATTAATTTAGGCTGATAACTTAGTCGGGCCATGCATCAAAATTATTATAATTTATCTGCTTACCAAATATTCTAAAGGCGATAAAGTATCACCTCTGCATCACCGTCATCCCTGTCAAATTGTAATGTTGCCATTCTTCGTCCAAAATCGTTCAATTTTGCATATTAGTTTTTATAACCCACCCGCCTTCAAGGGAAATACATTCCAGGGAATTGTAAGGCTGACGAACTCGCCAAATGTGGTACTACTCTAGAGATCCTACCAGAATGGAGGAATCTAGGTATTCCACTCGCTACATGTAAATTACTCATAGAGTACGACGCGTGCAGCAAGACAAACCAAAGATGGAGAAACGGCACCACATGCCGCATTTCCCGAGAGTTATGGCCTCTGTTAAGCCTCACTCGATCTAAAAGTCTCATCTTGCTCAATAGGTCGCTCCTTAGCACCGTTGTTGGTGTTCTGACTGGTCATTGTCCTATTGGCCTTCATGCCAAAGGATGGGCCTCTTTGCAAATGACTTTTGCAGGAGCTGCAGGGACGAAGAGGAGGAGGAAACGATTCCTCATTTTTCTGCACTTTTCCTGCCCTGTCCCAAAGAAGGAAGCTCCATTTAGGAGCCTACCACTTCGACAATCTGGGCGAATTATCACATACTGATATCAAAAGTATTCTCAGCTTTATCAAGAGCTTCAAATGTGTGTCCGTGCCTGGCATGGACAGTGGTTCGAAACTTAGGTGGTAATAGGTTTCAATGGCGTCCGAGGGTGGTGTCCAGGCTAACTGGGGACATTTGTAGTCTTTCTCATTACTGTAATTCACGGTATTTATTTTCGAATCTCCTGATGTCATAATGAATATCGGCTCAAAACTCATGATACTCTACTGCCAGTGTTACGCCTTTGCAGCAGAGTCGACATCAGTTTTCACAGTTGACCTCAAGAATAAGGCTAACTAACTAACTTGGGGAAGTCCTGATACTAAAAAAAGTTCACCTAGCTGATTTGGTGTTGTAAGGGCCATCTGACTGGTACTGGAGTACGACAGAGTGCTGGGTATAATGACGATGACCGGGCAAGTCATTTGAAATTTAATTTATCGGTAAGAACTGCAAAGAAATAAAGTGATTGTAACAAATTTTTTGAACATTAAGGTTAGGTCTATAATTCGATGATTTGGGCACGTTAAAAACATGCCCCCAACTCAGCTTCCCAGACGTGCCATAGAATCCATGCCATCAGGTAGAGGTAGGCGTCCTGTGAGTAGGCCCAGGATGATATGGGTGGAACAAGTCCGAAATCTCATCTCTACCCGTATGGGGATAGCGCCTGATGATATAAAGTCGATGGCTGAAAATCGGGAAATGTGGAGAGTCCACTTAAGCACCCTAAACTCGAGACCCTCATAGTGGATAAGTGGGTCGTTGGAAAATGATGACGATGATGAAGGTTAGGTTCAAGGGGTTACTTAGATTATTTTCAAATTCTGGGCTGTAGGCCCTGGGGAGGCCATTGTCTGAAGCGAGTTGGTGTCGCGAAAAATGTTTGGTTGATTTCTAGGCTCAAAGCCAAGCTTCTAGGCCACAGAGGACATTCATTTATATATTTCTTAGATTTATTCATATGAAAACATGCCTGATGCAGCATCGTTTGCCTGATACACAAAAAAGGAGGTCCCCTCAATTGTGCCAAGTCAATAGCCATCGGTCTTTGAGATTCTGTACAAACTTTATTCACTCCAGTTCTAATCCATCGCGTTAAAGTATGCAAAGAACATTACAATCTTTTTGGTTGTTTCAATTGAGAAAACAATAGGAGAGGACCTCAAACAACTTAAAGTGCGCAACAGAACGCAAGCTAGAACATTTTCAAACTTAAATGAGGACAGGACAGGACAGGACAGGAGGACACAGAAAGTCAGTAAGTTCAACAATTCAGGCAAAGGAGTAAAATAAAGTGTAAGTTCAACTACTACCGCAGTTCCTTGGTCCATTAACCCATTTTTTCAATCACTCCAGGAAGTCACTCAAAGGTGTAATTTATTGCCACCATACCTTAAGTAACCACTGTTACCTTGTCTTCGCTAATTACCCATAAGGGAACCTCCTTGAAAAAGATTTGGGTCAGTCATGATTAATTAAAGGTACAATTCATCTTCCTCTCACGATAACACGCCCGAAAATCCAGGACTACCTCATTAGGGTCATCCTTACACATCGGCTTCCCTTTCTTGGTCAAAGTTATCGATTTTGGTGCCACCACACCACTCCTCCAGACATGCGAAATCCATTAAAAGGTGAAAGGATTTCGCTTCGACGCAAAATAAGTATGTTAACGGCAAGAATATTCGGCGGCAGACAACATGTGGCCAAAAAGTGATTTGTGTCCCAGCGTCGTTCGCAGTAAGCCAGCACCGAATCAGGTTGCATTAAGTGTTAAATCTCCATTTTGTGGGTCACAAAGAAGACTCTGCGCAAAGACAGCTTCACGAGAGACTTTTTATTCGCACTGCCTACTCGGTTGATCCCATTCAGGGATTTTGTTACAGATTTCATTGTGCCCCTTTGGATGCAGAGAATTGGCGGAAAACTGACGGCTTGGCGCATGCCAATGGTGTTGTCATTGTGCGCAGACATGGTGCGGCCAATTCAAAGGCTTCCATTATGAGTCGGACACATTCTTGCGGGGTAATTCAGCGATGATAATTGAAATGTTCTACCAGAGTTTCTATGGAGTTCCCTCTAATCGATGGATGGTGGCCGAAGAAAAAGAAGAAGCGATTTCATATGGGGATTAGATGATGGCGAGTCTTTTGATGGTGGCCATGGTTCTCGGATGACGATGTGTGTGGAATGTAGGTTTGTGTTATCGTTTCCTAATGACAATGGAAATGGGTTTGAATTGAAAGCATTTCCCGGTCATTGAGTGCACATCCTCCGCATTGATTGAGGTTGAGGTCTGTTGACATGACACTGAAGTGTTGGACGAAACATTATTGCTCACCGAAGAAGTGCTTCCTATCGAGAGGTTTTTTTTTTTTTTTCCATTCAGAATTCAAGTGCACTTAGACTGTTGTGAAGTTTTCACTTTTTCAAGTGTCGGTTACGGGATTTGTATGACGTCGTCGTCGTAAAACAAGTGCAGCAGGTTCAAAAGCTTAGAGTGCTCAAGTGGAGATTCTTATTGTTTTCGCTGGTGGGTCTGCTCATCCAAGCGAATGATTGAATTTTTATTTGTTTGTGGATGCAGAAACAATGGAAATTATATTCACATAAACATTCCTTGAGGTTTGATTTAGAATAATTACAAAGAGTGTAGGGTTCTGGTTCCCATGATGGCCAAAAGTGTGTCATCGTGTCAAAGAGTCTGTCTTTGGAGGTGAAGTCAGAGCTGACATTGAAAGTGAATTTGTTTGATAGACATATTTGGTAATGACTCGGACAACAATGTAGGAGGTGTCCGTAACGCTGATTGAATAATTTCAGAACTTCAAGTGTCAGAAGTGACGTTAACTCTGATAATGCCGTGAGAATTTTTCCAAGCAGACGGTTTCAGCGAAAACGACCCTGGGTTTCTCTCAAAAGTTAGGGCACGACGCTGCTCAGGAGGAAAAAGAAGGAGCATGAAAAGCCCGCAATCGAGGAAAAAGGTAGATGCTACTGCAGGAATGACGCTCTGAAGCTTTACCAAACGGTAGAAGGAACCTGTCAGGGCTACAGAGCTTGAAGGATGAACAAGAGAATATTGTAGTAGAATCGTATTCGATGCTGAGAGTATGGAAGAACTACTTCTGCAGACTGTTTAACGGCGACGACGAATCAAATTCCGCTGTCAGGCAGAATGAACCATTCAACCTGGACGAGGAAGACCAACAATTCCGTCCAGCCGACCTGGACGAAGTGAAGATAGCCATATCTAAGCTTAATTCCAAAAAAGCCGAGCTGTTCAAAGCGACATGCGATGACTTGGTAAGGAGTATGCACCAACTCATCTGTAAAATATGGTCGGAGGAAAGTATGCCCGATGAATGGAACTTCAGCATTGTTTGCCTCGTCCTCAAGGAAGGAGACCCTCTGAACTGCGTCAACTACAGAGCCATCAGTCTTCTTAACATCGCGTACAAGATCTTATCTGCCGTGTTGTGTGAACGCCTTAAGCCGTTCGTCAACAACTTGATCGGTTCATACCAGTGTGGTTTCAGGCGAGGAAAGTCCACCAAATATTCACACAGCGCCAGATCTGGGAAAAAAAAACCCAGGAACTTCAAATCGATACCCACCACCTCTTTATCGATTTTAAGGCCGTCTATGACAGCATCTATAGAGACGAGCTATACAGAGCCATGTCTAGCTTTGGCATTCCTGCCAAACTCGTCCGTCTGTGCAGGATTACGATGGAGAATGCACGCTGCTCCATCAAGGTCGGTCAAGACCTCACCGAGACTTTTGATGTCAAGAAAGGATTTAGACAAGGCGACGCACTGTCTTGCGACTTCTTTAACATCGTTCTTGAAAGAGTTGTGCAAAACTCACGCGCCAATACCAGAGGCACAATCTTTCAAAAGTCCGTCCAATTACTCGCATACGCCGACAATATTGACATAATCGGAAGAACGCAGCGTGATGTCACTGGTGCGTTTGTGAGTTTTGAGACGGAGGCGGTGAATATGGGCTTAGCGGTCAATGAGGGCAAGACGAAGTATATGCTGTCAACAAGAAAGGACTCCCAACACCGACGTCTCGGACAAAACGTCACTATAGACAGCTATAACTTTGAGATAGTTAAGGACTTTGTCTACCTAGGCTCCACTATAAATTCAGACAATGACACCGGCGCTGAGATTAAACGAAGAATAACTCTTGCCAATCGCTGTTCCTTTGGGCTAAGAAGACAATTGAGTAGCAAAGCCCTCTCTCGAACAAGTAAGATGACCCTGTATACGATCTTAATCGTCCCAGTCCTGCTCTACGGTGCAGAGGCATAGACTCTGTCTAAGGTGGATGAGGTTGCTCTTGGCTGTTTCGAGAGGAAAATTCTTCGGTCCCATCTGCGTAGACGGTGAGTGGAAAAGGAGATACAACGACGAACTGTATGGGGATATCGACTTGTCATGTAGAGCGGATGGACACCAATGCTTCGACCTGGAAAATCTTCAAATCTACACCCGAGGGACAGAACAGTAGAGAAAGACTGCGATTCAAGTGGCACGCGCAAGTGAAAGGGGACCTAAACCAACTGGGCGGGCGAAACTGGATGCAGTTGGCTAAAGATTGAGCTGGCCATGGTCCAGGTTTACTCTGGACTGAAGCGCCACGTTAAGTAAGCAGGTAAGTGTCACGTAACTCTATAGAACTCTGGACCAAGTAGACTTGCATAGCATCAACCAAAGCGTTTGGTTGAAGCTATGGCTTAATTCAATTATATCCGTCCTCCTCTTATGGGCCACAGACAACCTTTCATGCCTGCTTTCTATGCTGCGCGATTTCTAGAGATGTAACTCAGCTCGCTGCTCGCTTCCCATCACCTGCTCTAGGTCAAGTTCCATGACAGTAACCTTCTTCTTCCTTTGGTTAGTGGGTTTCACCCCGTGGTTTGATTTGCAGTGTTGTATGTGATCAGTCCACGGCCACTTCTTATAAAATCCAATCCTTCTTTCATGTTCTGAGCCCGTTCTCTTACACAATTGTTCATAACATGTTTAAGACCACAATTCTATATAACTCCTTGAGTATGCTTGTGCCATGGTGTAAAATGATGGAATTTATTCGAGCCGATAGAAACTACGTTCCAATTTACATTGCAAGTACTCATAAAAGCGATTAAATCTCTAACTAATAGCGCCATCAATTAACTAAGAGGCGTACGTATGTACATATATGGCGCTTCATGTGACTAAATCACGTAAATAAAATTTGCATATGCACTCGACTGTGAACAAGTGATAGAGACATTGCCCATGGCTTGTTGACGTCAAAAAAGTTGGCATAAGTAATTAAAATCGTCAAGCTAAGTATCGATGTGGTTGGACGAGTTTAGTGGTGGAGTGACAAGTTGTGACAAGGCCATGTAACTTCACTTATATTACCACATCAGCAAAGAAGAAATGAAGATATTATCCCGCCCCAGTTGTAGTATCAAATATTGAAATTATTTCAGATTAAATTCGAATTTATTTCGTTGATGCTTAAGGCACGCGTGTAATGGTTCCCTCGCTGTCATTATTTTCATTTGAGATTTGTTTTATGATCCATAATCCTACCTATGGATATCCTAAGAACGTATAAGTCAGCAACTTCCATTCATCATTACAAAATTGATTTTAGGATTCAAACTAATGATCTGAGAAAATAAATAGTAGATAACAGCATTCCCACCATACGAGTTCGGTTTGTATTAGGAAGGATAATGATAAATGAATGAGAAAAATTACTTCCTAACACAAAAACTAATTTATCATTATCCTTCCCTATCCCAACATCCATTCATCAGTTCATCCCCCATCCCGAAATTAAACTCAATTAACCTTCAAAACCATTTCGCTTTTGAAATTCCCATCAACCACGCACTTGAACTCCCGCTAAATTGCTTCTAAACGGTTTATCAGAAGTAAAAGACAAACAAAAATAAACTTTCATTGCAACAATTCAACTTATCTGTCATTCTGACATATGAGAATCAAATTGCAGGGAATTATCCGATTCAAGAAGAACTTCAACGATCTCAAAACAAAATCAATATCATCTAAATGTTGACCCAATCCCACATCTTCAACTGCTTTGCCGCTATGATTTCTTTTCCCCCAAAAAGAAAAAAAACAAACAACACAATTTCAGACAGAAATTATAATCATTCCCTCATTGTTCAGCAATTATCAATAAACCGTCAACAAACATCCGAAAGAATTACAAAAAACACACAACAACAACAATGGCACATCCAACCAGCAGTTCAAATAAAGAAAACAAATCTGAAGAATACGAGTTTTTTTGAACTACAATTGTAGAAAGTACAATGCACGCGTAGAACACTGCCGCGGCGAAGCTGCCAACCATCTAGCCAGTCAGGCAACCTGCTCCAAATCCAATCGTTCATTCAATAATCAAACAAATCTTATCAAAACAATTCCATCCACCAGAGCCAGACTTGTGTGGTGTGCCAATGAAATGAAAACAAGAAGCAGAGCCGATGACAAAATGTAATATTTCATCAACTTCTGCGGCAAGATACCTGTTAACACCGAGATGAACAGGTGTTCTATTTGAAGGCAACTGTCGCCGACTCCAAAGAAAGCTTTGCCACATTTCACTCAAGAAGAAGTTGTGAATGAATTCTTTCGCGGTGTCACAGTTTCACCAACACGATTGAGTAGTGCTGGTGCACCGTTGGTGAACTCAGAAACAAAAGATACAACAAAACCGGTGAAATGCTTTCACACATGTTTTGTTTGCGCGCTTAACTTACACACATGCTTTTGCTGCTGCTGTTTCTTGCTCAAACATCGACCGGAATCATGTGTACAGATCTCTCACTCTAGGGGGAAAGAAAAAATAATGTAGAAATGTGCACCAAAGCAAAGGAAAAGAAGAGGAATTCACTCATTCACACACTTTGCAACCACCGGGTGGTGGAAAGTGGGGAAAAGTTAAAAAGCCCCCAGTGGAGAGTGCACGATAGCTCTCTTCGACAAAGAATATAATAAAAGCACTCAATTCCACTACTGTTGTCGGTTTAAAAGATAGATGCCAAGCAACAATACCATCATCGGGTCGGCTTATGCTTTTATGGTAGCGCATGAGTGGAAAAAAAAAGTTCCAAAGAAAGAAAGAAAGAAAAAAGGAAAAACTATAGCAGGCAATGTACCACGGCGGCGGAAATCTTCTTCGGCTTATTCTTCTTCGTCTTATTTCAACGACAACGACGACGACTACAACGACGGTTGCGATTTGGGTAAAAGAAAAGCCTTCGAACTTATATAACTACTTATTAGCTTGGAGTATGCTTTAGTTATTCGGTCACCTTCCAACGGTCAAGTTCGCTTTCCTTCCTATCCAAATAAATAAAAAAAAAAAGTTTAATACGGAACCATCAAGGAGACCACCTTCAATCAACCCATTGTATTGCTTGGCCGAGAGACACAAAGCTAACCGACTGAAAAAAGGATATTTAACACAAGACACATCTGACATATTGGATTTTATATTTTCTTAACATCTGTTGTGTCGTGGAAAAGGATAACAAAAGGAAAGAAAGAAAAAGTGTGTGTGTGCATAGTGAGACGTTTAAAGTGAACAAATATTTCCAAATTCTAACTGGAATCCTGATAATAAACCCAAAGATCATTGTAAGTGTTTAAAAACTTGACAAAATGATAGCAGTAGTGTAAAGAGAAAACAAAAGAGTTGCTACGCGAACTTTTGCAAGAGTTGATGAAATTTAAATTTAAATTTCAACGGTTTTTTGGCAATGAAGGATTTGGATTTTTTCGTTATTTCTAAAAATTAAGAGTACTGTACGCAAAATTTAAGAGTGACGTGAAGATTTTTAAGAATTATGACATCAAGGACATGCTTCTTGTACATTGATTTTCAATGTTGTGACTCCAAACTAGAGTCACTAGGCAAGAAAATGACTTCGAACTTTGTCTGAAGTTCTGCTTTAGAAGATTAAAAACGTGATTAAAAAAAAAGATCTATTATGGGACGCTTCCCCCTTAGCTCGTATGACTATGACCTAGGTGATAGATGGGAATATCATTCCCATACCTAGCCTCCACTTCTTTGAATTCTGGGACCAAATTCATTTGAATAATAAAAAAGAATACCCCACAAGCGAATTAGAAACCTCATTTAATACAATTTTCCTAAACTCATAACAATACTACACGCTAAATGCTCTCATTGTCCACGTTCAAACGAGACCGCATAAGATGTAAAGAAAGAAAAAAAAATTCAAGTTAACCAAGAAACAGTCTATAAAACCATTTCTTACTTTCATTTTGTAGCTTTTAATTTCTATGACTTGGTCTTCACAATTTACATTTTATAAGAAAAAAAAATAAAAAATTATACATGTCCAACAAGATTTTTATGACTACCTCTCATTGTGAGCAGGTCTTTGGCTATAAAAAAAACGAATTTGCTTTATGAATTCATGGTAAAATGCTACTTCACCGCACTTCCGCACATAAAAAATGGAAAGTGTTATAAATTGCAGTCTATATAGTCCAATTGTTTGACATTTATAATGAGACGGTGAAATTACGCACAACATTTCACTTTACCTCTCGTACAAGTGGTTATCTTTTTGTTACAAAAAAAAAGTGTCATAACAAGAAAACCGTTCCAAATCCACGCCTAATGACAAGCTCATGCTCATTGATTGATCATGGATGATCATCATAAAATTTACGCAACAGTACATAATTACTTATTACAAAAATTCAATGAACTTCACCGTATCACCATGCGTATAATTACACATCAAATGACAGCCGATGACTCTGTATAGAGACATCAATCGTTGTGCTGCCAACAATCATTTGAATGGCTATACAAATACCTAGTATGTAACTGGTGTAACAGACAGTTTGGATAGATGGACAGACTGATAGATAGACTGCAAGCGGATTTTGATTATTATACAATTTGCGAAACGGTTAGATGTCAAGTCGAACAACAAGAGGGGGCACTTCGTAACTGGTTTCGCATTCCAAAAGACACACTAATTTCTATTTTGCTGAGGAATGCTGTCCATGGCCAAGTGGTGTGTGTATGTTATCATCCTTGAGAGACGGAAATTATAGAATCATCTCAAGTGTAATTATTATGCTGTGATCCCGGTACCAAGGATGTTTTGCCAGCATTTTGCCTGTCAAGTTAGGTAATAATTTGAATTTTATTGAAAGGCAAATCATTGTTGAAGAATTTCACCACCACCACCACCACCATGTATGGAATGGAGAATGAAGCAATTTAAATTTCCCATAAAACTTAACTGGGCAGTGAAATGGTTCTGACTTTTCTCTTGGACTGTTTGACCAGTAGTCGTTGCGCCAGATTAACACTTGTTTCATGGTACATCACTAATGGAAAGTGATTTAAAAGAAAAAGCAACGATCTGCAATTAAACTATGTTTGTCTGGCTATTTAACAGAACAACAAAAGAGATGGTAGGTATAGTCGAAATGTATCTGAGCGTTTAATTAGTTGCGGCCAGTTTAGAACGAGTTATGCATTCAGAGAACGTATTTTTCGATTGTGCTTTGGGAAAATGGGTCAACTGGTCTGGTTTCATTGGCTCTTGTCTTGACCTGCCGCACATACATATGTAGGTATTTCTTTCTTCACTGCTTCGCGTCGTGCAAATGTAAGCGTGTCGCATGTGTGTGGGGTACTAAAAATTCTTTGCGCCGTTCCTTCGATGTGGGTATGAAATCGAATTGGAATTTATTGAATAATAAACACTGCATAGCGTTGGAAACTGTTATAATTTTTGCTGTAATTTTTTTATTGTTAAATTGTGGTGCCGTGTGGTGGGTCGTAAAATTATCTCAGAAAGGCGAATGGGGGAGGTTGATTTTGGCATTCGTAGTTCGATGCAGGTGGCTGTATTTCTGTACGTGTACATAATGAGAGCTCATTTTCCACTTCAGCTCATTGCTGCTTATTTATATCTGTATACTCAGGCATGTCAGAATCGATATTTGCATTAATTGTTATTTGATAGTCTGTCATATTGAATCACTGCTTTGTTCATAGTTCTAAAATCTAGAACAATTCAACAGAAGCATCATTATTTTCGATTTATATTGAACCACTGGGTTCGTAGACTGGCCTAAACTAGCTCTTATTGGCAGCCCAAGAGACCTGCTAGGATGAGGTGTCTTCGTTACTTAGGCAAAGCCACCATAAATAAAAAAGTGCAACTTTATCTCTGCATATATCCTACGGTGGTCGCCATGGCTCAGAGCGTGGGTTCAAGCCCCAGCCATGTCCACCGAAAATTGTTCACGTTACCGCCTCTCGTCGGGAGTATATTTTTTCGTGAAAGAGCTTCTCAATTCGCCGTTGGGAGTTGGCAATAAATTGTAGGTACCTTCCATTCGTGGAAAAAATGTTACACGCACATCATGAATGGTTGCGAGAAGCTAACCTTGGCTCATTCCGAGCTGTGGCGCCAGCTATTTATTTTTTAATATCCCTGGCAACATTTATTTATACATATGTATGCAAAGAGGACTCTTCAGTAAGTGCTGTCAAATTTTTCCAAATCGCCGGACTCTAAATCGGACATTGTCGAATTAAAAAAATATTACCGTCATCTGCGTACGAACCTTACCACACTGAAAGTTCGAATTATTGCAAATATTGGCACAGGTGAAGAACAAGATGAGCACAGTGACATGTTTGAAACATATTTGAGCTTAGCAAAATCAATCAGCAATTTTTTGTGGCACCATCTCTCAGCAGGTAATAAAAAGCGTCTTACCCCCCGTTTGGAGATCACAACGAGAATCGTCGGAATGCCATCAATCCAGATCCGGCCAAAGTAATTCCATTTCATAACGACCACTGTAAAATTAAAACCATCTCGGATGCGATTTTATTTGACTGATTGGCAACACAGTAGCTTCAACGACTTTCTTAGCGAAAACATTGCAAACTTTGAAACCAAATTTTTCTTCCAAACTGGCTAGAGCTTCGCTATGCATTCCATCGGACTAGCCCTTGGTGATGGTTCGAACATACCAGTTTTAACACTTGCACGGTGACAAGTTTTGTACGCATCCTGAAATATCAAAGACGATCTTTCCAGTTGGGCAAAACAATGGCATTTTCCATCCCTTGAACCACAGCATGTTGGTTGAAAGTTCCAAGGCGTTATCGCTAGTCAACCATTAGAGAGTTAATTCTAGATTTTTCTGGTCTCCAATCCACTTAGACAATTTAATTATTGGTAACCAATGCGAAAGCAAATAGACCATGTTTATGAATTCAACAGTACCAGTTAAAACAATCACTGTATTCTTGTTGAAATCAAAGCTTTACCGTTGGACCATTGTGCTCTGTCTATGTTACAGTTCCTTTTAACATGCACGTCATGGGGGTCTTATCAAATGCGAATCATCATCTTCCAATAGCCCGCTCATCCACTATGAATGTCGCGAGTTTAGGGAGCTTAAGTAGACCTTTCACATTTGTCGATCTTCCGCCATCGACTCTAACTCATCAGGGGCTATCCCCGGGTAGAGGTGAGATTTTGGTCTTGGTAGTGCAAATCATTTGCAGATCAAATTTTTTTCTCTCTAGACACATTGTACCACCTGTCCACCTAAAATTTGTCCTTTCAAGAGTATCTCACTCCCTTTTAAGTTCACATATAGCGATAGGTATGCCTGAGGTATCATATTCTGCTCAGTCAACACAATGCCCTCTTGCTACAACTGCTAATGCTATTTTATTTTTTCATTGGTCTGTAAGTTCTCGAAGACGCTTTTCGATCTAATTCTGAGGCAAAGTGTTCGCCTGCTAGAAGAGTGTGAGATCTGCGACTAGCTTGTGAGTTCCATCGAATAACTTTAATTCTGTTTCCTCATCTCCACAAATTGTTCGATTGAGTACGTTCTGAGCACTATTTCTTCATTCTTATTTCTTTGCCATCTTCGCAAGCTCAAACAAATAACATAGAACTAGATTTTGGTTGCCGTAGTTCAGTGGTTAAGAGCATTGGGCCAGCCGTATGAGCTCAAGCCTCAGTAATATCCACCGGATATTTTTCGCAGCACCACCTCTCGTAGGGGTATGAGAAATATCCGAGAATTTAATTTCTCATGAAAAGGATATGCCAATTGGAGTCAGCAATAAAATGTAGGTTTCTGCCTTTCATTCACGGACAACGTGAATGGTGGCGAGAAGCTAACTTTGACGCGTCCAAAACCAAAATAAACAAAAATTGCTAGATTTTCCTAAATACTGAGGAAGGCTCCAAGAGTGAATTGCTTATTCTGCAGCGATCCTTCGACACGACACTATGAAGAACCATTTCACTGATCATGACTTCAAATACGCTTGCTGTGACTTCAGTAAGTAGTCATCTCCGATGACTTATCTGTGCACCAACAGTTTCACATGGTGACCTTGAATGCTAGACTAAGAAGTTCCTCAAGGCAATATCTACCAGCAGCGGCTTAGTTTTGCCTCCCGAGAGATTATGCTTGAAATTCATTTTTGGGTTTGTTTCTGGGATTCTGGCATTAGTCATCATATTCGAACTTAGAACCAACCACTATATGGGTTACGAGGAGCACTGTGAAAAATGCAAGGTACATTGACTTGATTGGGTAGAGTTGATTTGATCGATTATCAACTGCATTAAGACCACGGGACACAGAAAAATGTGTGAAAATATGTGAAATGTCTAGCTCATCTATCTTCTCAATCAATTTGCTGTCCATGTACTTAGAAGTGAAGAAAGAATGTGCAATCAGTGAAAGAACGCTGTCCTAATTTCAGTGACTCACCAAATCTGTAAATTTCTTTAAAAGCGTGTAGCTTTTCGACAAGCAACTACTGTCCTGTTTTCGAGAGGCCGACAGCTCGTTAGTGTTGTGGCAACATCGAAATGAACTGACAGACAGTACAAGCACTTTTAGCTTGTTTTCAATCAACGTGTGAACTATGTATCTCCTTTCGCGGTATGGTTCACACTGACTCTTTCCATGTGATGTTGATGTACTCCGACAAATCAAGTTCGTTGCTCGACTCTTTCATTTTTGTTTCACAGCTTCTTGGGTTATTTCGTTTTCCATTTGCTGTTTGACTTGTTACATTACACTATCATTTCTGTGTCATCTGAAAGTAGGAAAAAAATCAACAGTCAATTCGTCATCTGTCAGTTGAAGCCAAATGCCAAAATGATTGAGCACATCCGCCGGTCGCGGCAACTTTTCCTTTATCGTACTGCCATACCAGTACCCATCAGGAGGAATTGTTACTTTTTCTGGGCCATATTCCGTGAGACACCAACCTGGGTATCAATAGCAGTGCAAACCACTGTTTATAGCAATCATTTAACAATTAAGGAAAAGTTTTGTGTCTAGAAGAGATAAAATCATTTAATTTCATGGTGGCACTCAGTCACACAAAATTCACTTTTGTGGGTCAACCAAGAGAATAGAATTCGGTTCTCCTTTGTGGAAAAGAAAAATATACCCACGGACAGTCTTGACATCCTCAAGAAATTCTTTTATTTTCGATTTCTTTTCTTGTGTCATCATACTACATTTCGATTAATTTATAATCATCCTCCCCATTGGGGTCACTCCACCACAGTCCAAGCCAAACTTCAGGCTAATAGCAAATATTATCATCCAAACACAACATCTGCAACGTACTTGCGGACATGAAGGAGAAGCCTCGATTCCATACGACTCTGATGACTCCAGTCGCTCAGTTCGGGTGAAAAGGAGTATAGCGCCGTCGTGGCCACAATGAAAATGGAAGTTTTATTTTATTTTTACTATCCTCATGGAACACCTGCCACCTCACCGAAACGGTTGGCAAGGCAAAAGGAAAATCTTTATGTGGGACACGTTTATACCAGTAACCGCAGCGCTATATGAGTAAGGTAAATGCCGACCAAACTCTGGCCATCGATGCGAATGGTAACTGTATCCCCACACACCTTTGTGGGTAGAAAAAAGAAAGAAATGAAAAAAATTCCCTCACTAGTTCAATAAATTAACGAATTGTTCAGATTCCTTAACCGATGGTGCTATCGGGTGGGATATCCAAGGCACATGCAAAATTTTCGGAGTGTGGAGAAATTTTTTCGCTGTCGCTTTCTTTCTGCGAAAAAATCCTTCACCAGCAGAGTTCAACTTGAGGCTGCTGTGATGGCTAGTTGTTTTCGAGGAAGACAATTGCGATTCTCTAATGAAAACAAAGCAATCAGACACATAACTTTCCCCATCTAGCAGCGTAGGAACATCTGTTAGATACAAACAGACCAAATGACAATATTTTTTTTCGTTTCTTTCTCCTTCGTGTTGTTCTTCTCAATTCCTTTTCGGACTTGGGGGCAACTTACCGGCTGTTTGTAACCACTACTCGATGGTTAGTGATGGAGTTGAAGTTCCTTCTGGTGTCCACATGTATAGAATTAAATATGGAACGTCAGAGAAACTATGTCACCGAAACGGATAGTGTGTTGTTTGGTATAACAGGAAATTTTGTGTTCGTTCGTCGATGGGAAGTGGGAAATAGCTAACTAAATTGCACGAATGGAATACACCGGGAAATGGTTGAAAATTAACCTTAATTGATGAATGACTTGAAAATATGTACAAAAGTCACACAGATTGATCTTTTGATGGTGCGCAGGTTTTCCTTTTGGGTATTTTCTGTTTCGGGCAAATAGATTTGGATAAAACAAAAATATCATCTAATGGCATCTAAATGTGAGAGAGCAGGGGCGATTATGGCCCATTTGAGCATTTGTTTTTGTTCGTGTGTACACTTCTGGTGACCCAGTGGGTAGGTAAATCGGGGTAATTTCCGATGTAGGTTATCATTAGACATGGACAAGGTAATATTTACTTTGATTAACTGTTTTTTATTCGCCAGTTTAAAACAATCAGAAAGTGGAGAGATTTTTACGGAGGAAGTTTTTTTGAGGAAGTTCGTGCAACAACTCTTTTGTATGGAAGAGTGGAGGTTGAAAAATTTTATGAAATTCTATTATGACAACTAGATTTGTTTAGAATTTTGTACGAAATTGTGAATTGTGTGTACATTTTGATCGCATCAATCACGTTGAGGTTCATTCTTACCGCTCACTGTCATTTGTCAACATGTCCATCTCTTAACTAAATAAAATATTCAATAGAAATCAAAGTACAAATTGGGTTATCGAGAAGATTCCACCGATGTAGTGCTTCCCTCCAGATTTTATTTGATCTTTCTCAACTTTCAACACAATTTCCTCTCGCATCTTCTTCACCAAATGATTCGATTCGATTTTCCATGAAAACTATTCACTGTGCTTCATGTGGCTGACCCTAAGCTGACAATCTATACATCTATACCCGATATGTTCCATTGAAGTGAAGAAATGCTTCTTTTTTTTCCCTTCTAATGATGTTAATCATACATACGTGTGCAGGAGGAGTATGACTATTAATCCAAACACTTCGTGACCATGTCCGCTCGCGATGTCTGCCAGCATTTAAGCATCATTTATCCGAACGTTTACCGATCAATTTGTTTCATTTTATAAGATTTCATGTGGCGGGCTGCATTGTATCCACACGGGGGTCAGAATGCATCGCGATGGAGATTATATAGAAAGCGTTGAAAAGGCCATTTAATTTTATTTAAACATTGGATCCACCGTCTACCGTCTAACAGCACCTTGAGGCACGATTAAGGTTAGAGGAAAGATAAATTGTCACACTTTCGCTACTTGTCGCCGCACATATGTACATAGGTCGTTCGGATGTATCGGTTTGCCTCGATCGAAATGAGTTTAGTATGACACCCACAACAGCAATTATGGCGTGAGTGACTCATTGCGACTTTCGATCGATACACTTGGAGATATATCTGTTTCATTTTTTCTTGCTTTGCCTCACTTAAATATGCGGGTTTCGAGGGGTTTCAAGCGAAAGTTTCGCCGCGATAGAATCTCACTTGGAATGCTTCTATTTAGTCAAGTGAATGACATGAATATTTTATGCAATTTATGCAAGGAATTCGCAAGTGCATTTTTGCAGTTCAGATTATTTTCTCCGGTAGAAAGTAATGCGATAAATCAGCATCAACTGTCCAAAGTTATGAGAGGATTTTATCAGCACCACTCGGGCGAGAATTTTCGGAATGTGAGGTAAAACTGTATATCTGACAGAGACTTTTGGGTATGACTAACTCTTTTGATTTGTTTTAATTCTCTTGCGTTTTGTATAATTTATGTATAAGAAAGTTTAAATGTGGAACAAACAACTTTCGGTTGTTCGTTGATCGTTGACCTTCATTAGAAATTCAATTTGACAATCATTAACTGTTTTAAATGCTTACATTAATAAATCATATGACATTGGTTATATTTGGAAAACAGGATTGTCAGCTATTTATAGCTAAGGTTTATGGCATTTCGATACGGATGAAGATGAAGATGAATATGAAGTTGAATGACAATAGTAAAAGCGAATGAGTGTAGTTTTGATTAGAGCATCTGTGAATTGGATTATCAGCTGATTAATAAGTAATTTGCTATTCGTATGATAATTTTTTGATTTTTCTACCGCTGCGATGGTTATTTATTCTTGGTGAAGAAAAGTCAGTTAATTATTTTCTCATATCCATGGAGAATACGGATTTAAGTAGCTGTAAAATGTAAGATCAAGTCTTATCTCATGCTTTGACCCATTTTTGTTGCGCAAGGTGCATTGTGGATAAAAAAATAGAAAAAAAAAAAACTAGAGTTTTGGTAATTTTATTCATCTGGGCCAAATTCAAGTCTCACGAAAAAGTTTGACAACGTTTATGCTCTGTGGCCTTTCAACAAAGATTGTGATTGTACTTCAGTGTTCTTAATATGCTGAGCGAGCATTTTACTTAAATAAGACTACAAGGAGTGAGGGGTTGGGTAAGATGAAGTAGGGGTAAGCTGGGCTATCATTAAAAATAAAAGACCTACCACGTTGACTTGATTAATGCGCCCTAGATCATGCAGGTTGCTAAAAAGTAGCTCCCAAACGTTTTTATTTTTAGACCCGAGCTATTCTCTGACATTCGCACTCTACAACGAAATGGCGTTACAGTATCTATTCATACATATACAGAGTTTTTCAATATGGACAAAAAAATAAAATGTTGGATTTTCTTCAAAGATCCCAATCGGAGAAGATTCAGTGCTTCAAATGATCGAGAGGCTTAAGGTCATGAGTTCATTTGATCTTGTAAGGTATAAGCCAAGATCTTTTCGCGCCACAAAATACGCCACAATGTGTACTGAGATATTTCCAATTCCTGTGAACGGCGTGGTATCGACTGATTTGGCTCATTTTGAAATGAAGCACTTATGTACGGCTGCGATATTTTCGGTACTTCGTTGTCTCACTGGCACAAGAACATTCAATATTTCGACTCGAATTTATCCACTATAGCAAGCACAGCCTGTGTGGTGGGACGATTGTTACGGCCGAAAATTAGAGTAAGCAATCTTAAAGTCAACTCAGAATTTCGGTAGTAATTTTAAATAATTTCTAAACATTGCTCGTTCGTAAACTTTACCACAATAAAAATGTAGACCTTAGCTGACGTTTTGACGTTAACAAATAGTGAAAGAAGTTTAAGGGAACGGTATTATTAAAATACAAAATTGTTACGTCTCTATTTAAAGCCCTGTATATGTATGCACCACCCACTTCGTCTCATGTCATTCTTCCGAGAATTACAATCACCAGAGAGGATTTCCTATGTTAATTTTGTTTTTACTGCGGCTTATCTATTTTACGCTAGACCCTTGCATACGCTGTGTCCTACTAAATATGAAAGTAATTTTTTCTTCATTCTGAAGTATCCAAGTGTGCAGCAAATGTAATGCTGTGCTGCAAAGGTTGTTTTTACACGCTGGTAGGTGGTAAAACTGAGCCCTTACTCAGTAATAGTGTGATATTTTTACCAAATAACCCCTTCTTCATTTTTTCCCTTTTCAGTCCGGTACAGCCACCTTGACATTTCATTGCAGAGTAATCAGCAACCGTTCTGCAAACGTAGTGCCTTAAACTTCATGCGGCAGTTTCTTTGAAAAATTCTGTTTTCGAAAAGAAGATTGTCACCTAGGGTCTAAATCTATTTCAATGAGGTGAAATATCTTGACGTTTTCGTAGATGAACAATTAAATTTAAATTTGTGTACAGTGTACTCTCTCTTAAGCGAACACCAACAATTCCGAGAAAATTGTTCGCTTATGAGAGGTGTCCGTAAGGAGGGAGTACACTTCATAAAGTTGATGTCCGAGTATGCCACAGAACTTGGGGTTTTAGTCCCTAAATGATACACTGGTTGTGAGGCCCATAACACCATAGTTTAGCGGTCGAAAATTCTTGAAGTTTGAAAAGCCACATAGAACTGCTTGTCGGAAGTGTAGGTATTATGCGCACAGTAATGAAGAACCTTTATTGGGCCCAAAAAATCTAGCATTGTTCACCGAAGGATCAAAATGCAATCTGGAGTTGGTCCTAGCGTATATGAATCCAACACTGAAGTCTCAGTGCCACTGGGTGTTAGTGGTTAGCTGTGTAGGTTCAAGCCCAGCAATATCCACGAAATATTTTCCAAAGCACCAGCTCTAATCGAGGAATGACAAATTTCCAAGAGTCAAGTTTGCCAATGTGAAGAAAAGTACCCACCGTCGCCGTAAGTGACGTATGAAGGAGTCATGTGATAGGTGTTCTAGCCATTCTCTGTAACTTGGTTGGTTTATCAAGATTTCAGTTTTTCAGTTTGTGATTATCCACCAGACTCGTGTTCCATGTATGATATGAGTATGGGTCTGACAATTATGATAGGAATCCACTGCGTCACTGCGGCATGTGAAAAAGACATTGAATTTGTTTTATTTTTGATTTTTTTGTCCAGTAACGTAAAAAAATATTTTGCAGGACTCAAGAAAGTCAACTCCACACCTTTCAGTCCGAGCAATTTGAAAGGTGGGATCGTGTGCCTTTTGGTGAAAAGAACTAATAGCTGGCGCGACAGCTCAAGATGAGACAAGATCTTTCTTTCCGCAACCATTCATGTTGTGCGTGTTACATTTTTCGCACTCCGAACGGCGAATTGAGAAGCTCTTTAATGACAAATTATACTCCCGGAGGTTTGTAATTCCCAGACGAGAGGTGGTGGCCCGAAAAATGTTCGGTGGACATGACTGGGGCTTGAATTTACTCCGCTCGCTCAGCAGTTCAACGCACTAATCACTGAAACACGGCTACCGCACTTTGTCCAAATGTGAAGTTGAAATTCCTGGTGCAGAATACTTAGTGATACTTTTTGCATCCTAGTCGTAGACAACGTAAACTTCTTTGGACACGATAGTGGCTTCAAAACGCTGAAGATTCTTTCTAGCAAGATACAAACATAAATACAATATGCGGTTGATTCCTTCTTCGTCAACAGCACTAGACAGCTTTACGGAAACATAAAGTACCCTTGCCATGGCCTAATGTTTATCTTGCTGAATTTGAGCTTCAAAATGAATGCGACCACACAGACTATAACAAATGTATTTGTGATTTAAAAACTCGTAAGTCAATGACTTTGATTCTTTGAATGTTAAATCCAATGAAGAGGAAATGAATTAATCACATACCCACGCAGGGTGAAACGCATTTCAGCTGTCAAGATTTCCCCAATGACCCTTGCACCAATTTGATTATTGTTTAGACCGGTTTTGTTTAGACTGCCCAGTCCTTACTGTCACTTTTGTAATTTACGATCCAATTTTCGAGTGGGTGGTCCAAATGGTCGGTAGTTTGTAAGTTATAAAGATAAATCTCGTTCCACCATATTGATCCATTAAGACATTTAAAATCGAATAAATCGAAGCTATTAGGAATGCGAACAGGGGCATACAGAGAACAGAAGCTTATCTCTTCTCGAAATAGTTTTAAATCATTCTTAAGGTTGTAAATGGTCCCCATTAGGGAGATAAACATATGTATGGTCCGTAAGCCCCATTCCATAGTGATGAAAGGGTCTTTAAATCTATTCTTTCAATGTTTTCTTACAGTTATACACCAGCAATCTATTAAGCTACCATTCTTCTCTTTTTCTTTCAGATTATCACCCATACCGTGGGCGGAAATTATTGACTTGAGATAAAAGTAAGTAAACGTATTCACTCCTGCCCTCCACTTCGCTGTTAGTTGCAGTCAACTCAGGTTTCTGATTTAGAGAAAGGCTAACCCCAAGCCGGTCTCAATTCCTGCAAGTTTCTAGAGCAGAAAGGGGGTCTCGCTGGCTTCGCCAAAAACAATTCCCATCAATCTCCATCAGTGCTTCCATCTTTGCCTCTATCGTTGCCCATTCATATTTCCAATTATTCTTCCTCGACAAACTGTCAGGGTAACTCATGCCAAAACAGGTGAACGCATTCCGAAGTTAACCATAGTCCACCATACTCTCGCGGCGACAATTTCCAGATCATTGGCTTGAAGCTGCCCAATGAGGTCTCCTCATTGTGTTACATAACATTAACAATAGTAATCATAAAACATGAAAATATTTTTGCTTTTTTTTTTTTGAGGGGAAACCTGCTCTTGCGTGGTGTGGTCAACACTGGATTCCGTTGTGAGTTTTGCTCAGGCCAATCTATCGCTTTATCCAAACGGTGCCGAGGCTTCGGACATTTTGTCACGCAAGTGCTGGAGAGTAGATTCGCTTGGTGAGCGAATTGGAATGCGATGCGAACCGAACAGCAATAATGATAGTGATGATTCGTGAAAAGTGGATCACGATGTTGTGCACATACAGGTACCGGTTATTGTTGCTGGGTATGATGCTATCCCCTGTAATGGAGCTTATCGAACAATAATTACCGGGTTATGTGCACCAAGGCAATGCGCGCAATGTGCACTACTTCTCCGGCAAACCATCTCCACTTGTTAATCAAAACGATTATACCAACTCGTATAGTTTTATAATAATAAGAATTTTGTAATATTGTTTGCTGTACGAGGTAAACGAGTACAGGGGAGATTGGGAGAGTTATGTAAACATGTTATCGACTGGGTGCGGTTCGATTGGGGAAAGGAATCGAATACGTGCAGATGTTAGATAGCACGTTTGATCCTATAGGTAATGGAAGAATCTTTTAAGCACTTACGCAGATTACAACCGAACAAACACTAGTAGTCCATCACACTTATGGGTACTCTAAGCTAATGTGGCATGATGCATCTAGTCAATACTTGGTTCTTTTGAAAGGCAGAGAAGGCAGAGCCGAGAGCTTGAGCCCTTATAGATGGCAAACGGTTGGTTCAGTTGATTGCGGTAGCTTATTCGGTGGTACGTGTGACTATATGTTCAGTCGGGATAAGAGAAAATCGGGACCGCTACTGTGGTATGATTTTCTTAAGCTACAATACACTGATTGTTTCTGAGTCAGTATGTCTTCACTGAAACAGTAACAAAAAATTGAATCGAATTCGATTTCTTATCGATTAATTATTGGCACTATCAGCGCTGTCTAAGTTTCACGGCCAGTGTGTCACCAAATCGACTCGACTTTCAAGATTACTTTACCATTTCGAGCTTCCTAGCTACATATGTCAGTTAGTTATGATGTTTCAATTTTCGAAAGAAGCAACTTAGCTTTAGATTTGGTAACGTGCTGGAAGTCTTCGCTTAGCGCATTCGATTTTGACTATGAGTAGATCTTGTATTTTTAGTATTTTTTCTAGGACGATACTCATTCCTTTCCTTGAAGTTTTCAAACACTGACAAGTTCTATGTGTAAGTCTGACGTGAGTCTCAAGGAGCATGAGGATCTGAATATAATTGCATGGCATACTTCGCAAAAAATTTATTTTCCCGCCGAAATATGCGTACGATCTACCATCTCCTTCGTCATGTTGCGAAGGAGGAGGATATCTGTGTACGAATGTTAATTCCTTTTCAGTGACTATAGTGCTTACTTTTACAGATTTTTAGTAGCACTCCAAAGGCAACTTTTGCTTTACTGATTTCGCTGTCAACATTCAGTCCAGCGGCGTCACCCTGGGCAAGAAATTTTTCAACTTTCTTGATTTCTTTTCACTTAGTCGAGCGTCCTAGGTTAAAAGGCCTTTGTGTCTGTGAGGTAGTTAAAAGGTTGGAAGACGAGAGGAGACAGAAAAAGTCAAGCAAGCAGACTATGTTACTATTAGTTTGGCTACTACCGGAAGAAAGCAACTCCTCAGTTTTCAGATTGTTCAATTTTCTTTCTCTTGATCAATCCACTGTTCTACTCTTTTGCTCAGTTTTCCCTTTTCTGGAGCTGTCTAGAAGATCTCAGCGGCATAGCCATCAATATCATTGGTAATGCAGTTCAGAGCCATTCTTTAACACCCATTTGGTGAATGTTCAGGTTTTGCTGGCAAAGCGATCATGTGGCTACGGCTATCGACACTGAATTTCTTTCCTTCGTTTGGGGTTTCTTTACTGCTGAGGTTCCTACAATCCGAACTTAAAGCGTTCAGGTGTAAGTCGTTTAGATAATCATGCGCCGTGACTTCTCTGCCCTTAACGTATGTTTGCGCCTTTTTAAATCTTTTCAGGGTTATCCACATTCCTTCTGGTAAGATGGTCCCTAAATTGTTATCCCAATATGGAATCCCGAAATCTATCAGCATTATGCTTGATTGCTATTAGCATGTTGGCGCATATGCAGTAGAAAGACTTTTCAGAGCAATCTGAAGCCAAAATTGGGGCCACGCCTATTCCGTACTTCAGAGCGCCAAGTTCTAAAATATCGGCTGATAGCAATGAGCTGGGCGGCTGGCGTTGCAAAAGTCCATAAATTGTCCCCCATTCGGTTTCCGATGTCAAGAAGTATCATCAAGTGTTCGATCGTGGTTTTATCATTTTCTACATTCACACTCAATCGTTGCTATGACGATGCCTCTGTTAGGTATTAAAGTGAAGGCGACATCTGATCGCAGTGGATGATGACGGTTTTTTTTTTACACTGCTCTGTAATTGTACCGCTTGTCACTGGATTTAGAAGATGTAAAGCTGGCACATGCTGTTAAAGTTACCATCATTCATGAATGTTTCTCTCTTTTTTCTCACAGAAGACCAAGAGTTAGTTGGCGAGAGGCAATCTTCAAAGTTTAGCCAACTTACTTTCCATTTAGAACCACAAAAACACTCGCTCAAGCTAGGGAAATCTGGTATTAACAGGGCCGTCATCCCACAAGTCAATAAGGGTTCAAACGATTTTGAATCCTTTAGTTATTCAAAATCGATAACCAAGGGTCACGAAAGGTTTTAGACGAGTCGACACTTATTATAAATGCACACTTCCTTCTCTTATACAAAGAACACTTAAATGAAATTACTTTGGCTCCAAAATGTGACATTCATCTGGAGGAATCAGGATATAGAGAGGAGGAGTTCGCTGTTATCGGTAGATTTGCGAACTTAAGTCTGTACAGTCTCCAGTATACTCTCCTTCCGTGCTAAAAATTTGAAAGAATTCACCAAAATCATTACTAAAAATGGAACTTTGGACGTCGAAGAACCCAGGACTCGTTAAGGACACAAACACACTCCAATCCTCTTTAAAAGAAAAAGCATGAACTGCATTGCCATTTCAAAACGTGACACCTAAAATCATGTCTTCATGGCTAGGGTAAGAAAAATCGTGGTATTTTTATTCCTCTAAATGCTGGAAGATGCTTCTTTAGAAGCCATGGTGTACTCCGCAAAAGTGAAACGATTTTTGCTTTAAGAATTGTACAAAGCGTTACATGACACATTGTATCCACCAATGTCTGCAAATCAATTCAACTCAAAAGGCTCTACAAGTGGATAATCAACCGGATAAATTTACACTTATAAACAAATTTGTTGATACCCTATCACCATCATAAACAAGTCGTTGTACTTCTATTGATCAAAACATGCTTCGTTTAACGACACTATTTGCAAGACTCATTGAACCAAACGTTGCCGTATAACAATTAATTAATTTACGCGCCAATAAACTTCTAATGTGAAAGCATTGCAAAATTGTATACAAAAAAGGCGTCCATCTCCCATACAACAATAGATCAATCACAAGACTTAATATCTATTACGCGCACTTTAATGAGACACCGAATACATTTCTCCACACAATACAACATTCAACCATCAATTCGACTCTAATCCCATCATAAATCAGTGAACAGACAAACTCAACACACCAACACATGCACCCAAGGCAAACAAAATTATTTTTATTATCCAAACAACAGCTGCCAGAGCAACAAGTGTTAAGTCCATTCTTGGCACAAAAGCCCTGAAATTGATACCCAACCCATCTCGCCGGTGCGAAGTGACCAAAGACCCACAAGACGGCGAGGGAAAACTGAATTTAGCGAGCTCAATATGCCAAACAATTTACCACACGATGTCAAGAGTGACTTACAGCGCTTGAAATGAGATACTCGAGTGTTTCTGGTGGCGGTAAGGCGGTCCGCCACTTGTGCGCTTGAATGGGCACATAATCTGCCTTGCGATAGTGTTCTAATTTCCATTGAACGGTCTGCTATCCGTGCGGTGTGGACCAGTAATGGTGTGGAATTCAAGTGATGGCTGACCTTGGAAGAGGTTAGACAAGGGCTTCAAACTTTCACATGTCATGCCAATTAGCTGTTGGCAAGGAGAAACCACTTTTCCCAGCCATTAAACACGGAGAGGGAAATCCAAGTGCTACTGACATCCGCATCCATGCATTGTGCGTTACACTAACCGCGTTTGACTGCACTGCGCAGTTAACTCTTCAAGTATTCGATGGAAAGTAAAACGAGCTCTTCGGGGAGATAGAACATCAATTAAACCAGGATAACGCATTAATTGTTTGTGGTTAATATTCCTCTGCTAATTGGCAGAGTGCGCATATGTGTTTTCCTGGAACTTACAAGTAGTTGGGATTGAGAGAGTGGATATTCAGTTGTGTTTTGTTGCTGCAGGTGGCATAAGATTCACATGATAACTGGTTGCCATTGAGGAATAACAAAGAATGGTTTTCTCGGCTAACATTTGAGAGCAAATTCTTATGCACAGTCCGGTACTGTCGGTTGGTTCGATGGCATGTGATTATTTCATAATTGTTTTGTTGTCAATAAGGAGGTGAGAAAGTGCGTAAGACTTTCTATACATTAGTTGACATTGACATTAGGTGATGGTTTCCGCAGCCGGTTAAGACCCACAGCATTTCTTCTGCTTAACAAGGCAGAGAGTGTTTACTGCACACTTGACTTGTGCGGCGTGTCATAAATATAAACTGTTTCAATTAATTTAAATGTTTGAATTCACCACTTATCTTTGTGCACGCCAACGGTTGAAGATAAATTTCAAATACAACAAAGCTAACACGCGAACCTAAATTGGAGGAAAGAAATGCCTTTCCCAATTTTTTTTCAGTCAAGTGTTGCCTTTGTAAAATAGTCAGTTTCACACCAGAGTGATGTTTAGTAAGACATCTGTAGAGGGTATTTTTACAGATGGAAGCTTAAGACATAAATGTCAACATTTGACTACAGATCGAAGATTGAATACGGTTGAACACTTTAGGCAAAAACATCGGTCTACAGCACTTCATATCCTTAAATTCGAACTATGAGCAAAGAAATCCTTGCGGGTTTGAGATACCCCTAGAATAGGTTAGATTAGGTAGATGGCTTGGCGAGGGGAGAGAGTCCCCCAGCGCCACACTCAGGTCAGTAAAGACCCATTGTGATGCCCATTAATTGGGGGGAAAGGTACCCCTTGCTCGTGGAGCAGTACTCAAAGCATTCTACTATGGCCCCAGGCTTCCGAACCATTTTGAGGCCTTAATGAACCTCCAGATGTCCCTGATGGGTAAGTCTCTTAGTTCTTCAGTATCCTGGAAAAAGTGCTTTCCAAAGGATCTATGTCTGAGGTGGCAGAGACCTGGCAGTGGCAGAGGAAGTGGGTTGTATCCTCATTGATTTTCTCGTCTCCACAACCCCTACAGAGGTCGTCTTCACTTAGCCTTAGCTTTTTCATATGATAACGCAGAGTACTATGACCTGTAATTACTCCTACAAGAATGGAGAGGATTTTCCTGTCCTTCTGCATCAGTGTATAAGTTCTGGCACCATTGTACCTTGACCATAGTTTTCTAGTTATGTAACAGGAGTCCAAACAGCTCCATCTTTCATTCGCTTCCACTAGAGTCCTGGTCCCTGCTTCATGTTTGAGCTTACATGGCGGGATTTCCACTTACTGAACAGCCTGCTCCAGGTCTAGCGTAGATTCTTTCCTTGATAATTCATAAGCTTTCTCATTCCCTGGTATGCCCTCATGTCCAGGAACCCAGCATAATTTTACCTCATGCTGTGTGGCAAGAGCACTGAGCTCTTAGCGACAGCACATTTCATACCAGAAATCGCTTTTAGTGCTGCCTGGCTGTCAATGAAAAAGGTGGTATTACCTTCAACAGAGTCTCACGGGTAGCAATTGTCACTGCTAGGACCTCCGCTTGGAAAACGCGGCTGTGGTCTGGGAGTCTGACTGATTTAAAGAGGCTAAGTTTGTTTGAGAATATACCTGCTCGCACGCCAATGTCCATTTTGGATCCATCAGAATAGATGGCTTTGGTTCGCGGGTTTGGTATTGTTCCCCTTGTCCATTCTTCTGTGCTCGGGAGTGAACAAAAGAACGGTACTTTGAAGTCTAGGTAGGGCACGGTATAGTCAGTGGTTACTACACTGCCCATGTACTTGCTTAGAATCTGAGCATGCCCCATCGTACTTGACCTCCAGCCATTTGTTTGGCTGATTCTCAAGGCAGTTTTGACCGCAGATTCCTGTATAAAGAGATCTAGTGGAAGCAGGTTGAGAATAGCCTCCATTCCTGCTGTTGGCGTGGTTCCCATGGCACTAGTTTCTGCTATGCATGCCAGTCTCTGCATTTTCATGATGGCTTTGGGGTTGGTGGTTTGAGTAGCAGCTTGCCACCACACAACGCTGCCATATGTAAGGATAGACCTCACAATAGCCGTGTACATCCATACGATGATTTTAGGGCTTGGTCCCCAAGTCTTCCCGAATATTCTACTGCAAGAGTAGAAAGCTATCGTGGTCTTCTTAATTCTTTCGTTTAAGTTCTGTTTCCTGTTCAGCTTTTTGTTGAGCACAAGTCCCAAGTATTTTGCACTGTCAGAGATCCTAAGGGGGATACCCCAGCAGAGGGTATTTTAAATTGTGGTATCTTCCTCTTATTTGTGAACAGTACAAGCTCAATTTTTTTGGGCGTTTACCGCCGGTCCACATTCCTTCTTGGTCCATGTATCCAACAATTTAAGGGCTCTCTCTATTTGCTCACTAAGAGTTGGAAGGAGCAAATAGAGCTTGCCCTTGTCTGCAGTTCACGTTGTAATTTGAAGAAAACTATACATATGTACTAAGTTTGGCACGTGTCCACTGCGTTTTACGTCTAAACAACGAAGCTCTACCTATTGCCGTCGTGAACCATTTTAAAGGGCCAGTTACTCATTTTGCAACTACAACTCAACCACTACCAATTGACCTACAAAGATCCCCATCAACGGACCAACAGCGCATCTAATCGTCACTCCAACTTTAGTGACTCAAAATGATATGATAATTAGTATAGCACACACCTGGGCATCTGGTTCTCCGAAGCAAATTTCCATTTCAAAGAAAACTAGATGACTTTCTATGTTGCACCCCATAAACATGACATATAAATGAAACTCGAGCCCACAGATTACCACAGCAAAAGACCTCACCTAAACTCCGTGATGACCCCAAATGATAATCACTTCCCGTGACGAAGTATTAATTACGAAATTCATCGTCCATTTCACAATAGTTTCCATCCCATTAGCAGACAAAATTATTTCTCTGCGCTTGAAAGCTTGAAACCACCATCTACCACCACGACCATATTAGTGACCATCATCCAAATGTGCTCCAATCATCGTTTAACCAAACGAAATTCACTCAGAGAACCTCACTAACAGTCCGTTCTGTTATTTCCTCAATTTCTCGTGAGGATTCTCCTTAATTTTCCACCATAAAACTTCGCCCACCATAACCACATTTAACTTTTGGATAACCTTTCATGTATGCCCATCAAAATCCATAACTCTGAAGGAACATGTAGAAGACGCTAACGTAAAACCACTTCAAACAAATTCAAATACCATTTACCGACCATTTACCACAAAAATTAGCCCAGACACAGGGCCAACACTGCACAAGAACGGTTTGCCGCAAGACCCTATAGCGTAACGAACATTTGCAGAACTGTTATACAACACGGGGTAAAAATAAAAAGAAAGAAACTCTTCCTTCGAAGTTGTTGGTAATGTCCTCGTAAAATAAAATCTAACAAGAGTTTCGTGAGCATGGGTGGTGAGCGGACGGTTGGGATGAAGGTGCTGCTGGTTACACTACAGTACTCACTCCATGTGCGAGGGTTGTGATTGAAGGCGCGCTGCAGAAAATGCTTCGGTGCCGCAATGTTTTCGGTGCGGTTTTAAGCACTTAATCGCTGTTGCACCACATTTTGTGTGGAGGAGGCTCCGGAGGATGTTGCGGCTTCGGTGAGAAACGTCATTATCATCATCTAATCTTTTCTTTCTTTTCCTAATTTAAAGATCAAGCGGATCACTGAAGAGATACTGATAGATAATGTGAGCTCATAAAATCCAAACATGTGCACTAATGCAATAACATCTGTTGCAGATGGACCAATAAAATTGTTGGGCAAATGGAAAACGATGCAGACCGCCGCTTAAGATTATTAATTTGGAATAAAATGAACAAAATGACGGTGTGCAGCAGTTATAGTGACCCATTTAAGTGCACCAAAGAAACTGTAATTTGTTGAATCCACATCGGAGTACTTGGCCCAATTTTGTGTTGCACGAGTTGGGGTATTCACATTGTTATGCGGTGGTCTTTTGCTGTTGAGCAAACTTGTAGGGGAAATTAGGAGCTAATTGTTAGGACGGGTGCATTATGGGTATCGAGAAATCGTTGAGGTTCTTTGATGTCGTGTGAACTATGGATACAGTGTTTGCACAGCTGCTGGTTACAATGTTGCTGATTTAAATGAGATCTCGTCGTAGAGTAGATTTTACAGGGTAAACACCTCATAAGTGTTTTCACATGTGGATTTGATTTGAAGAGTAAGAATTCAAGAGTAAGATTTCTCGACAAGATAATATTGACCTCAATGGTAAGCACTAACTTACCTCTTTGGTTCGTATAGCTTCTACAAAAATAATGTAAGCATATGCCTATAACACTATGTATGTGATGATAATACATATTGTAGTGTTTTCTATTGAGCTAAATTAAATTCAACTTTGGCTAAATCAGTTTTCTCGCTTGACACGTTGTACCACTTGTCCATCTAGGGTTTGTTTTTTTGAACATGAAGCGATCAGTATACCTTTTCCTCCCAATATCCCAATTCGTCCCGCCCTCATGCTCTTACTTCTTCTGTTGGAGAAACCGATGTTTTTCTTACGAGCTCGCGATAAGCCTTCGTCCGCCTTTGCGGTGCCGCTTTATATGCGATTGTTTCGTTTTGCTGCATGTACTTGAAGCTTATGTTGGCGGAAGCTTAAAACTTGTTGCCTAAGTCTGCCGCAAGTGACAAACACGTATTCTGCTCTCTATAGCAATCACCATAATGGATGACAGAGTTGTTCATCCTCCTATGTCCGGGTCATCCGAATGCCCTTTCAGATGGCGGCTAAATCTGTTCTGTGTCTTAACTCCTGCTTTTTCTGACCTAATATAGGGCTATCTATCCACTCGTACTCTGAGTTATGATATATTCTTCCCATTTTCACGCGGACTCATGTTTGTCTTAAGAACTTCATCTGCGTTTCTATAAAAATTCAATGAAACGAAAGAGTTGTTGCGCGAACTTCACATCTGACTTTTTATGTTTGTATGTCAATGAAAAGTGGTTTCTGTCATAACCTTAAGTATTTTTGAATAATTAAGTCCCGGTTCGAGAAATTAAAAACTTAACGACTTTTTAAAGTATCTCCATTACGTAAAACCAATTTAATTAAATTGAAATACAATAAAAGAGTAAAAGGCGTATTCAACACAATTCTTTAACAGCGTCACGGCTACCTGGGTGATGATTTATAGGAACCAATTAGTATTAATGGGAAGAAGTTAATAAAATAGCTTTGACATTCTAGCTTCTTGATGAATTTAACTGTTTAACATACCATTGGAATGAAAATTTCTCAACTCATTTTTACTGCATCCACGGTCATTAGAAATCGAGAGTTCCCACAACTTCCCACAAGTTTAAAACTCCAAAATTAGAGCTCTATTGTTCGTCCAATTAGCACTCCGGAAACAAGAAATCATACATTTCTCATCTTGAAGCGAAAGTAAACGAACATGAATCATTAATAATGACTCAGTGCAACAATTGCACTGCAATTAACCCCGATGTCTAAGTATTCTTTACAGCGTGTTGCACCATAACAGTCGATTTATTGTTTTCTTCACTTTTATTTCGATAAGTACCAATATCGACTGCATACCTAACCCATCGATCTGTATCTGAACTTTCAATTTCGGAACTAATCGATTTTTCTCGTTAGTTTCACTTTTCTTACTCGATCTGAGTGGGCATCAGCCTCATTTGTTTCATGGGAAAGTATCCTTCTGACAGTCCTCCTCAGACAACATTAATTATCTATGCATTGGTAAAAAGTATATTTGGCGGCATGACTTAAACAAGCCAGAGAGAGAGAGAGAGAGAAAAATTGCCATAAAATATGCAACAATCATGTCACCCAAATCCATGGGGTATCGAGCACGAATCCCACAAAAACTAAGTAGTTCATAAGATGCATATAAACACAGCTCCAGTAGAAGTCTTTTGCTTTTTGGTCGTCACCTTCTTCTTCCCATGGCTCAGCGGTATGACCTTCTTCCTACAACACTGACACTCACTCTATCACAGCATGGGACTGAACTGGGTACCCTTTTTTCTTCTTCTTGAGAGAAGATATTTCAATATAGCATGCCGGTTGAATGTGGAGCTGGGGAAGAAGTACCGCAGCTAGACCTCGGTGTACTGACAAAAACCTAGACACAACAGCTAGAACGGTGAAGGTGACAGCTCGCCGGCGAGGGTTGCCGATGCCTGTTGCCACTAATATCATCGCTCACTAAATAGGTTATTAGAACTTGTGACAATGTGTGCAGAGAAAAAAAAAAAACGAAGAAACCCAGGAGTTCTTTGTCTTCGTCTGTCTATCTATCTGTTTGTCTGTCTATGTCTCTGCACAGAGTAAGTGGAAAGGAAAGGTGTTTAGATGCGCAATTCTTTTGCCTGCTTATGCATTCCGTTTTTCTTGATTGTATTGTTCTACAGTTCGTGCACGTGCATACTGGTTAGTCCACACCTTGCATGCAATTCTCTTGTTCTTACAGGAAGTGATAAAGTAAATTTTGCTGTCTATTTGCGTGCGGTCGGTCGATTTTGAAATACTTTGGAGGCTACTTAAACTGGTTCGCAGACAATACTGCTTCGGGTACCGCTTATTTATTGGATATCGAAGAGTTCGACTTCCTACTACGATTAGCGGAGCCATTGAGTTTTTGCTGCACAGCCTCTGAGGGTGGATGGATACTTGTTGGAATGTGTTGAAAGGAGTTTGGGTTGAAGAGTTTTTGATGAGGATTTGCATGAACAGGTTTCGAGTCATAATTAATTGGTGGACCTCTGGCTTTGATTTGATTTTCAATTTGGAAAATGAAAAATGATTTCTTCTGGGTGAGCTTTCAATGGGATTCATTTCCTGGTTACAGTACAGATGTAATCAGAAGCAATGGGTCGGTAAAGTAATCGAATACGGTGGCAATCATGTTCACAGTTTGATTACTGTTCAGGGGCGACAGTACCCTTGAAGTCGTCTACTATTTTATTGTCAAGTTGTAGGAAGTGTAATATTGGATGCAGCAAAAAATTTGTTCAACATGGAACTACTACTACCAACTTTGAAAAAGTTTACTAATGCGGTCAAAGTGAATATTCAAAACCTCATGTTGTGGCTCGTAGTATTTGTCACTGCTTTGCACTTCATTGCGGGGTCTTAAAGCGCCTCAGGTTTTGTCTTCTGTTGTAGACCAATGCGCATAATTTTTTCAAGAGTTTACAGTGATGATATATCGATAAAGCCACAGCTTGCGTGACTTAATGGTTTAGAGATTAGTTTGCTCAAAATCTCACTGAATGAATCAAAGATAGTTTGCCTAGTGCATCTTGCCTGGTTCTAAACGGTGCTGTGTAGCTTTAGAGTAAATTGTTCGGCGTTTCCTTCTCAGCTGCATCCTTGTAACTACAGCTGTACTTGTTATGACTGATGCCTTATTTAGATGTTTTCTGACCAGTGTTAGTCTGACAGAGCATGCTAGTCAGTTGATTTGGCTCCTTTGCATTAGAATGAGGGCAGTTTACTTAATTACTTTTTGACTTATGATGGTGCTACACAGTTCGGGGTGATCTTTAGCCATTTGCCTCGTCGTTCTCTTCTTCGTTGACCCCCAGGGGTTAAGTCAAAGATTCTTCAGGCTGGAGCATTGGTGTTTATTCGATCTACATAACCAACCAATCTTCATCGTTGTATACGTACATATCTTTTTAGCAAGAATGACATGGCTACCTGCCTATTTTTGAACACAGCAATGTTTTACTTACAATCTGTTGAAGGGAAGGAATAAGTATTTCTTGACATAAGGATTTGAACACGGGACCTAGAGCGTTGCCAGCAACCATTCCCAGACTTGTTTACGTTAAATTTTCTTTCAAACGCGAAGCTCTCCTTCAAACATTTGAGCATTTTACACTCTGCTTTGTTGGCCCCGAAATCATATAAAGCCTGCTTATGGGGCTTAGATGCCCAAGTAATTTAAGCAGAGCTAATCTACACCTTTTGGTCTGCCAGAGGCGACAGAACAGAACAAAATGTCTCCTGGCTATGAATGAAAAAGATACTCGCATCCTAATAGGTGTACTGACGGGACATTGTGCCATAGGCACCATAACCAGCAGACTCAACTCTCCAGACTACTGCAGGAGCTGTCAGGATGAGGAAGAGGCAGAGACCATCAAGCACTTACTCTGTGAGTGTCCCAATCTCCAAAACCGCCGACTCCGACACATGGGAAACAGGCTGTTTGGGGAACTGGGTAACCTAACAGAAGGGTGATGGACCACCTATCTAGAACCCAAGGTTAGAATAAGGACCACAACACAAAGGAGAACACAATGGACCAGTAGGCCTCCTTCGACGCTCAGTCATTAGATTGGGCACTTCCCCCATAACCTAACCTAACTTAAGCATTTAAGTGCCGCTGCAGCCTTCTTGTCAAAACTATTCAAGTTTGAATGGGACTAATGCTACTTTGATGACTATATTTGTAGTGAAGGGAAGTTGAAGCTTATTGAACCTTTATTGGTCACGCTAGTGATGCATATGAAATAGTTTGATTGGCCTTAAAGGTCGACGTTATTTTACTTTGGGGTTTAGGCTCAAACAAAAAAATTTCAATACTTTTAAGAGAGTGGTGGTATAAGACCTTGCAATTGACTCTACTTTAATATCAGCAGTTTAAGGTACAATAACTTTACATATAGAAACGTATCCAAGTCCGATCTGCAGCGCTAGTGAGTCCGAAGGTATTGACTTCATTCAAAAAATCCTGGCAAGTTGACAGATTTATCTTTACGCGGAAATAGCTCTTTTCACGGCGGATTTCTGACCGAATTTCCCAGGGTATAACAAATAAGAATCTTTCATTTAGAAAGTCCGGAAGTTTATTGCACCAAGCCGCTCTCTTTCTATTCTCCATCGTTCTGCGTTCACTCATTGAAAGACCACATGTAGATCATCATACTTACACTAAATAGGGTGCATTCCTCTCAATTGTCTTAGATTCGAATTTTTCCAAATTAAAAAAAAAAAAAAAAAAATCCCCCAACCAAAACTCAATTAGAATGACCGCAAAGGAAAATTTCTTCATTCCATGCTCACTCAGTTGCTCTGTATGTATATGTATCAACTAAAAATAACTGTAAATACCCTTTCACAATGTGCACCATTCACTCTGCAATTAAATTCCCCCCCATCGGTCTTCCATCGACAAGTCAATGACCACAATCAAAGCGCTACTGTGGCACACGGCCTGTAGCACCTGCGGCACTCTCCACGATGACATAATTATGTTACATAAACATTCCCAACCTAATTAGTTGGCTGCCACTAAAAAGCAGAAAATTACCAGCAAAAAGGAAGCCGACACCGAAGAACAAGAAGCAATTTTGTAACGAAGCTTAGCGTTATGTAATTTCCACCAAGGCGAGCGCAATTCAATTGGAATTTCACCAAAGGAACTGGAGGAAGATGAACTCATACGGAAATAAACCAAGTTGAGATCTGTGTGCATAGTAGGTACTATGCCGAGGAGAATTGCAGAAAATCATTTTCATCATCTCCTTCCTATGTCTGCCATGGATGGTCACTTGTTGATTTTTTTTTAATCAACTTATTACGTGACGATATCCTTTCGAAAAGAATTTTCTGGTTTATGGTGAATTGAGAGATTTCAAGGTTCAATATGCAAATAGAGAGCCTGGTTGACCCTAAATTGACAAATCTCGCTTTGGCATTCACAAAGGCGATCAGGTATACAATTGGAATTTTCAACTGCACCCTGGCTGGCAACAGTGAATTGGAAACGTGTGATGAAGCATTATAACTCGATTAATACCGTTCTTGGATTCCAGATGCCATTTGCCATTGTAGACGTGCCACCGCTACCCCAATGTTGTGCACAACAATTATTCACCATGATGGTTATTTTTGTTGTTGTTGTTGTTGAATTGCAACACCGCCACCTCAGAGAACATGAAACCAAATCGCGAACACTGCATCTGCCCAGGTTACCTGGAGCTGTAGCTGTAAATTGTTGTTTCTCTTTAGATGGATGCGGTGGCATTGCCTGAAGATAGATAATAGCTCTGGAGACTCCTAATTCCCGTTCAATTATTCAAAGTTAACCAAACCCCAAGAGAACTTGTCGTGATAAGAAGAGTGGTATGCAATGCATGGAGTTGGGTCAGCCACAAGGGGAGGATGCTATTTTTCCTTATCGTTCTGGTTAATTAGAAAATTTTAATTGGCACAAGCGGGGATGATACTCGACCGGCAAGGAGGAGTTGAGTTTCCTTACGGAGTGAGATCGACACTACGTCCGGTGAATGGTGTCTAACATACATATCGCCCGCGGCGTTGTTTACACTCTCGAAAGATATTTGCATATGTATGATAAATTGTTACCATAAATGGACTTCGAATTGGTGGTAACGGTAGCTGAGAATGTCCTTTCGGGTGATAAAAGCCAGTTTCCACTTTCAGTAGATTCGGTCTCGAGAAGTATTGATCGGTACTCTGTTTTTAGAGATAAGAAAAGTTAGAAGTTAATTGATGCCACAAGGCACATCCTATTCAATTGGAAGCTGTTGATATTTTAAGATTGATACCACCACCAGATCCTGGACGCGCCCTCGCCTAGGTAAGGATTCAAGGAAAAGGTCTCGATTCGTCTTCTGGATTTCCCAAATCCTAGGACATTTTGCCAATGGGCTTGATAGGAATATCCTTATGAGTGGAGTGTGCTGGTTCGGATCTCAGGTGGTATTAGGTTTCAGTGGCGTCCGAGGGTGGTGTCTAGACTAAAAGGGGAATATTTTGCTGTTGTTGACATTTACGATAGTTACTTTCCGACTGGTGGTCGCCGTGGCTTAGTGCTGTTGACCGAGCGGCGTGGGTTCAAGCCCCAGCCATATCCACCGAACATTTTTCGGGGAATGACAAGCCTTCGGGAGTATAATCTGTCAAGAAAGAACTTCTCAATTCGCCGTTCGGAGTCGGCAATAAATTGTAGGTACCTTCCATCCGTGGGACAACACGCACAACATGAATGGTTGCGAGAAGCTAGGCCTTGGCTCATCCAGAGCTGTCGCGTCAGCTATTTTTTTTTATTTTTTTTTTTTTATTTTCCGATTGATGTTAACAATCTCAGTGGCAGTGGCCCAAGTTACGCAACAGACGAGTTTAGCTCCTAAAAACGCGGAGGCTCAACCAGCCAATTCATCAGCAGATTCATTGTCAGGCCATTCATAGGCGTGGCAGTACTGGCTGAATAACATTTTATTGAGGTTGTCATATGTAAGTGCTTTAAGCGCTGCTTGACTGTCTTATCTACTAGAAAACAAAACAGTCCTCCTCTTACATTAACCAA